>CM067083.1:79183879-80383879 GCA_034008185.1 Gorsachius magnificus
TACTGAGAGAGATTTGAGGATGAAAGTGGAAAATAACTTGTTCTCCTGAGGACAATGCTTTCTAGGTAAAGCAAACATATTTTAGAGATTTAAAATAAATATCTATCTGCAAATGTTGGGGTTTTTTTTTATTGGCCACAATTTTACTAAACAACCCAAACCAGAAATCAATAACTTCACCCTTTTGTTCTGCTATCTTATCTTGTTTAATTGTTTTGATATTGTTGTGAAGAGCAGAAAAATGGTCCATATTTACAAAGAAAGGAAGAAATATCCTTACACAGGAGCTGGCTTTAGGAAAAAGAAACACGAGAATCAGAGTCCTAGACTCAGTCTAGGACAGTCACATCCCATAGTTTTATAATTCTCTATTTATTCTTCAGTCCACAACATAGGATATAAAATGTCTTTTTTATCTTTTTTTTTTACAGATACTTAGGAGTGTTTAAAAATGCATAGAAAAAATAAGAGAAAAGAAAGTAAGGAAAATAAAATTGTCCTATTATGGATAAATTTTGTACCACCTTATTTTAATATCTATTATAAGATTGTCTGATGCAAGGATATTCTACTACACATCTTTCATTAATTTTTTGTATGTACTACATATGTGTACAAATTTTATGCTGTTTAACCTATTGCAATAAATATCTGTAAATCATAGAGTTATAGAACAAATTCAGGTTTGCTCAGGAGGTCATAAAATCCAGCATCCTGCTCGGGGTAATGTCAACCACTAATTCAGAACGGGAGGCTGTCCAGTCAGGCCTCGAGAACCTCCAAAGATAAAAATTCTACAACTTCTCTGGGTGATATATTCCTTTACTTAATCTCTAACACCTTAAGGTGTTTGAAATACTTGAAAAAAAGAGACTTTAAATAAGCTTTACAAAAACTGTGCTCTGCTTTTCCTCCACTGCTACCCACTGAAAAGTTCAAATTACTAGTAAAAATGATGTTTAGAAGTCAGCAACCTTAGCAGTCCACTGGAAAGGGAAGATTTGTGTTAAATATGATGCTACTTTACAGACATATCATGATATTAGAAATTAAAATTCGTATACCCAATGAGCAGACAGAAGACCCATTTCAGAATTCCATCATTTAATTTGCAAATTATTTGAGACAGACTATCATTGATTTAAGCTCAGTATTCATATAGTGTTTTGAGGCATCTTACATGCCTGCTAAGTAAAAATAATAGTGAATATTTAAAAAACAAGAGAATTTTTTTTAAAAAACTGCTCAGATAATTCTCTAATCAGATAGATACTGGATTTTTCAGCACAGCCTCTGAGTGTATGAGAAGAACAGAAATGATCATAAATGATATCTTATGAGAGGGAATACCTTATTATGTTTGGCATAGCTACATAGTTAGAGTCATGAATGAAGAGTGTAAATGAAGACTGACTATAGTTCATACTGTGCTGTCTGGTTGTGCAACCTCCCAGTGTTCTTTATGTCAAATTCACATACATAAAGGAAACCAGCTGTAGCAAAGCTGCTTTTCTATATGCTATGGAAGATGGTATGCAGGGGCAGAAAGTAGAAAATACCTCATGATTCTAGCCTTTGAGATCCTAGAAAGTTCAGTTCAATACAAAACTCTGCTAGTCCTCCAAATAAGAGGCCCCTTCTCAGTCATAAACTTTCCAGTTGTCTATGCTGTGAATACCTGCTTCTAGACTCAATAGCAGTCCATCCTAACCCTGTTTGACTTAAGGACCTGGTATGGTATCAACTGCACTGTGCTGCTACCATCTCAGCCTCCTTTTTTATTTAGGAGCTTGGTTTTGCACACTCTAGGCACAGGAAATCTTCTTGCCATGATGATACAAGATTCTGTTCCTTAATTGCTGACCTGCAGGCACCCACTCCTCCTCTCCAGTGTCCGTATTTTGAGACAAACTTAAGAAGAGACACATAATGCTGGATAAACCAGAGCAGTTTCTACATTTTTGGTCAGTAAATAAAAGATATAGTCTTATAGAAAGCCAAAAGGTTCATCAGTCTAGATGACCTTAAATGTGATTGTACATACAAGGTCTTGTGCTCGCAAGTTATACTCGGTATAGTACATTCTGTCACACACTGGCTGCAGCTTTCAGTTGCTTTCATAAAAGATGTGGTCTAGTGTCTTCTATACAAATCAACTCAATTCAAAGCTGCTGAGAACACATGTATAGAAGTGTACCCTCCAATAGTTTAAGCAGTACTCAACTGAAAAACCTATCAGTTTCTCTCTGATACTATTTTCTTTTAAGAGCAAATCAATAGACATTCTTAGTGCAGACTTTAAGATCTGGAGTTAAAGACATTTTTAATTTAAGCTCTATTTTCTGGAGAGCAGTAAAACTTATTAAAATGAGAAGAAAACACAAAAATTGCAATCTAGAGGGAATAAAAAATGCATTTGTGGAGTAATTGTTTCCAATTTTTTTGTCATTATACCAACACGTCTGTCTAGTAGCATTATGCAGAACTGAATTTATACTAATTGGGAACATACAGTTAGTCCTTATGGGATAAAGACTGATTGGCCCCATTACTAATATTTACACACCATTTTAGTTTTATGTGCTGTTTTCAGACATTTGCAAAACAGGTATATACTGTCATTAAATCATATCCAGCATGTTACCTGTTAAATTCCTACAGAGAAGTTCACCAAAAATCTAAAACAGTCTCACTTTTTTAGGGTGGGGAGAGTTTCAGGGATTTCTTTTTTTTTTTTTTACTTGAGGATCAAAAAAGAAAAACACGTGGGATCTTTAAATCACAGGTTGATACTGAATATTTAACTAAAAATCCATAATAGTTATCAGTTACCATTATAATGCCTGGAGTTTAATTCTTGTTTAAAAGTCCATACTGGCTTAGAACTTTTCCTCCTTATCTCAGACATGATACTATCTTGCATTCTGTCCAAAATAGGAGTCACATAATGAGTATGGAAAGGCCAATAAAAAATCTATATACTACAGGATAGTTTGAAATTACAAGACAAAAATCAAATGCAGTCAATTGCATTCTTGGTCTGATGGAGTCAGATAGAATACTTCCCTATATTCATGGCATTGTGAGTAATTTCAGGCAGGAGAAGGGAATACTGATTGTAAAGAACTATGGTGCAAGTATGACTTAAAGGACTAATGAGATTATTTTCTGGTAGCTGTGTTTAATTTATTTAAATTACATTATTTTCAGACGTATTACAACCAGACAATGCTGCTACTGTGTTTTTTAAAATGAACTTGTAAATCAATTAGGAGAAAAGTGTGCTACAAAAACTTTATCTAGAGCTTTATGTATAAACCAGCATACCTTGCATAGCTCAGCAATATATGCCACAGGCACAGATAGCACACACAGTGTGCATACTATCCTAGCATTATTTCAAATCTGCCAAATTAACCCAGACACTTTTCTTTCATTCCCCCACTTTTCTTTGGATAAGGTCTGTGAAGAAATGCAAAGGAAAGATGATTACCCACTTATGTGCACACAGACATCCCTCTTGCACAATCAGACCAAGAAGTGGGCAGACAACAGCTTTCCCTGCAAAACCCTTAGTACAAAGATTTCACAAGCTGTAAGGCTTCATCTAATAAACACAATTTGAGAAATGAAAAGAATCTTACCCTATCTTCTTCAGGAACTGCTGAGCATACTGATTCAATACTGGATATTGTCAAACACAGCAAAATAGAAAGGCATTCACATGAGATACTTTTAGCTTTAGCAAATTACACATTCTGTGGTTAAATCACAGCACATTCTCACATTCACCAGAGAAAAGGGGAAGAATGATTCTTCTAGACATTGTTTTTCAGGGCTTCTGTATAGGACTACACCCTCAATCCAGATCTTGCTGTGTAAGAACTGACAGCCAGAAAAATTATAATATTTTAAGTTTTTTCAAGAATATCCAGGATATGAGATGGATGCTTTATTATAATGTATGACATTACTCAACAATAAAACATGTTTCTTCTTTCTAAATTCTTTTTTCTAAATTATGCTTTTTAGAAAAATCAAGATCTTTGTCTGGCTGCTTGGATGTCAGACCCAACTCATTACCTCGCCTTATCTGATGATTGCTGACCTGTGAACAGGTCAGTGCAGTAATTGCCCTGCCTATACTGTAGTCATCTTCCACATCATCTTCCCTCATGGAGCCACTCTGCTTTTCACACTCCTGGACAAGAACTAGTCATCCAACATTTCTTTTATATACAAAAAATCCCCATCAAAAATAATTACATTGAATTACCATCACCTTTTCATTGCCTATAGATGATATCTAATGTGACTGTCTTTTTAGATACCTAAAAGACTAATGTTAAGGGTTCTCAACTTAGGGGATATTGATCAATCCAAAGTCTAGAAAGGCACAAGATTCATGGGCAAGTTGCATACCATCTTTACAGAAATGTGTTCTATAGCTCTACCCCTATTCCTTTAAATGGCTTAAAGGCACCATTAACTTTAAATAGGAATAGGATCCTGTTAAATCCAACTGAGACAGGGATTAAATACAAATACATAAGTTATTGCAGGATCAGGACCAAAGTCTTTACTATATGAATGAAAATATCCTGTCCCATTTTTCTACAACTTTAGTTTCCTGGTTAATATTCAAAAACTAAACACTGAATTAGCTTATGAGCAAGCAACAAAAAAAAAATATACAGTAAACTTCTGCTATAAGCAACGTGAACCATAGAGGAATAAAATCATCCAGCAAAAGCAGATACCCAGCAAAAGGGACAGTCTAAAATCTAAGTTCCTCCACATAGATGACATGAGACTAGTCATCATCTGAATGTCTTTTGATGGCTTGAAGGTCACATAGAAAAACAAAAGAGCCTGTACACAAATATAGACCATTATTTTCTATACAGAACTGATTCCCTTCATCATGTCTTTCACTTCTGCTAAATCTCAAACACATTTCTCCCTGTTCTCTCTCCACTGCCTCTCCAGGTACTTATGGAATATTTATAGAAGCTTTAGAAATGTTTTATATAAATGAAACAGCTATACTATCAAGATGTGCATGAAATGAACCTAAGTAACCATGTAACCTTCTTAGTGTGACCTTCTTCAGCTCCCACCCTCCCCCACTATTTGTTGTGCTCACTTGTTCTGTCATGTCTAAAATTAGACTTGTATGCTTCTCCAGGCAGCAACCACGCCTTATTTCCTTTGTGACATCTGTAGCATATTTTAAACTGTGCTATTTAGTCCTGGGTGAGAAAAATCTTCCTCAGTCCATGAAACAATCTTCCAAGTTGAGAGCCACAAACTTTTCTGTTTGTGGGGGTGTACTTGAGAGTACTCATACAGACTTGCTTACGCTTTTAACTCTTCTGTAGACATCTACTTCTGCCCACAGTCAAAGCTAAAGTACCTAGATAAATTAATTAAATCTCTATTGCATCCTTAGTATTTACCAGGGAATGAAGAAAGTCCAAATCAAGTCCTTGTTTTCCTTCAGTCAGTAACTGACATAAACAGGAAAAAAACTTTCACTCACTTTCAAGGGACACCTGTTTCTCCTTTTACTGTCTTCTCTTATTTTGACTAGAAATTCTATTAGGAATATGAAAGATTGAGAAAAACCACCAGATTTTCTAGAAATGTTTGCTATGGCACATTTCCTACTAAAAAAATATATCACTGATGATTCCTGGACAGCTCCATTCAATAAATTATAAATTATGTCATGAACAATAATATACCTGAGGACAGTTAAAATATAGGTAATTACTTTTTCTAAGTTCAAATCAAACCTTAGAAGCTTATGATTACTGTGTGAAGACATCCATAAAGAGCAGAAAAAATTATAGGTGTTTTCAGACACAGCTTTGCTCCCCATATTTCCTTTCTATTTGTTCAGGCCATTTCCAGCTCAGAGTACTTGCAGCTTTTTGGATCCTATAATGAGACATTTTGGTCTCTGTGTTCCCTCTAAACACACTTGTTTCAGAGCTTAACTCAAGGCTCCAGGTTTCACTGTTGCTCAAAGTGCCTAGAATTTCCTTTGTTGGTTA
The DNA here is from genome assembly GCA_034008185.1 of Gorsachius magnificus. Lineage (NCBI taxonomy): Eukaryota > Metazoa > Chordata > Aves > Pelecaniformes > Ardeidae > Gorsachius > Gorsachius magnificus. The sequence continues at coordinate 79,189,939 of CM067083.1, forward strand.
ATAGCCCTGTTGTACATCATGTAGGGAACTTCAGTTTCATGTCAATGTTTGGTTAGGACACTGTAAGATTTACAATTGTTAGCTGCCTTATCCACTTCTTATAAAACATAAATTAGACAGAACACCATTCGTTGCTTGGTTCGCATTGCAGTAAACCCAAAAAGATCTCTAAAGATCATTGTAAAGAACTCCTATTTATTTTTTGCTTAAAAGACAGGAAATATGCTCCTGTATCACAGTGTGTCTTTATTGATCAATACTAGCTCTTAAAAAAATATTGATGATGACCTTAAACTATGCCTGTAGTACTTGAGTTTTCCTTAGAGCTCTTCCTTCCAAGTATTGACTAGCACATGTGATTTCTTTTGTTTAAACATCTTCGACACATTTGCAGGCCCAAAGTTATATTATGCAAAAAACTTATTTCCAATTTCCTAAAGGTTCATATTTGAAAGGTGATTAACTCGCTTATCTTCAGAGCTTATAAATTAATGTCATACATTTTATAGGGTCCCCATCTCATGGGCTCAGTAGCACTGTATTGCACCATTGCTACTGGGTTTGATACATCAAGTAATTGCCAAAACTTTTTTAAATGGTGCTTGCCAGAGGGAGAAAACCTTTATGGGTCTTTTGCCTTCTCAAATTAAAAAGAAGGCATTACACAGTGTTCTGTGTGTAACTATAAAGACCAGACTCAGATTTATGGAAGCTGAATTCAAAGAAAGTGTTGTAATAGGTTCATTTGACATTGAGAAATAAAACTTGGTCACCTTTGTTTGGGGGTGAGAGGGAGTACTGGAAATTTTGGTATTTTTAGTAGAAAAAGAAACTAGTCTGTTTAAATGTGAAATATGAACAGGTGTAAAATGAAATTGGTCTTTTATATAACAGCATGGTTAAACCACAAACCTATTAATGTATTATTCTCTTTGTGACTTGAATGTATATAAAAGATAATTATTTAGTTACAAGCCTTATCTCAGGAGGAATGAGACATGTGGACATGTTTCTGCATCATATGTCTAATGATATGCACCAAATGAAGTGCTCCTATGGAGGAGTTAATATATCTTTCTGCGATAAATCTGTGCTTACATGTACATACAATATAGAATGTGAGGCTATAATTTAGGCTCTATCAACACTCATCAGTGAAGAACACTGTGGAAAATTGCTTTTATCCTTTAATCCTTTGTAATTTGGCACCGGAGATAAAATTCCAGGGATGCTGTGTGCTGGTATGAAGTGTTCTAAAGTCTCTTATTTATAATTATTTTAATTAAAATAGAATGAAATAGCAGGCAGAAAATTCTCATCTTCTGTGCTAGGTTTTCACTCTAAGCTCACAGTTTGCCAATTCTGTTTCTATATTACACCACTTAATTACTTCAGTGATGCTTTTATGGGTTAATTTTATAATTTTCAAAAGAATTTGCTGACAACAATGTCAAAATTACAATGGACAATCTGGCAGTAGAAGCTGTATTCTCAAAAAGGTCTTCATTTTTTTAATAACTTATTTTAAAGTTGATGGGTTTCTTCCATGGGATCTAATAACACTAAGTGGATCTGAGTAACTTCAGCAAAAACCACTGAGGATATATTCATCTCTTTCATACAGTGCCAGGAACCTGTGGCGAACTGTAAGAAACAATCACAATTGCTTATTTTTTTTTGGTTTCTGAGATACTGCAAGGTGCTGCTGTCCCAAGGGTAATGCTTACATGTACAGACAGAATGGTCATTCTTAAAAATTGTAGTGCAAATTCTCCAATTGATGCCCTTCCACAAAATAATAATCAATCAATCACATCAGAACTGTAGGGATCATCCCTTTCCACTAATTTGCTTTGGAAGAGCATTATTATCGTTAATAAAATTATTATTATTTTGAGGACCAAGGGAAAAATCACAAAAGCGTACCATAACATTTAAAGATGGAAAATCCACACCCCTGCCAACACTAATGGATCTTTCTTATTTATTTCCTTGCCCATCTCACAGACACAAAATTAGGATTTGATCAGCACGGATTCTACATCTGTTAAAGCTATGAGCTATGAACTATTGAAATATGTAGACTTTGCATGCTTCTGAGTAATAAACCCAAAGTGACTACAATAGGAACCCTGTCAAGTGCGGATAAACCCAAAGTTTACACAGGCAAACATCCTGAGTGGAATCCTGGAAAGGTAATATGCTTTTAGTGTTCCTTAGAAAACACAACTAATCTCTGCCAAGATAATCTTTCTTTTACACTTGCAAAGAGAAAATTACATCCATTAGGAAGTGAAACTACCCCAAAGGTATAGTTTCTTCAACTGTGATGACACAGACAACAAAAAAAGAGGGTCTTTCTATCTATATAGGCGTTTTCTATCTATATTTTTACTGCTGTGGCTTACAATATCACTCTGTATCCCCAAACAAACTCAGTAAATAACTTACTGAGTTCTGATGCTCCAATTGTTTGGGATTAAATGGATATTGCATTTTAGTTTATTGCAAAACAAGAAAACAATTGAAAATACCTTGCATTCTCAGTATCATATCTCATGGAAATACTAAACAAATGATCAATGTTTTAAAAAAATAAGATATTCAGTAAAAAAAACAGAAATTATGAGTACAACTGAAGATCAGTTCTGACTACAGCTGAATGAATTCCAACTAGTTAATTTAGCTGACAAGATAACTAGCAGGTTTTAGTCCACTTTGAATATGGAAAGAAAATTAACAGGAAAGACAAAACCCTTGGAAGCCAATGTCTCTGAGAGTCTTACAATAAAGAAGTTATAAGGACACTGTTGTACACTTAAAGGAATCAAAAGCATGTTCTAGATTAGATCAGCGGTTTTGCTGCAGACTATAAAAATTTATGCAATGGCATATACCTTGCACCAGGATAAAAAAACCCAAACACATAGTGAAATGAAGAATTAATTTGGAAAAAGAAAGAGAATGGGCAAGGGAAAGCAAAATTTTGAATATAGATTCTGACAATGGCTGTCAGCAGAGACAAGAAAGAAAAAGGTCAAAGAGGAGCTGGAATATAGCGCTGTATCCCTAATTCATTTATCTGACACAAAATTTGATCAAAGGAGATGAGGAGGATAACCTGAGTGAATTCAATCTTCATTCTATCTTCAAAAGTACATCTTTCTAATAGTGAATATTCTTATATCTGATTTAGTTAATACTGACTTAAAAAAAAGTATCCATTCTGTCATAGTAAAGAAACTACTAAAACTAGAAATAGTTAAGACTACCAATATTCAATTAATTTTCTAGTTGAACCTGGCAATGGAAGAGAAGGCTGAAAGAGTAGAATGAATAAACTTTTTGTTCCAGGACTATCTTCTGATTTTTTGTAATTTCTGCTGGGAAAAGAGAAATTACATATACATTTTACATATACACATAATATAGTGTTAGCAGGTAAACATACCAGGGAATGTCTAGAAGGGGTATGCTACAGACCTGAAGGCCACAACAGAATTCTATATGCTTCCTGTCCCTCTGGGGTTCTGAGATTCGAACAGAGGAAACAGTAGTCCTGTCTGACAGAGAGGTAATAACTTAACAGAAGTTTAAAAATTAAGTTTAAAAGCTTATAGAATTCTGGAAAAAGTATCATCAGTTACTCTTTATATTCCTACTACTGCCTGTATATAAAAACCCCACTTTTTGTCTTACGTTTTCACATGTGTTAATGCACTGTTTTCACTTATGGTAGCATCCCCACTTACAGAAGGCTATAGTTATCCCCATCAGAGGGCTGAAGTGAGCACTGATTTGCAATGAATCAAGGCTTACCTTTATAATAATGCATTATATAAACAGTCACTCCTGCCTGGTACCTGTCAGTGAAATAAAAGTACTGTTAACAGCCATCTTACTTTGGCTGATTAGAATTTATCCTTGGACAGCCCTGGAAGTATTCTGTAAACAGGAAAAGATAAACAATACTGTGCTGAAAATACTAATAGACATGTCTTAACGCTACTGGATGTAAGAACACCATCTCTCTCTAGCTGGAGAATGTTACTCTTTTTGGTGTTGACAGTCACAAATTTTTGGGGTGATCCTTGTCTGGCATAAACCAGGAGGTTTATAGCAAGCAGGTCCATAAGGGCAACCCCATTTGATACTAATTTGTTTAAAAAACTTTATCAAGCAAAACTCAATTCACTGTTGCCTCTACAAACTGACTCTTACAGAATAGTCAAAAGATAGGCCTATTACATTCAGGCATTCCTCAAAAAAAAAAAGGAAGTATTTTCCGCTTTCCTATTCTAAACTTAGCTTTAGTTTAGATGGAGAAATTTTGTAGAGGCAGATCTCTTCATCACATCACATTCATCAAAGGAAAACTGATGGCTAGAAAAGGAAAATGTCACACCATCTTTAACAAGGGAGGAAGACCCAGGGAATTACAGACCAGTAAACCCCACCTGACTCTCTGGGAAGATTATGGGAAAAGTCCTACTGGAAGCCACTACCAGATAGAAAAAAGGCAAGGCATTTCAGAAGAGCCGGAGGAGACTTACCAAGGACAAATCATACCTAACCTACTTAACTACTTTCAGTGATAAGGAGACTACTTCTATGCATGAGAGGAGAGGAGCAGATGTTATCTTGATGTTAGTAGCTGTTTGTCAGTGTCCCCTATAGCATCTCTATTGCCAAATTGGGAAGGTAATGCCTGGATGTCTGTGGACTGCAAGGTGAAGAAAAAATTTGGACTGGACTTCCAGGCTTGAAGAAGAGCCAACAATGAACAGTATTTCTCATTGGGTTAATACAGGAGCCAAAGCTGTTTAATAACTTCATCAGCAGCCTGGATAGTGGAATGGAATGTATCTCAGGAACTTTCTGGGTAATACCAAACCAGGAGAAGAGAGGCTGATACACTGGAGAGCAGAACTACCATTCAGAGCAAATTTGTCAAGGTGGAAGAACAGTCTGACCAAAACCTCATGAGGTAGATGAAAAGTGCTTCAGTTTGGAAGCAGAGACACAATGCACACTATGGGTGGGTACTGACTGGTTGTAAGGAAGCGTTGCAGAAAAGGACCTGGTGGACAGGCTAAACATGAGTGTCCTAAAAGCAATAAATGTTAACCACATACCGATCCGTATGTATTTAATAATGTACTAGCAAAAGTATATTGAGAAGGTCAAGAGAAGTGACTGTTCCTGCCTATTGGGAAATCATGAGGCTACATCTGGAGCACTGTGTCCAGTTCTGGGCCACTCATTAAAGACAGACATGGAAATACTGAAGTCCAGAAGAGATCATCAGGATGGTCAGAGAACCAGTACATGATTTAGAAGATGACAATGAGACAGGTGGGTTTCAGCCTGCAGAAGAAGCAGATCTAGTTGTTGTTTTCAGCTACCTGAAGGGTCGAGGGACTCAGATTCTACCTGGAGATGTACAGAGTAAGGACAAAAGGCAGAAAAAGAAATTCTGTCTGGACATAAGAGTTTTCCACAGTAAGAGTGCTTAAGCACTGGAACACATTACAGGGAAGTTGTGCAATCTCCATCCTTGGAGATGTCCAAAACTTTACTTGGGCATGGCTCTGGGAGACCTTCAAAGTTCTCCCTGCTTTCAGTATTGGGGATTGGAGCAGACAACAACTACAGATCTCTTCCAACCATTTATTCTATGATTCTATCATATTCTCCAGAAGACATGTATTTACATGAGAGGACAAGTCTGAGGTGAGCAGCCTTTGTTAGCACTGCTCAAGTGGGGCTTAAGATTGCTATGCAACCTACTCGAAGGAGTTGATATGCATGTTGCCCCTGTGTACCAGGATGTAGGAAATATGAATTATACGCAAGTTTGTCTTCAAGCATGAGCTTCAGCTGTGGGCTATGCATTGGAAGAGACATAGCTGAGGAGACTGGAGGAGCCTGGCCTCTCTGACATGTTTGATCCATAAAGTATTAAAACATTAACAACTCTTGTTTTCCAGGAGTTTTATATGAGAAATTTTGTAAGGACCAGGCAATATTTTTGAGTTTTTTAATACAGGATGGTTATGCATCTTAAGACAGGCATCTCAGAAATCAGGAACATAAAATTATTTGTTAATGTATAAGAATATATATTGGTTAGTATATAAAAATATATAGGAATATGTATTATTTAGCATATGGAAAAATAGTAGTATAAAATTCAAATGTATTAAGAAAAATATTTTTGCAAGTTTATACAGAAGAAACTACTTTTTGTGTATTAGAGGGAAAAATGCAGCTTATTGGTCATTCAATCAGACAATTACTGCTACTATTTAGCCAAGTAGAAACCAATCTCTAAGGAGCAATGTTCTGCTTTTGAACAAAACAGGTCATGTGGGAGATAAATAACATTTATGATAGAAGTGCTCCTAGTCTGTAACATATGTGATAACAAAGTTAACAAATATGGTCACAGTAGTAAGTATTAGGCCCATTCACAGACTGTCCAATATGCTAGACATATCTTCTGGTAATTTCAGTGAAGCTCTTTCTTCCTCTATAGTCCATTTCAAAGCACTTCCATTGTCAACCTTGAATGTCCACTAAACGCACAGTCCCAAAGCAGAAATTATTTCCCACTTAACACTATTTATCCTTTTTTTTTTACTTTTGAATCTGTTTATTTTCAGCAAGTGAAACGATACCTTTCTGGAATTTAGATTATTAAAGAAAAAGCTAGAAAGGAAAGTTGTGAAATACATAAAATATAATATAAATCAGAACTGCATGGGCAAGCTGGCACAGAGTTTTATTTCTTTGTCATCTGATATCTCTTTCCTCTAACAAACAGCCACTTTTCTACTAAGAATTTTGAAATAAGATAATGATTTTATAGAAGGTAAGCAAACAATGAAGTATAGTATCTATACCTGCACCACAGCACACAGGTACTAAAGATAGCCCTCACAGCTTAAGTTAGTTTTTACTCAGGCTAAATGCACTGTGTTGCAGTCATGCATTGCAAGCAGTCTAGAAATTGCTAAAGGTTCTGACAGGTTCCCTTTCCTTGTTTTTTTGAGTAGTAACCATTGTTATGAGAAGCATACTTGGCCAATATACCCCAATACTAACTCAGTTGGGTTTTGTTTATCCAAGTATACAGTGACTTTGCTTGCAGATGTGAAATCTATTTTAAAGAGAAAAATAAATTTTTAAAAGCAAGGTGCTATCCATGAGTTTATTAAGAATACAGAGCCACAATCAAACATGAATACGTGATCATTTCTTAATTCCAGGCAGGTGACTACCACCATCTGTGTATTCTCCTTTTGTCTGTCCCATTGACTGTAAGATCAAATTAATCAGTTTAAACCATCTTCACTGAATTTAAGCTAATGCATATTATCTTGCCACAAGGATAACCTAAGAATATTCATTGTTACGCAGAGGGTAACTTAAGGGGGGAAAAAAAAAAAAAAAAAGGGTGTAATTTTATGCCTTTATCCTTACTAGGGACTGGAATGCATGATGTGAATTTTGCCATTGATATCAGCAGTTCTTTTAGCTTTTCACCAGGCTAAATTTTCAGACGGTGGTATTTCTATGGTCTGCCTTTAATAATTTGCAAGGGTTACTCTTCTTGCTGTGAGCACACAATGCTCTGTGCCTTGAGTGATCAAGTGTATACATATAAAATAGTTAAGCTGCTGATATAGCTCCTATATGCATGAAAGCAAATCATTAAAGATATTCCATATAAATATTTTGTATGAATCTGGGTTCAATCAAGGTGTGTCTTAGCAAGAAATATGTAAGAGTTCTCTAAACCCCTCAGAGACTTGAAGAAAAATTCTGAAAGAGGGCTAGCCTTCTTTCTTTTCGGTGTTTTCTTTTACAACTCTCTCTAAGCATAGAATTTTTTTTGCTTCTTTCAATCCATTCTATTGAAAAAAAAAAAAAAAAAGAAACATTTTCATTTTGTATTTAGAATAGCCTAAATTCACCAAGTTTATCACTTGTTGCAAGCAACAATCACAACCTAAACCAAGATAGATTTCTTAGATCTGCTGTATTTTTGGTAAGAAGGAACCAGTTGGTGACTAAAGAAGCAAGTCAGCTGCTTTACACCAGGACCTATCTTTTGTTTATATTGTACTTGCTTGCAAATAATTCCTCCTGGGCTCGAGGCTATAGCGTGCTGTAAACTAATTACTACATGCAAAGAGATTTTGCCTGTCACATATAGCTGCAGGGAAGCATATTGTTATTCACCCCTCTACTGAGGACAAAAAAAGAAGACTACAGTTAATACCTATTCTACTTCATTTCTTCAAAACAACACTGGGCTTTTTTTTTTACCCACACTGTAATCTAAAGGAGCTAGAACTATAGCTTTGCTTTTAAAACAGATGTTTTGGTTTGGTTTGGTTGGTTTGCTTTTGTTTTTTTCATAGTGCATACTAAACAATCCTGAGAAACACAAAACAAATCTGAGTATTCTCATAATGTACGAAAACATTTTACAATTATATGACTGTCATCTTATATTAGCAATCTCTCCAACAATTCTTGAGGATTCTTTCATTCTTTCCATCCTGTTATAATATAAAAGTTACAATAATTATGGTCAATTTGGGTACTAATTAAACTATCAACACACTCCACTGGGACTTAATTGCAAATAAGGTGCTTTTTTTCTATAAGTACAAAATTGATAACATAGTGACCTGCTTCCGAAAAACAAAAAGGGTATTATTTTACCTTTCTAATGCTTACAGAATCCTTTTAAACACTCTGATTGTCTAAAAGATAGGCCCAGCTGAGACATAAATGTCATGACTGCAGTAAGTATTATTATTTTATTGCAGCAGTGAGCACAGATTTATTTTGGGCAGAGGATTTAGCTATAATATGAATATTCAGTAATTCTGTGAAGAAAAAAACTCAGCCATTCTTATATTGCATTACTGTATACCTTCATATATGAGCTTACAGTCCTACATTACAAAAAGCATTTTAAATCTCTTTAAAACAAATAATTAGAAATAAATAATGATTATTTAATTATCCATTTAAATGCCATTATTAAGAGTCACTAACATTTTTATGGAATTATATTCTTTGGGGATAACATTATTCAAGTTTGCTACCCCTGATCTGAGCAATTTGTTGCTTTCCAGTCATATTTAGAGATATATTAGCTAGGTCCACCAAGTCAAAACCTTGATCTTTCCATAACACTAACAAAGTTTCTCCCTAGTATTCAACTTAAGATTTTAAAATTCTCTAGTCTATTTCATTTTCACAGAATTCTCCTACATTTTTTAAAAACAAAATGACAAAACACTCCATGATTGGTTAGAATTCTAAATGTATTTCTAAGAGTGCAGAAAGACAAGACCATATGGCTTAAGTGAACACTTGAACTGCCAAACTGAATCTCCGATTATTTTCAGCTTCATTCCTCACTAAGCATCTCCCAACAGTTTGAGCAAATGAGTTTAAGAAATGTCCTGGTTTCAGCTGGGATAGAGTTAATTTTCTTCATAGCAGCTGGTATAGGACTGTGTTTTGGATTTAGTGCTAGAAGAATGTTGATACCCCACTGATGTTTTAGTTGTTGCTAAGCAGTGCTTACAGCAGTCAAGGACTTTTTCATCTTCCCCTGCTCTGCCAAGTGCAGAACAAGGTGGAAGGGGGCACAGCCAGGACAGCTGACCCAAGCTGGCCAAAGGGGTATTCCATACAATATAACATCATGCTAGGGGGGAGTTGGCCAGGGGCAGAGTGATTGCTGCTTGGGACAGGCTGGGCTTCAGTCAGTGGGTGGTGAGCAATTGCACTGTGCATCACTTGTTTTGTATATTCTGTATATTCTATTACTACTATTGTTATTGTTATGTCTTTCTTTTATTAAACGGTCTTTATCTCAACCCATGGATTTTACTTTTTTTTTTCCGATTCTCTCCCCCATCCCACTGAGGGAGGTGGGGAGTGAGCGAGCAGCTGTGTGGTGTTCAGCTGCCTGTCCAGTTAAACCATGACAAGAGATGACACTAAAGAAACCTTCAAAGTCAATGTATCATAACTACAGTTAGGAAAAGAAATACTAAGAATAATTGGATGGCTCTGATATGCCATAAAAATAAGCATAAACTTATAGCCTATATAGCAAATTATTTACCTAAGACGTTTATAGAAAATATCATACTTTACCAGGGAAATAAGAGAGAAGGAGAGGGAGGGAGATTTCCTTTTTGCTGACAACTTAAAAACAGGGAGGTGGGAGTGAGGAGACAGATCTTCACATCCACTTAAACCTTTACAGATGCATTTAAAATGGTAAAACAATTCCTTAAATATATAAGGTACTTCTTTACGAAGAAACAAAAGGACCAGTTTTGGGGGTAATTTACTAAACACTTTGAGGTCCAGGGAAGACAGCTGTGGTTTCTTCTACTGAGCCTGGCTTAAATTACTCTCTGCATACTGTTTACCATGGGAACAGTAATAGTGATAATCCTAATGCTGGTAAATACTCCCAAAGGATCATCTCTGTCCATGTGAACTGGAATGGTACCAAGGAAGTTGTAACTTGACCCTAGAGCCTGCTCTGTCCCCCCTTAGGTTTTAGATCAGCTGACACGTGCAAAGAGTATCCAGCCTTACCTCCACTACAGCTGTGCGAAAACCCACAACACTTGAGGGGTCCAAGCAAAATGCAGTGTCACCACTGTTACTGAAAAAAAGCCATCTGGTAGTAGGATTTGTAAAAATATCAGGATATTTAAAAATATCAGGATATTTAAACACAAATCACACACACATCCATAAACATATATATATATAAGTATGCAAATATATAATGTATATGAAGAAAACTATTAACTGCACTTAAACTTATACTGGAATTGCATTTTAACTGCTATCTGGGCAAATGTGTTCCCTGAGTTGTTTCAGATTAATTACTCTTTAAACATTAAATGCACAATTAACCTTAACAAAAGCAGTATATAGTGCCTCAGTACACAGCCCTAGTGTATTTCAGCTGATAATTCATTTTCTACCACATGATATGAACACAGTAAAAGTCACATTCACAACTGAGTAGGAAAAACAATTAGCATAAACAAACCCAATTTATAATTATAATTAAGTATAGTTAACTTGAAGTAAACAGAAGGAAAACCTGAATTAGTTTTTAAACAGAGAAAAAAAAAAAGATTCTTCAAGCAAAGGTAAATTATCCAAGACTTCTATATTCTGTACCCAAACACTCTCAAACACAGTCCTGAAATTAAACACTATATCTCAGTTCTATGTGTACTATGAAAACTAATCGAAATGCAAAGTGAAGTTCTAGAAATATACAAATATCCAGAATTTGTATCTAGATAGATATCAAAATTATTTTCTTTGGAAGGGGAAGTGCAGCAGAGTAAAAAGCTACTTTTCTAGAAGTCTAAGTATTCAGTTTTGACCCATAACTAACAACAATGGGATTTGTTTATATTTAAAATTACTTTACATATTTGAATGCAAATGAAAAGCATCTTCCAAGATACCATTCTTCCTGTTGTCAATTCGCCCTTTTTATTTCTATTTCACATCACACTACTAACTCAGGCAAGCAAAAGTCCAATCTCTTGTTTGCTTCTTTGCTCTTTATCCCTTGCCCGGAGTGCAACTGAAAAATGGCAAGAGCAAGGCTACTTAGTATTGCTAGGTGGCTCACTAGTGTGCTAGGTATGGCCATCAAAAATAGGAAAATGAGAAAATGAGTTAGTTTCAGGTTAAACTACCTGCTGGGATTCTGTCAACTGCATCAGAACTTCCCTCCCTTTCTTCAGTCTGTAGTACAGCCTGTAAATAACGTAAAAAGTCATGGGGAAGATCTGTCTCTTACTAACTGGAGATCTGTTACTTATTCTTATTTTTTGGTTGTTAGAATTATTTCCTTTTGTCTAATCTTTAAATGTTATGAAATAAAGAAACTAACACTGGCCCAAAAGGGTGCACTACTACCTAAATGGAAGTTGAACAATCCTTCATGCTAAGACCATCAAAAGAACTGGAACTACAGAGAACAGTACACTTCATTTATGCATTTTGTCCATTATGTAGTCTAGGCTATGTGTAAGAAAGAGTCTGCTCCTACTTGCTTGGAGATTTCTAATGTGACAAAGATGACACAGTCCCATTCAGTAAATGAAAGGCATCGGTTGGGATAAACCTACTGCAAAACACATATATAAAGGATTTGTTTATGAAAGAAAGAATATTACTATTCTGAAGGGGGGGTTTACCTATAAAAAGTATTTAATTATTATTATCGCTGCTGTTGCTATTAGTAAGCTATAATTTCATAATGCGTATTTCTGGGGAAAGAATGGAGAAAAGTAGTGCAGTGCACCTGAGAAACTGGCTCTTAAATTTCTGAGATTTGTGTGGATTATAGTTTTGCATCTGGTACGAGTCTGAGTATATAATAGCATTCGCTCCTAGTCAGATTAAGCAGTGTTTGAGTTCTGCTGCACAGGATAGCCTTTTGAACAATTTGATTTTTTCTATGATTCCCTAAAGATTTTTTCATGTCCTCTGGCAAGTTAGCTTAATCATATCTTTTCATACGTATAAATATCCTGGAAGTATATTAGAAGACAAAACTGTCACCTGGTTTGTATCTGATGGATTCTGCCTGACACTGCCATTAGTTAAGAGATACTGAATCCTGATGAATTACTTTGAAAAAGTTTTGGGGAACTGCATTATACAATTTTGAATTAATGGCAATGAAAGCCACAAAACAATGGCAAAATACAGAAATGCACTCAAACTCATACTCATCACTTTAATGAATGCATATTCATAAATGCTTCTCTTGAGAAATTAAGCATTTGGAAGCAATCTCTTGGAATTATGTGTAAAAATTACACTTGAGCAATTTATTAAATAGTTTAGTGAGGCTATCATTTTCAAAGCTCTTAGTTAACTGCTTATTTTATTCTGAATAGACTAAGACCTGAGCTCTCCTTTAACCTTCAACAGGAAAACATGAGAAGCGCTAGGTAGCTGTAAACAAAAGATTAAAATGCATGGATGCCTTACATGGTAGACTAAATGGACGCAATTATCACAGGATTATATAAAGATGAGGCATTCAGAATCACCACCTGTCTATTTGCTGAAGAAAAGCAAATGAGAGCTGTGTAAATTTTAATCCCTTTGGGATGATGGTCATATTAAATTCACCCATTCTCCTAAGTAGTGCATTTACTGACTCATGATTCCACATGAGTAGATAATTGTTTAAATATTATATACAGGTTTCTTTAGTATATAAGTAAATTTAACATCTTTTACTGTCAAACTGGCCTATACATAATACTGTAACTCACAAAATTAAAAAAAAAACTACTGAAAAAAGCCAGACAAGAAAACGTAATATAAAAATCGCTCATGGAACAAAGCCAATATAATACTATCTGAATCATGGAAGTGCCCCATAAAAAAAAAAAACAAAACAAAACCCAAACTCTTTCTTGCAATGGGAAAAGGATTTTTTTTTTTTTTGGGGGGGGGGGGTGGTGTTTGCTTGTTTTTTTATTTTAGAGTGATTTTGTATTGTCTGAATACCTTCCTTAAGATAAGTTTTTTATTATTGATACAGCTTAGGCTCCAGGAAAAATATTCCTGATGGATATGCTTTGTTATGGATTGTTACTGCAGCCAGCAACAGACTGCAGAACTAATGTCAGCTCAGTCGTAGGAGAAAGGAAACACCAACAGGAATGCACTGGAGCGTAGTAATTATTGCTCTAGGTTCTGTCTGGGTGGCTCAATTACACTTGAATAAGAATTTCAATTACAATTAATACAAACTTGGAAGAGGCAAGGATTGCACATGCATGCACACTGAACATTCTGGTTTTATACTATTGGGATTGTTGGTGTTGTTTTCTTCAATTCGATTCAACTCGAGAAGTTGTAGAAATCATTAGCAATGATGTTATCATGCCAAACTCATTGTGCCTTCATTTTACCAGTAGTTGTATTCACAATGCCTAGTAGTTTTGTTCACAATGAAAAAAAAAAAAGCACATAGCCACTCCTAGTTAAGCTGAGAACACATTCAGTAGCTTTGTTCTGGCCAATCTATGTTTATTCAACTGGGGTGATCTAATCTAAAGCTACTAAAATGGAAATTATTTGTTCCAGTTTTGAAAAGCAGAAAGAAAGTGAAAAGGGACATAATTAATTCTATTATTAAGCCAAGCAACAATCAATATCAGTAATGCATGATCACTAGATCTCTTGAGAAAACTGAAAAAACAAATAACTTCTAGTTCATGCTCTTAAGAATCCTGCTTAATCATATCTTAACACTGATTCAGCTATAAAATTCCTCAGTTTTAGGCAATACAAGATTTCTCTTTTCCTTTATCTATATCTGATAACATCAGTAAAATGAAGCAGCTCAAAAAATACTGCCTATTCCTTTCAACTTTGAGTAATTATTGTCTACCTACATGAAACAGAACTCGGTTTTCATATTTTACAGACAAGAGGAAGCTGGCAACAAAGCTTTCAAATTTTTAAAATTTTTTAATTTGACTGACTTTAAACTCCAAACAAAAACTTTTTCTATTCACTATAAACAAGTTCAGCATTATAAAAAGGATTACTATACTGTCAGAAACCTTTCTTGAAAGATTCAGCCTGATTTTTAGTTTTAGAGCATAGATTAGCCACAAAAAATGAAAAAAGACAGTAAGGAAGAGATAAAGGCTAAGAAGATTGGTTACATTACTTTCTTATTAGTTTTCAAATGCAAAACATCCCTGCTTCAGAACTTTAAAGAAAAAAAAAAATTAAAAAAATGCTGTTTTGGTTTGGACACATTACTTAAGAGCAGACCTTCCTGAACAACCTTATTATGCAGTGTACTTCCAACATACTGCACTTTCAGCCAAGTCAAACTGCAATAACTTAATCTTCAAGTCATATTCTCCCTGTAGAAATACACATGTAATTCATTTTGGTTTATCCTTCAAAAAAAAAAAAACCAACCCAAACTTTCATTAAGCAATAAATAGAGAATTAAATCATTAACTAAGGAGAAACTACCGCTACTTTATCCATGCTTCTTTGATTAAGGACTGACAGAATGGACCCAAATTTTACTGTTGTTCACTTGGATATCACACTACAATTCATCCATCCAAGTTTAAATTGCTTTATATTATGAATTAATAATTTTGCCCTGCTATAAAACAAGTTCTTACACATACATCCTTGATGGCAGAGTGGCTTTAAATTTGAGAATGAAGCAGGAAAAAGTTCATGCAAAAGAACAGTACTGTTTTCTGTAAATGAAGCGGTCATTACACATTAAGCAATTCAGCAAAAATACTTTCACCTGACCACAAACTTTTTTCTTGCTGTTCTTTAAAACAAAACCAAAAACCAGTGGTTAAACTATTGTACTGATCTTTTTTGACCTGAAAAAAGATGTATGAATTTTAATCAACTCAAAAAAAATTCTAAAAAATAAGGCAAACAACTGAATGTTCCAATGGATTTTCTTGGATTATTTGGGTGAAAATGCAAGCAGTATCATTGTAAACACCAAACAACTAAGCCACATTTTGACTTTATGAAGTATTCTTAATCAAAGGGAAGTATGTCACTAACAATTTAACTAAACATATTTGCTTTTATATGACCTTCTAGTATAATGTAAGGCTGCACGAGACATAGCAAGTTCATATCTGGATTGGCCCTAGCAATATTTTAAATTTATAGGTACTAACTTTTACTGAATCTACATAGTCAAAGGTAATATATGGATAAATATAGGATTAATTTACACAAAATTACTAGTTATCATATAAAATATATACTATCACATTAACTTTTATGATTAGTTATATGAACCAATTATTTTTATGTGCATTTTTATGCTTTTTTAAAACTGAATGTCAAAATTACATACAATAAATAAGAGTAGAATAATGTTTGTTTGTGTGGTTTTTTTTTAATAATGACAGCACAGTAAACAGGTAGAGGCACTTTTAAAGATACCTATGCACAAGAAAATTATTATTATAGTTAAAACTGCTCTAACATCAGCAGTTATTCAACATGTCTGGGAAAAAAAAAACATTTACCTAAATTGAAAGTTACCTGTACATCATTAAGAATCAAATTTTGGCTTTAATTTTGTTTTTTACATTGGTGTCTTCAACTGACAAATGCATTAACCAAAATGTTTATTATTCTTGAAATTTCTTTTTCACAAGAGTGAAAGCCTACCTGTTTACCACTCTGTATGTCATGATTTATAAATTATTTTAATTAAAAACAGTTTTCAGTCTCAACACATGCCATGTAACCTAATGGAACTGCTAGACATAAATTTGCAAACCAGGAATTATTAACAGGGAAGTAGGGAAAAACTTACCTAATTGTCACTTACTACAATAAAATAAATATTCAGGTGCATATTCTGAACCAACTTAGATGACAGTTGCAGCTTTTGTTTCATAATGGTCATGATGCCGGTAACATTCATAAAGGCCCAAATTCAAGGCCATATTTTTCACCATTGCTTCAAATACTAACTCAATAAACTCAGGAGAATATTTTACCCTATACGTGTTCATCTCATTGAATTTTCATTTTCTTCTACTTAGCTGCATTCCATGTTATCTTTGCTGTTTTATATGTTCAAATGGACCCTAGCTAAAGTCTACAGAAGTTGATGGAAATATTTTCCATAATCTTCGGTGGACACTGTAATAGACCTACAGTCTGAAGTAATATTTCTCCAATCTGTGAATTTAACTGTGGGTTTATCTGATGCACAAAGAATTTACACAACAGACAGACTAAACAGGTTAATGAAACGCAAAGAACATGAAATAAAGTGACATTAAACAGCACCACCTATGAGGTAGATTTATTATTTCACTAAAATTGTCATAAACAGTAGGAATGTTATTTTTAATGGAGCATAGTAAATATTAACATGAGAAATTCATGATGCCTGCTATTTTCCACACTGATGAATTCTTTTTTTCCTCAACTCTACTGTTCTCTGGACTAGGGAAAAAAAATGAGCAACATTTTCTACAAAAATATATTCTGTTTCTGACTAGTATTAGTACTAGGATTTCATATGAAGTCGCAAAAAAAAATGAAAGTTGAAAACTACAACAAAATTGAAAATTGCCCACACACTACAGGGACATTTTCTTGATAACCTCCACCAGTTGCTTTACACATGAAGCATTACTTTAGATGCGCTTGCATTTCTAATCACTATAGCTTTATTACAAAGCATTTATTTTTTATTTTAGTCTGAGACAAGTTCCAGGGGTTAATTATCAATATTCAAAAAAATGAATTAAATTATCTTTTCTGTTTTAAATTTGTCACTTTCAATTTGATTTAACATTCCTTCCTTTTCTGCATTCTGAAAAAGGGTAAATATGAAAGTATGATTTATCTTCTCCACATAATTCTCTCTTCTCTTTAATTTCATCATTTCTCCTCATATGGTCCTGTACTCCAATCTGAACAGTCTTAGTGTTTTAAAAAGGATTTGTTTTTATATAGTAAACTTGACATTATTTTAGCCCAAACTAAGAAATAGTTGGATTTTTAATTGTAATAAAATTGCAAATATTTGAACTACAGTAGTTATCTTTCTGTCATGTAGCAACAAAAAAACCCATTACTGTGCATTATGAAGAGTTTTATCTTTAAAAAATGCCATGCCTATGAATAACTAATAAACACTTTGACATCCTGAAACCATGATACATCACTCTTATTTCTAAAAATTAATATGTTTCTATTATTTCCCAATTTCTAAATTGCTTTAATATCAAAAAAGATTTCAAAACACATTGTTTATGTCTGTCTAGAGAAGTATCTATTAACTCCATTTTATTTCATTCTTTTTTGAATTAAGAATGACTCATTAAGTAGCCCTAAAATGATAAGGAAAACAATACCATTTTCCTTAATAAATAATATACTATATATATTTATATATATATAAATGAATATATGAAATAACTTGTTTCCCTCCTACTATATTCATTGATCTGCCCCTACACGTAGACTGTCAAATCTACTCAAGAGTAATTTTAGTATTGATTCTCTTATATACCCCCCAAAACATGCCTTCAAGAAGGTTTTGATAAATCCTAGAAACCGAAGTTCTGATCTGGAAGTCAGAAGTTATTATCTAAGAAAATCAGCAAATCTGTGTCTGCTGATGTAAAGAATATGCACAGTGTGCAGCAGCAAAATGTTAACAATATCTTAATTCAACAGTTTGAAATAACAATACTTCCCCATCCTACCAATTAAAAAAAAAAAAAAAAAAAAAAAAAAAGATACTTTCAGGCTTCAGGAAAGAAATCATATATTTTAAACAAGAAATAACAAAAATATGCAAACTTTACTGATCTATATGATTCATCTCATTTGTCTGGAGAATGTTAATGCTTGTATTTCTGATAGTCGTTAACCTAAAAAAACCCCGTACTATTACTGTCATGTACTTCACCAGGTTTTGTAGTGTTACTAAACTGAAAAAGTTTTTGACAAGGCTGGACTAAGTTCTCAGAAAACAGTTTACCAAAACACTTCTTAAGCTGACGCATCTTCAAAGGTTACAATTAGTCAGTCTTCCTACCTCAAGGAATCTCCACATCCTCTGTAGAAGATAGGACCTGCACAGGCATTGTGTTCATTTGTCATGTAATTATTTTTTGAATAAAAACACATACCAACCACTGTTTCTGTAAGATTACTTTTAAGTCTTAAACATTATGATATCATAGCCTACATTTGTCTATATCTCAAAATATTTGTTGTTAGGAAAAGTGGTCAGCAAGTGTTTGGCATAGTAATGTAACACTATGTAACACTGTATTGGCCTGGAGTACTGCGTCCAGCTCTGGAGCCCTCAGCACAAGAAGGGCATGGAACTGTTGGAGCGGGTCCAGAGGAGGGCTACAAAAATGATCCGAGGGCTGGAGCACCACTCTTATGAGGACAGGCTGAGGGAGTTGGGCTTGTTCAGCCTGGAGAAAAGAAGTGTGTGGGGAGACCTGATTACGGCCTTTCAGTATCTAAAGGGGGCCTATAGGAAAGATGGAGATAATCTTTTTAGTAGGGCCAGCTGTGACAGGACAAGGGGTAATGATTTTAAACTAAACCAGGGCAGGTTTAGACTGGATATAAGGAGGAAATTCTTTACAATGAGGGTGGTAAAACACTGGAACAGGTTGCCCAGAGAGGTGGTGGAGGCCCCATCCCTGGGAACATTCAAGGCCAGGTTGGATGGGGCTCTGAGCAACCTGATCTAGTTAGTGGTGTCCCTGCTCACTGCAGGGGGGTTGGGCTAGATGACCTCTAGGGGTCCCTTCCAACCCAAAACATTCTATGATTCTATGATTTTATTCTATGTTTCTTATACTCTTTACTGCTGTTAAGGTTTTAGAGCTGAATGACTGCCATGTTTGCAATACTAAGGGGCTCACATGAACTATTGATTTGAAGATCTTACTATCTTGGCCCAAACAAATTTTTTACAATGGATATTCTATATCTATAGATAAGACCATAAATTAACAATATACAACAGTGATACTATATTCTGTATTAGTAACATAAAGTAATAAGTTAATCAGTATTTCTCTTTAAAAGAATAAAGCACAGTATAAGAAGGGTACATGAGAAATTAAAATTCTCACTCTTTTAAAAGTGAAGCACTTCTTTGACTTCCTTAATACACTTAAGAGTGTGACACAAGTTTGAGGGAATAAGTAGAGTACTGCAGAGGACCTCCTAAAAGCACATAATGAAGTGTGAAATCATATTTTGCAATGCAAAAATATATGGACTTCTGAAAGATGGGGCGAGTTTATCCTAAGGTTGTACAACAAATTTGGCATTTCTATTCAATATTGCAACAGCCTTCTTGACAGCATATTAGTTTAACATTAAGCATCACAGCAAAGGAGTTATCTAGTTTAGAGTGCATAATAATTCATTGTTGCCTTTCACCGTACATTAAATGTCACCCATCAGGATGACAGGAATAAGAAAATTATTACATTAGAGTCACTACCTAGTAGAATATCATCCAATGTGATTTTTACATACAGAATTAACCATTACAATATTTCCAAGAGCAACATAGTGTTTCATTAAGTATTTATTGTCAAAATAGAATGTCCTTTAAATAAAACCAGTAACATTTACAAAAATTAATTGTGGTAATATGGGGTCATGTGGAGTATTTCGGAGTATTTCTTTATAGTGGGTATTTTTTGCACTTCTATAGCACTCAAAAAGTTTTGTCGTCATAAATTAAGACCTGGAGAATTGTTCTGTGGTGTTTTTTTTCAAAATAAGAATCACATCCTTTTTTTTATTTATTTATTTTTTAATATCTGTACATTAAGGCTATCGCCAAAATCCACAGAGATGTCAAATGGAATTATTCACCACATAAATTCAACACAGTTTTAAAACATATTTTATTTTGGAAATATTATTATTCTCATAAATTTAAACAGGGCAATCATATGATTAAAATTTAAGACAGCTTGGTAAAGCTTGATGAACTGAGATCTTCAATCTGATGTGAAATAAGTAAACAAATAGATACACTGACTTAAAAGAAAATCCACAGTTGGAATTATAAGGTACATAAGATTGCCTTTTGCTGGCCTGTGACTCCTAATGACCTTCTGAAGGAATAGAATAGCTTTCAGATTTGGGACTTTATTACAGGTTTACCAAAATTCACCCAAAACCTAAGTTGTTTTTTAAATAGTCATAAATTAATTGTTTATGAATTAGTGTATAATATGAAAAATAAATCATTCTGCATTTAAAGTACTTGATTAAAGTCTTGTCAAAAAATTACTATAAATAGGAATCCAAATAATTCTATGAGCTTCTTGTGTAACATCTATATCTGTAAGAAAAGGGAAGGACTCAGGTTTCAGCAATGGCATACAATCATCTATACACTTTTGTTGTTAGCACATTCCTGTTAGCAGTTTTGGCCTATGCTGCTCTCAGATAATGCCCAGATGTGGTTCAGAGAGACAAAAATGCTGGTAAGCACTGTGGGTAGGACAACTGGGCTGATGGAGTATTTAGTCATATGAAACATAGGCTGTGTCATGTCACTTGTCCTCTGGGCCAGAAAGCAAGCCCTGGACCCTAGCCTTTGAAAAGTATATACATAGTCTTTGGGATCCACTGTGCTACTATCAAAATCAGTGAGAGATTTCCCACTGAATTCTACAGGAACATGATAGGACTATCATTTGTTGACTTATTCAAGTTGACATTTGATTACAAAATGTTTCATGCTTTCTGATTATTCCATTACAGTTCTTAACTGTACCAATAATTGTACAAATATTTCAGTTACTGTTAATGGAACACACAGGCTTTCTTCAGGAATGACCATGGTTAAAGGAATTCAGACACATGACCTTTTAAGTTTGCAAGTAACTTCAACTGAACTACAAGGGTCTACCTGAGTACCTCAAGGCCTATATAAGCACAAGGATTCTGCTGGATTCCAGCTCCACATCCTAATGGTGGATAAATACTTGCAGCTTTTTAAAACTTCCATAATCTAGAAACCTTTCTCTCATCTTCAAACAAAAAAATGAAGCATGGATATGAACTACCTATAAAACAAAGCTGGATACTAATGAGACACCAGTGCTTCTTTCGTTGACAGGACCAACAGTCAGGAATTCTCATCCTCACACACTCGCCACCCATGTGCCACCCCCATAGCGTGACCAATGAGCTGGAATTCACCCCTCCACCTCTCCAATTTGATAAAACCTTGTCAGGGTACTGACCAATCAGATATTGCCTCAGCTCAGGATTTCTTCCAGACTATGTTTCCAAGAAATTGTTATTCTAGAAGTAGTATTTCAACAATGTAGGGACTAGATCCAAACTGCTTCTGGACATATGCAGTAAATAATTTGTTTCTACAGAAACAGACTTCCCTCCATTTTTCTATGAGGAAGGACAATTACACTAACTTTTTCATTACCAAGGACCACTAACTTGACTTCATTCTGTCTTTAACCCTGTCATTTGACTCAAAGGTACTGCTTCTAGTACCACATGGCCTACCTGAATCTGATCTATTATCTTCCTTCTGACCAGACTGCCAAAACAAATATTTGTGACTTAACATCAGAGAGATTCATCTGCCTGAACACCAATGTCTCAGAATGTTCAAATTTCCCAGCATATTTGACATCTTTAGGGATCTGGTATATGTGATACAGGATCTACAGGCAACTTGCATGTTTCTGGGGAGGAAGTTAGTGCATGCTCCTGTCCCACGTATCTGCACAGCTTTCCATCAAGTTTCAATACTTAAAAATACATCCATTTCCACACAAATTAATCTGAAATTTAACAGTTGAGATTTTCTTCTTTATTTGTTCCTCATATCTACTGCTCTTCCCCAAGAGAAAGGTAAGGTTGGAAGTGACTTAACGTCATTACCATAGGTTAATCTGTGCAGTTATTCCACCACTACCATTTGAATCTCATCCAGACTTTTTGTGAGAAAAGTCTCAAGGCCAAAATCAGTAACTGTCTTTCAAAATCCTCCTCAAAATTCACTTGCTTTATAATGTGGACAACAAACTGAAATGTGGTCCTACCTCAGTACCTGATGAAGTATGACTGCTTAAATTGACTACTTCAGAAACTTACTCATTTTTCCCTTCATTTTCTTCACACCTCATAGAAATTTTCATCCTATTTCAACCTATTTAAACCATTTAACTAGTCCTTCTGAACTGTGAAGTCTTTAAAGTGAGCATTTGCTATTTGTTATGTAACAACAAGACATGACCCTGCTTGGCGATGCTCTCTGAAAGCTGTCCTGTGTTACAAGAAAGCCCAATTAAGCTTTCCGTGCCACCCAGAAATCTCCACTGCCTTACCTGTGGAGTCATTTACATTTGTGCATAGAGGCGCAACACCATCATCTTCCTTGGTTTTGACATTTCTTTTTGCACAGGCATAAATGACTATGCAGTATGAAAGTCGGGATGATGAGAAAGGTGTTACAAACATTAATGCCCATCAACATTTAAGCTGGAGGCAGAATTGGGCTTCTAGCAACAGCAGAACAGAAAGATATGGGGAGTCTCTGTTATCCATCTACCTAGTAACTTTATCTAATTACAGTTACATTTGAAGCAAGGTGAAAATTCCTTTCATTCCAGTAAATGAATGGCACACTGACCAGGATTTTGGCACAATTAACTACTGACTCTCCTCTAACATGCCCGTTTAGAAGGGGAGAGCAAGGGAGAGAAAGTAAGAGAGAGAAGTGTGTGGAGGATAAATATGACTAATTAAAAGCCTTTTTCAGATAGTTTTGCAACTTGACATGAACTTTGCCATGCTCTGTGAGTACAGAAAAGCAGGGCAAGGTACAAAATCCTGCTAACTGCTTCCATTTTTCTTCTGGACAGGGCTTATTGGTTACATTGTGTCAGCCACAAAACCAGAGAATTTTCTATGTGGTGGAATTCTTTCACAGGAACTTCTCCGACCCTGCATCACACTATAAACCTTTCTAATTTTTATTCCAAAATATCTACCAAGAAAATTGTTCTAGAACATGAACTAATTGCTGTAGAACCTGTTAGCTGAAAACTGTCTCATATCTGGTACAGAAACATGGTATCTCTACTTCTACAAAACAAGTTGATAGCAAATAAGCATCCTATTCTGTGTAAAGCTAAAGCTATTTCTCATGGGAAAAGACAAGAACTTCTTTAAAGATCTGGGAGAACAGAAAGAAAATATATAACCTTCTCCTGCTATCTACCACCTCAATATTTACCTCATGAAAATTTTCCATGCAGCATTTCTGCTTCACATAATTGAGGAAGGAAACTGAAATGGAAAGAGACAGTAGCTCTGGCTGGTTTTCTGCTTTAGTATGGTGAAATTACATGAATGATCCCATCAAGATGAAGTACCATTGCTTTCATCGTTCTCACAGCTAGAGACTATCTGCTGTGAAGTCCTTAGGCAAGTCCTAATCGGCAAGAACAGTGCCACACACATCTAATGGTTACACAAAACAAAACAAAACAATGCAAAACACTGTGAAAGCAAAGGGCCAGAACAGGCCTATTTAATAAAAATTACTTATATTTAAACTCCTCTCTGATGTGCTATAAAAATGATTAATGATAAACATTTTGATATTTTAAAGGTTTACTATTTTCTAACAAAATCAATTACATGGCTTAGCTGTTGTGGAATTTTTAACTATGATGCTGAAAATTTTCTATATTGTATAATTATTTCTGTTTAAGATTGATACCTTTGTTGCTAAAGAAAGAACTTCTGATAATACTATAATAAAAACAAAAAGGCACTCACCTTTGCTCTTAAGTCTTAAAATGTATGATTAGTTTTACACTAAAGCAATTTCACCATCCTTAGAATTAATACAGGGTGATTTGCACGGATAAAACAGAAATGCTTGTAAGATACACCACTGGTTTAGTTTCAGCATCAAAAACAATTACCATACTTCTTTTTTCAGACTGATTCTGGTCAAGCCCTATTGGTGTTTAAATGACTCCTGCTCTCTAATGAGTTAGAGACTGGAAGCTTGCATAAGCCAGGTAAACTGACTAAGAGCTAAACCAGAAAGATAAGCAGGAGATAAATAATTCTCATAGTTTTGCCTGCAGGAACTTGTAGGAAACAATTTTACTTTTCTCCAGATATTGACTTAAAGTCAAGAAATATTCCCTATTTATTTCCTTATTTCTTTTAAAGATATGCTTCTGGTTTGAAGTATAGTATTTAACCATGACCCAAGGCTAATATTTTTTTCCTCCAAGAAAGAAATGGTCTCTTTTCAAGAGGAAAGGTTCTTGTAAGTTTATTTTGGTTTGGGGCTTTCTTTTTCTGTTTTGTTTTTCTCCAATTTAACTCTATTTACATATTTTCAGAATACAATGGATAAAGCTGATTGAGAGTAAGAGAAATTTGGGAAATCTGGTTTTAGCAAAATTTACAAAAATTAAATTATTTCCAGTTCTAAAGTCTCATACTGAAGTCTGATACTTAAATTTAAACAAACTTACATTCTAAAAAATTTATACCACTCCAATAATTGGACATTTGACTATTCAGTTACAAATATCTAAAAGTAGCATAAGATTGTATCTGTATTATTAACATTACACAATGATACAAGGTCTGGCTTAGAGAACAAAAGAGTGAAATCCATAAAATCCTTTAACTACCCAAGTTCTCCTGGGTACTTCAAGTAATCCGGAAACCAAAGAATTCAAAGAAGAACTCTGAAATACTATCCTACATAAAAAGTGTTCTTCCTCTGAACATCTGTAGCTGGGATTTTCTCCAAGGTTAATAACCATCGCATCATATTGGCTTTGCTTCCAATGGTTTATGTCTCCCTCTTCCTTTAGATGATATAAAGAAATTCATTGCATATGGGTCCACTTATTTAGCAAACAAATAATGCTCATTTTCATATGTTGGGCTTATTTAGCATAAAAAGTGTCTTTCAATCCTGACAGCCATTTTTGCTGAATATTATTATATGTTTCTGGGCCCTCCAAAAGCAGGGTAAATAGAAATCATGACAACTAATATTCCATTTTCCATCCTATCACTATAAACCCTACCATTTTCTTGAGGAAACTTTTCACTGTTAAGTCAAATTGTTCCAAGCACGATGCATGTGTGAAATGACATCAGTAAATAAAATGTCTCCTACATAGCTTTTCTGTTTTTTCTTGGGGGAAGAAAACCCAACAGCTTAGATGCTGGTTGAATTCATCTTCTGGTATATCAGGCAATCTGTAAATTCAGTCACTGATGCTAATGGAAAAGGATTCAATCAGTTAACTTGTACACTTTCAAATTACCACTTGTATCTAATTATTAATAAAATCTTTTGACAGCACTGTGGTATCTTCTTGGATTCTTATTGTCTCTACTCCCATTCCACTAGATTCTTGTATTTTGTTCTTTAGGTTGGAGGCTTACATGATTTTGCACATCATGAGAAAACTACTGCTATGCATTATTGTGAGAGTTACAATTTCCTTCTCCCCACTAATACTACACATGCCAGAGTAAAACACATGCAAAAACCCCAAAAGAAAACAAATAAACATCCTTCCCCCTACCTCCAAAAACATAAGACACACTGGTCTTTCTCAAAAGCAGCATTTTGGCTTGAAAACACTCAGATTCATCTATTATAGGAACCCTTCTCTTCAGGCACATTTAACATTACTCCTTGCTATGATTTTCTAAATAAATATGGAAAATGCCAAGTCTAGACTTGCATCTTCTTTTCCTGTCTTGTCACATATTGGGGAAAACATGTTTTGACAAAACAGAATGAAATGATCCAATACTGTAAATAATGCTCAGCACTTTTTCTGGAGACTCTCAATTTTTTCTCAAGCAAGCCTCTTCATACAAGCAATCCAATATTCTTCTCGTATACTATATGTGCTGGTAATTAACAAGGGCTGTTAAAAATAAGGATGAACTACTGCATATGTTACCACAGTGTGAAGATCTTTCACAACTAAATGAAATTGTTCCTCAGACTGTTTTTTAACTTTCTCAGCAAGGATTATGGGATTATTTGTTAATGGATGGCAACACAGTATATAGAGACTAACGAATCACTGTCCATGGTAGATATGAAATATTATTATTTAGTGTGAAGTTATAGAACTTTTGACTAAACAGTTTTCAGATATTCACCTACAGAAGTTTTTTAGCCAAGGCATTTGAAGACATGAAATGTGGTAGATGAGATCTACCTTGCTTGTACTTAAACCCAATTAGATAAAGATAAATGCAAATTTCTAATGAGACGTGTCACTGTTTTGACTGCTGAGATACTTTCAAAAGAAAATTCCATAACATGTAAGCTTATAATATTTTTAACTTGGTCATATAATGTGCAGAAAAAATCACAGAAAACTGGGCATGTTAACTCAAATATGAATATATGAGCTAGGGTTACATGTGTGTGAAAAGAAATATCAATACACATGGCATAATGCCTTCCAGCATCTCCCAGCTTGAGGGATGAAGGGAATGCAAATGCAACTATTAAACTGTCGCAGGTGGTTTGAAATAATGATTTAGATAAACAGTGAATGACATTCAGACAGATGTCTAGCAATGAACTGTGTGAAACAGAATGAATCAAACAGAACAATTCTAGTCAGTCAAAACTCAAAATGGAAGAAGGCCAGAGAGTAAACTCATTATTTCAGAAGCCATTCACTAATGAAAACTAGTAAAGATGGTTTATCTAGCTGAATCCCCTCTAAGAGCTTTAGCAAACAGCCTTTGAATCCTAAGATACAAGGTACTGTTAAGATTCAAAAGGATATATAAGATCCTTACATATTTGAGCAGTGAAATATTCAGTGTAACATGTAAATGAGAAACTAAAAACAAGAAAAATCATGGTTTGAAAAATAGTTCAAAATGAATTTTGATAGCACTCCACATTCAGACTCTGTAAAAAGTTGTGTTACAATGTTCCATTAAAATGGAGAGGAAATATATGCTTATAAATATGTAACAACTGTATGTAACAAGGCTTAAAAAGTAAAGTCAGAGTGAGTACAGACAGAATGAGCTGTCCACCTAATTGGAGATAATGATCTATAGATACCTAAAATTTAATTCCTGATTTTGGATGCAGGCGTTTAAGGAAATGAGAATAAAGTGACTGAATTGCTGGTAGTAAAAGACACCAAATTCCTTAAAGATGAACAGTTATGATTCAGTTCAGACTTCAAAATACTTAGTTTCTTGGATAATTAGTGATGAATTCAATAACTTTGTGATGGCTTTCAGAATAAGAAGAAAAACATTAACAGAAAGGATGGAAAGAGAATTTTTAGGTAATCTTCAATTTTACACAGCATAAGGATACTACTATACTCTTCATTTCTGCTTAGGTTAATCTACAAAGTGACAAGATTTAACATAAAGAATACTGGTGCTACAGATGCATATTATGACATGTTTTCCTTATGGCAGAAGTCACTGGACCTACTGCTTTGTTTCCTAAGAAGGCCCCACACACATCTTAATTCTGCAGAAGACAAAGTTTGGCTACACCTCCATGTACAAAAAAAAAAAAAAAAAAAAATCAATTTCTTGGCAGAAGAATTCAGAATTGACCAGGTGTGTTGAAGTGAGCATATTTTTCTTCTTCAAAGTGCATAGGGAGATTTAGCCAAGGAGGGGGGTACTATATATTCTGTTGGACTGCTAAGGCAGGTACATTATGAGTTCTTCTGCCATCCTCAGTTAAAACATTTCAGTTGTTTTGATGGCAGTAGCTTCTTCTTATGTTTGAGGTATGGTAAGTAGTACCCAGGATGTCAGATTGATCTACCACCAATATAGCAAGGCTTTAGAGTACTGGTTTTCCCCCCTTAAATCTAAGGAGGTTACTTATGTTAAAAAGAGTAAAAGATAAGAAATTTTCTCTTCCTGTAATCTCTAATGATATTCTGACAGAGGCTGTTATGTAGATCCTGTTCTTGTATGTAGACTTGGAGACCTCTTAATACTCTTGTCTCTCCTTGAACAGCTGAAGGATGTGGAGAGCATTCAGAAGTGATTCAAGAGAATCCTGAGAGGTTAGGATGAGGAGTCCATACTGAGTTGTTTATTTATGTATTAGATATTCTATAAACTGACACTGAACCCAGATAAATCTCTTGCAGAGGAGGTCAGAGAGATCAAAGCATCTTTCTGAGTCTCATGATAAGGGAGAGATTGCTGCTTAACTCATTGCTATACATGTATTTCTTTTAGCCTTGTATCCTCATCCACAACATTTAGACTTTATAGCATTTTTGATATAGAAAAAAGATGAAACATAAGATCTGTGTGCTGATCACAGAAAAATTAAATACTATTACAGATTATGCAGATTTATGGTAATATTAATACAGCAGAGTAAAATCTTATTCTGTTTAATCAATTTAAAGCTGTCATCCACATTTTGTGAAAAGTGATACTCAGAAGTACCTAAGCATATTTGAAATCTCATGTGCAATTCTTCCTTTGCTTACATTTCCAGTGACTGCTCCTCAGGCAAGATGACTGTACAAGTTCATTGTTATAACACGTAGAAGGATGGACTAAGTGAAAAAACTGTGCTTAATTTCCTTATGAGTGAAAAAAAATAATATATAATTGAAGTATCTTTTTTATGTTGACCTCAGTTATTGAAATTGTATTTAAACGATAGAAATCTAAAATTAATATTTTCCAGGTCTGACGTAAGGAGAAGAAATTTACTTCAGAAAGTAAGATTTTTAGAACATTCTCACATAATACTAGGATTTCTTGGTATAGCTACACGAACGTATCAGTTAACAAAAATCTAGAAAAGCCATCAAAGCGAGAGTAAAAATTCTTGTCATGCAATCTGCCTGGTTCACTTGACAAAAAATCCAGAGGCTGGCACATTTGCTCTCAGTTCACAATAAAGATGATCTCTTAAGTATTTGCTTTTCAACTGGAAAAATTATATGAAAAGCAGCAGAGTATACTGAATCTTTTGGAAGCAATCAACTAAGGGTCATAAGCTGCAATTTGGTTTAACAGAAATAAAAATCTCTGACATTGAAATAATTGTTACGGAACAGTTTTGGAAAGTGTGATTTTTGGCATGCTTTTATCCTTGTCACAGGATTTTTTAGTCAAGTGATTTCAGGGTTGTCATCTGTGTTGCACTATTGGATGACGAATCCATTTATGAAAACACCTCATAACATATGCTTGTAGTTCTCTAGGGAGGCCTCAGTTGATAAAGTCCTCATAGGAATAATGCCTGTTAAGTACAAAAGGCAAATATGATAACTTCCTATGTGAATAAATATCAACATAGTAATTTAGTAACCAGAGCTCCATAGTAACCAGAAAAGTAGTTCCCTCTCATTCTGCCATTAATTCCTTTCTATCAAGATAGTTTTCAAGGAGTACTTTGAAAATCAGTCAGACAAGCTCAAGGACAGAAATCAGCTGATCAAGAAATATGAAATAAAAATGAAGACTGATGAGATGTAAAAGGATATGCATGCTCTCCAGAGAGAGATAATGCTCAGATGTCTGTTCAAGTCTGAAGCAGCAGGCTATTCCTAAGGTTCTTCACAGAGAAAGGATTAAGATAAATGTGTGGAGACATTTTTAAAACTCTTGTCTTCTTTTATTATGTTTTATTGCAGCTGGTAAGAGAAAAATATAATTTGGTGATGAGGCAATGTTCATTGTGCTTTTGTCACTGCTTACAAGGAAATAGAAAAATAGTTGATACTAAATGCTTTGACAGCTGAAACCAGCACAAGGGCTTGACTTATGAGAAGTAGGATAGCGTAATTCTGCTGAAGGGAGGAAAAACCAAGAAGTCCTAATATACTGAATGTGATACAAATAAAGGTGAATCAAGCCCTTTAAAATGATAATCTATGATTCAATATTAGTGGTTAGGGTAGTGCCCACAGTTTACTGTATGTTTACATATTATTCACTGATACTCCAGACAGCTAGGCATACGAGCTCATTAGCAGACCATTTTATCAAGGGTAGTTTATCTGCTTCACAGATGATCCATAAAGGTGAAACATCATGCTAAGGCAGGTGTACCTCTTCCAGTTATGAAGATAAGTCACTTAGGAGTAAAATGCTTTATGACAGACAGACATGTTCACAGCAAAGAGATCTTACTACACAGAGAAATACTTCGATGTGCAGGGAATAACTTGAAATCCAGTAAATTGGGTGGAAAAAGATCGGATAAAAATATTTAAGTATTTTAGCCTCTGATCTGTGTTTCCAGAAAAGATTCACGAAGACATGGATGTTTAAAATCGTACATAAGAGAAAAAATATAATATAATCATGAGGAAAGCCAGCTGAAGGTTAATTTTTAAAGTCTTCCAATTTAAAAATTGGAAGGCCTATGTAAATAAAACATATTTAGCATTTTTAAAAGTATGAAACTGATTTTCTTCGTATTGTCTATTCAGAATGGAAAGCATCCTCCAAACATCAGATTTTGCAGAGATCAAAAATAGGAAACAGCTGTTTCACATGGACAGACTAATGGAAAGGAAGGGACAATATGTGACTATGAAGTTGGTATATAACACTGTAAGAAATCAGCATGTTTCTTAGAAATGAAACAATGGTTTGCACCAACAGACAGAAATTAAAAGAAATCAAGATCTTTCATTATACAGATCAGAAAATGTTGTGTACTTGATAGAACTCCAAAAACGAGTTGGCACACATTACTCCAGTTTTAGTTTTCCTTCTAATCACATGTGAATTGTGAATTTAACTGGCATTCTAAATAAAAGTAACAAGTAAAAGCAGAGTTAAAAAGGGAAGATACTGGAATTGGAATGCAACAAGACGTCAGATGACACAAGACATCATTAGCAGTGACACAGATATTGCTAGCTAGCATCAGAAACAAATCTATTACTGTTGCCACAAGAGAAAAAAAATGCTATATGACTTTCTCAGTTCACAGAAAAGTAATAGTCTCAGTGTCAAGCAGACTGGGTTTATCTAACAGTCTGTACAACAAAGAAAGGAACTTTCAGAGACTAACCACTATAACTACTTAGATTCAACAATCACAACAAACAAGATTAAGAGGTTTTCATATATATGGAGAAATCACAGCGTACTATAATTCCCCACAAAGAATGACAATTAAAGAAAACACTGTGTACAACATATATATGTTCATCCTATCAACAATGCAAAATCTGTAATGCCCACATAAACAGATGACTCATTATTTTGGGGGGGGGGGACACTAAAAGAGGAAAATGACATAGAAAACCCCTCCAAGCTAATAAATAAATCTCTCTCCTAGCTTTTTGTCTTGTTGAGTATGCAAATATCCCAGCTCCTTATATCTGGTTCTCAAATTGGTAGGAAAATCCAAAGCTCTTTCAAATAAAGGAAAAGAATAATAAAGATTTATATTACATTTTTCCCCATTTATGCCTAATATATTACTCTATGGAAGTCCTTTCAGCAATTCTTTCTCAAAGATTCTTGACCCTTTTACTAATTTCTTCGTCTTTCCCTAAATAGCACCATACCAATAATTAATGGGTGAAATCCAAGTACCACAACACAACTGTACTTTCCCTTTCCAATGTACTAAGCTCTTACATTCCAATGCTGTTTGGAAGACATGGTAAAACAATAAAATCATGAAACATTTGACATAAAAATGGGAGGTTTAAATCTAAAAATAAATATTCTACACTGAATACTCTGATGAGCTGCAATTACAAAACATCATATCACAAAAGACATACTAAGCACTGCTCCAAACATAGATACACCTTATTATGAAACACACAGTAATTATTATGAAACGCTAGTAGTTAAACATTCATTATGGAAGGATTGTTATGAAATAGAAATCTGCTTAATAAGACACTCTAGGTGGAACCTATTAATTTAGTGGCATAAAGTCCAAAAATTTCATAACACCAGGACTGAAAAAATACATCATCTACTGTGAAATACCTAACTTACAGTCTGTACTGAAAACACATACTCAGCACTATGCTGAAAAGTCCTCTTCACTACCATGCTTCAGCTAGCAGTATCTTACTTTACATGACAGATACGTTTTGTGAATTATATTTGCAAAAGACTCTTTTACTTTTGAATAATGTTTTTTTCTCTCTTTATTATTCAGCAGATTACATTTTTAACTTAGACCTGTTTCCCTGGATGAACTATAGTGTTAGAAAATGCTATTACATACTATTAAGTCATTCTACATTATGAATAAAATCTGTAGATTGTCTTACATAATCCTAGATATTTTATTTCTAAATGTATTATAGATATTTGATTGAACAAGTTAAGAGGTATTGAAAATCTCTAGGTCTGAAGGCTGATATAAACTTAGGCATAAAAAAGGTATTTATACAACTCTACAAAAAACCAAACTCTTCTGCTCAGTATAAAATATCTTTCACATTGGTTTACAATGAAGTTCATAATGAATTTATGGTGCTGGTCACAAAAACAGGTAAGTGAAAAAAAAATTCAGCAACATTGGTCTACTATGTGGCGCTTCTGTTTAAAAGGAAACATTCTTTCCAGTTCTGCTATTGAGATCAAGTGACTGAATAGCTTAATAAAAAAAAGGCTTAAAAACCCCGTATCTTTCCTACAAAGTATGACAAGACATATTTTCAAGCATAAGTAAGAACTCAGCCATACAACTCCAACTAACATTACTGGGAGCTGCCTTTCAAAAACACTGTGCATCATGCTGAAAATGTCTGTCAGTGATAACAATAGGATTAAAACTTTTGAGCATACACGTAAATATTTTACATGAGGTGTGTCATAAGATAACATTATGAGATTTATGCTCAACTGTGCTTTCAGAAGTACCTGTATCACAGGAACATCTCAGAAATGAGTTTACTCTCTGGTTATATAGTCCACTAAAACTAGTGTTCTTTCAAGAAGCTTTCAACATAACTCTGGCTCTTTAAAGGAGACTTTTAAAGAAGGCACACAACCAAAGTTATTCATTACGTAATATGTATCCATTTTATCTATATTATTTCAATACCTCATATACTTTATGTACAGGTGATCTTGCTAAATTACTTTTTAATGGGTTTCTAAAAATATTACATCTCCCCTTAGTAGAGAAATGATACAACTTCTCCAAAATGAAGTGGATAGTATCAAAGAAAGATGGAGCACGCTGGTATCAACTACAGCACAATAGGAAAAGAAAAATATGAAGATTCTACTCTGTACCCCAGAATGAAATCATAAAAATCTTGGGGCTGAAGTGAGATTGCATTATCAAGTCAAACATATGCTTCTAAAAATCATTTCTATAGACTAAAAAAAAAATCTTATTAAAGGCATAAAAGCCAATATAGTTTATATTTATTTGATTAAGAAAATATTTAAAAGTGACTACTAAGAGGAATCTGCAAGAAAGATTACATTTACACCCCTGAGAATCACTGATTTACTGTTCTGAACTTTTTTTTGCTGTCACAGCAAAAGTCAAAGTTACAACATGTAAGACTATTTCTATGAGCATCTGGAGTCAGTCCTAACTACTTAATAAGGAAAAGGTAAATATAATGGGTTTTTTTGGCAAAAATATTTTCCTGCTTGACTATGTTGAAAAAAACAGAAAAAAATTGAGCCCTATCTATCAAATCGATATATAATTTAACAGTTCTTGTACTGAGTTCTTTAACTCGGAAAGCTCAACTAAACATTTTGCCAAACACATTCCAATTTGAGACTTCAGAGTATGTGAGGTATCTCAGGGATTTTACCTATCACACAATTAAAAACTAAGTATTCTTACCCTACTTCTAAGATCTACATAAAATAATGTTTTGTAACACGTAGAGGCCCAATTTGGACATCTAGGATTAACATGGGCAGCTAAGTACTCAATTTGAGATTAAGCACCATAGCATCAAATGAAATCAGGCTAACAAAATAAAATATGTCAACCCCTGTCTTTCTAAACACAGAACAACTGGGAAAAGACATTTTGTAAACTTTCTAGTGTCTAAATTTGTGAATAAAAAGAGGAGGCTAGCTAGCATACTCAAGACTTTGTGACGTAACAAACTGGAGACTTAGTATGGCAGTGGAGAAAATTAATAGTGAGAACCCTCATCATTAATTATTCTTCTGTACATCATGAAGTTAAAATGTAAGAGTATGAAAGTAAGAAAATTTTTGTGACTTTTGACAATTATTAGTAAGAAAAAGATGATAACAATTGCCAAAAAAATCACAAAAGTTGACATGTTACCTGGCTATGACAAAGAGCACACAACTGACACCCAAGTAAGCCAGCAGAATATACATCCAGATATCAGGGGAGAGAGGATTCAGGAAGGAGAAGACGCCCGGGTTTGTACCATTGGGCTTGCGGTACAAAATACTTATTCCAAGAGTCATAAAGGGCTTGGAAAAGTCGATGACCTTCTCTCGAACATAGGTAATTGCCAATGGTGCAACTGCAAGGTCAGCTTTCTGTTAACAAAAATACAAAAAGAGAAACAGGCCATAAGTCAGAAGAAACAGGTTAAAGCAGACAATCAGATTAGGCAAAACACAAACTTTACAAGGAGGACGTTTGTTCTTGTACTAGATAGACTGAAATTTAAAACTCTTTTCTCCCTGTAAGTAAAGAAACAGATTTATTCTACTTGTTTGTTAAACTGATATAGCAGCATTTAGAGAAAACTAAAGGCACTACTACAGGGACAGAAGCAAAGAAAAATATTGCATCTTGCAGAAAACGTGAACTTCCATTATCTTGTCTTTTAAAACTTTTTTAAATGTACATATCAACACATGTCTTCTCTTTGCCACTGCTTCACTGTGCTGTTTAGAAGCTAATAGATTTGTGAAGCAGACGTGACTATGCTCATAGAAGTGTAGGGAAAGGGCCAGGAAGCAGTTTTGTTTATTTTAGCATAAAAGTATTGGTACAAAATGAAGAATGTTTTTAAATGGGAATGTGAAAGATTGCTACAGGGAGTAAGTTCTTACAAAGTACTACTGCCCTAACTGGTTTGCAGAAATCACTCTGAAACTTGTAGATAACTGACTATTAATCATAGAATCATAGAATGTTTTGGGTTGGAAGGGACCCCTAGAGGTCATCTAGTCCAACCCCCCTGCAGTGAGCAGGGACACCACTAACTAGATCAGCATTTAAAATGAAATCATACAATAGAATTTATTTTGTCAATTTACATTTAGTTTTAGTTATTACAGCAATAATTCATAGAATATTAGTAAATGGTCTATATTATTTTTTATTCAAACAATGGAATTCACAGAGACAAGAAATCTATAGCACCTACATTTTAATCTCTGTCAACAGCTCTTGAAAGACTACTGTGCATGTGTATATGTGTGTGTGCATGTACATGTGCATGTATGAAAGAGGGAAGTTCAAAGTGAGAAGTTATACGGCACAAGACTTGTCAACTTGTAAACTAAGAATTCTTGTAAACTATACGCAAATATAGGTATGTAATGACAGAAATGGTATAGCTACCATGAAATACTCTTATCCAAGTAATGTAGCTGTAAATATCACTATTTTCAGAATGCCTGTTCTAAATCAAGATCCAGAGATTTTAGTCCCATTAAAATCATATAAATTCATACGTTTATATATTTTATATTGCTCAGTTGGTATTGTGTATCCTGTGTAACACTCAAAATACCACGCAATTTACAGCATTTCAATGTTTCCTTTTTTCTGTTGCCTCACCTTCCACAAAGCTGTACTATAGTCTATTGCCGTTATGACCATTTATCACATCATTAGATCTACTCTAGTAAAGTACTTCCATGTTACAATATGAAACTGTTGCACTGTTCATTTAATTTGGTAAGGGTTTACTGGTCAAAAACATGACACATTCTTAATTTCCACTAGTATCCAGAATTTATTGGTATTAATCAGACCAGCAAGGCTTTATTTCACAGCAGCTGAGTTTTTATGGATTGCATATAATTGATGATATTTCAGCTGATGCAGAAAGAAAACAGTAAAGTAAAAAGCTAACACTAATTTGGATTAAAAGTTATAGGTCAACATGTAGAACTTCGAGAAACACAAGAACCCAAGCTATTAGTTTGAGAGGCTACTAGCAGTCCTTACTCTAAGAGTCTGAAGCCAGCTCACTAGAGATGTCAGAAGATGCAGCTGCCCAAAGATAGAGAAAATAGATCTTTTGGAAGATCTTTTGGCAGTTGTGATTTTTGGTCTTAAAACATTAACAGAGCCTTAATGAATAGCAATTAATTCCTTTTAGCAAATACTATAGGAAAGCCAACCATTGGTCATTAGATGAAAACAAAACAGTATAAGTGAATATAGGTTATAACTACCTCCAGTAGAGCAAAATTCTAGGGAAGTTGCAGATGAAATTACAAAAATAACTAAACAAGAAATAATGCATGTCTCATATGAAAGAACAGGACAATTAGATGTCTCAATCTGGGAGGCATGGATCCAAAATATAGGTCCATATCTTGATATCTCAAGATTTTCTTCAGAGCTTTAGTAACTCTGTCAATATTCTTGAACTAGCATATCACTATAAGAACAAAAATTAAGCATCTCAAGAAAAATAGTATCCAGAGTCTTTATCAACTGCTACTAGAATGAACGACATAAAAATGTAATGTTACCACATGTAATCACTTTTGCTAATTAGATATATGTTATCTCCAAATCATTCAATTATTTTGGCAATAGTTTCATTCTGAAATGGCACTACTTGAAAGAGAAATAAGGGGCCAAGTTTCCAGAAGTGTAGTACCAGGGTCTCCTACACTCTTCTACAATGAAGAAATAGAAGAGACTTCTCTTTAGTTAATTTCTCAGGATGAATTGGAGAGGAATGGTGTAAAATTAGGGTTTTATCAATTTAGATTTATCAACATGTACAAATAAGTACCTCCTAAAACGTCTTTCTGATAAGTTCCATAACAAAGAGTACATGTCTCACTTGGAATCACATGTGTGGCAATGTTCTGGTAGTGGGGAGGCTACAGAGGTGGCTTCTGTGGAAGGTGCTAGAAGCTTCTCCCATGTTCGATAGAGCCAATGCTAGTTAGCTCCAAGATGGACACACCACTGGCCAAAGCTGGGCCAGTCAGTGACGTTGGTTGCGCCTCTGTGATAACATATTTAAGAAGGGGAGGAAAAACCCCAAAACCCTGTGCAATAGATATTGCAGCCAGAGAGAGGAGTGAGAATGTGTGACTGCTCCAGGCACTGGAGCAGAGATTTGACTGCAGCCCCTGGTGAAGAACATGGTGAGTCAGGCTGTCCCCCTGCAGCCTATGGAGGTTAACAGTGACACAGATATCCACCTGCAGCCCATGGAGGACTCCATGCCAGAGAAGGTGGATACCAGAAGGAGGCTGTGAGTCCATGGGAAGCCTGTGCTGGAGCCGGCTCCTGGCAAAACCTGTGGACCCATGCGGAGAGGAGCCCATACTGAAGCAGATTTGCTGATAGGACTTGTAACCCCACGGGGTACCCATACTGGAGCAGTCTGCTCTTGAAGGACTGTACCCCATGGAAAGAAAGAACACTGGACCAGAAAGAAGGGAGAGGTGGCGGGAAGCTGTTTTAACATTGTGCAGTTTTTTATCCTCTCCTACTCTGATTTGATTGGTAATAAACTAATTTCACCAAATTGAGTCTGTTTTACCCATGTCAGTAATTGGTGAGTGATCTCCCTGTCCTTATCTTGACCTACAAGCCCTTCGTTATATTTTCTCTCCCCTGTCCAGCTGAGGAGGGGAGTGATAGAGAGGTTTTGGTGGTCATCTGGAATCCAGCCAGGGTCAAGCCACCACACAGAGTCATCTACATGATCAGATCAGGTTGCTCTGGGCTTTACCCAGTCAGTTTTGAAAACCTCCAAACGTGGAGACTACATAACCTCTCTGCATAACCTGTTCCACTGCTTGTCTGTCCACAATGTGAAAAAGTTTCTGCAGACAAGAGAGGTCATGCAGTTTCCATCCTTGGAGGTTTTCAATTTATGCCTGCTGTCTTTTGTCTTCCTGCCAGGCACTGCTATGAAGAGTCCAGATGCATCTGCTTAATAACCTCCTTACAGGTCCTGGAAAGCTACTATTAGAAGTTGTTACCTTTGACAAATTTAATTAACATACCATAAAGTCCAAAACAAGTCCAGAGTAGATAATTGAGTTTAGATTTCACACCTTCTTATTTGTGGGATCCTGACTTGCATGATTTAAGATTAATTGCTAACAATATCATATAGAGATGCAACTTTAGATGTTACTTTATATATACTATACACTGTATATATATTATATGCATATATAGATATTACTTTATTAATGTACTAAAGTAACATGATGATAGTTTCAGTAGGTACTGGCTCAAGTTACACATTTGTTTCTAACTGTTTAGCTGCAACAAGAAGTTGTTAATGTTCAGCAACAAAAAGTTACTGAAAGACAGGGCATTTACTTGGATTCACTTTACTGACAGTAATACTTCACAGCTGTTTCATTTCTTTAGACATCCTTAAGTCAGCATGGCTAATACTTTTCTTGGCAAAATCTTGAACATTTGTGGTAACTAATGGTGGTGTCAACAAGCTCTCAAGTCTTCAGACAAAGGTCCTGATCTAGTAACTAACAAGATGATCTCCCCAGAGATCTAGATCTCTCTCTCAAAAAAAAAAAAAAAGGTTCTTCAGAGGAAACTTGCCTGCTGTACACGACTACAGAAACAACTTGATACATGAATTCAACTAGACAAAAACTTTCGGAATCCTTTCTATAATGGCTTTTAAATAAGATGCAGCATATCTTTTGATCAACCTAGCAGTGTCTAGAACTGACTTTTGGTATTGTTTTCTGTTTGCTCCTTTGTTATTCTCTGAATGTTTAGCCAAGGAAAAATACTAGTATTAAAACCACCAGGAACACTTTAATGAATTAATTTACATTATTCACATTTATTCAAGGTTAGGAAACCTAGGAATTTTCCTAGTCCATTCTCATTTATCTATGCCAGCATGCATTAGATTTAATAGATGAATAGATGTAATATGAGTACCCATTCAAAATAGTCACAAAGTTTTTATCTGTTGATTTATAGGATGCATATAAATAAATAATAAAGCATTTTGCACCAACTTTGGTTTAATCAACAGTTACACAAATTGTATGTAAGAGGACTAGATGCAGTGGACCACAAAACTACATGTAGCAGGAAGATGGATGACAACAAGTTACAACAATAAGAAAATCTCAGCC
The DNA here is from genome assembly GCA_034008185.1 of Gorsachius magnificus. Lineage (NCBI taxonomy): Eukaryota > Metazoa > Chordata > Aves > Pelecaniformes > Ardeidae > Gorsachius > Gorsachius magnificus. Next base: position 79,229,929 of record CM067083.1, read on the forward strand.
TTAATTCTTATCACTTCACTCCAGCAGTTTTCCACAAAGGGCTCTTCTAATGGTTAGAAAAGCAAGATTCACATACCCACAGAAAGGGCAAACTGCCAAAGACAATATTTACAAGACAATATTTACAAGTGTAGATGTTATGGCTCAGGGTTCAGGAAGGGGAGAATCCCCCCTTAAAAAAAATAACTAAAAAATTTATAAGAGTACTTAAATTAATTAAAATGTTACAGTTCTTCTTTACAGTTAACACAATTTTTATTTTTTTTATTTTCCCAAAATTGTATTTTTGTACCAGAGATGGTTACTAAACAAGAAAATTACTGGACACCATGCTCCAATGCAGCTTCCTGAAATAAAATACAGAGGTAACACTGATTTCTTGTTTGTAGATAGCATTTTTATCATTATAATTTCCAGATTTACCATAACTCTCTGGAAGTGTTTTTTTTTCCAGTTGTTAACCAGCTATGTCACCTAGACTTTCAGTTACTGCACTCAGGACAAAAAAAAATCCCACACTTTTTAATTTTGACATAAATACTTTTCTCAAATATATGGGTTTTTATCAAATTGTTTCAGTGAATTCATTTCATCATGCAACCAAGTTTGACTTGTGTCAAATTTTACTTGCATCAAATTTTATTTACTCCCACTTTTCTGTATCATTTTGTCATCTGAAATTTTTTACAAGGAAATCAAAATTATTAATAATGTTTTTGCTTATCATTTGGATGGGAATAGATCACTGCAGGATGTACCACCTTGTATTGATTAACAATTCTCAATTGACAACTTTTTGAAATCTATCATTTCATCAGCTTAATTAATTAATGGGATAAAACCCATTAAGATGGAAAAAATCAACCTCCTGTACACTCATCCCCTCCAGGTGCATTTTGATGCAGCCATTGCAAGGATTAGACCTTATTTTAAAAAGAATCCACACACTGAAATTCTCAATGAATTGTTAAATTTCAGTGTCTTAAGCTTTAATTAAAATTGATCATTATTATAGACAATAACTAAAAAGTGGTATTTTTAGAGAACTCCATCATATACAAAATAAAAACAGAAGTATTTTTATATTGTGTATATTCTCAAAATATTATGTATCATGCAATGGCTTACATGTGCCATAATTATAAAAGAATGACTAATACAGTACATTTTTATTACCCAAAATAATTGTCACAAATCTAAGGAAGAAAAATGTTAGCGGTGTTTTTATGCACTAGATCCTGATTTAGTTCTATTCTGCTTAGGGTATATATAAGATAACTAATTTGAAAAACTTGCTACATTTATTTAAATTCTATAAAGCTTACCCAAGCTCTAGGCATTATTTGAATTTGGAAGATATCAGGATAAACTTATTAACAATCAGCTTTAATAAAAATAAAATGCAAACCCTAGGGATGAAATCTGTGGTGGTTGAGTTAAAATGTTTCTGATATTTATAAGATGAAATCTATGAAACATTTAAAAATGCCATTAGTGTTTTAATTTATCCCTTGTGTTATGTGAAGTTCTGCTTCATTCTAGAAGACAAAGATCAACAGAAGGGTGCAAGTACATAATGAATAAGAATACAAATATAACAAGAAAAAACATTGATCAGCATGACAGGCAGTTGTAGACAAATTCCTACCCTAACTACTGCCCAACTAGAAAGTGGATAGATAGTTAAGTAACAACATTTATGGATCACATTAAGTTATTGAATGTAGAAAGACTATAAAAAGAATTGTTCTTCGTCAACCTGCACAAAAAGAAGCGGAGTACAATAAATAAAATGAGCTCAGAAAAAGAAATAAGGAAATGATTCTTCACATTAAGTACAATTAAGCTGTAAAAGTCCTCGCTTTTGGAACCTGTGAATGCCAAAAGTTTAAAAGTTTTCAAATCATTGAAGAAAATTCATAAATGCTATTTTATAAAAAGCCCCCATATCTTATAGCTTAGTAAGACCCTATCTACAATTCACTGCTGATGGAGTAAATGTCACCACATTCTGTTCATCCTCATACAATTTTCCTGACAGTTCTTTTTGACTAAGAAGGAAGTCAGGATACTGGGAAAAATAAGCTTTTACTATGAGCAGCTACAAGGAGGGGAGGGGGTGCATGTGCACATGGACACAGTTTTGCATCAATAAATAGTTACGTCTCTTAGCTACCATTGTAAAACTGTGAAGGATACTGAATATGAAGCTGAAGCTTCATATAGGTGTGTATTTTGCATCCAATTAAGTTTCAAATTTCAGTCATACCTTCTCACTTGAACATGTTTCTTCACATATTTTGAAGAGGGAGCAATTAGCTCACAGAAAATTATGGATTCGTTATGTTTATTTTCAAAAATAGATTTTGCATTAATTTTTACACTATAATCCATGACAGTTTAGCTGAACTTCATGCATTAAATGGAGGTGATTAGAGGCCATGCATTTCTGCACAGAGGGACATGTTTGAGGTGAGACAGTGAGACGATGCAGGGTTCTTCCTAGATCTCAATAAGAAAGGCCTGACAACAAATGTCTTAATAAATTATCTGTTTTAAGAAGATATATTAAAAAGAGGAATATAGCTGCTGAATAAATCTCACATCCCTTCTGATGCAGGGAACTCTGCTTATGTGCAGCGCTGGACAGATCACAGATGGAACTTCCCTGGGCACACTTTGCAAATTCTGTCTGTGGAGAGGCTCCTCCTTCCTCCCATGCCATGGTGCCCTTTATTTTGTATGATGAACAGAATCATATAACTTCTCCTGACAGGATGGAGTGTTGTCACTGTTATAGCTACAAAGCTCTCAATGCAATGTATTATTGTGAAGAAGTTCTTCGGACAACTAGAAGAACCTTGATGTTCCCAGGTCCTTGTCCTTATGGGGGACTTTACTGCCCTGATATCTGCTGAAAGGACAACACAGCAGGGCATAAGAAACCCAGGAGGTTGCTAGAGTGTAGTGATGATAAGTTCTGGACACAAGTGATGAAGTAGCTGAAAAGAGGAGACACTCTGCTGAACCTCACAGTTATAAACAAGGATAAATGGGTCCAGGACATGAAGACTGATAGTGATCTTGCCTGCAGTGACCAAGAGATAGTGGAGTTCAGGATCCTGAAGGGAGGCAACACAGAAAAAAGCAGGATTATAATCCTGGACTTCACAAGAACAGTCTTTGGCCTTTTCAGGGACCTGCTTGGAAAAATCCCATGGGAGACAAACCTGGAGAGAAGAGTGGACCCAGAGAGCCAGTTGATTTTCAAGGATGAAGAAGACCTCCTCCGAGCCCAAAAATCATCTATGCCTGCATTCAGGCAGACAAGAGCAGATGGCAGGAGGCCTGCATGAACAAGGAGCTCTTGAAAAAACTTAGACATAAGAAAGAATACCAGAGGTGGAAGCAGGAACAGGCGACCAAGGAAGAATATAGCAACACTGTCCAGGCATGCAGAGACAGGGTTAAGATAGCCAAAGCCCATCTGGAGTTGAATCTGATGAGGAATATCAAGTTCAAGAAGGGCTACTACAAGTACATAAGCAACAAAAGGGAGACAAGAGACAATGCGGAACTAAAATGGGGCAGGGAACCTGGTGATGACAAACTGATGAAGTACAAACCAGATAAGTGGACCAAAAGGTTAAATGAAAATTGGCTGAGCTGCTGGACTGGAAGGGCTGTGATTAGTGACATGAAGTCCAGCTGGAGATCAGTCACTAGTGCTGTACTCCAGGGGTCAACACCAGCACCAATACTGTTTAACGTATTCATTAATGAGCTAGATGAGGGGACAGAGCACACCTTCAGCAAGCTCACAGATGATACAAAACTGGGAGGTGTGGCTGATAGACTAGGGGGTTATGCTGCTATTTAGAAGAACCTCAACAGGCTGGAGAAATGGGCAGACTGGAACCTCATGATGTTCAAATAAGGAAAATGTCAAATGCTGCACCTGAGAATAATAAACCCAGGTACTAGTACCGACATTGGGAGGATGGTGACCAGCTGGGTTGCATTAGGCAGAAGCATTGCCAGCAGGTTGAGGGAGGTGATCCTTGACCTCTACTTATCTGGAGTGATGGATCCAGGTCTGGGCTCCCTGGTACAAGAGAGACAGGGACATACTGGAATTAATCCAGCAAAGGGCCACAGAGGTAATTAAAAGATTGGAGTACGTGCCATATGAGGAAAGATTTGAGAGAGCTGGGACTGTTTACCCTGGAGAAGAGAAGGCTTAGGGGAATCCAATGAATGAATACAAATAACTGAAGGGGGAGGGGAAATAAAGACAACCAAGCCAGACCCTTCTAGGTATCCAGTGAAAGAAGAGGTAATGGGCATAAACTGAAATGCGGGAAAATCCACTTAACCATTAAAAAACCACTTTTTATTGTAGAAATGGTCAAACACTGGAGTAGGTTGCCCTGAGAGGTTGTGGAGTGTCCATCCCTAGGGAAAGCCAAAACTTGAAGAGGCATAGCCCTGGGTCACCTGCTCTAGTTGGCTGTGCTTTGAGTGGGAATTCAGACTAGGTGATCTCTAGGGTCAGTCTAAACCTCAACAATTCTTTGATTCTGTAGTGTAAGTAATTTCTCTTTCCAATTCTCTACAAACATCTCTCCAACAAAACTGCAATTTTATTTCTATTCTGGATGCAGAGAGAGAACAAAAGTTTGTAGCTAGTGAAACTAGGTTTGGATTATAATCTTCTAAAACTTTAAAAAATATTGTTGGTTTTCTGTTAAGCTGCAAATAGTTAAATAAATAGATAAAATAATTTTAAAAATTACAAAGACAACCAGAAATTGCTTAAATATTACAAAAAAAACAGACTGAATGAACAGGGTCATGATAAGCAGTAAAAATAACTTGCTGAAGATTTGACGTGAAAAACAGAATTACAAATCACCTCCTTGGAGGAAAAGCACATATTTGAATAGAGACATTTTTTCATCAATTTTCTCTAGGTTTTAATTTCTATTAAATTTAATTTATATTAAATGGGGCTAACCCCAATGACCAACATTTCTGAACCAGAAGAGACAGAATAAAAATGTAGACACATGAATTTACCTAATAAAATGGATAAGTCCCAATGGAAATTAACTTTGTTCTTAGGTAATTCTAATTTTCACATATATTTTAGTTCAGTAGACATATATATAGAAACAATAATCCCTGTGTTATTTTCTACCATTTTTCAGTATCATTATAGCAAGAAAACTGATTGTAAAGGTCAGATAACTATATAAGGATGTATTGGGTTTGTGTGGCAAGGTTTTGGTAGCAGGGGCTATACAGGCATGGCTTCTGTGAGAAGATGCCAGAAGCTTCCCCCATGTCCAATGGAGCCAATGCCAACTGGCTCTATGATGGACCCACTGCTGGCCAAGGCCAAGCCCATCAGCAATGGGGGTAGCATCTGAGACAGGACTTCTGACCCTGCAGGGGACCCACACTGGGGCAGTCTGCTCCTGAAGGACTGCACCCCATGGAAAGGATGGACCCACGCTGGAGCAGTTCATGAAGAACTGTAGCCCGTGGGAAGGACTTGTGCTGGAGAAGTTCATGGAGGACTGACTGTCTCCCATGGGATGGACCCCACACTGCGGCAAGGGAGGGAGGAGTGTGAGGAGTCCTCCCCCTGAGGAAGAAGGAGCAGCAGAGACAATGTGTGATGAACTGAATGCAACCCCCATTCCCCATCCCCCTGCGCTGCTCGCGGGGAGAAGGTAGAGAAAATCAGGAGTGAAGTTAAACCCAGAAAGAAGGGAGAGGTAGGGGGAAGGTGTTTTAAGATTGTGTGGTTTTTTATCCTCTACTACTCTGATTTGATTGGTAATAAACTAATTTCACCAAACTGAGTCTGTTTTACCTGTGACAATAATTGGTGAGTGATCTCCCTGTCCTTATCTTGACCCACAAGCCTTTTTGTTATATTTTCTCTCCCCTGTCCAGCTGAGGAGGGGAGTGATAAAGAGGTTTTGGTGGTCATCTGGCATCCAGCCAGAGTCAACCCATCACAGAAGATGCGAAAAATGTAACACTTCTATGAACACAGCACTAGCCCTGGATCCAATCTGTTCCTAATCATTGCTGTAAGCATAGATGATGCTTGAGCTAAAGAGTTATCTTTTGGAATCTCTTTTGAAAAACTTTATCCCACTGCCTTGACTGGCCTATGATTCACTTCACCAGCAATGCAGTGAAAATTAATTCAAATTATTCACTGTACAGTTTTTATCTGTCATTGAAACTTTAATCATTTTATATAACCAAGTTCATTAACCAGGCATGTCCAAATAGCTAATAATTATAAATGGAGATTATACTGGTTAGACTTAAAACATGTACTGTGTTAATGCTTATACTCATTCTTTCACCCAACCTCTAAAATATTTGGTTCCTAATTCACGCTTGATTTGGCCCAGTACTGGCATTCTTTTGCCTGTAACTTCTCAAGGAAAATTTGAATGATTCCCCATCATTTCCAGAAACTTGTGAACCTGTGACTAGCCATACCTAAAAGAGAAAAGGAAAAAAAAAAAAAAATAGGCGTGGGCAAACATCCTATTTCTGAATGTGGGCAGGTAGGAAAATGGTCAAGGCAAGGAACAGAAATAACAAATTAACAGTTTTACACAGCAAAACATGCTATTTATCATGAGGGAACCTGGCTAGTAAAGTCATTTAGTGTACTTCCTGAATTTCATCTGTACTTTAGATAGAATCCTGAATTTTCCTGCAGAATGTCAAAAGACAGATGTTGTTCTAAAATACAAGTTCAATTCTTTGACAATTCACTGATAGGATTCAGAAAACAGGTAGAATGAAAAGAAGAAAAAACAGAAATGGAAAAAGAAGAAAGGATGTTTTAAAATAGCAAGAGAAAGGGGACTTTAACAGAAAAAGGTTCATTAGTACTAGTTAAAATTTTGAAAATTAAAATTAGCAAACCATAATACCCTAACTGCAAAAAACATTGTTTAGTGTGCTGGTTTGGGCTGGGGTAGAGTAAATTTTCTTCACAGAAGCTACTACTGGAAACAGTGTTGACAATACAGGGATGTTTTAGTTACTGCTGAGCAGGGCTTGCACAGAGTCAAGGCCTTTTCTGCCTCTCACACCACCTGACCAGTGAGTAGGCTGGGGGTGCACAAGAAGTTGGAAGGCGACACAGCTGGGACAGCTGACCCCAGCTGACCAAAGGGATATTCCATACCACATGACATCATGATCAGCATATAGAGCTGGGAGAAGAAGAAGGAAGCAGGGGATGTTCAGAGTTATGGGGTTTTTCTTCCCAAGTAATCCTTACATGTGATGGAGCCCTGCTTTCCTGGAAATAGCTTAACACCTGCCTGCCAATGTGAGAGGTACTGAACTAATTCCTTGTTCTGTTTTGCTTTGCGTGTGTGCGCAGCTTTTGCTTTACCTGTTAATATGCCTTTATCTCAACCCACAAGTTTTCTCACTTCTACTCTTCCAATTCTCTCCCCCATCACATTGTGAGGGAAGTGAGCAAACAGCTGTGCAGTGCTCAGTTGCCAGCTGGGGTTAAACCATGGCACTTAGGCATACTGTTGCTGAAAAAACAGGAAGGCGATATTCACTTACCCCTAATCTCAAGAAATTTCAGATAAACAACTCCCTGAGTACAGATCACCCAAAAAATTCCACAGATCTCAGAGCACTTCTTGAGAAGACCCTACTGTGAAAGTCTCCTACCAATGCTGGTGCCAAAAAACTTGAGAATGGACTTAAAATTTTTCATCTAGTTTCTTTGGGAAACATAGGTTGTGATCAGCTCAAAAGACTGTGCAATAACATTTATGAGTGTTAAGAAGAAGTGTATGCATTATTATTCTCTATGTCTTACTGTAATATTAGAAATATTGCTGTGCCTTGCTTTTCTAAATGCAGACTGTGTGGATGTTTCTTGCTCTTTGGAAAATAGTTCTTCACTCTCAACTGCTCTTTTGTTGAAAACTACATCTTTAGTCTGTCCTGTATTTGAAATCAGTAACACACCCCTTGCCTGCAATTTATTAGAGAATTCATGTATGCACTTCTGCTATGCTCCTCACTGAATTAATACACATATTTTGCTCACTGGACCTAGCTTCTGGCTTAGGATTTCTTTGACTTTTTAGGCGACTGAGTTTCTTTATTCCATGACATTTTTTTCATGGCTTTCTGCAACACTTTCTTCTGTACTCTATCTGAAGTTTATTTTCTGCATAACATTTACTCTGAGTTAGGATCTGTTTGTACATTTTTCCATGGGAATTGTATTGGGTTTCTGTGGCAAGGTCTTGGTAGCGGGGGGGCTACAGGGGTGGCTTCTGTAAGAAGCTGCTAGAAGTTTTCCCTGTGTCTGCCACTGGCCAAGGCCAAGCCAATCAGCGACGGTGGAAGCGCCTCTGTGATAACATATTTAAGAAGGAAAAAAAACGGCTGTGTCTCAGTAGCCGGAGAGAGAAGAGAAGTGAGAGGATGCAAGAGAAAACAGCCCTGCAGACACCAAGGTGAGTGAAGAAGGAGGGGGAGGAGGGGCTCCAGGCACCGGAGCAGAGATTCTCCTGCAGCCCGTGGTGAAGACCATGGTGAGGCAGGCTGTCCCCCTGCAGCCCATGGAGGACCACGTAGGGTAGATATCCACCTGTAGCCTGTGGAGGACCCCACGCTGGAGCGGGTGGATGCCCGAAGGGAGGAGGCTGTGACCCCGTGGGAAGCCTGCGCCAGATCAGGCTCCTGGCAAGCCATTGCGGACCCATGGGGGGAGGAGCCCACACCGAAGCAGGTTTGCTGGCAGAACGTGAAATTATGGACGGCCCGGGACCCCGGAAGAGTCCTCTCCCTAGGAAGAAGAAGCGGCAGAGACGATGTTTGATGAACTGACCTCAACACCCATTCCCATCCCCCTGCGCCACTGGAGGGAGTAGGTAGAGAAACTGGGAGTGAAGTTGAGCCCAGGAAGAAGGGAGGGGTGGGGGGGGAAGGTTTTTGAGATCTAGCAGTTTTTTTCCTCTCCTTCTCTGATTTTGATTGATAATAAATTAATTTTTTTTTCAAGTTGAGTCTGTTTTGCCCGTGATGGTAACTGATTAAAATGGTCTCTCCCTGTCCTTATCTCGACCCACGAGCCCTTTTGATTTAATTTTGCCTCCTCTGTCTGGTTAGAGGGGAGTGATAGAGCAGTTTTGGTGGGCCCCTGGCATCCAGCCAGGGTTAAACCACCACAGGAATATAACATACAACCTAAATAGACATGTAAATTAAATGTCATCTTGTAAGTGAGTATAGATACCAATATTTGGCTGTTGGTTTGAAGTAGTAGTAAAGCTGTAGCTGTTAATAATTCTATGGTCATGTAGAAGACCATCTCTTTGATCTTTCACCTTAAACAAACAAACAAACAAACAAAAGGAACAGTAGAGGCATAGCATGGCATATTTGAGTGTATTACATTGATAAATTCAGACATGCAAGATAAGAATTTGCAGAGAGGTTCTGCCGGTCTATGAATATATTCAGTTTGCTTGAAGTGAAAAACAGAAGCTCGAGCAACAAAAGAGAAGCTAGTTCCTGTCAGGAAGACACCTGCTGCTGCTTATTCAGCTTGAGACAAACGACATTGGAAATAAAATGTCAGAGCACTTGAAGTTGTGGATTAATGAATTAGCAATTAGACTGAAAGGCACAAAAAACACAAGTGATATTTTCTTGCATGTTACAAATTATCATAAGAAATGATCCCTGGGATAGATTTCACACACAAAAATGAAATGCTACTTTAATGAGGAAAAGAAAGCATGCAAACAATAATAACTGGAAGATAATATGAATATATAAAACAGTAAACATACACATGAAAAATACATTACAGGCACATAGCAGTTAAATAATTGTGGATACTTTATTGTGACACAGAATAACTGGAAGGAGTTGTGATACTATTTTTAAATATTAATAATGTGAATTAGTAGCTTTGTTTATAGAGAAGGTCGTGCTGGAAAACTGCCAACATAACTTCACAAACGTAACCACTAATGATGACTGGAAATTCAGAGAAGAATCAGCATAGAACAGTAATGCTTAATCTGCAAGGTAAATAAATTTATACCAAGAAATAAAAATGCATTCAGAACAGATGGCCTTCAAATGGCTAAAGAGATAAATCAGGGAAGAGAGAAATTATAAACAAAACATAAGACAACTGAAAATACAAACAGATAAGAGTAAGAAAACTGAAATACAAACAGTAGTATTCTAAACATATACAAAGAGTAAAGAAAAGAGAAAATTATGTCTTTTTTTTTAGAAAGGGAGCAGGTCAAAATAAAATAAAATTCCAAGATACTAGAAAATAACTAACATAAAAAAACTTCAGCAGAAATCAGTAGGCATTCAGCTTACCGTCTATCTATATTCACCAGTTACTGGTTCAAGCAACAACTATACCACAACTGCAGACTTGCCAAAACACTATGTGGCTTATGGAATGTTACCCCACAAATTATCATCTCCCCAAAGGATCACAGTTCAAATTTATGTTGCATATCAAAAAAGTTTAGCATGATTAAAAGTTTCATTATGTGACACCTTAGATTCAGTTGCAGATGTTAGCTTAGACCTAAGGATTGAAAAAAATTTAATTGTCTCACATAGTTTGTCAAAAATATAGCCTAAATTTTGTACTTACAGAGGAGCTTGGAGTCCTCTGTAATTACTATACAATATGTATTAAATGACAATTTAAGTTCTACTTTTGTAATGCAAAACTGCTCAATGTATCCCATGTAAACTCATACAAGGAAAGGAGTAATTACTATAAAAAGTGTGAAAGTATTATAGGACACTTTGAAATTAAATCTATAATGAAAAAAGACAACTTAAAAAACTCAAAAATCAAAACAGATTTATGGATTCTGTGGGTGAAAATCAATGAAAGACAGATAAAATTTTACAGCTTCTGCTGAGCTGAATATTTATCTTCCTCTCGATATTAATTCAAACTCAAGCCCAGCAAGTGGTTTGTGAATGGCTCAGAATGTAGTATATGTTATTACATCTTGTATACTGAGCTGAGATTTCCTCAGTGTATTAAGGACATAATATTAAAATATTTCCCTGGAATATAATTTATTTAAATGATGTTTTACCTAAAATCTCACAGTTTTCAAAAGGTTACTATTATTTTTATAAATGTAAGCATTTTGTATGTAAGTATTTATTAGTAACATATTGATTTTAAAGAATTCAAAGATACTGAAGTAAAACACAAAGCTATATCTCAAGATAATTCAAATTAAGTAGTGCTCTCCAATTGCCTAGCTGCATGTCTTAACTTCCTCCAAGCTGAAAATCCTACTTTTCTCAGATAGGAAGAAAAGTTCCCATTGAATCCTCACATATAATAAAAGAACAGACATGATCTAAAAATTGGACCTTTTCTATAATTATTTATGAATCATAAAATATCTGCAAGTTTTAAGGTCTATTTGTAAAGCATAAGATTTGTGCTGTAGAAGAATCATTCAAACAAAAAGCCAAGGGAAAAAAGGTTATTTTTAATGGTCTATAATAATAACAAATTACTTCCCAGTGGATTTTTCACTTTTATTTTAATCTCTGGGAAAGTATAAAATAGCAATTTTTGCCTGTTTCAGAACCCAACAAGAAGAATGCTTTGAAGCTGTAGATGCTTTTGGAGCTGTAAAGTAGAATATTTAACAGAAAAAAAGCAAAATTGTATTTTTTTATTCTATCAGTATCTGCCAGCTATAGGGGAACATAATTTACACACACTGTATATCACATACAATATAATACAGTGTCATAGCAACTTTTAGCACCACAGAACAACTGGAAATCTCCAGAATTTATAATTCAGTTCAAAACCAATTCAATAAGTCTATCTTTGAATAAAGTTCTTGAACCAAAGGCAACAAGTCAGCATAAAGTATTCTTCTTAATGAAGAATGCATCCATTAATGATGGAGATAGCTGCTTTGTACCTCCCCCTTCCCCAAATATCTAACACCCTTGTCTTGAATTAACCAGAGAGGAGGGTAAAATATTTTATGAAAAATTGTGGCAAAGAAATCAGACTGCTTTACCAGAGAAATTCAATTTAAAATGTTTTCAAAAGAAATCTCATCAATATTCGCTGTCCTAGTGAATATTTCTCTTCCATTTGCAGCTATAGAAAGCACTGTCTTTTCCACCAAGAATTCATTATCATTTGGTTGTCAAAAAGAAATAATCACTGAACTCCTGTTTGACTTTCAGTATTTATCATTTATTCAAAAAGGAACTAGTCATTGTTTGGAGATCAGTATCAGAATGATAGCATATATGAACACTAATTAAAACAGTCAGAGAAAGAAGAAATGTGAGTAAACTATGGGAAAGGAGACTGAAAACACACAATGCCTGGTGCAAATGCTTCAATCTCTGTTCAAACTATAGAATTTCAAGCCTGAAACTGACATGACATGCTGAGCTTGGTTCAGATAACTCTATCTTAATTTCACTTACACTTTTAAGTCAATGCAATTATGTAAAGTGACTAAGCAGATTTAAACAGTTTATTTAAAAATTTAGATTCTATTTTGTACTTTTTATATTTATATAAATTGTGCATCTTCCTTTATACACACAGAAAATACAGAAATTATCCATTTTATTTATTCCCGGATTACAAATGCTACAAACTACCCCTGTAAAGATATATACTATAGTATTCTTTCTTTCTGAACTTGTGACTGATGGTTAAAATATAACAAGCAGATAAAAATAAAATAGATTCTAAAAATATTTTTGAGATAGATTTAAATACTATCACAACTTTCAGAACTCTGTATTTATTTTGTAGTCTATTTATTTTAATTAAAAACTTAGGTTGAAAAATGTAGACAGAATTGCTTCACCTTTCCAAAAGAAATAGTAATTTATCATTGACACTTATTCTCTAAGGGAAAAGAAAGACTAAAAAGCTAAGCTAATGGGCCAAGTGAAGTATAAACCATATGGAAACATCAAATGTAGTAACAGTCTATCTGGAATTCTTCTCTAAATTCTTGTACATCGGTTCAGAGGTCTGAAGTGTTGCTTGTTAATAAAATGTATCAATAACATGCATGCAAATAAAGGGTGCAGATGCATAAATAAATTGCATGTATTCAAACAGATTACAAAAAAAAAGAGAAAACTTTAAAGGAAAATGTTAATACCTCAGAAATTGAGAGAGGCTGGTAAAAGCTATGATCCAGGTTAAGCAGTTTAAGTTAAGACTACCTTTTCCATGAAGCACTAAGCATAATATCTAAACTTTTTTGACTCCTCAATAAACATAATTTCAAAAGCCAAAATAAATTTTAATCTTAGTTATATGTAACGTGGAAAAAAGGAACACATTTTCCATTCTGTGTTATCAAGAGCAAAGGATTGGAAAAGCTCCTGTTCCACATACTTTACTGCTGCAACTTCTTCAAATGCATTTTATTTCTAGATGATCTTAGTGAAAAGCTTAGGAGGCCATACTAGTGTTTGCTCAACAAAGCTTTAGGGATGAATAATAAAAGCATGCCAAAATATGATTTTTCTTTTCTTCTAAAGAATTAGATAAGAAATACTTCCACAATATCCACCTCAGTCATGGAAAATTAGTTCCGGAAGATGATACTACCTAACAACCATCAAATCTAATAGCTATGCATGCCTATGCATTTATACTTGTATGAAAATATGCATGTATAGAGATGGACAGAGAGCCTAGCTAAATATCTGTTTGCTTTCTATGTATGTGTACTAGGTGTAATACATACACTCATTTAAAGATAATATAAATATATACTCCCATACATTCTTCTTAAAAGTGTGAAGCTAAGGATAAACATCTGTTTCAACAGCAATACCAGATTATTATTTACTAGAAAAGCACAAAGATAACAACCCTTCTAGTAAATAGGAATAATTTGATTAGTACATGTTCTACCCATCTGCTGAAATCTTATAGCAAATTGAAACAAGATTAGTGAATAATGTTCTTCAAGTTATTCATGCAGTTTCTGCCATCCTCAGGAGGCTTCACTTGAATTAGCTATAAAATAGTCTCCACTTCTTATTATTTTAAATGACAGAGATGTGCAGAATGTTTTATCTCGTTCTTTGATCAAATGTCTTGGTATCAAGCAATTCACCCAAATAAATGCAAAAAGGGACAATGACATAATTTTCAAATTGATTAAAAGAGACTGAATTCAACTGGCATGACCAACTGGGAAAGCATGCTTTGAAGGACACAAAGTAATACCTGCCTTACTCATTTACAAGTAATTATAATGGTATCTGATTTGACGCACATTGTATTACTTTACTGCTTCAGTATACGTTGATATTTTTGTCTTCCTGCTTGCATTTTATTGCTAATGTTTCAAGAAAGATGTCCCTCTTCTTTGTGTATATCAAATAATTTATTTGTTTACACTAACATACACAGAAATTTCTCTGAGACAAGGTCTCAGACCCACTATCAGAAGAGGGTTGTTCTTCTTCTATTGATTAAGGAAGACATGTTTTGTCACAAAAAAAACCTATATTTATTCTCAGAAATAAATTCTGAAAACTATCCAAAAATCTATTCTATATTTTGACTTAGGCATATGCCACGGAAGAGCTAAACCAGTTTGGCAGAAACAAACACTGCCTATAGGCAAAACAGAGTTGCAGAATAGTCTTAATTTAACAAATTCTACATTATAGAAACTATTGTTGTGATTCTACTTGGCTTACTTCTTTAAACATCTGGATTTTCCAGAATAGTACTATTCAAATGATATTATCATAAAAGTTATACAATTTATATAGAACTGAAATCTAAATGGATAGTAAAAATCTTCCAAAAATTTACTTACATGATCAATTAGTTCACGAACCATTCCATTCCACTGCCCGCTGGCATCTTCCTGGGCTCCATATTTTCCATCCTCCACCAGTCTAATCTCATACGAAAATCCAAGGATAGTAGACAGCTCCCTGAGGAGGTCAATGCAATAACCTTCAAAACGATCATTTCCATACAAGGGTTTGTCAGACTTCTTGAACATAACATATGGCTCTTCCTGTAAAAATTAAAAAGACAGAATGGACAATGAGTGCCCCCACACCTTTCTTCTCTTTTTAACCTAAAGTGGTACATGGTCATGTTACCACTCCCAGTACAAAGAACTAAAATGAAAAGCAGAATCCTTTTAGCTTCTGGTTATATCTGTCTAAAGCCTTTATTTATCTTCAAACAGAAGTTAGTCAGAAGACCCTCTTTCTCATTTTTATTTGAAAAATGACACTGTAAACAACATAGACATATCTTCAAGGAATTCATATAAACACTAAATTTAAATGTGCTGCTTAACAAGTTACATTATATAAATTAACATCAAATGCATTTTGGATGGACATTGTAAACCTCTTAAAATGCAGAAACAATGTGGTTTGGCTACTGAAAAAACCCCCATTAATTCAAACCCCAATCCTCAATCCAATCCTTTAATTATTAAGTTTCACACTTTTCTTTACACAAGTATTTTAACTGTTTCTCAATGCTTTGTTAGGCAAAGTGTAGAAAACTCACACGGGGAGGAAAAAGGCAGTGAAATCATCCTACTGTTCTGTTACCTCAAGTTATAGGCTGCCATTTACAAGACTGCAGCAAAACTAGAAAAAAGTTAACTCAAAAAGCAAATTCTATGATATACATTTCATGAAAACTGAATTTGGTTTCTTTAAATATTTATCTTCTTCTATTTAATTTAAACTAGAATTTGACTGTTTTGCATAAAGTGATGTGCAAACAGAACAGCAAACATTAAAATGATTGGCAGAATATTTATAATTATGGGAAAATTTAGCAAAATACAGGATTTTAACATCTGTTTCTCAATATAGGATAACCTTCCTCAAAGACAGAGTTGAAGGGAAAAAGACAAAAAACAAAAGGTAAAGTTTTCCACTACAATATGGCAACAATATTCAAGTTGTATTTGATAGATTAAATAAACAACTCAGTGTTTGCTCATGTACCAAGTAAGGTAAGACAAATGGTAGTAGATGCAATTACTGCACCAAATAAAAGTCTCAATGAATAATCAGATAAACTCTCCAGGGTAACTTAACAAGATTCATACAGCCCTAAATCTCCACATCATCACTCAGCAGAGTTAAAGGCACTTTATTCTACAGGCATTTGACAGCTTTACTAAGGATTTGTCAGTACACCTGATGTAAACATCTGTCTTGAGGTGTCCTATAATTTAAGCATTATATCTGCATAAGACTGAAACTTTAACATATAAGATTTTACCCAAAATCAAAGGAGAAAGCAGGGAGATCTCTTGCACTTAAAAGAATTGTGTTCAGAATATAACTATTCCCCTGTTGTCTCTTGCACTTTTTTTTCTAACTAACTAAAACAAACTACTGAATCAAGACCCTTCTGAGATCCTAGTATTATATACTTCTATTGAAATTAATAAAGTTACGACCATATTTTTTAAAAGTACACCACTGATCTTCATACAATTAACAAGGAATATAACATGAAATAAATTGTCCAGAGAAACTACTAGAATGTTTTGTCAGAAACTTTTCAAACAATAGATAGGCAAATCACTTGAGGAGAGCTCTTCTAGATGTAGTACTGACAAAAACAAAGACCTGACTGAAAACATGGATGTTGAAAGCAATTTAAATGACAAGGATGATTGAATAATTCTTGAGAAGCAGAGATGGTGACAGAACTAAAACTATATATGAAACCAGTTGTTAATAAGCTCAGACAATTGATACAAAATATCTCATAGAAAACAACTCTAAGGAATTAAAGAAATCACTCTAAGGCGATTAAAGAAAGCACACTACTGGCCAACCAGAAGCTAAGACAAAACACGGAAGGTGTAGTAAAAGAAGTAACAAGACGCAAATATGAATTCTTCAATGAACTGAAACTCAGAAAAGGAAGCATAGGGGAAGTGAAATGTAACTCAGAATGTGAAGGACGGACAGAAAAGCAAACAAACAAACATAAAACTCACACAGGGACAAATTTATAAATGTCAAAGCAAAAAATACGGTACAATTAGCAATCAATATTAAGGATAAAAAGTGACATTATAGAAGCAAAGATAAAAGGGAATTCTAGGAACTAGTTCATCTTCTGCCCAGCAGGAAAAGAAAACCATGAAATGACATTACAAAGACAATCAAACAGTTTGATGACTTTCTTGTGCCTGCCTTCTCTGAAAAGGCTAGTGCTGATCAGATAATGTACAAAATTAACACAAGAAAAACATGCAAAAATGTTTAGAGTAAAGTATGGAAAGATAACTTCAGTTACTTTAAGTATTTTCATACAGTTTGGACTGGATGAATTCACAGAGCTGGTTTTAGAAATTTCAGATCCATTAGGAATTACCTTTAAGAATTCATGGAGGCTTCAATGAGACTGTAAAAGGCTTATCTTTAAACTCTTCCCTAACCAAAAAAAAATTCACCAACTGGAGAAAGGAGGGCTATGAAATTGTAGACTGATTAATGCAGTTTTCAGAAAACCAGTATTTATATCCTAAGCAAATCATCAAACTATTTCATTTGTGTGAACCTAAAGCTAATAGAATATGGAGAAGGGAGGAAGTTGAGGAAAGTCATCACATCATATTACACACAGTCATCCTGTCCTGCCTAAAAATATGAAGCAAATTTGACTGTCCAGAAATGTGCACTTCACTGAAATAGATTCGTTATCAAACTGGAAAGTTATAATAAGTGTTACCCTTTTATAGGGTACAGTTAAATATTTCCACCTTATTCTTGAACAGAAAAGATGTTAATTATATGTGTATTCACTATACAATGGGGCAGGATCAGAATTCAAAATGGAAAATGGTAAGTTTCAGAAAATAGGAAAGTAAAAAAATGGCATTCAAAAGGAATTAATGAATATTTTGATACTTCAGATGAATAATAAATTGCAGAAATTCAGGAGGAAAAAAGCTGATTAGGTAGCAACTCTATAAAATTAATTTCTATATATTATGGTGTTCATATACTAGACTCAACAATACCACACCATTAACTGAGAAAAAGAAAAAGAGAGAGAGATCTACTTGGATCTGCTTTGAGGAGGAGTTGGGATTGGAGGATGTACAGTGCTCCCTTCCCATCAAAATTACTCTACCATTTTATATTTTTGACACTATTCATGTTTCATTCTATTCAGTACTGAATATTGCAGTTAAGGAGAAAAAATGAACCAAGGTCTACAACATAGGATGAGGAAAGACTGAAAGAATATATGTTGCTTCACTTAAGGAAGAACAGACTCAAATGGAAGTAATAAAAGTCTTCAACACATACAAAGTTGTTGCAAAAAGCAACCAGAAAATTTCTTTTCTGTAGAGGAGACATTAATTTAATTTAATTAATTAAATTAATTATTAATAATTATTAATTAATGTAATGGCCTTAAACTTTGGAAAAAAAATAAAGGTAAGAAATTAAGAGACACTTTATAACGGTAACTATACTTAAGCGCTACAATAGATTACCTAAGAATATGGACTGTTTTGCTAAAAGGAATAACTAAGCACAATGACTTGTTAAAAATAATAAAAAAAAAAAGTCAAGAAAACTGCTACCTGTGGCAACTCTTTCTGATGTGAAACAGTTCACCATCCAGGAAGTGAAATCATGAAAACTGAAAAATGGTTTATGTCAGCTGTGAGGTTCTGCGTTTTCAGAATTTTCAAAAATGTCTGGAACTTCTTTATCACAGTAGTTAATTAAAATATATTATCCCATATTAAATTGACATTAAATGCTCAGTAATACACAATGAATAAATATTCAGTAAAATTCTTTAGCTACACTTGAAATTCTAAAATTTATTTCTGAAGGTGTAAAAAAGCCCTGTCTCAGATGTAAAAAACCTCAGAATTGTGCTTCCTAAATATAACATTCTATATATGCCTCTGTAGATATTATGAAATGCTTATGAGCTTGGAATGCATAGATCCTAAATATTTGCTTTCTGAGTTGTTCAGATATTTACAGAGTCACACATCCCCCAGTCTCTCTGGAATCTTGACAAGATTCTTGACAACAGGTTTTTTTTCTATCTTCCATTCCATACAATCCTGAATTATATGGGGCAGAATTTAAATATGTGCGATATCAGACAGGCAATATAATTGCCAATTCATGCTTTTATGTCTCCTTTACTTAGTATGTAAGCAGGATTTTCTTCACTGAGCCATCCAGCTCATCCATACATTCTTGCATATTTTCCTGTAAGATCATTACAGTAATTCTCAATTGCTTTATCTCTTCTGATAATTCATTTTTAAACTTTGTTAAAAAAAAATCTTCCAACACTTTTTGGAATTCATAGGTCCAGCTGCATACTCTTTTATTATTCTTTACTCTGACCAGCTTGGATAGGGGCTACAATAGCCTTTATGCTACTATTTAATAATTACAATATTTTGTTATGCAAAAAATGCTTTTGCTGAGAAGATTGATCAATGAGTTACAAATACTCTCTTAATACTTTCATAATCCTCACATTAAGCCATTACTTAATGGATCTTACTGCTTTTTCTTATAGTCTTCCACTGTCCAAAACATTTGCTTTTTCTTTTCAGACCTTTTATTTGCCATGTAAAAAATTTTCTTACTTAACTTCGACAGGATTCATCTTTGGCACTTATTCATCCTAAATTTTTCTCTAGTTCTTCTTTTTTTCCTTTGGTAACATGCAATACATATTCTAAATACTGAATATGACATTTATGTATTCTGGACAAGTCCATGCAAAGGATCTATTACATGCTTTATTTGTTCAAGTTTTAAATTTACATTATAGACTAATGTAAAACTGGTTGCCAAGTACAATCCCAGGAAAATGTCTATGCATTAAACATATGATCACCATTGCTCCTTGGTGGGTTATCACTTCCACCAAAGTCTTTCAGTAGAGAATTATCATTGATTAAGGAGACAGAATATTTAAACTAAGTGATTTGTAAAGATCAGCAACCGGTTTATACATATTTTTTTATTCTTTATAATTTAATTTTGTCCTTCATATCCTGAAAACATGACCCCTAAAAATTACTAGGCCACATCACAAGCGAGTTGGTCAGACTTGTTTTCAGAATGTTTACAAAATATTCTTTAAAATCTTCTAAACGGTTTCAGTTGAAATTAATAATCTTTCAACTGGACATATCTCCCTGGAAAAAAACAAAACAAAACACCTTCCCCTCAGCACCTTTATTATTGTTTGGGATGACATGAGTAGCTTGAAGCAAAAGACAATGAATAAGCACTGCCTATACACAGGTGCTCCAAGAAAAAGATTACTGAATTAATCCTCATGCAGAGACAATGTTTCCAGACAACATGCCTGAATTAACTTAGGCTACAGGAAAGGGATTCTACCATGTATTTTCATCAAGTATACTTGTCCTGAAATAAGAGCAGCCAAAGAGAGTTATTTCACATTAAAAACAACCCTTTTCATCATCCAAATGAATTCTGCTTTTAGTTTAGTTTATTCTTGATGTGCAAAATTTGCCAACCTTGTAGCAAACCTTTGACCAGCTCAGCAGTAAGGAATTACCCAAATTAAGTTTATATATATAGAAATACTTGGAATATGGAAATAAGTAAAAAAGATAAAGGGCATCAGGAATAATGAAAGAGATAAGAGGGACATGGGTAAATAAAGTTTTGATATCATTAGCTTACATTTGAAATTAGGAGGCTAGATAAATTGACATTTTCTCACAAGATTTAAATCACAGAAGTTTATAAAACTTGTTCAAGAACAAAGTGAGTCTAAGTTACATCTACTCAAAAGGTTCATATATATAATCATACAACTAATTCATAGTATTTAATGTGAATATTTTTAGAAAAAGCAAGAAATAGAAAGGGTGTCATTTCAATGACAACAGAGGGAGAGATATACTGAGCAGCAGTATCCTTATGTATCTGTGCTCAGAAACATACAGTACACTCCTCCAACTTTCAGTGTATATCTCTATCATCAAATGATCAAATTTAATCTGAAATCAAACACTGGTTTTGTTTCAACTGGTTATATTTCACATGGATAGCTTTTTCTCTGATGGGAAAGTCTTCACACCACTACTTTCTTTTAAAATAGTACAGATTAAAAGAAGAACAAAAGCAAACAGCTAGAGACTTTGATTTTTCAATGGAGATAAACTGCTAATATCTCTAGCACTCAAGACAACAGTATAACAAGATAACCCTCTCTGGGGTTTTTTAGAAATTTGAGATATACTACAATTAAGTTCTCTTCAGTGCTAAGCACCCACATTTGACCTGAAGAAGATAGTCACATGTACAGTTAGTAGTCTGAAATGTTCAGTTTGGCTAATTAACTCTATGAATGTGAGCTTGGGTTATCTGGAGAATGCAATCACCCTTTTACGCATGAGTGGCTGTAAAAATTCTGTCAATATAATACGGGTGAACAATTTGGAAAAAAATAACACTACAGATAACAGTATCAGAGTACTACAGATAATAATTTTCCTACGTATGCCATCAAGACTGTTTTCACTGGTTCTCTCAATAACATTACAGCACCATTATTGTTATGTCAGTTAGATTTCAACATGTCAATATTAAAAACAGATCCTCCAATTATGAGCTGCCTTTATGATTTTCAGCAAATTTCTGCCAATTTAACTGGCTTCTTCAAGCTCATCACATGCATATGTGATTGATTCAATGACCATAGAACAAGAATGTACACCATGTGCAACCAGAATACCTTAAGTCTGTTTGGAAAACATCAGTGTATGTTATCATAACCATATTTTCAAAGGCTTTTGAAGAAAAAACAGGAAACTAACCAACTACTCACTGTACAGGGGGTCACTCAACTTGACCATGTATACCAGCCTACTGAAGCCGCCTACGGCTGCTAACATGAGAAGAGCCATCTTTAAACTGTGTATTAAGCTGCTACAAAAATGAATGTTTGAGCGCCAGAGCAGAATGCATAGAGTATGAAGAATTTATATTCTCTTGTTCTGATATAAGTACCATCTTCATAACAGTAAATGAAAACGCACCTTTAAAGCTGCGTATAGTCCTGTATCCTGTTCTTCAGTGTCATCCTGTATCCTGTTCTTGAACCTTGACTGTAGTTTGGATGCAATAAGTTGCAATAAAGTTTGCTTTTCAAGTGCAAAAAGTATCACATCTAGTTATGAAATGGTGGTCATAATCATCAATGATTGTGTGATACTACTTTTTTTACCCTGCCTATGTGGACCTCATGTGGAGTGCAAGTAGGATCCTGCAGAGGAAAGCTGTCTTTTAAAAACCACCAGGTCAAAGGAAATAAAAAATGGTATCAACACATTTGTCAACAACCGTTCAGCCTAAAACATAAGAAAATCCAGCACACTTGGAAAGAGATTTCTGAAGAATAAAGAGAATTTAAAAATATTTTTGGAGTAATTTTTGTCTAAACCAAAAATCTATATGAGGCAAGTATATAGCAGGATGGAATCTTTCTTTTCCAGAAATATTATTCTATAGGTTAGTAGTCTTTAAATTCAGATGAATGTAACACTGTGATACTCCGCAGAACTCTCAAAGATTTAAGAGGATCATGAAGGGATAGGGTTTTATTCTTGGAGATCATTCTAGTCCAGTGAAAGAAGGTAAATGAAACAATCAATTCTAGTGACTCAAAAAGTGATACAATACAAAGTGATCTTGTTTCATGAAATGCAGGTTTATGCCTAGTTAAAAAGACATCCAATTTATGTGGCCTTTATCTCAGTGCAAGGAAAGTCAATTATCTGCAAAAGCAGCTAACTAGTACCTAGTTCACTAGAAAGAAATAAGTACTTGTTCAGTACAAAACATTATGAGAAGGAAATTAATCAAGTCTAGAGAAGGTGCAATGTAGGAGTTTTTGTTTATTAAAAACTTACTAATTTTAATTGCCTGAATAAAAAAATGAGAATTAGAATCATGATGATAAACCTAGCAGGAAAATATGCATTCTTATAATAGTTAAATTTCTTGTTTCAACCATTAAGAAAGGACTGAGTTAGCTAAAGTACTTGTATTTCTTGTTCATATGTCATATTAATGGAATGATTCTTGGTCAATGTTGTAAAGAATAAAGTAGAGGATGAGACACCATTTGTAAGTATATGTCACTAAGTGGTACTACACATCTATGTAACAGAGAGCAAAATCAGACTTCTATAATCATGACACCAGTCTGTTTGAAATATATAGCAGACTGACACAGTCAATACTAAAATTACTTAAAAAATAATTAAATATTAAAATATAAAAAATAATAAAAAAGTTCGTGTTAATTCAAATAAAATTATATAACTTCATTACTTATTTCACGTATAAACTTAATCCTATATCTTTTTCTATTTAAGCAATCTTTAAAACCTTTTAATTTTAAAATTTTTGAAATTTACACACATTTAAATTCATTAAAACCTGACTGGCCAAAGTTTAATCCTAATCAAGTTACTCCTTCTGAAGAGCAAAGAGTTAAAACCTTTCTAGATATCCAATCAATATATTTTTGTGATTCTTTTCAGTGCACATTTTTTTCTTTAGAATACTGACCTATTTTCTTACATTGACCTGTAAGAAAAAAAAAGTCTTTTTTTTTTTTTTTTGTGCTGACACAAATGTTAGGTGAACAGTAAGTAACAAGGAGGAGGTATCATGCAGACAAAGACTTTGGTAAGATGGACTCAAGAGAATAGTGTATATTTTAGTATTTTAAAGGAAAGCTTTGAGAAACAATAATGAAAAACATAGCTTTAAGAAAGAAATTTACCCTGAGAACCCCTCTTGAGAGCAATTGTTTACTTAACTTCATCAACAGGTCAGCTTGCTACAAAACTTTAATGTATGAGTAGTCATTTAATGTCTCAGAAGACTAAAATCTGCAATGAAGATTGATACAGAAGAGCCCTGCCCCCAAGCCAGATAAGTACTAAAAGTGAGAAAGAAGATAAACTAGTAAATGTAAGTAAACATTTTTCTGAGAAAATTTACTGTAAAGTACACTAACTGAAACTACTGCAAAAAAAGATGTAGTCACAATGAAGAGTAAAGTAGTAGGTAGATTAAAAATTGTATCTGTAAACAGACGATAAATCCTTGAAAAGTATTTATTAAGTAGCATGAAAGAAATTACAAAAATTCATTCAAGAATTATATGACCCCCCCCCAAGTGACAGATGACTGCTGTTTTCATACAAAACTTTCTGTTTACACGTACTGTTGAATGAAGACATTTTGCCTTATCGAGAAGGTGATGTCCTCCTGGCTGTGTGGTGAACTTTAATCACAGTGATTCTTTTCAGTGACAGTGAAGTCAAAATAATCAGAAGATGATAGTCATTTGTAATACACTATCATCAGAGGGGGTAGCACCCTTCTGGATGCAAAAAAAGAGGATTACATAAAGGAGTAGAGAGATTACATAAAGACTTTATTTGACATAAATAGTTATCTGCAGTTCAAAAATCAAGAAAGATAAAAATTGGACAGATTTCAAAAAGAAACTAGAAGGAGGAGTCAAATTTCAATTGCATTTATTAAAGGCCAGATTAAATGATCAAAATGTTTTCTTCTGACTTCATGTGCTAAGTCTCCATGAATGTAAACAATTGGTTTTCTCATAACAACTCTCTAAGTTGCATCACTTCTATAATCCACAGCAGGTATATTATCTCCAAAGACTTTTTTCATTAGGGATGCCAATATAACAGTTTTTCCATTACATATTTCCATGTATTGTACTTGCAAAATTTACCTATATTCATTTTTTAATGCATAAGTTGCATCACAATCCTAAAGCTTCCCTACACAATAAAATATTATTGTCATATGTTTCTACATGTTGAATTAATGTTGTAGCTTTTCAGACTTATTTTAGTGTTTAAAATGTACAACTAACATTTCAATGAAAACCCACTTATTCTATACAAATGTGGGCATGGAAAAAATTTACTTGTAGAATTTTTTGTATTTGGTTGTCTTGATCTGTATGTTTTCTTTTCAGATTTGGACAAGAAATACTTAGTTGAATTACTCCTGTGAGCTGTATTATATTTCAATTACAAAGATATTACTAGAAATGATAGAAGTAAATTCAACATTTCAAATTATTCTAATTTTAATTTTTATGGATATTTATCAAACATGGATTATTCATTCATACTTTCAATGTGGACGTATGTATTTTTTAAAGAATCTAGAACTTTCGGATTACTATCAGTTTTTAAAAAAGAAAGAAAAAAAAAATTAAAGCCCTGATGATGAAAAGAGGAAAACCATCTTCAAAATTTGCCACTATTGGAACAGAGAATTTTAATCATTAGCTTCTGTTCACCAGGGATACTGGAGTTAAAAGGCTGCCATATCTAATTAACATTTATGTCAGATGTAAGGAACACACAATAGGCTTTCACAGTTGGCAGTCCAAATTCAAGTAGGAGAGGTGAAGCAATCCACTTGTTACAATCAATCAAAACAACGTAATATATTAGACATCTCACTAATCATTTGAGCCTGGGTATTCTAACAGAAGAAATTAAATCCAGACATAAGAAAACATCAAAGTTGCCTTCCTCCACTATACTATCTATAATAGACATTAATTATGAATATCCTTATTTGACATCTTTTAAGATATTTCCTGAAAGCCTTCTTAGTATGACCTTTTGGGTCATGAAACATGTAGTCATAACTATTCTTTGATAAATCACGCCTAAAGAACTCAAGCCATAGTTGTTCTTTTCTGCAGTTTCACTCCTCATTTTGTCAGGCTCCTAAAAAAAATATTTTTCTTTATTACTCCACAATTTACATTTAACTTTGGCCAGACTTTAAATTAATTCAGCTGCATCCCAAGAATGTGTACTAAGTTTCCATTCCAGTAAAGCAAAACAGATATGAGTGGATGCCTATTTCAAGCAAAACCGCCTGACTCAATAAACCACAGAATGTGAAATCATTAAACTGTTGCAACACTGCAGACTGTACTAGCCTATTTTTCAGCTGAACTGAATCATACTGCCTTCATGATACATGAAGAATATCAAAGACATTATTAGGTCTTACTATAGTGGAAAGCAAAACATTATTTTCTTATGATGAATCTTAAATTTTCAACTATGTAAAAGTATATTTTTAATACTAACACTTCAGTAGAAGGGAATTGAAACACTGGAGAATTATTCGAGAGAAGTTGTTTGGTATGATGATGTAAACTTGGAACCCAAAGAAAGCAACTCTCAGTCATTACCCAAAGAAATAAATACATGGCCATCCTACCTCCTGCTTGCACCCAGCTAAGAGAAAAATAGCTTTATTGACCTTTTTCTACTAAGCCAAACATTAACTTGTGCTTGATCCCACTGCACTCATTCATATACTATGACTCCCTTCAAACCTCATCATTTTTTCCTGATAAGCATCACTTAGTTTTATGTTTGAAATACAAACAAGCGCTGTGGCCAAGCATTTCTCTGGATACCTTGCAAGGCTGAAGGCTCCAAAGGTTATTAGAAGTACACAGACATTATGCTGGACTTCGGGACAAGGGTGATTTTCGACTTTTTTTTTTTTTTGCATTTTGAGCACCATAAACTATAAAGCAAGCTAATTTACCTTTCTCAGTGGAAAAAAATCCTGAAACATGTTAAAGTAGTTTGCTTTACATTTCTGCTACACCTTCAAGAAATGAGTTTACAGTCTGCATTGGTGGCTGAAGACAAGTGAGTAGAATTGATGCAGGAGTGGAATGAAGTTCAGGGAGGAGAGGGTGCAGACTCTGGATGTTGAAGTGTGTATGAGAAAACTGATCTAGTTAGAGGTGTCCCTGCTCATTGGAGAGGGGTTGGAGTAGATGACCTCTAAAGGTCCTTTCCAACCCAAAACATTCTATGATTCTATGATTCCATGAAAAGTGAAGTAACAAAAAACTGCTGAATTTGAGATTATCACACACCTTTCATAACTTTCACACATTTCTGAAAAAATTAAGCTTGACAACTGTGAGCTTTTCAGAGCTTTGATGTAAGCAGATACAGAAAAGCACATAAAAGCTACAAGGGAAAGGAAAGGAACATCCATTTCAGCAGAACAGGACAAATGAGTCTGTATAATAAGATGTACAGGCTGCTGTGCAATTTAGCATAAATAAACAAACACCATGCACTTATATTTATAAATATGAAAATTGAATTCCAACTTAAAAAGCTTCCAAAGTAAAAGTAGAAGATGTACAAGAACAAAAATATTTACATACTTTTAGCTAAAATCTAAAGGAAAAAAAAATCTGAGTTCTAATAGCTGGCATAATAAAGTCAATTTAGGAGAATCAGATTATAAGAAAACCTTATTAATGAACTTGAAAGGTTGTTTTGGTTTTTTTTTAAATATAGAATATTCAGAATGTAGAATTTTAATTGCAGAAGAAATTCTGAAGTTCCAATGCAGACGACATTAAAATAAAATAATAGTGTCAAAAAGATTGAGATAACCAAAGCTATGGTTATAAAAGATAGAAACAGTGTTTTTATTATTATTATTTTTCAAATGTTCCCCCCCTAAAAAGCTGACCGTCACTCCATCTGACATGTTCAGCTGGTACTTTGGGCTGCTATGGAACCAGAACTTGGAAAACAGCCATGCTTCTGCAGCAAAACTAAATGCCAGTAGACTTCTGAGAAGTGATGAAGTCCTGCAAACCCTGACCCCTTTTCATAATAGAGCTACTAAATTACTCATAAACCAAGGAATAATCTTTCAGATCGTTACCTATAGCTTGTATTATGCAGAATTCAAGATAAAAAAACCACACAGGTCTGTCCTTACTTGCAGTAGTTGAATTTATGAATTGCAGTTTATTTATTATCATTTTGCTTATCAATATATTTTTGCCTTCAGTAGACTCAGCCACCACTGAAAAAGCCAGGTATATTCACAGTTGTAAAGATCTTAATGATTACGATATAAAGGAGGAAAAATATATCATTCAGAATTTCAGAAGACGGAATTAAAAATAAAAGAAAGACAGTTATCTTTAAAAGTAAAGTGAGTGTTAAAGCAAACTACAAAGAAAACTGATCAAAACTCCATAGCTGGCAGTATACTATAGGCTATTGTAGAGAATTGTTAAAGTGAAAAAACAGCATAAAAAAAATCACATGAACAACTTAAATGAGAGAATTGCATTTTTTTTAAAGCACTATTTTCCAGACTGAAAAAAAGGAGATAAAAGGAAGATGATGAAGAAATTATTTTTCCAGGAGCCATAGTATTTTATATTGTTCCCTTGCATTGCTACAAAATGAATATTCAGTAATGCTTTCTGTCCAACAGCAGCATTTTTATTAAGCAGAAAAAGATAGAGCTACAAAAGTAAGCTAGAACATGCGCTTTCTGCACCAGAACAATTTTTGGTTCATTTCATTATTTTGAGTACCACTCTTATAATGCCTTCATAGCTGAAAAGACTTATTGCAATTACCAGAACTTTCACTGAACAATAACTGAAGTACAAAAGGCAGTTACAAGTGAGCAATTCATAACACCAATTTGAAGTCCTCATATTTCTTTCATTTATTGTTTTATTTAAATATGTGCAAAGAGGACAGATGCTTATAAGACACGACTAACCAAGCTATCCCTTAAGAGAAAGGGAAGTTGATTACAGAAAGCAGCTGCTATCATAAATATCAGGAATCTACTTTTGTGAGCATTACAAGTCCAAAATCAGTGCTTGTTGATAGCACTGCTATTTACATTAGTGCAGCTTACCTTTTCTTGAGGTCATTATTTCAAACCAAATCATGCAACTGTAAGTCTCACTATACAAAATTAATATGATGCATACACTATATGAACTCAAACCTCATCAATAGATAGAACTTAAAATATAAATAAACTTGAAACACCCTAAGTTATTGAGTGTTTCTTAGGCAGTCTTGCAGGCATTGATCCTTGTCCCCGTATCGTTATCACTGGTATGTAATCAAGTATAGAATGATTGCTAATGAAGTGTGCAGATGATACAAAGGCTGGTTGAGTACTGAGTAACTGAAGGAAACAGGTCTCTAAGAGATAGTACAATACTCTGGAGAGCAGTAATTCAAGAAAGCGATTAGGAAAAATGTGAAACATAGTTATATATCAGTGGAATTCTTCAAGAAAAATCCTAACCAGGATATCTGAATACAGTGTAACAGGAGTATATGGGGCATCAGCTGGAATTACTGAGAAACATTACTAGTTCTTATATATACAAAATTTGAAAAATTGTGAAGGGTAGTGGGAAGAAAAGACAGACTAATACTCTAGAAAAGCTTTTTTTAAGAGGTTCATTTACATTTTATAAAAAAGAAACCCAAGAGATTATGTATTTATAAACTGTAATTAACAGAACAAGTGAAAGTTGTGGTAAAATTGTGCTGGTCTTAGCATAACAAGAACTTACATATGAAAGTGTCTGTCATGTTCCAATTATGTATCAGGTATGGTTTTTTTCATTAGTGGAATAAATGAAACAAAGGATTTCAGAAGATTTTCTACAATTTGTAAATCTTCAAATAAAAACAGACCTTTTAAGTAACCAAAACATTACCCACTGGATGAAATTATATGGCTTATGTTACATAAAAAGTTAGAAGCATACTGACATTTCTATCTATGTACTTAATGAAAATTAATTCTAGCTTGAAACATCAAAATATATGTTGGTAGGTAAAAGCTTCTTATTAAACTGTTGGGAAGTGAATTATTTTTTGATATCTGCAAATCCATGATAATGGTGGTAGCAGACAAACACAGCAGACATACATCTGGAGGTTTTTCATTTGTGTCAAAATTAAAAAAACTATTTCAAACTTATGGTATGGAAATTAGTGAACATTTATTTTTACATAACCAAATATATGTAATTATAAGTAAAAAATACCTAATTCACCACTGTAAATTTGTCAACCATGGCAATGAAAAAGAAGTTACTTCTGATCTAGTTCAAATGATAGCTCAATTCAATTTCTGTATAATTAAAAATTTCAACTTAATAATAAAGTAATAACAAGGATGAAAATAAATGTTAAGTACTTCATACTTTCCTTAGAGGCAATATGGTGTTAGGTTAGCAAGTGAAAGTGATAAATTTTGCTGGCTAAACCGCTTTTTTAAACTAATACCTTTTGTCCTCTCATATGGTGCTGAACTAAACAGCTTTGTGAAGGAACCAAACATTTCAGTCAGTAATAAGGAAAGTGAAATTACTTATCAACTGACATAACACTAAAATTGGCATAATTTACTTACAATTTAGATGAGAGTAAATATCCATGACTAGCTTAACAACTGGAGTTCATTCATGACACAATAATTTCTAAGTAACTGTAATGTATATTACAGACTGTTCATTACTGTTGTAATTGGTATTGCATATTCTATTAGGTGTACAACTGTATTTCTGGAAATGCACATATAATTGCTTACCAAGATGGTGGTAACGATTAAAGAGCGATTGGACAGGGAATCTGTTATGTTTGCTGGTTTTCCTTTCTGATTCTCTGTCATGTTAAGGCCGCTCAATGGATCCCAAGTTCCAACCTATAAAACAGTAAATTACTGTGTAAATCATCCATTAGTTACATTTCAGCATCTAGAAAAGAGCACTATAAGGAAAAACAGATTGGTAGAGGAAAAAAAAAAGATTGCTAATATTTATTATTAAACTCTGTTACATCATTCTCTGTCATTACATTTAAAGTCTGCTTGTTTAAAATATGATTCACAATACCTCAAACTGTGTTTCATGAAGTGTGACATTAAGTGGAAAAGTGATGCACAGAATGTCTAAAGTTACTCTGAATATTTAATTTTCCATTTAACTTCCATTCTTCAAGATAAACCACATTATGGCAATCACAGTGTTTCCTTTACTTTGAAGGAAGACCAAACTAGAACAGAATAACAAGGAAAGACAAAGACTGGAACTTGAGCCTGTCCCTGCTGTTTCTTCAGATAATCGAAGCTGGACTAATCTCCTCTATGAGATTCAATTCCAGGTACACAAATAGCACAAAAATTTGTAAGGAAATATCATCACCTCGTTTGATCAATTTCTAATCCTAAATTCATTAAATCATTTACTTTATTTGAGTTCAAGTTCATAATTCAAATTTATCTTAGCAAAAGGTAACATATTGCTAATTAAAATAGTCACCTACTTTTTAACATAGCCACAGCCACAAGCAACTGAATAATTATCAACCGTTAGAATTTGGTGTTTTCTAACTGCATCCATCTAGACTTATAAGAACAATCAGCAGCATTACTCTAATAAGACATGCCTGTCTTGATAAATTATGGCATTAACAACTTTGTTAATTGTACATGTACAAAAGTCGGATGTTCCAAATAAGACATTCTTTGCATTGTCTTTACTAACAAGCTCGAACTCAACATTTCATGCCACAGATTCTGATATAAAACTGATATGTATAGCTCCCATATTACACAGGCATTTTCTCTGCTTCTTGTAGAGAAAACTGTGCATAAACAGTGCAGCAAATTAATTCTTTTCTATTTGCTTAAGCACAGTGTTTTAATTTTAAAGTAGCCTTTGAACAGTGTTGAATTGCTAATGTGTTTTCACTAGAAAAGTTTAAATGCCAAAATGTAGAAAAAGCAAATCAAAGTACTCTACTATGTATAACTGCAATTCAAACAACTTACAATTTACTTCTACTGCATTACATTTATTTCCAACAACCTTTCAACTTCTCCTAAAAAGTGAAACAAACATATTCTAATATACTTCTTAGAGTGAATGTTCACACAGTAAATACAGTCACAGGGAGGCTGTCAAGCCTTCAATCCACTATTCTACCATTTAAGTGCCCTAACTGGCTAGACTGTTCTGGAGCGAGCAGGTCAATCAGAACACGTTAACACTTGTTATCCATAGCACAGGACCCAAAGCAGGAGTTCCCATGAAACTGACATTGTGCTCCACAGTGAGACAAAGAATCTCTGTGATACAAAGAGTTAGCTTAGTCAAGAATCACTTATTCAAGCTGAAACAACTCCAACAAGAGCTAGTAAGAGACTCATCACTGAATATCATAGAATATCCTTTAACATGGCAATTGGGGTGCTCCTCAAGGACATAGAATACAGTTTCCTGACTATACTTGGCTGATAAATTAAAACTTACATCCAAGCTTCCACGTATTTAACTGTTAGGTAGCTACCAGGTAGCAGTCCTACAGAACCTTAGGACAGAAGCTTCCTTTTTTTTGTTGTTGATTTGATAAACCACAATTCTTTATTATTTAGTTGTT
Organism: Gorsachius magnificus; assembly: GCA_034008185.1. Lineage (NCBI taxonomy): Eukaryota > Metazoa > Chordata > Aves > Pelecaniformes > Ardeidae > Gorsachius > Gorsachius magnificus. The sequence continues at coordinate 79,262,409 of CM067083.1, forward strand.
GGGTTTTTTTCTTTAGTTCTTAGGTTTTTGGTTCTGGGGTTTTGGGGTTTTTTTAATGAAACAGTTTCCAGAAAAAAAATCCTTAAGTAATTTACAGTCTCTTGAGTGAGTTACATTATCTGATGTAAGACTGGTGCAATGCAAAGTAACTTCATTATATGGAACAAGTCCTAAAATTGTGATCCAAATGAAAAATATATATTTGTGATACTATCAGACATCTTACTAATAGAAAATTATCAGAAAAATCATCTTTTTACTTTCATTGGGGATTTGTATTGGGTTTCTGTGGCAAGGTCTTGGTAGCGGGGGGGCTACAGGGGTGGCTTCTGTAAGAAGCTGCTAGAAGTTTTCCCTGTGTCTGCCACTGGCCAAGGCCAAGCCAATCAGCGACGGTGGAAGCGCCTCTGTGATAACATATTTAAGAAGGAAAAAAACCGGCTGTGTCTCCGTAGCCGGAGAGAGAAGAGAAGTGAGAGGATGCAAGAGAAAACAGCCCTGCAGACACCAAGGTCAGTGAAGAAGGAGGGGGAGGAGGGGCTCCAGGCACCGGAGCAGAGATTCTCCTGCAGCCCGTGGTGAAGACCATGGTGAGGCAGGCTGTCCCCCTGCACCCGGGATCCACCTGTAGCCTGTGGAGGACCCCACGCTGGAGCGGGTGGATGCCCGAAGGGAGGAGGCTGTGACCCCGTGGGAAGCCTGCGCCAGATCAGGCTCCTGGCAAGCCATTGCGGACCCATGGGGGGAGCCCATTTTGGCAAACGTGTGACCCGCAGGGGACCCCGTTGGAGCAGTCTGCTCCTAGCATGGAGGACCCTACGCCAGCAGGGAAGAGTCCTCTCCCTAGGAAGAAGAAGCGGCAGAGACGATGTTTGATGAACTGACCTCAACCCCCATTCCCATCCCCCTGCGCCACTGGAGGGAGTAGGTAGAGAAACTGGGAGTGAAGTTAAGCCCAGGAAGAAAGGAGGGGTGGGGGGGAAGGTTTTTGAGATCTAGCAGTTTTTCTCCTCTCCTTCTCTGATTTTGATTGATAATAAATTAATTTTTTTTTCAAGTTGAGTCTGTTTTGCCCGTGATGGTAACTGATTAAAATGGTCTCTCCCTGTCCTTATCTCGACCCACAAGCCTTTTGATTTAATTTTGCCTCCTCTGTCTGGTTAGAGGGGAGTGATAGAGCAGTTTTGGTGGGCCCCTGGCATCCAGCCAGGGTCAAACCACTACAGGATTATTACCACTGAGGCAGTCATTACTGAAAGGCAGATGAAGAGGAAAAACTAGGAAATATGGGCTAGATGAATCTAGAGATTCTTTTCTCATGCATCACAAGAAAAGTTTGCAATCCATCTTTAGGCAGATACGCACTGAGGTTTCTAAATTATCAATCAATCCTATACCACTTAAACAAAACTCTTAAATAATCTTCACAATATTTACTGCTCAATAGTTCAGTAGTATAATTTCAAAACTAAATCTCACCAGAAGTGTTTAAAATAATAGTGTCATTACCAAAGGAAGGAATTCAGCAAATACTGAAAATAAGTTTGGCTAATGCTTACACAAACTTAAAATTAGTTTGATTCTTTTGGGTTCAAGTATTTTGTGCATTCAGTCCCCAAAAAAAAGATCAGTACAATGTGCTTATTATAAAAAATATTAATTTAATTTCATAAAAAAATGCAATTGGCGTCATTTGTGAAGGAATAATACTTTAGGAAAAAGGTACTTACCAAATAATAAAAACAAGATAAAAAATATCAGACCTGTTAAATCAGAATGAATAATTATTCAAATTCTGAATACTGCAAATTACACACAGTTGATACGTAGAATAAAATTTGTTTTTAAAACTTTAATAGGTTCATATAGTAGAATAATTAGAGATAAGTATGATACATTCTTGGACCTTTATCTAGGATGGAGAGTGCTGATTACAGTAATTCTTTGCATAAAATGTATATAGTCTTCTCAGCAATCTAGTAGGGATTTGAGAAGAAAGCTGTATTGCGCTTCAGCTCAAAGTTGCTAGTCTCTTCTGGAAATATTAGATGGATTTTTGTGACATTTAACAATATGTTTGGTATCAGAATAAACCTCCTCAAACCTTAATGAAGTTCTCCTCTTTTCAAGATTATTTATCATTAACATAATCCATTTCTGAGTTGATCTATAAAGTTAAGCGTAAATATAATTTGAAAGGTATATTCAGACTTGCATTTTTTATAGATTGTAATATAAATTAAGCTTTCATACAAATAAAAAATTCACAGGTGAATATTTAGCCATAGCTATGTAAATTTAACAGTATTATAAAAACGGGTAGCCACTTCTTATCCCATTTATTTTCAAAGATACAGCATGATCCTAGTTCAACTCATTCAGTGTGTCTAAAGTAAATGTTTCCTCTTGACAATAAAAATGCAATTTGTCATACAGTAAAGATCTGCTTCTAGTCATGTCAATCACAATTCAGCAAGATATTTATTTTAAAAAAAAATCAAATTTGTAGCCTCCTCTTAGTAACACCCCTACTTTCTTCAATGTTTTTAACCTTACCAAGACCAATCCAGCATAATTTTTGTGGTTTAACCCCAGCTAATGACTAAGCACCACACAGCCACTCACTCATTCCCTCTGCACTGGGATGGTGGAGCAAATAAGAAGGGTAAAAAGTGAGAAAACAAGTGAGTTGAGATAAAGACAGCTTTGTTATTAACATTTTTTATATACATATATATTTATTAAAGGGGAATAAAACAACAAAGAGAGAAGAAAATAAAACCCAAGAAAAACAAGTGATGCAAAAGAAAACAATTGCTCACCACCAAATGACCGATGCCCAACCAGTCTCTGAGCACCAGCAGCCCCCGCTAACCTCCACTCTGCTCAGTTTTATTGCTGCGCACAACTTCATATGATCTGGCATATCCCTTTAGTCAACTCACTGGTGGAGCAGTCTGAGGCGCAGAAAACACCTTGATGCTGTGTAAGCATTGCTCAACAATAACTGAAACATCAGTGTGTTAACACTATTTTCAGTACAAATACAAAACTTAGCCCCACACAAGCCACTATGAAGAAATTTAACTCTGTCCCAGCCCAAACCAGTACAACAATTCACCACCCACCCCCAAAAAAGCAGCATTGTACTCTTCCAAAAGTTAAAAATTCTGAGTTTACATATACACTAGAGTAGTTTACTGAGCATCAGCCTTATGTGATGTTGTCCACAAAAATTCAATAAAGTGGTTTTCTTACTTCAGCATGTTTGAGTAAAAGAAATTTATCTTTATCAATAAACAAGTAATCTTCATTGCTAATTTCCTTCAAAACTCGCCTATGAAAAGTAACATTTTTTTTGGCTCTGAGTCAACCAAAACCGTACACACTACTCAGAGTGAAGTGCCACGAGCATTGTATTAGGAAGGATCATTGCCCTTTTGCAGTGGTACCAACTGTCTAACTACGCAGCCAAAATCTTCATTCAACCTCCAAAGAATTGACAAATATGTCTACAGTTTACCATCATTCTTTATTATATTTTGTAGTGTAGTTAGTAATAGTGGTGATTACATCAAGAAAATAATTATTCATACTCCAGTGTGAGTAATATTATTTCTTCTTATTTATGTATTTCCCATTTGGGAATTGCTTCATTTATTTTGCTTTCTTCAGAAATATTAATATGCTTGCCTTCTTTGCCAAATATCATGTTAATACCAATACTTCTGGCTTCCTTAGATCTGCTACCTCACTTTCTTTTTTTTGTCTAACTTTTACAAAACCGTCTATTTATGACACTTGTTGTTTTTTCCCAGGTCATTAATAAAGGTACTAAATAAAACAAGATCTTATGTTGATATGCTGGACAATTAATTACAGCTCATTTTGTGTCATTTATATTCATCCTGTGTGTAGGTTCCTGAGCAAGATTTCAAGCCAGTTGTTAACACCTCTATTCAAGCAATGTGATTCTTCTTAAGTAATATCTTTTTGTATCAAAAGCGGTATTAAATTCAGGCATTTGCTATCTCTCTGACATATAAAATAATTTTCCTCATGATGCAGCTTCAGTGTAAATACTGATTGATTTTAATTTAAATGATAATTTGCTTATTATACTGGATTGCCAGAGTTTGAGATTTTCACTGTTCTTAGCCATAAATAGTTTCAGTGCATCCAGACTGACCGTCAGCAAATTTTGTTGTACATTACATTAACAGCACTCCAAATGTCTATTAATTTTGCCATTTTCATCTGACAAGAAGCTATAATTTTTTAGTCAAACATGCATTTTTATTTGGAAATTCATACTTCTTATCACTTGATGCTTGATTATCACCTCTCATTCAAGAGTTTCAGGAACTGGTATGTAAAATCTGAGATCACATCTGGCATCTTTTTTAAATGAATGAGCAATTTTCCTGTTATCACTGACTTCAGCAGTCATTGCACTTAAAATATATGATTTAAGTAATTTCCCATTATACTAACCAGGGAATTTATTTGACATTTCCTTACAAAATCTCAGAAAAATAGGTCTTCCAGCAATACTTCACAATAACTCTTTTCTCTCCCCTCCATAAATTTTTTTCTCCTCACAATCTCTTATATCAATGATCTTAAAGGTCTTTTCCAACCGAGGTGATTCTAAAAGCATTACAGATTACAGCTGAAATTTTTGGGTTGAATTGTTGTCCTTCACATAAGAAATAGTTACCCCATACTTGAAAAGACGTTAGATGAAATAATAGCTATTTGCAGTATGGAAACAGGACACACATAATATAGCACATATAATTCCCATCTCCCCATCTTATCTCATCCCACAAAATTAATGAATGAATGAATAAATAAATAAATAAACAATAACTGTTCAGGAATTCTAACTACATAGACAGAGAGGCATGACAAGATGGTGATTTGGGAAGAAGGTTGGGAACATACAGGATAAGGACAAAGATAGGGAAAGGCTCCTGAAGAAAGAGGAAAATAGAGAGAAAGGGGATGGAAAGAGCAGAGATGAAGAGATACAAATGGACAGGGATTACATGGAAAGGGAAACGAGGGGGGGTAAGGGAGAGAGGGGACAAGGGAGAGAGGGAGGAAAGGGAGAGGAGGGAAAGAAGGAAGGGAGAGAAGGAGCGAATGGCAGAGAGCAAGAGGGAGTGTGATGCAAAGAGATGGAGTGCACGTGTGAAGGGAGGCAGGTAGGTGACAGAGAGAAGGGAGAGGGATTCATCATGGCTTTAACAGAACACAATATTGTGGAAAAAAACCTTTGAGACAGCCCTTTTAAATAAAAGGACTGGCTAAACCATACTTTCTCTACTAGGAAGTGTCCTGCTCTAGAGTTTAATGATTCACCCTGGATTCAAGAAGAATGGGGTTTGTATTCTTTTAGAATAACCAAGTTTTCTTCAAACAAAAGCATGTATTTGTCAGCACTGATTTCTCTTTATCTGTAAAACACTCTATATGTTCCAAATATTTACTATGCAATTCAATCTAGTGTGCCTTAATTTTCAAAACCTTAATTTTCCTTCTCCTAATCTCATGTCACTACACCCCACAGAAACTTTTTTCTCATAGGTATCTTTGAGTCTATGTAGCATTCCTCATCATTCTTTGCTAACACTTTCCTAACTTCTAAACTTTTCTAATACATCACAATTAATTCTTACTGCTCTTTCTACAGATTGTCAGCGCATTTTGGTGAAAAAACTAATATTATCACAACCCTTTATCACATGGCCAAAATGAGCCATGAAGGCAGTAAAAGTATTTTCTTTTTCTGTGAACTTCTATACACAGAGCTCAAACATATGCTGGGTTTTTTTCAAATATCCATATGCTTTTACAACTATTTCTGTTGTTCTCCCTTACATATCTTTCATTATTACTGTTTCCCAAGTTCCTTTTCTTCTATTATATGTTCTAGACTACTGTATTTACTGACGAATTTTATTTTCTTCCCATATTTCTGATCTCTGCAGAAATTTTTATTTCTATATTTTCAGTGGAGTACATTCTCTTAAAATATTGTCAACCGAAAACTAAATTAATGTGCTTTTGTGTTTCTACTTTCATATCAATACTGATGGAGAAATAAAAACAGACAACACAGAACCTAATGGAAGATACCACTCTTTTAGCCCACTGCACATCTGTTATGTAATATTTTATACAAATGTTCTCTCAGAAAATTTCCAGTCCACATAGAAAATTTTGTAACAAAGGCAACTCTTTTTTTAATAGTATCGTGAAGTAGTATCGTATGCCCTTAGAAGGCAAATATATTACAATGTCAGTATTTCATTAATTATTTTGCATTTCTGCCTGAAAATAAATTGAGAATACTGTAAAGACGTTATTTTCCAGAAAACCCATGTTCTTGATGGTTCTCAAATGCCACCCAATGTTCTTAAAGCCATCCTAGAATACAGAGACTTCCTTTCCTCATTTTCAACAGTTACCACTTCAGTGACTCTTCAGCCACTACTGACTTATTTAGCTATACCCATGTCATCCATTCTTCCATTTCTGTTTCCAGTAAGGAAGACAGGTTGCATTGCACCTATTCTACTCATACACAAAGCTAATTTGCTTTTCAAATCTAATCACTACTATGTACTTTTTTTTCCCCTTAAGTTTCCAGAGTTACCTTCATGGAATATTTCATAGGAAGACTCTCTACTACTGGTGCATTGCTGCATGTTTTAAAATACAGATTAGGCCTTTAATCACAGGTTTGCCACTGGACATTTTGAAAACTGTTGTTTCATATGTAAGTGTATCAAAGCAAGCTCACGGATTCTGAACTTTTAAAAAAATCTTCCTAGTAAGAGAACATTAATTAATCCTAAACTAGTATTGGGGGAGAAAATTTTGGAGAAATATGTTCATTACACTAGATTCTCCATTCAATGATTTATAGAAGAAAGGAAATGCAACTCTGTGGCATGGTGCCTTCACTTAATTTCTCTTTTTATTTGTGGCCACAATATTACCTTGGGGCAATAGCTGATAAAATTTTATCTGAAGACAAAGGAAAACATAGTGATCATAGAACACTGAATACCACAGCTAAATACAAACTACAAGGCAGATGTAAATTGCAAAACTTTTGTTTGCTGATCACAGCAATGTAAGACATAGCAGCTTCCTGCATTGCCTCTCCATAGCAGGGTGGCTGGAGAAGAAAGCAAAGATGATCTGATTTCAGATCATCATGTTGTCACATAGGCAGGCCATGCGTGCTTCCCAAGCCTTTTAGTTCAAATATAGACAATATTAGGCTATACGGAAAGGTCATTCCTCAATCCTTTGGTCTTTCATTCCTTCTCTGTACAAGAAAAATTAATGTCAGAAGACAGACAAACCTTTCAGGCTACCTATTCTTAATTCTTTAGTACCACCACAGATAGAAGCTTTGTATTCCAAGACGAGAACCAAAGTTCCCTCTTAAAACACAGAAAATTGCCAAAATGAAGCTATTTTATTTCATTCTGTTTGAGGTAATCCTTCTGGAATTAGTAAGATGTAAATAAAATACAAATACACATACCCACAGGTTCACACATGAAGATAAGCAGTAGGATTGGAATCACAACTAAAACTAAACTCAATATAGATTGAAGACAAAGTGTATTAATGTATGACTCCAGGCCCAGCTGTTCACTCTTCCCCAGTCCTCTTGAATCTAAGAATGTGGCTAGAAGCACACAGTTAAAAGGCCGTTGTCAGACATCAAGATAACAGCTTTTACTAGAAGACTTTGAAACCACATATCAAGTTGAGAACAAGTACATTGTTTCATGTAGCATATCAAATGTTGTTGAAAACGCTACTGGGTTTAGGGGGTGGGGTTTTGATTTATTTCCCACCACTATGGAGGTAAACATCTTACACACCTTTTCAAGACCTTCTTCCTTGAGGCTGATAACATCTAAATCAAAATCTGTCCTTAAGCCATTCGTTTTGTTGAAAGTTATCCTGCCTGTGAGGCCTTCCCAGTGGGCCTATGGAGAAAGAAAAAAAATTTATATAAATAAATATCTCTTCCTTTTTTTGCCCCAGAAGAACAAATTTTACTTCTGCCAAGATGGGAACATTAATTATTCATTCTATCTAAATAATTTACCTTGTGGCTGTTTTTTTTTAAAAAAAATATTTTGTATTCACTTTTTGCTAAATAAATCGACCTTTCTTCAGTCCTCACAGACAATTTTTAAACAACGTTCAATGTTAACCAATAGACTCTTCTTACTAAATGAGGTAAAAGGCTGTTTTGTTTTCATTTCTCCATCATTCATGCATGCATTTCCTCTTCTGCTTCCCTACATGCCCTTCCCTCCCCCAAGCCTCAATCTCTTTCATTACTGCTGGATTTCATTTTTCTGTGAGGAAATTTCATTCAAATAAAGGCTTACTTTTGCAAGATGCTGAGTCCCTTGAAACCACACTGAGACAGCAAAAATTGAGGTCATTGAGCCAGTCTTCCAGAGCTGATTCCTTATTTTTAATAAAGTGCAATATCCTCATTTTTTTATAACTTAAAGTCTACCTAGTTCTAAAATATACTGAAGTAGAGGAGGAAATGTGGAAAACAAAATTATCATTCTAAAAGGAATGAATATTAAAACCAGGATTATATTTCATTGCAAATAGGTCTCTCTATCATAGTTTTTTGCACAGCTAGAATGAGAAATACTGTATTAGGAGTTACTTACAGAACAAGAGACTTGAATACTCTACAGTGTTCACCTTTAGCACATTAAATCTCCTAGCTTTACTTTAAATCACTATCTATCAGTATTTAAAGAGCATACCGGGAGACCAAGGCCACATATATTCACCATAGAAAAAAAAAAGAAATTAAAACCAGGGAGTAAACTTCATTCTTGGCCCCCTTGAACTTATGTCAATATTTAGTTGCTGAATTTTTCATAGTCAGTCTATGGTTTGGGGTTTCTGGGGCTTGGGGTTTTGTGCCACAAATGTTCCAACACCCGCTACCCCCAACTATTTACAAACAAAAATTTTATTTAGAATGCAGTTATTTCACTGTTTTATGTTTCTTTGTTCCAACTAATACTTCAGAAAAACCCACCCTCAAATAAAAACGCTGTCTTGCCTGCTAAACTCTTTACACATAGCAAGTTGAGAGATTCCCATCTACTGGGAAAAAAAAAAAAGGCAGAATTCAAGCAGAGTGGGAACAAAAGAAAATGGGAGTTGGGAAAAAGGAAAGTAATGAAGCAGGATACTTTATTAGTGACTTACCTCCTTAATGAGACTCATAAAGCGGGTCCCAAAGCGCCACGGTTTGTGGCGATTACACTGTAGTGAACTGACAGTCATCTGTGGGAACTGCTGGACAGCCACTGACACCACATGAACTGCATCATACATTAGTGCTGCATCCGTCTGAAATTAGAATTAAATCAGAACCATGAGCACAAGACAAAAATGTGGCAGCCCAGCAGTGAGAGAAGGAAACAAAAAAATAGCACTGCTTATTATGTTAAAGGGAGAAAGTTATCTGATTGCTTATGTAGCACTGTAAAATGCAACCTTATTGCCAAGTCCTACACAAGATATGTCAGGACCTTCAGCCTCAGCTTTTCTCTTTTTAGTGCTGAAATAAGGGTCCAAATACCAACTTTCCAGAATCACAGGAGAACACCGGTATCTCTGATGACCCGTGTTGCTTTAGAAAAGCAGTGCATTAGGGAGTTATATAAAACACTGTATGCATATGTGATTCGAGTCAGTTATTTCCATGAGTGAGGCCAAAAAAAAAAAAAAAAAAAAAAAAAGAAATACTAGCAAGGTAGCAAACCTTACCTATGAAGGAAAGTGCACAGGCTAAGGAAATAATGTTTTTCTGTTTTGAAATTGCAGACTAGATACAGTCCCAAAGGTACTCAACTGATTCATGAATAACATTTTCTGGGTATCAGATTAAATCCCTAGGACAGATCTAACCAATATCTTCTATAAATCAGAGGCAAATTAGAATTGCATTAAAATGCACTTTCATTTTAATGGTTTTCATGTCCCACCCTAAATAAATAGGCTGTTTAGACCTGGTATGTGCTAACTCATATTGTATTAGCAAAGGACAGAGATGGCGTCTCAGTACGCGCTGTCATGCTGTACAAGAAACTGACATCTCTCTCCTGTTCTAGTTGATAAACAGAGGCAAGCCTTGGAACCAAATGCAAGAGAGGACCTTAGATTCAGCTGGTGGAAATGAATGCTATGCCATCTGCTCAGCATACCTTAGAGAAAAAGGACCTATTTCTCCTTCTCATTCACATAATTAGTGAGCTGTGAAATTAGTTCTTTAATGGATAGGAAACCTGGAGATTATTGCACTTGTCACAATACAATACAATGCAATACAAAATGAGCTTATATAGTGCCTTTCATGCAAATGCATCCCAAGGCTCTTTACAATAAAACTAAACATAAAAATGCAAAAATGCTCTACCATTATAGCCCATAAGCTACCGTTAAAGGGGAAAATACACGTTTACATTTAAATCGCTCTCCCAAGGAGAGATTTCGAAATTCAAACAGAAATAAATCCTAATTTTAAAATAGCCATTATAATAGGTTTCGGTGATCTCAAATGCCAAGTAGTTTATGCAGGGGCTCCAAATCAGTCAGAAAATATTTTTGCTGCCAAATTGTTCATTATCTTCAAGGCATTAAAGTGCTTTTATGGCAAGCTGATATTTGACATGGAGGCAGCGAAACACCAAAATTTGGAATGACATGCTGAGTAAGCATCATACAAAGCTTAATATTCTAAAAGCAGTACTTGGCAGTAGTCGAAGTCTAGACAACAGGTTTTTAAATAAACTATACAATAAGTACAACATATTAATCTGGCTCAGAAATGCAAACTTTTTTGTTTTAATCAGCTTTACTTTTAAAACTGTAGTCCTTACACCAGTGAAGGAAAATTGAATTTGCTGTAAGACTTTAACAAAAACAGCCCATTAAGAAGCAACCAGAAGTTCAAAAACAGCATTAACTGATTAATTAGATATAAATTTGGACACAGAACTGATAAGACTCATCAGCGGGAATCAAATGGACATTATGCCAGATGCAGAGCAACACGGCTTTTGTAAAATGCTATAAGCCACTGAGCTGGAAATCCATAAGACAAGACAGTCAACTCCATTGGAAGGATTAAAAAAGCCATTGCAGCTGTAGAAGGAATTCAAATTCTGATAACATTCTTCATATTTGACTGATGAATATTGTTTCACTGGAAAAAAGTCTAAATCAGAATGCACTTTTTTGAAATGCACACAACATAAACTAATCACTGGCTAGAAGTTGAGTGTCCTATTTGATTTTTAGATGCTGCAAGATAAATCCCTTATTCACATAGGATGAGATTCCACAATCCACCTTGTATAGGAAGATTAAAGTTAAACGTAGGCTTAAATGTTTGTACTGAATAAAGACGGATAAAATCATATAGTCAAAAATATATTGGTTTAGTGATTCAATATTGCACTCATCTCTCTGGGTGCAATCATTGATTTTATTGCAAGAGAAACAACACAGAACTCAGGAAAAGATGTAAAGTATATACTTAAATTTGCAGGTTGGGCTCTCTTGGTTGATCACTTTACCTTTCCTCTGAGAGACAGTAGGAATGGACAGCTCTTGGCCTAGCTCTCCACCCTTGTTCATTAGGCTTGCTAAGCTTTATGTCTTGCTTGCCCTTTGTCCATACTGCTTTCTCTTCCTTAAACCACACTTTTGGAACTGTGGTTTGCGGTACAGAAAGTACTGGAGGTTTCAGCAAGAGACTGTTTGGGGACCAGGGAGGAAATATCCCTAATTAAATTTTTAGGATTCTTTATTTTATCTAAACAGAGATTAGCATTCTGGGAGGAAGAAGAGGTAGAAACTTCAGGAGAAGCAATGGTTCTTGCATTTCAGATAGAAACCTGCTACAATGTTTCCATTCACTGAAGCACACATACTACAAGAAAATCATCTTATTGACAAATGAGATTAGTACTGTTTAAGTCAACTTATAAACCTTTTAAGAATTATGTTGTATTTCACAAATATATCTTGGCACACTCTCTGAACCATGGATTGTGCAGGTTTTTTGTTTTCACAGTCCTGCTTAGTATTTATGATGACTTGCTTAGACACAGATAAACTCATCTCAAATACTGCTCATGATACTGTCATTTGTATTTCTACAACTACAAAAGAAAAAATTAGTACAATTACAGAAGCTACAAAAATTTTTCATCAAATTGAAATAGAATGAGATTGTGTTAGGTGATTAAGATGTCAGGTGGCAGATGCCTGTGACCACAAGTCTATTTTTCAGTTGACTCTGTCAAGTAACCAGAAAGCTTTTCACACTCAGAGGTAACAGCTTAAACAGAGATGTGATTTCAGTCACAATATATCTCAAACAGAGAGAAAGTACCAAACTGTGTTTGATTTTTATCCCAAACTCAGTTGGATACTACACATTCCTTTTCAATACTGTTCTGGCATTCCTTTATGTCCTGTCTTACTGTGGGTGTTGTGTTTGCCTCTATTTTTTACATGTGTTTACATTGAGTCCTGCTAAATACTGTCTAAAAAATTGCCTGCAAGTACTCTAGTCTTAACGTGAAAGGACTCTGGTGGAGCTAGACTCAGTATAAAGAAGGTAGAAAAAGAGTCCTCTCTATTAGTAGAGTCTATTATTTCTCCCCTGGCCTCCTCAGAGTAAGAGGTGGTCTTTTTCTTCTCTGTCCCCAACCTCACCCAAAGATGTCAAGGGCTAAGCTTTCATAGATATATGCTGTGCTTTTTGTTACATGCTTGCTTGTCCTGTTTAATCAGTATTGTAGGGAGGGCTTGAGTTTTGGGGATTTGGAGCTGGGGCAGGAGGTCTCAGCTAATAAGAAATCTTCCCCATGTAATGGAACTGACAAACTGGTTCTCTGACAAGTTTTTCTGCCCTTCTTATGACATACAAGAGGTATGATTTTTAGTGACCTTCAGCATGGCTGGTAGGTTAGACAAGAATCAGCTGAAAAGCCTGAAACCAAATGGGCTGTTTATGCACTACAGCTGCAACATGAGATATAGGTCTGCATCTTGAAGCCTTCCAAAAATGTGAGGGAAATGGCTCACACTCTGACATAGACAAAATCCAAGCAAGCCTAACAGAACAGAGGAATCTGTTATATGGTTTTCATAACCATCTTCAGACTTACAGTACATAAGAGTTCATTGATGTCCTTTGATAGTTGACTCAACAAATGTGCTAACTGCTTTTGGAATACCTGTGTCTAATTAACTGTTAAGGGTTAAAAAAAAATCCAGTGTTAAACTGAACTGACTCACTAAAAATGTAAAGGGAGGACACTGTATAGTTCACTTGAAATACTGCATTGTATGAGCTAGGCTTTTTCCATTGATTAGTAAAGTATGCATATACTTTTCTATTTTTTAGTTCTTGTGTTATCTTTACCTACCTATCATTACCTGAATAAGTACTACTGCATTAAGCATGATAGCCTATATATTTCATATGCATCTCATTATTCTCTTCAAGATTATCTCCGTTTTCTTGTCTCTAGTTAGTCAAACTTTACCTTTGTGAAATAAGTCCAACTACATTTAAAAGGCCAAACTGTTTCACAGGGGTTTGCCTAGTGTCTGATGGTCACTAATGTATTCTGAAAAAATCTGTAGATTAATTAAAATTAGGCTTAAATTCAAGTGTGACTTCATTAGCTGCATCAAAAACTTAATGAAACTGAATGCAAATGCTCGCAAATGTGTATCTGCATTTGTTTCCTAGGTGACCATGAAAAAAGTATCCAGATAAATGCATAAAAGTGAAAGAACACTTTCATCTGCCTTTTTTTTTTAACAAAATCCTTGAGAATGTGTGAACATGTTAAAAGCAAATCATATGGAGTCTTTAATGCATTCTTAAAATTATTTCATCATATAATATCATTTGTTACTGAATGTTGGTTAGCTACACAGCCAGCCATCCCAGACCATAGTATCTTCTGAAATAAACCCAGTGCAGACTGACTGTGGTCACTGATTTAACAAAGTGTTAACATGCTCATTTCATACTGCAACAAGATTCTCTCACTAAGCTTGTATTTATGGTACCTGACCTTGAGAGAGTTTAGAACATAATGAGAACGTTACGTTCCCATTTGGCAAAAGGAGTGTAAGTACATGAGACAGAGCATGTTCCAGAAGGACTGACTTTTCCATTAGCCCTTATAAATTGTATTTTATTTCTTACACAACAGTAATGCCTTGGATAGAACACTGGACGCAAAGTCAGTTTGTTGGTTTGTTTTGGGTTTTTTTCAACTCCCAATACATCCAGACTACTTCTAGTCAGTTTTATCAGGGACAGAGATAAAATAATACAATTAGGAAGGTAAGAACAGCAGCTCTGTTTCTTTGATCTAACAGCCCGAGCCAGTAGTGGGTACTGGAGGTACTGTACAATGAACAGGACAGCCTAGTCAAATCTCCTCCCTCCCCAGCATAACCTTTTTATGGAGAAGTAATATAATTTACGATGCACTGAACAATAAGGATTTACAGTGGCATACTTATTCATTTCAAAGCCCTCAAAAATGTCCCATAATCAATCTCCTTAGCCTGTTAAGCAGTACTTCTCCTTTGATAATTACTCTTCTCTCAGTTATCCTTACTGGTAATTTAACACACAATACATAATTATTAATTACAAAACCTTGATTAAATGGCATATTACATAAACAAAACACTTCCTTTTTTTGTTCTATCAAACTCCCCACCACCTGCATTTTGTTTTTTCCCATGTTAGTCTTATTTTCATTGTGAGCACAGTAAACAGAAATAGACCTCTATGCAGGTTTTTTTTATCATCAATATTATTTTGCTTTGAAGACTGACTTTATCATAGAAGCTGACTACACTTCCTTTCTATTAAACAACTCAGGAAAAACACATAATAACAAAGATGTGAGAAAAGTCCAACAACACTCAGAAGTCAGGAAAGGATGACCACCTACAGTATAAAAGAGCTCTCATTACTAACACAGTCTATTACTTTCCTTAAAAGTTTTCCTGTTTGACAGAAAATGGCAAAGTTGCCTTTAAAACTTGCTGGGTATGAACTACAGAAACTGTGATAGTGTACACATAAAAATAAACTAAGATTTACTTATAAAAATCTATAGTTTCTTTATTATGGATACTACTATCACCTCTTTAAAAATTTTAAGGACCAGATCTTGAATTAGGTTAGGACAGCATGATTTTAACCCACAAAACAGAATAACTGGTGACATATGAGCTTTTTTCCCCCAAAATTCTCATATAGTGTGGTGCCAATAGTACTAATGTTACCCTACTTGAAGCTTGATTCACCACATAGCCTTGATCAGCTACCTTCAAACCACAGGTAATTTCAAATCTGTATTACACAGTGATTTTCCAAGGAGGTCCAGAACAAGAGATTAATATTGAAGAAAGTAATTTTTCTTTAACTTTTTCAGGTCTAATGTTAAACAAAGAATGGTTGGGTAAGAAGATGAACAGAAAGCATCTAACTATTCATGGCCTATATGTTGTTGGTTTGGTCACTATAATCTGGAATATTTTCCCATTTTCAGAAATGATTTCTCAGAAAGGGTACTTGGAGAATTACAAAACTCCATGGCTCGATCTACTGTTATTTTATTTGTGGCAATTACAGTCTATGGTTAATGGGACAGACACATATTCCATTGTTTCCAGTCAGTGTCTGAAATGCAGTTTCTAAATTTTTATGTTATTTTCTATGGTTTATATATACATATATATGAAAGATAATTTTCTATTATAATAATAAAGCAAAGAATGATCAAGTTTAGGAACTTCTACAAGGTTCCAGTCATGTGCATAACAAAAAGTAGAATAGGTTGAATTTACCACACAGATGAAACAGTCAGAAGTTTAGATTGAACAGACACAAGAATAAAAGGGTTTATGTTTAATCACATAACAAAATATACTTCAAGAGAAATGAAGCCTAAAGAACAGTCCAAAGGAAATATATCACAAGTATGTTTAATAATATGAACTATTTGGGACCACACAGATCTGTATTTTTTAAATTAAAAATTGAAAAAAAATATATATATATATGTTTATTATTTACTACTCCCTTACATACCATAGGATGAATCTAAATTTTTTAAAATACAGTTTTGCATGGCAGTAAAATCATAGTGTCTTACAGTATACTTGAAAAAAAGATGGAAGGGTAAACCGTGCCACGCCATTTTACAACCACAAAGCTATTCTCATCATACCTGTCCTCCCTTAAAAGTAAATAATAAGTATTATATACATACCACCACCACCCCTTTTTTTATGGTACACAGTTATGAATCTAAAGCTTGGTGAAGCACAGCTTTTAAAAATTAGGTTTACACTTCATATTGTAAACTAGATTCAGGAGAAAAGGTCCATCAGGACATTCAGGAGGAATTAGACTAAATTTCCCGGTGCCATTCCATATCAAGAAACGGTTCTCTCTAATGAACGTGACCCAAGACATAAGGTGTATAGAAATTCCAGGTAGCTCTGTGTTAAAAAATTCTACAGCAAACCAATACAGCAAAAGAGCTGGGCAGACAGACAGAGAGAAGAACCTTTCCAGGTTAATGTTACATAATTATAGCATGTATGCCATCTTTTCTCAAATATTTCCAACTGTACTGAAAAGCATAAAAGCAAATAAATGCTTTTATATTATCTTAACCTACCCCAGGTTAAGAATGATTTCAAGGCAATAAGGGAACAAAAATAACATTTATCAATCCAAAATACAACAAATCTTGCCAGGCTCAGTAAATATTTTCTTGGGTATCCCACATATCTATGGGATATGCACCGCATAGAAACTCATATTACAGTTTGAACACAGTTTGGGCAGCGATAACGGAAGAAAAGTCCTTTCAGCAGTTCATAGTAACAACAATATTAGTGTAGCATTAAGGAAGATAGCTGTGGGCACACTTGGACTCTGAGCAGTGTCTTTGCGGGGTTTGTCAATACAAGGCTACAGGAATAAAACTATTGGAAGAAATTAACTTCTAAGAAATATGGGTTTTGACAGTTGAATGATATATTAACAGTCATATAAGTAGGACATAAGCAGGTGATACAAGTCAGCATACTGTTTCATCAGGATGTAACAAATGTCTGGAAGAATAAAGCAGAATTAGGAATCCTCTAACTCCCAAAAGTATTAGAAAAGAGACTGAAAGAACATGATTTCTGTAGCCTATGAAAACAAAGACTGAGAACAACCATTGAGGGGAACAGAAACGAGGGAAGAAAGGAACGCTAAAGAGCACAGAATCATTTTATCTTACAGACAGATAGAAGCTTAAGTTGTATTAGATTTAAAAATCTTTAAAAATCATTAGAAGAACTGCTGCACAAGACCACCAAGAGAAGATATTTCAGTTAGATGATGCCTGGCAAATGTAGTAGCATGCACACAAATTCCAGAGACCCAACATACTACTACTACTCACAGAAAGCTCTCCTACTCAAAGCAATTATAATGAGTGAATAAAATTAAGAAGAAACGGCTTGCAAAACTAGTTCCTCCTCCCCTCCTTGGGTAATAAAATCTATTGCCCCTGAAATCATTTCACTTAATTCTCTCTTGCTAACACATCCCACAAAACCATTTTGCTGAGTGAGATTTAATAAATCTCTCAGCCTGGGATTAAATTTTACTGTTTTATGAACTGTTAAATTGCATTGTATGCTTATTAAAGCTGGTGTTTTCTTACTTCTTGACACATTCCCAACTCCACCCTGGGGTACAATTAAGCAAACAGTGGAGATTTTGTTTTCACCCCCAAGAATGCATTCCAACTGGGAACAAGATATGAGCATCAGCAAGCTATAAACAATGTTCATCTAACTTCTTTAAAAATCAAATAACATATTAGCATAAAGTCTTTTTTAAGAAATACGGTAGTATTTCAGCTGAATAATCATCACATTAAGGCATAGCTGTTTAGATTATTTTTTAACATTTAGTTGCCTAGTGAATTTCAGACAGGATGTTTATTTACAGAGACGTGTTCGTGATTTTAAGTAGAGACAAAACAGATGTAAATTATTTTCCTCATCATCAAAATACTTGTTTTAACATCCAAACAGAGCAAACGGTTTATTTAAAAAGGCCTTAAAACTAGCAAACATTTTTTCTTAAAAAAAAAAAAATCTATAAAAAAGTAGAATTTTTTTTATAGGCCAGGTAATTTTTTTGGAGAAACTGTATTTTTTTCTTACACAGAAAGAATAAGGAAAAGATTTTCCTCTTTTGCCTCAACACCTCATAGTTTTATCTCCAATTCTCAGAGAAATGGCAAAGTAGAACAATTACAATTACAAATTTTAAGAAAATATCAAGAGAACAAAAGAACAGGAAAAGGACTCCAAAGGATAGTGATGCTATTGCCACATTTCTTGCCATTATATTGTCATTACATAGGCAAAAATATGCATTTTTTTATTGACAGAATAAAAATATACTTCCTGGTATAAAAGTTTGAAGTGGAGAACTTTTTTAATCTCCAAAACAATCTCAGGTAATCATGTAATTTGATAGAATATTTATGGTGCTAAGAACCTTGAAGTATCTGAAAATTAGTTAGGTGGGTAGCCACTTACTGCAATTTGATTTTAACTTACTGGAGGTGAAATTTTCAGACAACTTGAAGTTTTGCCAGCAAATAACACAGGAGATGTAGTTAACAGGGTTTTCTGAAATAAGAACAGTAGCAGTATTTCTCTCATCTGCTTGACCTTTTGTTCAGGATCTGGATTGCATGTTAGCAAATAAAATGCTAAAGATTTTGAATACATCATGAAGTGCGTGCATAGGAAAATTTTGAATTCTGTTTTCTGAAAAGGACATGTTATTATTCTTGTGGAGGCAAAACCAAATCTTTTGTGTGAGGGAACATTTCAGTTACGGGAATAAGTAGAAAGTATAAGAATATTTAGAAATGCATATTTTCTTCAATATTTAAATTTAATTGGATGACAGACTGGTTTCAAAGCCAGTCCCTCTACACAAAGTTTGCTGTTCTGATGTAAGGTTAAGTTGTGATTGATTTCCTGATCTTTCTGGTCAACTTCTCATTCTCACTTATTTTTAGATTAACCATTTATTGGACAGGTTATATGTCATTACCCTGTACAACTGTTCAGGGTGGTTTACTTCTTTCCAACCACAGAAAGAGGAAGAAGTTGCCAACATAAATAATTCAGCCTATATAGTCATCTACATTTATCTGGAAAAAAACACTGTTAACTGTATGAAAAAAATAAAGGCCAAAAAATAGTTCTATAATGATTTTTGTTTAGAAATTTATTTTCTCCCATTTTGTATTTTCTGGCTAACAAGACCACATAAAGTGTGATTTCATAAAACCCTGTAAATGTCCCATCATATAATAAACTCTACTAATCCAAGAGGCAAATAACTTTCAGTGTACTGCTTGCAATAGCATATGCTATCTGACTGCATAAGTACTTGAAGAACTGTGCTTATAATATACAGTTAGGACTGATGTGTTATGATGTTAGGTTTCTAATACATTCTTAAAAACAACTGTAAAATTTCCAGGTGAAAGCTATTCCGAACTACTTTCTCAAACTTTCTTCTGAACTTTAGACATTATGGTATATGCTATAATATTTTTTGCAATATGGAACACCATCATGCTCTTTTATATACCTTAAGGACAGATAGCAAAAACCAGGAACAATGGGTCATTATTTGGTCTTTGGTAGTCTATTTCCTTTCATCTGTTCCCCTGCTCAGAAATCAATATGATTGCGATCACTGCAGTTCCATCAACCACATCCATAATAAAGAGCTGCCTGCTACTATTGGCAAATGTGACGCCTCTCTTCAAGAAGGGCCGGAAGGAGGATCCGGGGAACTACAGACCAGTCAGCCTGACCTCGGTACCGGGGAAGATTATGGAGCGGTTTATCTTGAGTGTGCTCACCAGGCACATGGAGGACAATCAGGGGATCAGGCCCAGTCAGCATGGGTTCACAAAAGGCAGGTCTTGCCTAACCAACCTGATTTCCTTCTATGACCAGGTGACCCGCCTGGTAGATGAGGGAAAGGCTGTGGATGTTGTCTACCTGGACTTCAGCAAAGCCTTCGACACAGTCTCCCATAGCATTCTCCTGGAGAAGCTGGCAGTTCATGGCCTAGATGGACGTACTCTTCGCTGGGTTAAAAACTGGCTGCATGGCCGAGCCCAGAGAGTTGTGGTGAATGGAGCTAAATCCAGTTGGCGGCCGGTCACAAGCGGTGTCCCCCAGGGCTCAGTTTTAGGGCCGGTCTTGTTTAATATCTTTATCAATGACCTGGATGAGGGGATTGAGTGTGCCCTCAGTAAATTTGCAGATGACACCAAACTGGGTGGTAGTGTTGATCTGCTTGAGGGGAGGAGGGCTCTGCAGAGGCACCTGGACAGGCTGGATCGATGGGCCGAGGCCAATTGTATGAGGTTCAACAAGGCCAAGTGCCGGGTCCTGCACTTTGGTCACAACAACCCCATGCAGCGCTACAGGCTTGGGGAAGAGTGGCTGGAAAGCTGCCTGGTGGAAAAAGACCTGGGGGTACTGATTGACAGCCGGCTGAATATGAGCCAGCAGTGTGCCCGGGTGGCCAAGAAGGCCAATGGCATCCTGGCCTGTATCAGGAATAGTGTGGCCAGCAGGAGTAGGGAAGTGATCGTGCCCCTGTACTCGGTGCTGGTGAGGCCGCACCTTGAATACTGTGTTCAGTTTTGGGCCCCTCACTACAAGAAAGATGTTGCCTTGCTGGAGCGTGTCCAGAGGAGAGCAACCAAGCTGGTGAGGGGTCTGGAACACAAGTCATACGAGGAGCGGCTGAGGGAACTGGGGTTGTTTAGTCTGGAGAAGAGGAGGCTGAGGGGAGACCTGATCGCCCTCTACAACTATCTGAAAGGAGGCTGTAGTGAGGTGGGGGTTGGCCTCTTCTCCCTGGTAACAGATGATAGGACGAGGGGGAATGGCTTGAAGCTGCGCCAGGGCAGGTTTAGGCTAGACATTAGGAAAAACTTCTTCACCGAGAGGGTTGTCAGGCTCTGGAATGGGCTGCCCAGGGAGGTGGTGGAGTCCTCATCCCTGGAGGTCTTTAAAAGACTGATAGATGAGGTGCTTAGGGACATGGTTTAGTGGTGCTTAGGGACATGGTTTAGTGGTGGGATGGCAGTGCTAGGTTAACGGTTGGACTCGATGATCTTAAAGGTCTTTTCCAACCAAGATGATTCTATGATTCTATTCTATTCTATGATTCTATTATATTAGCTCAGTATTCAAGACATCACACCACGTGAGAAGTCCCCTCTGCACGAGCAATTCATAAGTAATTACAGAAAGATCCTACTCAGCATACACACTGAACATCTTTGTGTCCACATGCAGCAAGAAAGTACTCTTGACAACACAAAGAACTAGAGGTATAAAGTTAGAACAACCCAGAGATTAAAAGCAAATCTGATCAAAAATTGAGAAAAAAAGCAATCTGAAGAATGAATCTACATATTCTATTTTTGTATCCTGTAAAAGCTTCACAATATTTGAGGATTTCAGAGCGTTCACACCTTCAAATTTTTTTTAAAATTACAGAAATAAATGTATATTGATGACTTTGAAATGCAGATGCAAAGCAGTTCTGACTCTTCATAATAAATTGCCTTCTCCTTTTTTCACGAAGCTCCATTTACATTTCTGCCCTCTTAGAAATAATTGGTGACACAGATTTTAATATCCTCAGCAAAAAACATGATTACATGTGCAGCCCTGCAAAATTCATGTTTGCAGGAGAAAACAAATTGTTAAGCAGTGTAAAACATAACTAGCCCAATAGAAGAGTATATGTTTATTTCAAAACAGAACTCTGATTTATGTCAGTCTTCTGTTTTAAATAAGTAGATTTTTTGCTTTTAGATTAACACCTCCTTAATATCAGTAATATCCAAAGGAAAAGCTATTAAAAGAGGCCACTGGCCTGTGATTTAGGAAATCAACCTTTTATTTAGATTTAGAAAGTAGATATTTTATGAGTTGGGAGTTGGAGGGTTTTTGGTTGTTGTGGGTTTTTTTAGTTCTGGAAGCATATCCATTTTTAGATTATGTTTTTTTTTGTCATTTTTGTATAAACTTTAATCAACTTGTATGTTATATGCACATCATAGCCTAGACAGATTACAGAAAAGCAGAGTGACCTTGTAACATTACATTTTCTTTTCTTTGCAATTGTGCCTCCATCAACTGCATTTCACTGTATATTTGCTTTTTCTTTCAATTAAGTTCTCCATTAATTAGGGTTTCCCTTTCAGAATAAACTTTTTATCATGTTATTATGCTAGTTCTAATAATTGGATTCTCATAAATTGACTCCAGCTTCACCATCAGAGTAGACACAGAATTCAGACATATTTGCATTAGACACGTTTTGATTAAAATCCGCTTATACTAAGTCAATTTATTCAGTGATTGAAAAGCTGCATTCTGATTTGAGACACTACATTTCCAAGTTATCTTCTAAAAATGCCCTCATAAAAACAGCCATCTCAGACTGACTATTTAGCCCACAAAAATTTACCTAATTTAATTGCAGCTTCAAATTGTGATGTTTTGGAAAAAGCTGAGTAACTTTTAATGTGAACCTCAGTGGCTAATGATGAGAGGTACTTTGACACTGAAAGCTTAATTAAAGTTTTAGGTATTTTGAAATCCTTAAATAGAAAAGCACACAGAAGTTCAAGGTATAAAGAAAATAAGAATAGACACATAAACAAAGAACAAAGAAAAATTATATGGGTGGGTTTTATGTATGTGAAATTTTCAAAACAAGTACACTAGTAGTAATTCAGTACTAAAGGAAATACAGGCTTACTAATAAGAACAACTCAAAATAATTTTGCTATCATCTTAGTCATAGCTTCTGTTTTGGTTGAACCAACCACAATCTTCATAGTGATCAGATTTTTTTGGATGTATATATGAATCTTGGTATGTCAAATAAAATCTGTAGCAGTATACAAAATCCAAATTCACTCAGTGATCCTTTCCCAAAATTTTGGAACTCTCTCTGTCTAAACATAGTTCACTTTCAAAAGGATATTTATATCATAAAGCCAACCAATATTATATAATTATCACAATTACTAAACCAAAAATAGGAATTGAAAACTGAATATAATTCCAGCTTTTTCAATACTCCATCAGGACTCCATCCGTCAGGATAACAGTCAAGTTTCTGCACTACATCTAAATCTACATTCAAAAATAAAAATACATCCAAGCTGAGACAGAAGTTTTAACAAAATTTTTGCATATCTCTGACTAATCTGAAGAGGATTTATTTTTCCTGAAATGTACAAATACCTCTATGCTTTAGCAAGATTTCAAAACATACATTTAATACCATTCATCTTATTTTTAGAGATGTTAATCCCTTATATCTCAGAAGGTTCTCTATATCTGAAATTGCAGGGTGCATAGGGAAGAAAAAAGGGAGGAGAAGAAGAAAATAGAGGAAATATTCTGCATTCAGTAACACAAAGATTTCTAGTTTCCTCATTCATACTCTCAAACAACTCTATTAGGCAAACAGGCTTTGACAGATAAATTAGAAGGAAAAATAAATAGGTACAAATGTGATAAGTCTCATCAATTATTCCAGGTCTTCAGACTTTCTTTGACACTTCTGAACAGTTTCTGAGAGTTCTAAGAAAGAACAAGAGGATCATTCATGTAATATCTTTTCTATAAAGAGCATAAAAGTACAAGTATTCATTTGCACCTGTAAAGAAAATTTCACAGAATTACATCTTCAAAGAAAATATGATCAAAAATTAGTGTTAATAAAGTGTTCCAGTTTTCAGTTTGTTGCTATCAATCAGCTCATTTCTTTGCATTCTGATCCTGAAGTTGTTTCTCAGTTTCCCTTTCTCAGCACTACACAATGCACTGTCCTTTAGAAGCATCCTCGCTCATACTAAGGCCATCTTATATGCCCTCACTTGTCCAAATTAGCCCAAAGAAGCACCATCAGACTGTACTGAAAAAACAGAATGTAGGTATAGCAGAATTCAAAGCAATGTCAGGTCTCTTTACAAGGGAATAGGCACATTCCCTTAGTTTTTATTACCTCTTGGCTTCTTCTTCCAAAGTCTGCCAAATAGTGTGATAAGAAGGGTTTTATCAAGAGACAACTTAAAAATGGAAAACTAAATCTAAATTATTATCAAAAGATGGATTTTGGTAAGAGTTTCTGAAGATAATTCTATAATTTATGATTCTATACTCTCTGTTAATATTTTTAAGAAATTATTTTCATGAGGTATTAAGTGTAACTGCTGCTTTCGATAGTTATAAGGAAATAATTTGTTCTGTCTGTCATACATAGCAAAGCATGCAGACATTTCTATGGGAAAATACCTACCTAACAAATAAAACACACTCTACATGTTTTTGTAATACATGTAGATATGTATTAAAAAAAAATAAGAAAAATCTTTACAAAATCAGGGTTTACCACATAGGATATAATGGCTCTAAGGATGTAAGCTTTACCTCTTTTTCACATGCAAGTTTTAATTTATATAACCACAGAGTGTATTTTCTATAGGATCCCACAGATACACATATGAAGTCCAGTACAGTTAGGACTGATCAAAATCATGCTCCATGAGGATTACAGAAGTGCATTTGAATCAGATGCAGTAAAAAGCCTAACTTGTGGAGGCAATATAAAATTCATTGATGCTTTCCACAAAATTCCAAGCTTCTATTTTAACATAATGAATGCTTGCACTTTTCTAGAGAAAAGTCACAAAAGAAAAAAAAAAAAAAGTTAATGCTGGAAATGTAACATTTCTGCCCCACTTCTCTACCCAGAACTGGCTGATCAGATTTAGCTAAAATTTTCCCAAAATACTTATGCCAAGAGATACACTCACTCAGAAAATATTCAGCTGTGTGGCTACAGTGTAACAAAACTCTAAAAAAGGGAAAGAGGGCAATATTTGGAAGTTTCTCATTAATATAAAGCAATACACCAGTCCTGTCTCTAAAACTAAGTGGAAGTGATCATTGGTCAGGTATGGAAAAAATACAGTAAAAAATATAACATTTGTATGCACCCTAGAAACTGAACAAACTCAAAATATAGTGCCATGAAAGTAAAATCACAAATGATCATATTTAACCTAGATGCTTAATGTTATGGTCTTAATGAAACAGATTGTTTTGCAAAGAACCCTGAACAGAAGTAAATTCAATCAGGTAAAAAATTGTCATCTTATTTTCTTCATCTATTAATTCCTATATAAACTTTCATGGACAGTGGAATGATATGTATTCACAGAAGAAAAATTGTTTCTCCTGAAGTAGTTAATCGATGGTGTTAACTTATGCCCTTGATGAAGAAATTTTCAAATTTCACAGTGTGCAGGAAATGTCATGGTTGTTTAGGAAGATCTTTCCTGAATGGTTATAAATGGTCCACGGCAGCAGGCAGCATACAAATGAGGGCTACAAGACAGTAGTTTCTTCATTTTAACATGATCATCTACTTCATCTCATATTTTAATAAAACAGGGAAGGTCTGAGTAATCTAAAGCTCAAAAGATAGATATTTCAGTCTCTCAAATTCCTTAAGAGTTGATTTCTTTACAAATCCTTATCTAATATTTAATTAAAAATAGAACAAAAAATTATCCAGTTATAAAAATCATAAGAATCTGTTAAGTACCAAAAAGGTACAACTACCTGAAAATTCATCAGAAAGAGATGGAAAACAATATTTCTGCAGATAATTATTTCTGTGTGAACCCTTTATCTTGAAAGATCAGAGAAGAACAATCTATCCATACAGTGTCGTAACTGAGGAATCTCACCTCACAGAGCTCTAGCTCTCCACAAACATTGACACAAGAACAGCTAAGTGTGATGCCAGAGCCATTAGCAGGACAAGACTGCCAAAGCTTAGGCAGGAAGCATTTGTTAAGCACTTCTCAATTCTCATCACTTCTGACTATGTTTCGCAAAGAACTGCTTACTTTCCAGATGATGTGGAACTGTTTTCCTCTTGCAAGTGTGTTTCTACGAATAAGTTGAGGTATAAGAGCCTGATTCTATAAACATTTAGATAAATTAATGTGATTCAATGACAAATGCTTTCAACAGGCTTGTTTTGATATTTTATACAAGTATTAAGTCTATATTATTTACTTCCTTTTCTGTCTATAGCATTTTCTATGTCTATTTTTGGTTTCATCTCTCACTGAAACAAAAACAGCACTTGTCCCCACACTTTCTTTTCATTAAGATTTGTTCTCACAATATTTTTGTAAGGCTCCATTACTCTGAAATACCTACCACAGATTTTATTTACAATCAGCAGCAAGCTTTTGAAGTGACTCCTGATTGTTCCCACATACCAGTGTTCTGATTCATGTTCATAGAGCAGTCTCATAATGCATGAACCAGACCCTTTTAAGATAAAATTCACTGAAAGATGTGATCTAAGGCTGTGCTTTATGTGTTCCATCTGCTAATTGGCTTTATCCAAAGGAACGGACTAGACTTAGTCTGAAGTAAAATAGCTGAAATAGAATAGTGTGAAATAATAGCCAGGTTTGGGGCACCAACAGCTTTGCTTTATGGGGCTGCCCCTCCTATTCCTCTTCATTTGCTGTTGTAGCCATATTGTAGCTAAATTCCAGTGATCACTTGAGAAAATCTCTTGCCATCTTCAAGTTTATTCCGTTTCATTTTTATTTTGAAAATATAAACCTTATCTTCCTTTCATCTCTAATTCCAGGGTGCAATTCCTGACCCTGTTTACTCAATGCAAGAAAAAAATCCACCTCTGACCCGAAACAAACAAAAAAATCTTTCTGCCCTCAAAGGATGTTAGTTACTACTTTTAAAGTATGAGGAAGTGAAAAATCATAAATGAAGCATTTTCAGCTGTACAGATATGAAGAAGAGGGGAGAAGCAGCACATATATGCCATTTATTTGTGCTAGATAATAGCTTTTTATAGTGGTCAGTAGAAAGTTGGGTTGAAAGCCATTTGTCAGACTGCACACATGCACACAAACTGGAGATGGGAATGGTTGCCTTTGGCTCTGTTAAAAAACAGTTATCAATCTTCATCTAAGTCTTCAAGGAGCTGCTCTTGGTGAGCAATCGATATTGCATTTGCCACAATAGCTCATTTAATTATTTTCATCCTAAATATCCTGTCAGCAGGGGAAAAGTCTTCCTGATTTTAATTAATTTTTAGATCATTGATTCTTTGCCTTTTCCTTCCCTGTGGTTACACATGCAGACACAAATGCACAGACACACACTTTTAGCCTGCAGGCTATGTAAGATGTATGACAAGTCCTCGGTGAAAACCCTGTATATATACCTAGATGACATGCAGCTTTACTTTAAATCTTTACCCATCAACTGCTGTAAATGAGCCCCCGGCACCTAAACATAGTTGGGCAAAACCATAAATTGAAAACCATGTTTGCTGAATAGTTTTCAATTAAAGAATCCTTAAATCAATAGGCAGTAGGATATCACAGCCACAAGCCTGCTATAAGTTACCAGAGAAACACAAAGACAGAAAATGGAAGTCATAGAACCAGAAAATAGTAGTGGAAATAATGAACTTATATTAAATTTTAGAAATAAATACAAATCTTGGATTGATGGACATCACTAACACCCAAAATGAAAATGCATTAGGCCCTACATTGCCATGTCACATTTCCTCTATGTTAAAACACTAGAAAGAATCAAGACACAATACAAATCTTTCAGTAAGGAGACTTAAAAACTTGTAAAAGACAAGCTCTTAACAGAAATGCAAGAGAAAAGGTTTAGTCTAGATACCCTAAGAGAATAATGCATCTTATATATGTGAAACCTTGCTTCCCATTTGAGAAAATTGTTAATCCTGTTCATCCCTCCATTGTAGATTGGTGAGTTGACTGTTTTCAGGGTCCCCAGCAGGAGCCTGGGAATCAAGAAATGGAACTCAAATGGACAGAAATCCAGTATTTTTCTTAGAAGAACATTTGTATTTCTATCTAAAAAGAGATGACAATGAGGTAAAAAAGGATTACTTTGAACCAAAATTAAAATGGAATTGTTACCTGTTCTGTGTATAGAGATACCTGTATTAGGGATACTCATTCATAAGGAAAGTGGCACTTCAAGAAAGAGGAAGTTTCCATTAAAAAACACTCAAGAAAAAATGTGAATAGCTGCAAAATTGTGTAATTGGTGCTTGAAAGATCAGATGGATTAATTTCAAATATATGTATAAACTTGTAATCTGATTTGTGCCACTTCCACCTTTTCAGGAAAAGGAGGGGGGGTGGAAATAATCTGTGGTAAATGAGTTGACAAGTACACTAATGAAGACTGATTAAAATCTACACGCATTCTAGAGGGGTTTGAAAACCTCTTCAGTCATAGCTCCACTGCCAGAGACAACATTTTATTTGTAACTAATAATAAAGCAGCTATATATGATCATTCTCATTTAACATGACATGGAATAATCATGAAGTTACTTAGCTGTATAACAAGAATGTAAGTCCACAAGATGTCAGTGCATCAGTAGAAAGGCAAAACCACACGTTTCATTTTGATGCCACTGTACAAGGAAGGGATAGCATTTGCTGGATCAACCAATGTCAGAAAAGATACAGTATTGCTGAGGAGAAACTAGAGAAACATTACAGGGATACAGAATTCTAGTTGCAGGGCAATCTTGAAAAGAGTGGCTGCCCTAGATAGAGCAGCCAATTTTATACATTTTTTCATCAACATTCTTAGCTTAGGCCTTGGACAGTATTTCCACATGCACCTCTTCATCACAAAATGCTTTTCTCCACTATCTTCCACTGGAAATGGTAAAAATTGCCTTTAGAGTGAAACCACTCATCTAACCAAATGCAACTTAAATACATTTAGTTTAGATTTCAGAAGCAAGTGCAGTCAATTACTTTTTCTTTACAACATTAACAAAATAAACATTTAACATTATTTCATTTTGTTAAAATCTGAACAAAAATATCAGACTGGAATACTGGTAAAATGTGATCACTGGATTCTCCTTGGATAAACTATACCTGCCTAACTAGCTATATATTAAAATTCTGAGAAAGCCATCATCTCTGCCACAATCCACTAAAGAGTGTATTGTATTTAGAAAGTAGACTTTTGATTGAAAAATAAAAGGTGGGAAAAATAAACCCAGGAAGCACTTCTGTACTTCAGAGACAAATACAGTTCCTCTCACAGACATTCCTCAAGGAAATACACAGCAGCAGCTCAAGGCCAAGTCAAGAAAGCTCTCTGAGATGCAAAGCAAGATTGTAAAGTACATGCTCACATTCCTCTGGGAACCGTTATCCTGCTCAAACTAAAACTGACAGTTGTGCACTGATCTTTTTCCTAAAGGATTAACATTTAGGCAAAAAAAAAAAAAAGAGGCAAACTAACTGAGAGACTATCTAATCACTGCTGCTGAAGGAGGGAGTATACGCTGAGACTCCAGTCTATTTTTCTTGCCTATGACTAACACAGATCTGCTGAGAGACTGTCTTGTCAAGCTGTTTTACATTCATAAAAAGAAGAGAGAAAAAGAAAACTAAACCACCAAATTATCCTCAGAGAGTAGTAAATGTATGGAAAAACCTCTTAAAGACTGAACAACTCTTAAGATACACATTTCTGAAGATTTCAGAGCTATTATTTGGAGGTCCATAATACACATGTGGCATTGTGTATGAATATTTTCCAAATGTACTGACTTTTAAACCATTTGATCCTGGTGAACTGTAGCTTTACAGAATTAAAAAAAAAAAAAAACATGATTCATCACAAAAAAAAAGGAGTCTTAAAAATGTTTGAGATGATAGAATTCTATTTACCTAACTTTAGCCATCTAAAAACTACCAGGAGAGCCATGAATCAAAAACAGTGATTCATCTGGTTATCCTGAGTTTAGAGGCAGCCTAGACATTTAGCTTGCATTGCATACCCTACTTTGAGAGTATGACTCTCTTGAAAAAGTTCAAACACTTCAAACTTTAAAACCTAAGATCTGAATGGAAACCATATTCTATAATTTCTGTGATACAAATCAAACTTCATTATATAATTATAATAAGCTCTAATCTACACAGGAAGCAAACTGTTTCACTGGATAATACTGTACTCATTTTAAAAGTTAGACAGGCTGGTTCACAGCTGTGGTGGATGCAGAAATATGGATTCCTGCTCTGCTAAGCAAATTGATCTCTAGGTAAACTGCAGCAGATCCTCCATTTCTGAAAACATTGGAAATACATGCTGCTTCTTTTAGAGGGTGATTTCAGATGTACAAACAAAAAACACCAGATCAAACAATAGTCCAAAGATACTACTGTGAACAAGCAACAGCTGAACACAGTACTAGTTTTCTTAATCCTGTCCACTCTTTACTGTGAGAGGTGGTGTTGTGGTTTAAGCTGACAGGCACCTGAACACCACGCAGCTGCTCCCTCAGTGACATGGGGGAGAAAACTGGAGAAAAAGTAAAACCCATGGGTTGAGATAAAGACAATTTAATAAAACAGTAGAGGAAAAGAGTAATAATAATAATAATAATAGAATATACAGAATATACAAAACAAGTGACATAAAATGTTCACCACTCACTGACCGATGCCCAGCCCGTCCTCAAGCAGCCATCGCTGTTCTCCCTGCCAACTGCCCTCAGGCATGACATCACATGGTCTGGAATAGCCCTTTGGGCTGTTGGGGTCAGCTGTCCTGGCTGTGCCCCCTCCCAGATTCTTGTGCACCTGGCAGAGCATGGGAAGCTGAAAAGTCCTTAACTGGTATAAGAACAACTGAGCAACAACTAAACCGTCAGTGTGTTATCAACATTCTTCTAGTACTAAATCAAAACCACAGCACTATATCAGCTACTGGGAAGAAAATTAACACTATCCCAGCTGAAACCAGGACAGGTGGGAAAGAGAACAGGAGATGTGCCATTCAGCAGTTATCTAAAGTACCTGGATAATAAATAAAACATTTTATGTTAATTGTAATAGACCAGGCAGAGCAAAAACCACATTTGTGCTTATTACTGTAATTCAAGCAGTAGAAGCTGAACTAACATTTTTTGCCTCAAAAACTTTGTGTTTTTCTATTTACTTCAAGACTGCAAAACAAAAAGAAGATGCAGGACGTACCTGAAGAAAAGTAGAAGCTAATTAGATTTCTAAAACTGAAGATGCAAAGCCTATTGAGACATATACCTTTGCTTATAATCATTTTCATTTTTAATAGGAGTTAGACAGAAGGTAGTATTTCACAGTCTTAGCGTGTACATCACCTCATCAACTGTAAACTCATTCATATTCCTTGCACCAACCCAAAGGATGATAGCAAGAAGACTTTTCATTTCCTAAATGTATTTTACTGTTCTGATCTTCCCTATTCTGGAGCCAGCAGTTAAGATTGTCCTAGTCCTGTCTGGCAATTCAAAGCACTGCACAGCATTTTATTAAGAAATTTTAACAATATTTCAAAATAAGCACCTATAGAGAGGCTTGTCTCCTTTGACATTCTTTTACATGTTTAAGTAAACACAACTCCCTAGCCCTTATCTAGAAGGGACTTGCCACTGGGATCACTAAGAAACTGAATGTGACAGGTAACTGTCTCAGGAAAGGGAAGCTGTACAGATTCACAGATGCTAGAGATCTCTGGGACAACTGCTTGAGTAAGATGCACAAAGGTAAAGTGCAAGATAAAAATTTTTCTCAAAGTGGCATGGAAGGGGGCTGAGAATGAGAGTCCATTATCTCTTCTTGCAGTGTAAATGTGCTTGTCTGTCCAAATATAAAAACTTGGCTGTTCATACTTTGCAATGAAAAAAAAAAAGGGGGGGGGGGGGGGAGGGGTGGACAACATGGGGATGATTCACCAACCACACCACCACCACCACCGATTATATTTACTAACTGAAACACCACAAAAACAGTGAACCACTGAGGATTAGAAAAGTAAAGACTCATATGTACAACATATAGAGAAGGATGGAACTTTATCATTAATGCAATCTTAATGCCACGCAAAAAGTGTCATATCAGTGCACACAGGCAAAAGGACAATAAATAGAGCTACAGAGGTCAAGAAAAGAAGAAAGTACTCAAGGACATTATCTTTCCTGTTTATACTGTAAAACTTTCTTACCTATAATGCTAAAATAAATGAGAAAGGGTCAGAAGGGTTAAGTTATTTTTACAACTTTACTAGTAGCTTCTCAGGGTAAGGTCAACAGAGATGCCTAAATTTGTTTTAGCTACCGGTACAAATAAAGTGGCAGAATAAATGATTTTCAGATTAAGGAAAATTCAGACGGGATAAACTACACAAATGTGCAACACTTGTGAAACAGAAATGCATACAATGTGGTTATATCTAGCTTATCAAGTTCACAGATGAGTACCACAGATATTAAGCACTGCAAAAAAGATAATAAATTAAGACATTCAAGTTCTTCCAAAACTGATTACATAGGAGAAATTTTGTAAATCCAGATTACAAAGGAAAAAAGCTTGCACTTTTCTAATTAAATGCATAATCATGGATGCAGATCCATGTTAGCAATACTAAATGGCTTCTGTTTTAATGAGCCATTTGAAATGAAATGGTTGCCTGCAATTAGACATCTGCAGTCCAAGGACAGCAAGCCAACTATGTAGTCTGGCAGCCAGAATTACAGTTGCATTCCTCAGCAGGACAATGAGGAGAATGGATAATTGTAATTATAACATATACATCCCTTAGTATTCTGTGGCTGAAAGAGTGTGAACAAGGGCTCTTAATACATTTAATTGCTGGCTGCTAATAAAGGGTTGTCAAAAAAGAGAACCATTTTTAAAGTGCATTCCAATTCCATTAAACATTACAAACCAAGGTCACTAACTACCCACCTGAGGACTAATCTCCAAGCAAACTGCCTCTTAGCCCCTGCAAATATCTAGTCACACAGGCTTGGTGTTCAGAAAGTTGCAAGCTGATATGAAAGCAAGTTGAAGAGATGGGAGACAACAGAGACGTTATTCTAGAGGATTTAGTACATGCTGTAACTTTTCTAATCACATTCACTTTTTAAAATCTCTTTGCAAGCTTTTTGCACAAATTTCCTTAAAAAAATCCTAATTTAGAAATCATAGCTATATTTCCTATATCAGAATGCTTCCATTCCTTCACAGGAATAAGAGAAAAAAGAGAAAAAACTTTAACTATTCAAACTCAGTGCAGAAATCATAGCTATATTATCAGACAAAATGCTTCTCGCACCAGGCCAAACCATAAATAAAGCAAAATAGGATTTAATTACCTTCAGATTTTATCTTTCATTCAGTGATGCTCAATTTTACAATTCACTGTGAAGATTCAAGAATGAATACCTTATTATTTCTTCTGTTTGCTGTATATTCTGAGCATATACTGAAAATTCACCGTGATTTTACTGTTAAGTTCTGCAAAAAGCAGCCGCCTCAGCTGCTCTTCTCTGTGAAATCTCACTGATTTTTTTCAATATAATTAATTAATGGTACTAACAAAATAAGTGAAGGCATCATGAATAAATAAGTAAGAATTCTTCCAAGCGTATATACAGGCTATCATCTTCAAGTTATTAGGTAAGATTTCTTTAATGTAATTGCTTTCCTCCATTTTTATTTTCATCAGTTCCTAAATGAGTTGAAACTGAGATTTTACACTTCTTGAATTGATTTAATTATCTAGACATGCTACTTGACTAATTCATTGGATCCTCTTAAACACTTCTCTCAAGGTGAGCCAAGCGACTTGCTGAATTTCTAAAATTTTAGAAACCATGGGAAAAGATAATTATTCTAATACTCAGTATCATTACACTAAACCTTTAGGTAATCAGACCTCCAAATGGAATCCACATGTCTTATGCAACTCTGTGTGCAATGCACAGAAACAGACATTTCAGAGCACCATTTATCTTAGCCATCATTCCAGTTCAGCTAGCCAGTAGCAACTGCTCAGGACAAAAAGAAATTCTACTCTTTTTTAAGAGGAAGTGTGGAACCTCCCTAACACAGGCATCTAAAGCCTGGAAACCTCTCCTACTCAGAAGGACTCAGCCACTCATTTGTAAAGAGACAGACAACTCGTTCCTTTTGACAATTTTGCCTCCTACCCAGGATATAGAGAAAACGCTTGTCTTCCTTTGACTGTCAGATGGGAGGCCTGGTGGAGCATAACAGAGTAGGTAAAAAATTACTAGATGTCTAGGTGTGGATGAAAAAAATAAGTTATTAAACTCTAGCGTCCTAAAAACATAAAATCAAAGTTTGGTTTCCAAGTGCTACCTAAGAACAGCTGAGATAGAATTACTCTACTCTTTTCTGAGAACAACTGTGTTCAATGTAGATGAACACAAATAAAAGCTAAAGCAACATAAGAGAAAAAGAATTTAATATTAGAAGACTCTGGACAGAAATATTAACATTTTCCAGGTCTTTCAATTTCACCTTTTTCTTCCTTCAGTTGAGGGAAGTAAATATGAGGACGACATCTACAGCTTTGCAGGTCAAAAGCTAACTGCGCTTAAAAATCCGAAATGTAGAACACCATGCTAGGCATGAAACACTAAAAATACTGAACATTTGCATAATTATATGTTCTCCTTAAACTTAGTGTTAAAAAATGCCAGAATAATTTCTTTATATTGACTATTTATTACCTTCAGTGTCTTATTAATTTTCACCAGTTAAAAATCTCTTGTATTCATCTGAAGGTGCTTCAGTCATCACTATAAACCACCTGCGATTCTCCTGCTCTCTACACAAGCAATTATGGATGTTTACACTCTATGCTGTCATACTTCATTCCTTATTTGTGTCCTCATATGAACCGCATGTTTATTACCAAAACACAGCTCCAACCAATTCATAAGGACATGATGCAGCTAGTTCTTTTTAAAGCATAAAAAATAAAGCACCACTTATAGAAGCTATCCCTTTTCATCAACTTTCATTAACTGCTGGAGTATCACTGACATATTGCTACAAAGCAACCAACAGTTTATTTCACACAGTTGTTCTTCATTTCCTATTAAAAGTGCAGAGCAGCCAAGCAGAACTATATTTAATGAGGACTGGATGTCTTCTTTGGACATTGTTTTCATAAGGGGTTATTCAGCATACAACAGTTATTTCTTGAATCTGTCCATGGAGAAGAAAAGTGCTGTAATTAGTAAAAAAATTCTTTTTTTGTAATGGCTCAAAGTGAAGTAGTTACTTCTGAGCAAAGCAGAATAAGAAAAACAAAATCCTCAAAAATTAAAAGCTAAACAGATAATGTATGACTTCTTTTTTATTTTCCAGCATTCGTTAGCCCTAATCGGAATAGTGCACAGGAGAAAAAAATAAAATTCCTATATCCAATAGCAGTTCTGTCTGTAAAAGCTTTCTACTTTCCTAACATTAAGTATTTTTTCCCATATCAGATGGAAAAATATTACTCTAAAGATGTTTTTAACATGCTTATATTATTTTTTAATGGAGTTGTTAATAGAACAACCCCAGCAAAACCTGAAATCTTCCTTTATATATCTGCCAGACACACAAGTTTTAACTCTACTCTTAACTGTGCTCAAATTGTTGGATAAACTTTCCTGATTATATAGTAGTGAAATTTTTATATTTATGTTGTTAGACATAAGAACAGAATTTTTGCTGTTCTCTGAACAGGATGTAGCATTTAAAATGTATTTACATCTGTACCAGATAGCTATCTAAAAATGCATTGAAAAAGGTAAATCATTTAATTATACAGAGAACTCATCTAACAGAATTGGTTGCAATATACTTTGATGAAACAGGGCAGACAATGTTTTAAACTATATATGCCATAGGAATGCATGAAATTAAACCTTTGTCCTTTTGAAAAGGATATTGCCAGGTGCATAGCTTCAGCTATCTATTTAATTTTTCAAAGCCTAAATCTACAAAGAAAACCTACTGGACTACTAGCAAAAAAAAATCATTCTGTGATTCTGTTAGATATCCACTTTATATTTAGACATAATTATTCATAGTTTTGAATAAGAGCTTTGTGCTGGGGGTCGTGTCTATAGGGGATAGCTGACTTCTATTAGTAATTTTTAATTTAATGTTTATAATGAAGTAAACAAATTAACATTAATAATGCATATTATACACTAAAATCTATCTGTACTACCATAAAAGCACCAGCCAATCACCCCTTTCTTCTTTTTTCTCATCTCTCCCAGCTAAAATTATATTTAAATAGTATTTTATTTATGGCTGTGCCAAAAATAATTTTTAAAAAATCTTCTGAAAACTCATAAATTAACTAGTGGATGTTTTGCAGCCCATAGCACAAATGAAAGACAATCACAGAGAATTTTATAGAAGTCTACAAAGAAAATATTTAAAATTTAGATGTTGTTGACATTGGCAGACTTGTACCTAAACAGTCTAGATGACTGGACCTTATGCATAGGCATAAGCCACATTCTAGTACACAGTAACCAGAGTTATTATACAGAACTGATTTCAGAAAATCTTAAAAACTAGACTATAAACTAGACAAGTTCTACTTCTGTCAGATCTCGATATTTTATTATCACAGTTCAGAAATCTGTCATTCTTTAAGTGTGTTTGCTCAAGTTATTCTGCCAAATATAAATTCTGATTTTTAAAAGTATGTTCCTGAGAAATATAGGGTAAAAACTGAAAATATACATACAACTTAATCTTACAAAAATGGACCTAAAATCTAATATATATTTAACATATAAATGAATACCTGCAAATAATCATCACTGGGTTTCAAATTTTTGTGAAGGCACATTTTATGTCTTAAAATGTATATGCTTCAAACTGGCATTATTTTGCCAATTTGCCAACCTTTACTCCTCTTCTCTGGTTTCAGCCATTGCCAGGTTCTTCAGGACAGAGTAAGTCATTAGGCTAGTGATCAAATGATTGCGAGGTTATACATATAGACTGTACCTCTCTGAACATAAACCTGATCCTGCAAATGCAGGTTTCTTCAAATCATGGCATGCCAAAAAGCAGTCCAGTTCTATTCAAAGTTAGTTTCTGAAACTCCAGTTTCAGACTTTTTTTCAGTCTGCACCTATAGATCATGTCTGTATAGTTATATTTATACCACCTTTCTTGTGCTCTGTGATTCAATTTTATATTCATATATCACACACTGAAGGGGATTACAAGTTCACAGCAAGCAGGGGCGCTGGATGGCATGTGTTATGAATATGAAATAAAACAGTTTCATAAACAGTGGGGATTAAACAGTAAGTCAAATAAATCAACTACAAAAATACGCTAATTAATTTTTGTATGTTTGAATTCTGGGAGGGTTGGTGGTTTTTTCATTTACAAACAAACCCTAAATTTTAAAAAGTGATGTGTGGCCCTTCTGACCATTAAATGCTGTATGAAATATCATAAATTATGCAATAAAAAGTAATAGAAGATATGGAGTTTGTTTCTATGCACGGAAATGCTATTTCACTCTTATTTCTAAATATCCTGAAATTTTAAATACATGTCTCTAGTGGTTAATAGCCTGTAAGAAACTAATTATTCCTCAATATTTGTATCACAGATAAACAATTACAGCATCATTACTATCAGTTACAGAAAATTTGCCAAGGTCTGAAACTATAGTCAGTATGCATGATAGCTATACATACCATTTCTGAGTAGGTATTAGGATCATTTGCAAGACTGTGAGTGAACATATAAAGCAATACCAACACTAAATATCTGGTAATTGTTAGCAAATACACAATACTATTAAAAAAAGTCTATATTTTCTATATATTTTCGAGTCAGGAGAGACTAGAACAGGCCTTTGTACATGAAGGAATACTGAAAACACCAGCACAAACACTTAACTGAACCAATGATAACTTGTATATATTCTGCTAAGGCTTTAGTTTTTAATTTTTGTACTACTATTATTTTTACTGGTTTGTTTTTTGGGGGAGAAAAAAACAGTTTTACAGTATAAACCTTTAACATCTAAATAATCAATCTTTCTTTGCACTCTTACCCCATTTCTCTCTTTTAACATACTGTAGTACAATGTTCAAGAAATAGCCATCAGTGTAGACAATGGTAATGTAAGTTCTATTGGCTTGGTGTATAGCATTAAAAATATCTGGCATAACTTTTCAAAATAAAAAAAAAAAAAAAAGAATAGAAGGGAGAAAACATGGGTGACCACTCTTAGCCAGCTCTTATGTGATCAGCCTTCGGGAAGTAAGTTGAAGGGAGAAAGGGCAGCAGCAGTGGAGGGGAATGTGTTAGAAAAGGGAGCTCCACATTTTATCCAGATGTGATACTAGGAGAGAGGTTTCACAAATATGAAAGTCCTAGATGAAAAGAGGCAAAGAGGAGAAACCTGGTTGAATACTTCACTGAGGAAATAGCTGCCTCATCACTCTTAACTTCCTGAGAATTCTCACAACAAGAAGATGCTCTAGATGTACTTAAAAAATTCAGTGACAACTGTTGCTGCCTTACACTCCACTTAATCACTTAGGAGACACAAATCCATAAGAAATAAGGCTTTCTTAACTGTTAGTGCTCAAGGTACTACTTATATTATCGTAACAACAGAAAGAAAGTAGAATCAATCAAACAGCCAGGTTTGTACTATTGGCAGCGAAACTAGTATATCCATCATATTACTTCAGTGCCAACTCTAAAAGGTCTAAGCAGAACATAAGTAATACAGCAATTTTCTATGTTATTTTTGGAATTCAGAAGCACATTTATGAATTGCCAGAAGTACGATGGTTCATAAAATCTAAAGCTTGCCATAGGGCAAAGAAAGTTCAGTTCATGCAGAATTAAAGCTGTGAATATATATAGTGACAAATACCCACTAGTCAATGATTTTACCACTAAGGAAATTCTGTCTGAACTTCCACCAAGAATTATGTAAACTTAATATGGTCATAAAAGAAAATTTGCTTTCAGTATAATAACCATTTATAAATTATATGCTGTGATTTCAGTTTCAGGGTGGACAAAGTTACAAGGATTCTTTTTTGTTGGTATTTTAATTACATAAGCATCTTCTTCCTCAAGATTATTAAAATACTTTCATATGCTTTTCCTAGTATTTTTAATACTGTGTGTTTTTATTTTACCTAAAATATCCCCAGTGAGAAGAAAATAATTCCTCAGAATGTATTTTAATGCTTCATTTAAAAAAAACACAAAAAAGGGGGTTTTTTTCTTTTTTTTTTTCTTGTTTGGGGCTTTATTTGTATTATTATTATTATTAATACTTAGATATGGGTTTCTTGTGAGAATTTTTGTTCAGTCAGATGAAAGGGAGTCACTGAGGCATTAGAAACTTATTTCAATGACTTGTGAAAAGTTGGTGAAAACTCAGATCATCTCTGGTGATCTATTAACATCCATCAGGATATTTACATGGTAGTCAAAGCAGTATTGGTAAGAGCACTATAGGAAATGCCTACAACAGAATTCTGTCACTCGTTGCTGCCAACTGACCAGCAGAGAGTGTAAAGATAACTCTCAGTCTGATTCATTCCTTTATCTTTTCTTTTTCTCATGAGAAACACCTGCCTTTTTAAAGAATTCCCTGTTGTTTGTAGAGAACAAGAATCTGAAGAAAAGCCAAAGCAATTATTAGTAATATAAGTGTTTAAATCCAAAAACATGGTGAAATTCAACTCTCCAAGGAATAACAGTATATGTGCTATATCAGAGTGATTTTATCTTTAATTCCTTTGCTTAAGTATATGAAGTTAGGTTCATGCAATGCAGTACTAAGTGAATGCTTAGAAATTAAATCTACTAGTACTCTAAACATTTTCTGAAATACCAGTGTGTAGAAGAGAATAGATCATCCCAGTTTCATAAGCATTGTCTTATTTTTAAAAAAATCTATAAAAGCCTAAGAGAAACCAAATCAGTAACAAAACAAAAGGAAGGTACATTTTTCAAATAAAGAGCTTAAATAGTAAATTCACTCTAATTAATTCTTTATCTGGGGATTTTTCATAAGTTTCATCAAGCCATTGTGAAAACACAACTTCCGCTTCTGCATCTTGGATCCACATTAATTGGTATTTAATCAATACTCATTAGAGTTCCATAAATGACTGTTGCTTCATGGTCATTTAAGTAAAAATTATTTTACTTCTCTGCATATTGTTTATGTTTACCAGACAGACATATAAATAGTTTACCAGTCAGTTTACCCCAAACTATTCCAATTTCTCCAAAGTAAAATCACTAGCTTTCACAACAACCAAAAGCTAAGACTGTGGTCATAAAGCCAGCAGTAATGTAACTGAAGATTTACTCCTAGTAATAAGCCTATTGCCTACTGAATATTTTTCTTTGTGAAAACAGTTCACCTCTACTACCTTTAGTGCTACAAGAAATAATCGTTGAATCAAAACTGACAAAGATATTCCTAGCTCAACACAGATGATACTGCTCAAAAAACTACTCCAAGTATTCAAATTACATTTTTTAAAGTAGCTATAGCCTAAAAATAGAATTAAATATTGGCATTAGAAATATATGAGAGAGGGAGGGTAGGAGAAAAATAATAGAGTTATTAAAGGAGACAGTTATTTTAGTGGGTTTACAAGCCTGAGATAAAGAAGCATCCTAAATGAAGCACTAATAATCAAAAAGAACTTATGCAGATTATACTTTCTCTTAAATTATAACATAGTCCTATGTTCTGCAGTAATTTTGCTCTAGTGAGAAATTCACAGTCAAAAAAGGAGCTTTGCACCTGCTACTTCTTGCTCTAATTGGTCCAGTTTAAAGTTGTGCAGGCACCAGAAGGAAACGTACCTGGCATACAAGAATTGAAACTGTATGGATCACAAAGGGGTACATCTCACATTTTTGAAAGTACTTCATACTTTACAACTCTTTTCACTCAAATGTTTACATATGACACATTATATACATATAAAAAATTTCATCAAAAGGGTTGTCAAGCATTGGAACAGGCTGCCCAGGAAAGTGGTGGAGTCACCATCCCTGGAGGTAATTAAAATAAGTGTGGATGTGGTGCTTAGAGACATGTTTTAGTGGAGGACTTGGCAGTGCTAGGTTAATGGTTGGACTTGATGATGTTAAAGGTCTTTTCCAACTTAAATGACTCTATGATTCTATAACACAATTGGATTAGACTTTAAAATTTAGTATACCTATGAATGTTTAATTTTTAGAAAGCAAGTTTCTCACATCAGATTTTAAGACAACTGAATAATTTAGACTGGATATAAGGCAGAAATTCTTTACAATGAGGGTGGTGAGACAGTGAAACAGGTTTCCCAGAGTAGTTCTGGATGCCCCAATCATTGGAAGCATTCAAGGTCAGGCTGGATGGTGCTTTGAGCAATGTGATCTAGTGAAAGACGTCTCTGCTTATGGTAGCAAGGTTGGACTATATTAGCTTTGAAGGTCCCTTCCAACGCAAACCATTATTACATGATTCTATGATTCTATAGCTTTATGTTTATTGAAGTCTCATGATTTATTTTTTTGTTGCTCTAGATACAAAAGCCCTCCCTTGCTACATATATTTCTGAAAACTACAGTTTCTTAATCATAATTTTCCCTACATTGTAAATCAAGACAAATCATTCTGATCTTACAATAAAATGTCAGTCAGTGATTCATGGGTAGGTTTTATAAAGAAACCAGGGCAGCAAGTTTAGCATGGTATACAATGGATAGAGATAATCTACTCCAGTCATTCTGGACAACATCTACTTTTCTGTATTGTTTGATACACGCAGATTATTTTTGTCTTTCTCTCCAAGCCTCTTTTACTGAATAATAGAATGGAATTTTTTTGCAGAATAGCAGTTCCTAGAAAAGTAGGATTTTTGCTATTGTAGTTGAGAGAAAAATAGCAAAGCTACTTGTCTGGTCAGAAATAGCAGAAGACTGAGGAGGACAATTAACACTACAAAGATAAACTTCTTAATCAGATTTTTCCTTTTTTTTCATTTTTGGAAATTATATATCTGCTCACAGTACACTATAAACACTAATTTTTACCAGGTGTCAACATTAATGCATTTATCCTTCTAAAAGCTTAATAATTAATCACAAAAAAAAAAAATATTAAGAACTTTACACCAGAACCACATGTTAGAACAATCCAGGAAATATTAAATTTCTGGAGACACAAATGGATACCAGAAGATATTGAAAATTTACTGAAGACAAAGGCAGAGTGATATTTATGGATGGCAAAACAGAATAAAAAAATTTCATGTATTATGCAATATCTACTCAGATACACTAGTGAAAATCCAACCAAAATTAGTAACTACACCTGAACTGAAAACCATAATACTTTAATAAATTAAACCTTTTTCTAACAATAAAGAAGTACCTTCTCAAGTCATACCAAAACAGCTTGAGCTTGATTATGAAATAAAAATAAAGACCACAGACATCATGGTGGAGACAATGACTCTAGGAGGAAAGTCAATGGACTATTAAATAGGAAATCATCTGTTTTCAGATTTTACTTCACCACTATTACATTCCTCCAGTGAGCCATTATCTGGTAGAGGGGGCCTTAATTTTCTGGCAGAAAATTTCCACGCATTTAGCATAACTGTTCATATCATAATGTGCAATCACCCCCTCATAAGAAATTCCAACTAAAATGTATGCTTTCCCAGCATGGTACCTCCATTAGCACATCCAACTGCCTAGTGAACTCAAAAGACTTAATGTTATTCCATTACTGGCTGTTGAAGGCCTCATTATCTAATCTTGGCCTACTTGATGGCTCATATTTACTCAGAAAATTTTTTTCTGTCCCCTAGTTTGTCTTCCCACAGTGCACTACTCCACTGGAATATGTCATAAACAGACAGACATAGATAATATTATTTTACTAGTTAGTGACCTGTAGGTCACATGAATTATTGTACTAGTACTGAAGTCTATTTGTTGTTTCCTTTTCTTTTTTTTTAAACAACCCTTGGATTCTTGCTCTTGTCCAGATAATGAGGAGAAGACATATTGAAAAAATAGCATCACAA
Source organism: Gorsachius magnificus (assembly GCA_034008185.1). NCBI lineage: Eukaryota > Metazoa > Chordata > Aves > Pelecaniformes > Ardeidae > Gorsachius > Gorsachius magnificus. Next base: position 79,305,733 of record CM067083.1, read on the forward strand.
TAATTTGGCCTGTGGAGATTTGACAGGCTGGAGAGGTGGGCCTGTGTGAACCTCATGAGGTTCAACAAGGCCAAGTGCAAGGTCATGCACCTGGGTCAGGGTAACCCCCAGTATCAATACAGGCTGGGGGAAGAAAGGATCGAGAGCAGCCCTGCCAAGAGGGACTTGGGCGTGCTGGTGGATGAAAAGCTGGACATGAGCCAACAATGTGCGCTGGCAGCCCAGAAGGCCAACCATACTCTGGGCTGCATCAGGAGAAGCATGGCCAGCAGGTCGAGGGAGGTGATTCTGCCCCTCTACTCTGCTCTGGTGAGACCTCGCCTGGAGTACTGCGTCCAGCTCTGGAGCCCTCAGCACAAGAAGGACATGGACCTGTTGGAGCGGGTCCAGAGGAGGGCTACAAAAATGATCCGAGGGCTGAAGCAGCTCTCTTATTAGGACAGGCTGAGAGAGTGGGGTTGTTCAGCCTGGAGAAAAGAAGTCTGCGGGGAGACCTGATTATGGCCTTTCAGTACCTAAAGGGGGCCTATAGGAAAGATGGGGACAATCTTTTTAGTAGGGCCAGCTGTGACAGGACAAGGGGTATTGGTTTTAAACTAAAACAGGGTAGGTTTAGACTGGATATAAGGAAGAAATTCTTTACAATGAGGGTGGTAAAACACTGGAACAGGTTGCCCAGAGAGGTGGTGGAGGCCCCATCCCTGGAAACATTCAAGGGCAGGTTGGATGGGGCTCTGAGCAACCTGATCTAGTTATCGGTGTCCCTGCTCACTGCAGGGGGGTTGGACTAGATGACCTCTAGGGGTCCCTTCCAACCCAAAACATTCTATGATTCTATGATTCTATGACTTACTAGCTTCTGCATTGTAGCCTCTGGCTAATCTAAAAATATTACAGAACCTCATAAAAAATTTTAGTACTTTATGCAATAAGGATCTTATCAAAAGAAAAGACCTGTCTACTTTTCTGACATAATAAACTGCTAAATCTACTTAAGGAGTTTAAAACTCCTCCCTCTCTCTCTCCATCTCTGGCAAGAATTAACTGGGTTTACAGAGTGCAACATGAGAAGAGTTAATTTCATTGGGTCTCTACAAAATATGCATAGGTAGGTTTGGATGGATAAGAAGTGACTGTCTTCACTAAACGTCATCAGGAAGAAAGTATTGTAAAGTGTTATAGTTTCTGATATGGTTATTACCTTTGCTGTGTAAGTCCTATCCAACCAGATAATTATTAAGAAGTTCCTTCAGGTGGTAAAACCTGCAAGAGTTCACAACTAAAACAGAACACACTACTGGAAAAATTGAGACAGTGCTGACAACTGACATGCTGACACCAGCCTTGAAAGCAACAATATTCTTGTGTTTTAGGGACATATAAAACAAGAAATCTTATTTACTTACAACTCTTCTACTGTATCGTTAGTGCATTTTTAGCTAATCAAAATACACTATCACTTTGGTGTGCATGAAGTCACTGATTCAAGATAGGGCACCAAATTAATGTAGTCCATATTAAAAAATACATATCTCCTTAGAGCTACAGGCAAGGCAGATTAGAACTGTAAGCACATCATCAAAAGTCAAAGAACAATAAAATAAGAACTGGGGTGGGGGAGGGGGGAATGTCTGTATGTGCAAAAAACCCACATAACTCAGAAAGGACTCATTTCATCTAAGTTCAGCCATTTAAAATTGGCCAGCCAATCATCTTTGCTCTCTATAGACACCTCTTCAGCAATACAGTCTATGCAGCTTTTTCAGGACAAATTTCTGTATTCTTCCTCTACTGACTGCAAAGGAAATATAGGCAATTACTAGACATCTGAATTTTACACAGAATAAGTTAGGAGAGGTGAATTCCACACATACTGTTTAGGCATCTTCTTCATTAGGAGGTATGTATGTACAGTTCACTCTGAAGCACAGGCAAAGGATATTAAACTTGTTCTCTGGGCAGTTTATCTGCAAACAGAAACAAATGAAGCCTAAGACATGGCCACCATCATGACAGACTATGTCTGAATATGTCAAGCCACTGATGGATGATTTAGCAGACCATTAGCGATTCCTGGAAAGGCTCTATACGGTTTGCCACCGTGCTTTCTGCAAGGCTGCCTGTTCAACAGCTGCACAGAAAGGAGACAGGCAGATTACCCACTATGCCGATGACTGTACAGCATAAACAAGCTCAATTCATGATTCTCCTTACATTAAAACACAGCAAACCAGGCAAGCTGTCAACAGAACTTGGAATTATTAGGTTTCTCAATTGTTTCTTTTTATGGTGTGCTCATCATTTTAAATATTGGACCCTTTAAATTCTCAGTACTTCTAAAGTTTGTTTGGGGCATAATTATGTCTGTGTGGCTGAATAGCTCTAATGATCAGCAAGTTTGACTGTCTTAGGAAGATCACCAACACATTTTAGTGTCTTCCAGGTGAGATGCAACTATCACTATATAACTTCTTTTGCTGAATGAATTCACTAAGCATTTTGATATTAATGTTAGTCTGATAATGTCATGATTGATATATTCCAACACATCTTCTGTGGTTGTAAAATCTTAAAAATTCTATTTGAGACTATATTTAATGAAGGTCTGTTGTAATCTGAAAAATTCACATGCCCATTAGGATTAAAATACAAGCAAAACAGGAACTGATGGAGATGCTTCTCCCAAAACAGAAGGATAACTTCTAGAAGAAGAGGAAGAACTGGTACTCCGGTTTACCAACTATATGATGCCTGTGTGATTAAGCTACAATTCTTCTTCAGGAATACGAGTACAGCTTTCAGTTTCATGGCTCTAACTTCTATTACTTTTGGAGAGGTTCCCTCAGATCAAGTAGTGCTCTACAGAGCTACTGGAGATGAATCTCTCAGAGGACAGACATGAGAATTAAGCATCATAAGATAATTCAAGTTGAAGAGACCTCAGGGCTTCCCTAGTCCAGCTCCTTGCCCTGAGGTGAGACCAGGTCTTGATTTCTCCGGTCTTGAAAACCTGCAAGGACGGATACTACACAACCTCTCTGAGCAACCTGTTCCACTGCTTTACTTGCCTCATGGTGAAAAAATTTCTCCTTATATTTATTCCAAACCTCTCTTTTTTCAGTTTACGCCTTTGCTCTTACGCTCATGCCATGCACTGCCAGAAATAGCTTGGCTCTGTTGTCTTGATAACCTCCTTGCAGACATTGGGGGACAGCTCTTAGGTCCTCATGAGACCTTTTTTCCCCCAGGCTAGTTCCCTCAGCCTCTCCTCATAGTGCAAGCGTTCCATTCCTTCAGCCCTGACAATCTTGGTGGCCCTCTGCTGAACTTCCTCCAGTTTATCAAGGTCCTTCTTATACAAAGAAGTTATTGAATATGTTCTGTTCATGCTTCCAAATGTAACATTTGAAATGCTTCAATATTCTATTTGAGTCTTGAAGTATTTTGTTCAATCCCTATGATCTCCATGAAAAAGTAATTGCATTCTTTATTTGTGCTACTACTTCCAATTAAATAAGTCAAAGAAAACACAGCTTAGGAAAAGGGGGGGGTGGGGGAGGGAGGGATGACGGACCCAAATATCACTCTAAGAATCCATTTTTAAGGGGGTAAAGTCACGTTAAGGAAGCCTAACTGACCACATCTTTGCATGATGTGCAATGGGTTGCTCCCAGTGATGCTTTTATCACACACACACACACAAATGCTTATAGTTAAAAATAAAAAAAAAAGCAGTAACTTTTTACTCTATTACAAAGCCTTAAATGAAAACATATTCAACATTTTCCATACAACTTACATAGATGAATCTTAATAACCTACCTGCAATAATGCAAACTCCTTCAACAATTAGGCACTGCATTTCAAAATTATCACAACTTACGAGATACATAGAAAAAATACTTTAGAAGTTCTGGAAAGTTGAACACATCTCTGCAAATGAAGAGATACGAACACATCTTCTCAGGCAACAGCTCACTCTTTAGGAGCAAATCATTAGTAAATCTTCTGTTAGATCTGCTTGGCTTGTTGTTGCTAATTTATATTCCCAGAGAAGCCCTTCAGTATTTTTCTGCAACAACTATGATACCTAGTGTTCAGATAGTAAAAATTCCATTATAGTGCTTTACCTCCCACTGCTCTACTGATTGACTTTCCCCCTTGATTTTGCTGGTAAATCAATACAGGTCCCTGACATTCTGATTCTAAACAATAGCATTAAATAAACTTCATATAGATCGTCTAAACATTTGGATGCCCAAGACTATTCTGACCAAAAGTAAAAGGAACATATGCTAGTATCCACAAGGTTAAAAAAAAGCAAACACTAATATATATAAAAATTTGAACATTTTTTGTAATTTTTACTCCTGGAATCTCCTCTCCCTTGTCTGGTCTTTCACTCACCAATAGATTTTTACTCAGGCATCATCCTTATGAGTCTCTTGATTCATGAGTCTCCTTTCTTTTTTAAAGGAGTGTGATCTTTGCCTCAGAGAACTGCTGGCAATGACACAAAATCTAACAAAACTCAGTGATTTTCTACCAATTTATTTTCCTTTATTTTATTATATTGAAACTAAACTTCAGTATATATACACTTTATTATAGCGTTTCAAATTTTACGGTTTCCAAGCATATCCCATACAGGGTTTTTTTAGGAATGAACCTTAAATGATAATCTTATCTCATCAAATTCAGAGTAACTTCAATAAAATTGACAGGTACCTTTATTATAACCTAAAACTGATTTCATTAAATGAATATGCACAATTTATCTGCAGAAAAGAGCATAAATGTCACTTTTTTCTATGTCTTTCTCCAGACAAATTGTATAATTTATCACCTAGATTTTAAAACATGTCCTTAAAAATGCTTATAAATATTAATAAAATATTTGTTCATAACCAAAGCAAACCTGAGCTTTATGTTCAGCCTTGCAAAACTACATATAAAGATCCTTATTTTGCAATCTATAAACAAACCCAATAAAAGTTCACTTTATATAACACATCTTTGCTTGAGACCTTAAGACTTACTTTTCATTTAAAGAGAACTCGTTTAGAGATCTTCATGTTTAAACCCATTTAAATTATTTAAAAACAATTTTCTAACATTGCTGGTGTCTGTTTCTAATTGATGACCTTTATCTAAACCAAGTATTTTGTCAATCTATAGGCCAAATATAGAACATCAAAGTCAAAGAAACCTAAGCATGATCAGTGTTAAAAGAAACACAGAGACAATACTCTCTGATGCAACCTGACATAAATTTTAGTAAAAAGTATACTTATTTTTCTTTGTATATTTAGATTTTTCATCTAGAATACTGTCTCAGAAATAAACCCAGCAAATACAGATAGAGAACCCTACTTGTATTAACATTATTAGAGGAATACTCAATTTTAAAGAAAAGGTTTGTGTAATTAGTTTCCTTGTTAACTGCAAAACTCTGGCAAATCTAATAATTTACTAATTAAAATCATTAAGCACATCTTTGCTTTGTACAAAGATATGAAGAGCTAACTGTGCGAAAGAACAAAGAAGCCTTTCTAATTGCTCCCAGATGTGGCTATAAATCTTTCAATCCAAGAAGGAAACATCTCCTTCCATGAATATAGATTTTAGTTTGCCAATCCCTATTCATGCAATGAACTTCAGGCTGCAGACCTTACATGCATGAGAGTCCTCTTCAAAGAAAAAGTGATATGTCAGTGTTTACATTTCCATATTCATTCCATATTCAACTAGAAGTTGAAAACCAATGTATCCAATTCTATAGAAGGTACTCCTATGTGCTTGATATTCTTTATTGTTTTTTTCCAAAATATGAAAATTTAAGAATGAAAAACATCTTCAGAGGCAGAAAACAGAAATATTCACAGGGGACACAGAAGTCACAAAGATCATACAGGTATGTGCTGTATTGTGCTTTGTAGAGGTGTATTCTATTACAGGCAGAAAAAAATCCAACATCAAACCAACTCTCAAAAAATCTTAATGCTCAGAGGATAAAAAAATGTTACAGCACTTTCTTCTTCAAAGTACTATTACTATATTGGTTTCTATGTAATTTTATATACATTGTGTTTGTACATGTATCAACAGTAGACTTTAATGTTCATAAACATGCAAGCATGTTGCTGAATTCCCCCTGCCCCTATACACAACCATGAACCAACAGAACCTTGTCTTCATGAGTGACATCAACTATCTGGACATTTGTTGGGAAAACACCAAAGTGGCACGCAAGTCGTCCATCAGGTTCCTGGAATGCATTAAGGACTGCTTCCTGCTACAGCTGCAGGACATGCCAGCTAAGAACAGTGCATTGGTAGATTTACTGCTCAAAACCCGAGAAGACTTGCTTGACAACATAACTATCAATGGCAATCTCACATACAGCAATCATAACATTGTGGAGTGTAAGATCCTGCTGAACACAAAGATTAGTAGTAGTACAAAGACGTGGATTTTATAAGAGCCAACTTCAATATTTTCAGAGCCCAGCTGTGAGGAATTTGGAGCTATTCAAGAACGCCCTCTTGGAAACACCAGAACAGTCCATCCCCTACAAAGTTAAAGCAAGGCAGCAGAACAAAAGACCACCCTGGTTTAACAACGAGCTTTTGGGTGCGCTTAAAATTGGAAAAGCAGCATACTAGCTATGGAAAGGTGGCCAAATACCCATCAAGAACTGCAAAGCACCTTGCTATAGGGCATGCAGAGATTCAGTCAGGAAGGATAAGGCTCAACTAGAACTGAAATTGGCCAAAGATGTCAGGAACAACATTCAGATATGTGACCAGTAAACAGAAGCACAGGGAAGACAGGCCTGTTGCTAAACAGTTTGCTGATGACACTAAGCTGGGTGGTAAGGGGCAATGTCAGAAGGGAAAGCTGTCTTACAGAGAGACTGGGATAGGTTAGCAAGAACTGTATACAGTTTAACAGAGACAAGTGCAAAAAACGCATCCCACTCTACTCAGCACTTGCCAGGCCACATCTGGAGTACTCTGTCCAGTTACAATCCCCACAGTTCAAAAAAGGCATGGACACTCTGGAGAGGGTCCAAAGGAACACTACAAAGATTATCAAAGGACTGGAAAACCTGCCCTCTGAGGAAGGAGGACTGAAGGGGCTAGGTTTTTTCTCCCTGGAGAAGAAAAGATTTGGGGGGGACTTCATCACAGTATTCCAGTACTATGCAGCTACAAAGAGGATGGAGGCTCTCTCTTCACAAGAAGCCACATGAGGAGGACAAAGGGAAATGGGAACAAAGTACACTGGAAGAGGTTTAATCTTGATAAAGAAAATTTTTACAGTGAGAACAATCACTGGAACAATCTCCCCAGGGACATAGTAGAGTTCTCATCATTGGAGATTTTCAAGACAATTGAACATGGTGCAAGATAGTATCATCTTGGCTCCTTTCCCACAAAAGGTTGGACAAGACTATCTTTCAAGGTCCCTTCCAACCTGCGCGGTTCTACAATTTTATGAAATCCGCCGCTTGCCAAAAGGTGTCTATAGATATGCCAGTTTTCTCCAAGGAGTCCAGGACAGTCCAGTCCGGAAATTTTGTGGACATCACCTTCTAAATTAGTCAAGTAACTTCATGAAATAACTGGCCAAGCTGCTAGCTTGAAGTTCACTGGCTTCAATTCTAGACATACACTACTGAAAAACTACCTGCTCAGGAAGACCTCCTACTTCCAGCATCATCTTAACATGAATCACACTGTGTGAAGACCCTAGAAACAATGAGCACTGTAACAAAAAAAAGGGTGGTTTTTTGGTTTGAAAATGAATAAATGAAAAAAAAGCTTCTTTTCAGCAATCTTGCAGACAAGAATATTTCTTCATATACAGTTATTTTTGTTTGGATTCTAACTATTGCATCAGAATAACCATCCTGTATTTTACACAAATAGAAAGCTAAGAAATCAAAAATAGTCTAAAGCTAATATTGTTTCTCTTTTATGCAAACAACATTGAGAACAATCATATCATCAGGCATATACAATTTGCAAAGTGGTATTTTCTGAACTATGTCATTTATCATGAAAAGACTGAAAAAGGATTGCCACCTGTGTTCAGAAATACCTTGAAATTCTGTCTCTGCTTAAAATAAGAGAGTGAAGGAGTATAACAAAATAAGTTACATAAAACCATTTTTTTCACATGAGCTACCTTTGAAGACCCATTTAAACAAATTACACACTTCATGTTAAGTGCCAAAGTAGTCCAGTTAACTTCAATAGGACTACCAACAAGCTTTGTGTTGCTTTTTCAGCAAGAAAGTACATTGAACATTTTTTTGATCTAAGGCCTCAATCAACAGCTCAATAAACAGACGGATTGACTAATACATCCATTGCTACATATGACAAAAAGAGATAAAATGAGATTTTGGTTTTATAAACAATATTGAGAGAGATTACATGCACGGAGTATCCTTTACAAAATAATATTTTCTCAGTAGCATTTCACAACTAGGCTTGAATAAATGATTCTATAGCATCAAAATAAGGAATTTTTTTTAAGTTTTATATTTATTTCCGGGACATTACATAGCCTCTCATCATCCTAAATAGGATATAGCTTTATATCTGCTATTAACATACTATATGTATACTCAAGCCTTGGGAAATAGAAATATGAAGGGTATAAAAACTAATATCTGAAATCTCTGTTTCACAGCATCATGATACTTAAATCTCTTTAGTGTATTCAGTATGTTATTTTTTTCACCTATTTCCTATGATGAATGTGGCTTGGGACAGCAGAGGCCTCAGGTTCACAAGGAAAATATATAATAATTAAAACACATTAATTTTGTTTCCAGCCTGACATAAAGGTATTCACATGCAGATTCAGGTTGATGCCTGAATTTTCCTAGGAACTATTTAATAGCTCTGTATGTGTGCTTGAGGCAACTGTATTCCCACTAGACTGTTTAAGTGGAAAATGTATTCACTGCTACAATTCTAGTTAGAATCTCGATTAAGCAGCCTAAATGCAGGCATATAGCACCATTTGAAAAATTCGAGGATATGCGAAACATCCACAGAAGGTTGGCTGACATGACTTTGGACATGTAGGAGACCTGTGGTCTTCTGGGGGGGCAGGTGGAGGCCAGGAACAATATCCTGTGGCATCTGGAAAGCACTAAAATTGAGTCCATGATGTTCTAGACTCTGAAATAGTTATCCCTTAGGAAAATGAATTTAACCAATAACTATATATCTATCTGGATGAAAGTCCCCGTGAAGTCTATGTATTCTATATGAACCCATTTAGAATTAGAAATAGTGTGCTGCAGCTTCAGGAGATAAGCAAAAAAAAGATTTATAGGGAAAAGTAGTATCATTTATTAGACAAATCTATATCCATCTGGAAATGGAAAAAAACATTCAAGCACATACCCCTTCAGGTCTTTAGAACAGAGGATAGTATGCCCAGAACCTTGTTTATTTCTAACAACTATTTCAACTGGTCTAGTAATTAGTAAGTATTAATTAGTAACAGAAAGAAAAAACATATTTAATTTTTCACAAATCAGAAGTACATAATGAATGAAGACAGCCAAAGCTTTACCAAACTATGCCCAAATTAACCACCTGAATATTCAAATATTTACATATGATTTTAACTTTTTTCAATCCTTTACTTAATGTAGTATTTAATACTCCATCAAAAAAAAAAAAAAAAAACAAACCTCTTCATTTCATCTGCATTACCATATCTAAGCCTGGCATGCACATAGAAAACGAAAGGTTAGCCAAATTACACACATATACCGATTTCCAAAGGACCAGGATTTTACCCAGAACATACTTTTAAACTTTACTATTGAGTTGAGTACATACCAGCCCTAACAGGCAGTGCCACTGTGAAGCTGATGAGCACACAGTAATACCTAAATTGATGGTCCCTTCCCTCCACAAATGGAATTATTTACATTGCTGCTTTACTTAGTGTGGCTACACTGCAACCATTTCACATCCTACAACCTACAACTGTAGCCATAATGATTGCTGGAGTTGTTCATTCCTGCAAATAAGTCTGCTGATTACCAGCCTTAATTTATTACTCTGCTCCTAAAGACAACATTCTTTAACCATAAACGCAGAGAGACAGAATGCTTTTGGTTCACTTTTCCTGAAAAGTTACAGTGAATGCAGTGTATAAATAAACTATTAAACTGAATTTCAGAATGCATATCCTAAGAAAACTATCTTCTTTGTCAGATTATGGTATACCGGGCTACAGTCCTCAGACTTCAAATTTCATACAGTGCAGACAATTGCATATTCCCTGACTAAAGACACTTAAGTTCCTATTTCAAAAAACATGCTTCAGCATGTAGCCTATGCTTCAGCTAGTTTTCCAGACTGCCTAGGAGCTTTTGCAGGTTGCACAAGCTCTGCCATTTCCATACTTGCTGCTACACTGACTTCCTTCAACTATTCTGTAAAGATGTAGCAGGAGAGTTCTAACATGAAAACATTATATATTTATACATCCTCAAACCACATCTGGAAGAATTCTATGAAAACTTCCATAGGAGAGAAGCTGCAGTTTCTGCTAAATGCTATACAACACTTAGGCATATCTTTCCTTCAGGGTAAGATCACAAGTTTCTGATAGATCCTGTCTCCTAAAATACCAAGGAAGACTACATACAGGAGTCAAATGTTTAATAATGCAATTAACTCTCAAAATAGCTGACGTATCATCTCTAAAATATCTTACAGCATGAAATCCTGCATAGTCCCTAAATTCATGAAGTTAACTGTGCCTAGGGGACATTCCTAGCTTGTAATGCTGTAATAAGTAATTGTTTAGTATTTCCTTTGAAGTACACATTTGCTGCCACACTGTTTTACTAAACACATCTCATCAGCAAATCCAGAAAATTCCTTTTGCTAAAGGGATAATTATAAAGCTGTCTGCATAACAGGCTATCCTCTTTGAAGCTCTAAATCAGAATCCAAGGCTGTATTTCTATAATGAATATTTATTTTTATTTTTAGGGATTTTTGCACCCTCAGAAACTTTAGCTGCACCTTTTTCTCATCAAATCCTTCTGTCCAGTCACAGTGCCTGCTAGCAGCTACTAAATTATTATTTAACTGGCTATCTCAAATATGACTGTTCCATATTGTTAAGTAGAGATAAGAAAGTGCAGTTTCATAAATATCCTTTTACTGTTAAGAGAACTAAATGACTAATTTGTAACAAGTTATTATACAAATTGGAAGTCTTCTATAAAATAACTTCATTGCTAAATTAAAGAGATTACCATTCCAAATCAAGAATTTAAACAAGTATGATTTTTTTGGTTTTAATCAAAGCATACTCTAAGGAATTAGGAAGATGTAAAGCAGCTGTAGGTTCTGTTAACAACACTAGATAAGCACCTAAATTTCATTAAAGCTCTAATTGAACAAGCTTAAAAATACTATACTTGTAATGAATGCATTCCTTTTTACCCCCAAGTAACTGTGAACGTCTATTTGTCTAAAGGAGAACAAAACTAATTTTTAGAACTTTCTGTCTCAGTGCAGAATTTGTACCCAGTGTAATAACTTCACTACCTATATCAGTTTGTACAGTCATTGAAAATCCTGACATCAAAGATAAATAAAGTCAAACTCCAGAAGTGTGCTGAAAGAAAAACCCTGTATGACACCATACTACTTTGCTTCCTTCAGAAGGAAGCAAAACAGTGAATTTTGGAGAATACTGCACAAGAAACTAAGAAATTGAGGTACAGAACAAAATTAGATTAAAAAATATAATGCATTAAATATACAAAATACTAGTATTGCTAATAGACTATATTTCCAGTTTTGCATCTCCCTGAATTCTTGAGTCAGTAATAAAAAGCTTAGGTTTTTTAGACGGTTTCATTAAAATCAAATCTCTTGCTTTATCACTGCTGTATTTTTTTTTGTTTACGCTTTTTCTTACCTCATGTTGCTCACCTAAACCCTGATTAAAATGGATCAGACACACCTAGATTCAAATTCTTGTGTAATTATTTTTAGGGGTTTTTTTTTTGAGCATGGTATTGAAATTGGGAAATATATATTTGTCTTTCATAGCAGTAGAAAAATGTCCTCAATGTTATTATGTCCAGTTATCTGACATGGGACTTATTTATCTTTTTCATTAAATACATCATTAAGCTTTGGTTATATCATGATTAAAGAAAATTAGTCTTTCTTTTTTCATTCTAGATTTTTAAGTTTTTAAGTTTCAGATGGCTCTTAAGCTACAAGTGCTGTGGTTTCAATGCTTTCCCTTATGCTCTTAATCTCTTCAAATCCTGGATATGGAACAGTTCTCTATATTTTTGCCGTCAGTATTTATACCATTCTAAATTTTTATTACAACTAGTTTTCACTTGCTGAAAAATATTGTGTTTCATGGTGGAGAGCACCTAAGTTTGAAAAGCACACTATGTCCAGAAAAGAAAGGAGGAATAAAATTTTTTAAAAAGTAAAAAAATAAACAAGCGAATTAAGAGTGGAAAGAGAAAGCACACAACTAAATAACACTCCATTCTGCTAGGCAACCTACAAAACATATCAGACCCAAACTAAGATTTTTCTGAGGAAACACTTTTGTATTGACCTTAGCTATAGCATTCATCAAGTACCACAGCGCTTTCCTGCACCTGCCATATACAGCTACTAAAATGAGTATTAAAGAGTAGAAGTAATAGAATGGAAAAAAATACAGTCTTTTCTACATAAGATTAAAGCAAATAGCTAAATCAGACAACAGGCGAAAGCAATTAGTAAGGAAAACTTTATGTTAATGAAGCAGCATAGCTTGTTAGGTCATCCAATTATGCATCTTAAGTTTGACTTGAGGCATAGAAAACTGTGGAATATTAATAGATGTAGAGCAAAAGAATTCTGAGTTCATAACACTCTATTCATGCTCTACTTTGCTTGGTCTGAAATATGGTTGTCATATATAAATGTAAGAGTGCATTTGTGCTCATGGTTTTTTGGTTTCTCTTTTTTTTCTTCTATGTGCTACTTGTACAGACTCAAAAATAAGAAGGCAAGTGTACCAAAGTAAAGTTTCTTGAAAACAGTATGTTACTCCTCTGTTTTCCAGAATATCTTTCCATTAATACAGTACAAATGACAATGCTGTTAGAATTTAACAATAATATTCAGTCATCATAATTAAGTAGGTTTTCCACCTTGCAGGAAAATCCAGAATTCAGTTTTTTGCTCCAGGAAAAAAATTTTTACAAAATAAAATTAATTAATAATTAAATGTTTTTTATTTCATTCGGGTTTTTTTTTTAATTTCATTATAAATTAATTTTACAAGAAGGATTCATTTGTGCCAAGTCATTTTTCTCAAGCAGTTGCTAACCACTTTCACATTTCAGAATTTAGTATAAAGTTAGTGAAAAATAAGGAATGACTATACCGTATATCAGAGAATTGTTTAAAGATCCCCAATCTAGTTAGTTGTTTAGTAACATCATAACAAAGGCTCTATTTCAGACTAGTTTCGGTCTGTATTGCAATCTGTAATGTTGAGATACTGTCAAGGCAGACTGCTTCAACAGAACCACAGGTTTGCATACCTAAATCTATCACACATATTGTATACAAAAAAAACCCATTCATTTTGGTGACATAAAACTCCAAATATTTATCTTGGAGTAAACCTCAAAACTTTCAGTGATGTTATTCAACCTCATTTGATTTGAATGCTGTTCATATATTATAACTGAATGCTGTTCATATATTATAATTAGCTAGTCTCTGGGACAGAAGTGTGCATGGAAAAAATATTCTGAAGGTGTCTTTATTTTACTTTTATGCACCAGTTTCTATAACCCTGAAAAAGATGTCTAGGAAACATTAAGGTCCTTTTAACCTTAATGTTCAGTATATTTAAACTTCTCGTAGATGGAGCAAATTCAAAAATTAATGACCCACCCTGCCCACTGTCTAACTTTATAACTGTGCATTTTGAACTGCTACCAAGTGAAATTAGTGGTGAGAAACAGCGAAATGCATGAGTGAACAGATATTTATCAGCTGGATTGTGACAGATTAGAGCCACTTTGGATTTTATTTGGAAACATGTAAGAAGCCAAAGAAAAAAAAAGGCAGACAAATTTTTGTATTGCTGAATTAAGTCAGGAAGTGCAAGATCAAGTGAAAATTCATTACAAAGTTTAGTCTAGTCTGAAAAAGCCCCAGCTTTGGATTTAACATGTGCAAAGGTTTTATTCATTATTTCATTGGGACTTTTTCACCCAATGGTAATAAGAAGAAAAATGAAGACAACGAGATAAAGGTAAAGAAATGTTAGATACAGTTAATACTACTGGTAAGAAAGGTGAAGTAGTGCAATAGATTGGTCTTTGACTTTTATTTTCTTCTTCTATTTTCTAAAGGTATGGCTTATTACCTGTGACAGAATTATCATTAACGTATTCCTGTACTTTTATTATAAGAAAAAAAAGCCATGGTGTGTGCCAGTTCCATGTGATCTTTACTTTTAAAAGCACTATATATTTCTTTCTGTCTGTTTAGTAAGAGGATGGTGATACAAAAACAAAGGTTGAAGTAAATACAAGACTGCTGAGAATACTCAGAAAAAAGACCTTTAAAGATTTAAGAAATATAATCTTTTAAGCATTTTTAAGTAACTTAGTAAGCTACACCGTGTGCACATGCATTTCTCTACAAGTGTGTGATAGACACAAAGATACAAATATATTTGTATAGCAACATATTTAAATTGTAATTAATATATCATGAGGATAAGCACCATTTTGATTATCCTCAGACCAATAAAAAAATATGAAAGAACCATCAAAAGTATAAATGAAATCTATTAGTATGTGAATCATGATAGAAAAGCCTCTTTAATAAAAGTACACCACTGAGACTTCCTCAGGACTTTTATGTACCATATTAAAAGTATATTCACAGTTTTATTTCAAAGTCACCAATTAATTTAGACTTTAGTAGAAATCATATCTATTTGATTTTTATAAACACTTATACAAGCAAACCTTTTTTCACAAGAAGTCTGTGTAGAGAAAGCATGTATAGTCTGACACAACACGGCAAATGATTTCCAACATTTCTACAGGTTTTCTGGAGTTACAGAAAGAACAAAACCAATTGTGCTGTACTTACTCCCCTAAATCATAGAATGGATTTAGTTTCTTTGTTATTGTGCTGGTTTTGACTGAGGTAGAGTTAATTTTCTTCATAGTAGCTAGTATGGGGCTATGTTTTGGAAATGCACTGGAAACAGCATTGATAATACAGGGATGTTTTAGTTATTGTTGAGCAGGGCTTACACAGAGTCAAGATCTTTTCTGCTCCTTGTATCGTCCTTCCAGCAAGTAGGCTGGGAGTGCACAGATAGTTGGGAGGGGGACACAGCTGACACCAGCTGACCAAAGGGATTCTCCATACCATATGACATCATGCTCAGCAATAAAACTAGGGGCGAGGGTGGCAGAAGGCTGGCTGCTTGGGGACTGGCTGGGCTACCCTAACCGAAGTCAATTGGATCCACACTTGGAAATTTGACTTGGAACATTCCAAAGAGATTAGATGAAATTTTATACTCGCTTTTTATCACATTGGGATACTACAGGTTAGATAATTATGAAGAAAATTACATACTAATTAGGAAGTCTTACAAACCTACAGAAAACAACTTAAAACAAGAATTAAGACTGACAGCTCTATGAATCATAAATGAGGAAATGCAATGTCAGAGTTAAATTGATAGTTCTAACTCTGTCATGGTTGCTAGTTGACTTACATATGGTGGAAAAGTCAGCGGAAGAAGGACATAACACAAACACCACCAGAGCTTATAAAATTTGTGATCTATAACTGCCTGGTTTTACCATTTTGGAAACCAGTTAGTCTTCAAATGCTGAGAGATACACAAACCTCAGGTTTTTATTTGGCAAATTCTCTTATTTCAGGTGTTTAAATACCATATAAAAAAAGAATTATGTAGAAATGAGTAGTACACATTATTAATGAACGAATCTTAAATGAATAAGACACAAAACACAGAGCTAATTGTGTTTTAGCTTGATTTTTGTCAGGATTAGGCATGATCCCATACAATATTTTCACCAACAAATATAGACTAGATGTATTAAACATTTACAATGTGACATTATCATTTGGGAAAAAATACAGTATGTGTAATTTTGGAAGAAAGTTAATATGGCCATGCATTCAGTCTACAGAATATTAACAGAAATGCCACATTTACTCTATGAACCATGTTTACAATAATATTTGATACCATACTTCTAAACAATTTTAGTAACAGAAATTAAAATTTAGAAGTTTTTTTTTAGCTTCACAAACATGTACAAAAAAGGAACTAAACACTGATATTCATACCGTCATAAATCCATCCAGCAAACCTGAATCAGGCTTAGGAGGCGCTTGCAATCGCTCCATAGACCACTTCTCAATGATAGATGACACCTGGGTATTTTCAGTGTTTAGAATTCTGAATCCAGTCATATTAACACCACTATACCGATAGGGTTCCACATCCAAGGCAAACAGGTCCTGAAAAAAATGACCATTGTATAAATTCTTTAATACACTGAAATTCCTATTTCAGTTGTTAGACCATCTCCCCAGATGAGAGTACTGAAATTTGCAGGAGTAACAGTGCTCTACATGCTAGGAAGCACTCTGTTTATCTGGGAGCCTGTGTCTGTCAGCAAGCAACTCAGCTGACCCTACAGTGGGAGTAATCTGATTCACAGAGGAAGACAGCTTCAACTGCCTTTTTTTTTTTTTTAAGCACATTTTAGGAAATTCTAAGTCCAGTTGCAGAACTGTATCTACTACTAGTTAGGCTTAAATACTAGAATAGGCCTAAATATTATTATTAATTTCTAAAAATATTATTATTAATTGCTACCTCATTGGCTTAACAGAAAAGACTCCAAATCATAAAATAAACAGAAGAAGAGTTTTCTTGCACCTGCACTCTATGAAACCTGAATACGTTGATCTCTAGATGATAAACTGGGGGGAGAGGGGAAATCTACATGGCTTTAAATTTAACCAAAAGAACTTTTCACAGTTATCAATCATACTTCGAAACATAGACATATCTTTGATTAGGAATTTATCTTTGCGAGAATAACCTTTGCTAACTAATGTATTTTGAATACATATGTATATACGTGTGTGTATATTTAGCCCTCCAACACATAGAGAGGCAAATATAAATCAATAAAAAGAAGAAAACAAAATTTTAGCTCAAGTAAGTAAACTCAAGATTATCCCAATACATTGATAGTATCCTTAGAAACAATGTAGAACCAATACTTGACTTCAGGAAAAGCAGGTCTAAGATCAAGTTCTGAACGTGGGGAAAAAAAAAAAAAATTAAATTGATGAAGACAGTCATGACTCACTGGGCCTAGGTACATGCATTATAAATTAACTTTCATTTGGTTTACTTTCTAGTCTTTTAAATCATTTTTTAATGTGTCATAATCAAGGTTATGTATAAGGCATTACTGTCCTATAACATAATTTTAGCATCATCGAACATAGAAATCCTCCGCATAATTCATACCTAGTTCTTCATCTCATTTTTAATTTATTTTTTGCTGGCAGTTTAATATATTATAAATTTCCATGAAATGGTAGTGTTAGGTGTAACACTTGCCTAAATCCATTTTGTTTACTGGCAGAGATGAAGAAGATTAAATACTGTACTATGGAAAACCAGGATACAATTCATTATTAATTGTTAACATCACTAAGCCCACAAAAATATCAACCACTTATCGATTACTACCCATTTTTAATTATAGCTTGTAATTATGATACCTATACAATACCGAAGATATGCAGGTGTCAAAATGCTTTTAAGTTATTCATTTACAAATAACCTAACACATGTCCTCTTTCTAAAGAAAGAAAACATTTTATTGCAAAGAAAAGGTTAAACATAATTAGAACTATGTTACATCTTTCCCTTTAAAAATTCTCTCCATTTTTACTGTGGAAGAAGTCAGAACCTCAGATGTAATTATTTAATCCAAACACATTCTTGTTTACACTGGAATATTATAAATATACACAAAAATATTATGCATATATTATAAATACACACAGGTCAGAGTATTAATGAGCTACTGCAGTAGACCCTGAATCAATCAAGAGGAGAATACACAGAAGACTGCTGTAAACACTGTGACTGGAAAATTTATTTGACAGGACTTTCACCGTGTCAGGTAAGAAGCAATTAATATATCAAAACAACTAAATTCTGATGCATGTTCCAAAGCTACAATGCAAAATCAAAATCTATCATCCATTTGTGCACGCTAAATTATCTTTTGGTAGCTCCAAGTCAATATAATACTTGTCTTTCCTAAAAAAGCTAATGTTCTAATAAGGAAATAAGAATGACAGAAAATTCTGATTCTTAAACATAGTTTTAAGAATAAAAATTAAATGCCAATGGACAGTATACCACTAAAAGAAGCAATTTTCACCATTAGCAAAATGCAAATTTAAAAAAATAAAAAATTCTTGAAACATCTAGAGTCCATTTTGATGGACTAGCAGGGGAAATTCTATTGCATGCAAACCTAAATAATCCGTACGTGATAGAACAAATTACCCTTCTAAAATAAGACAGGTACTTATCCAGGGTATTTTGCCTTTATAGTTCTAATGAACTTCACAAAGTATTTTGCTTTCTATTCAACAAGTTATTTCCATGCTAATACTTTCCATGAACTTCTGTTTTGTGATTCTGGAGGGAACTTTCTATTCTACCACAAAGGATTCATTTCTGTAAGGACTTAAACATGTATGTGACTTTAAACAGGTCATTTCAAGTATGGCTTCACCAAGGCACATGTCTCATGCTTGAAGTGACTTGTATCTTAAGAACCTTAACAAACTGCAATCGAAATAGGCAAATTTGAACACAGTGGAAAACAGAGAAATGTGCACAATTGTAGTTTCTAGAGTATTATCTTACCAAATTTTAAACTGTTTCTTAGGCTGTGGTAGGCAGCAAAAAAGGTCTTCACATACATGTTTGCTATGTTTTGTAAGAGCATTCACATTTTAAATGTTCATTTATTGCAGATGTTAAATCTGATGGTTCCAAGAATGATCAAATTCCTTCTTAGTTACTCTTACAATGGACACCAAAGAATATTGCATAATTCATGTGCCTAAAAAGCTCATGTAGACTGTTAAACAAAATGCTGCTAATATTCACACCAAGTTATTCAGGAATCATATGACAGTGAAGAATTACCTTGTAAAATGTTGCATTAAAAATATGGAATTAGTCCTTATAAAAATATATACTTAACCCTTCTTGAAAGTTAAAAACTGCTGTGTTACAGAGTCAGTTGCTTTTTTGGGTATATCAGTTTCCAGGGCATACTGTCAAGCAATAATTAAACCATCCTAATGAGTTTTCACTGAAAGTAAGAAAACTCAACGGAGAAAACATCTTGTATTCACACCCCATTCCAGAGAGACTTTTTTCACTTTGTCAAGTAATATAATTAAGGAAAGTAACATCTTTGTTAGATGTCATTGGAATGTTTTTATAAGCCACTTACCAGAGTGGTAAAGATATAGTGATAGTATTCTGTCATCATTCCCATAGCTAAAGCCTTAAAAAAATAAACAAAAGATTAATGTTTCTGAGGTCACATAATACATTTTTATCACTCTTACATGGCAAACAAAAAGCTGCAAAGAACACTACTTGGATCAGACTATAGGGTTGGAATTATACTAAAATTAGGTCAAGCAAGTCATTTCCTAGCAGTTAGAGCAGATTACTGGCTATTAAAGGAATTTATGAACCAGATCTTCTGATAGAAAGAATATTATTAGACTGTTTAGTGCCGTAAATGTGAAAGAGGTTTATAGTTTTACATACTAATGGATGCATTAAGTTGCTACACAAAATTTGAATCGGTAATATTTTCATTCATTATTTGAACCCTTCCCTTAAAAAGAATAACCTAATAGGAAATAATTTTTCTATTTTGATGAACAATACTATGCATTTAAAAGCAGGACCCAAGCTTAAATTATACATAAGTAAATTTTTCTAACCATGGAAGAAAATAGTCAAGTTTTAAACAACAAGATACATACTAGAGTAAAAATGAAGAACAAACATTCATAGTATTACTCTATTAACTCAGATATCTATCAAGTACCTTCATCTGTCTTGCTTACTATGTTATATCAAATAGGTTTTGACCAAATGTGAATTTTAAAATGTTCATACTTTTCTCTCAACAGCATAAGAACAAATATTTGTAGATACAATTTAAAAGCAATAAACTATACATGTCTCACCACTCATTCATTAAGGACAACTTCACCTGAAAAGCATGTATCTTCATGCTCTGCACAAAAGTTTCCTTAGACCAGTACGCTTTATTCAGTCATTTTAATATCTACAGTGTTTTTTACCTAATTTTAACACCGTAAAAAGGCTACACAGGTAAGAAATATTTTCTTCCCTTCCAGGAACTATCAGCAGAATTATTTGCCAAATCCTACCAGTGACACACTGAAGACAACAATTATACAATTGTCATAATACCAGAATTTGTATACAAAATAATTATCAGAGTTCTGAAGGCTATGAGAGCCTTTTTATTTCTGACATTGTCTGAAAAATTATGAAATTACTAGTCTGTATGTTCTTTTTCAATGAAAACTTAAAAGCTAAAATGAACTTGAAATATCAGCTGCAGATCAGATTTTGTAATATTTTAGACAAGACTTTGACAAAAACTGCAACAACATGCATGCCTATACCTGTGTATTTAGAATTCCACAATAATATTTAGAGCTACAGTATAGTGTGCCAATAGCAATTTATATTTCCTTAAACACAGGAAAACTATTATCTCATAAGAAATGTTACAACTTCATTAGAAACTGTACAACTACAAACATGGTTAGCTTTTTTAAGAACTTTTGTTGTTGTTTTTAAATAAAGCCAAGGTATCTTCCTCCATGTACATAATACATTTGTAGTCACCTATATCTTAACTGCTTATAATCAGGTCTTTCACACTCCACAGAATCTCTACACAATAACATAAAATCATAGAATCATTTATGTTGGAAAAGACCTTTAAGATCATCAAGTCCAACCGTTAACCTAACACTGCCATCCCACCACTAAACCATGTCCCTAAGCACCTCGTCTATCCATCTTTTAAATACCTCCAGGGATGGGGACTCAACCACTTCCCTGGGCAGCCCATTCCAGTGCCTGACAACCCTTTCTGTGAAGAAATTTTTCCTAATGCCTAACCTAAACCTGCCCTGGCACAACTTCAGACCATTTCCCCTTGTCTTATCACCCGTTACCAGGGACAGGAGACCAACCCCCCACCCTGGTACACCCTCCTGTCAGGTAGTTGCAGAGGGCAATAAGGTCTCCTCTCAGCCTCCTCTTCTCCAGGCTGAACAACCCCAGTTCCTCAGCCGCTCCTCATAAGACTTGCTCTCTAGACCCCTCACCAGCTTTGTTGCTCTCCTCTGGACATGTTTCAGATCCTACACATGTTCCTAATTCTGTTATGTGCTGGTGTTGTTTCTTTTCCAGGTCTTCTTTCTCTCACTTTTCTCACTTCTCAAAAGACCTCTCTCCTTTTTCCTCTTCAAAACACTGTCATTTCTCCGCTCTCATTATTCCAGTGCTTCCCTAACCTTTTATATCATGTCTGCTTTCCCTGGTTGCCTGGTGATGTACTTACCACTGAGATTTTCCTTAATTTAATTATGCTTGTCTAAATGATGGGATATTTTTTTCCCTTTTCATGATGTATTTTTGGCCAGAAAACAGTAGCTGCCATTTCACTGGCCTCTCAAGGTACTTTTTTTTTTCTTTATCTCCAACTTGTTTTCTCCTCCACCAACTTCATTGTTAATCTTTCCAAACATCCTCCCAAGAAGAAACTCCTCATCATGTCTCCCCAAGTTCATCCCTCCATTACCAGAAAAAAATCTAAAAGTTCATAAATGAATATTCATTTTTTTAATTATTCAGCAAACATTTTAAACACTATATTTTGAATCATTTCACTAAATAATAAATACAGTCTTAACATCCTTTGTGTCAATTTTGGCAGCAAGAACTCACATTCAGCTGCAGAACTACCAATCTTAGACATATTTAAAGCATTGCAATATTGGAGCTGAATGGAAAGCTAGGAGTCTACAGAAACTGTATAAAGATCTAAACACTCATTCAAACATTGTTCCTGTATTCTCCTTCTATAATCTTTAGGATGAGCAGAGTAGTTTGATAAAGCAGTTTGATTTAAAGAGCTTGAATGTTCACTCTTGGGTCCTGGGACATGATTAAAGATATAATGCTTTTAATTTTGTTCCCATTTCCCTCTAGTCATATCTTTTACACAATGTTGTATACTGTGAAAGAAAAGTTTCTTTTCACCTAAAACTACTAGGTACAGTATAAATAATGTACCTTGATGGAGTTATTGTTAGTACTGCAGCTTTGTATTGTCATCAACACATTTTCCATCTGCATTTTTAAGATGTTAAAATAGTTAAATGTACATTTAATGATTTGGGCTAAACAACTAGACTAACTAGGCTGGCTTATGCTTAGCAAAGAGCAAAAAGCACCAGCAGAGGTTTAAAATTACTAGGAATTAATAAAAGCGTTTTAATCAATGAACAATAAAGCAAAGAAATTATAGTATACAAGTATGTTTACTAGCAATTTTAATTGTACCTGCAATAATACCCTTGAGTACCTTTAATGAGACATATTTTCAAATCTTAAATACATTTTGTTTTCAATTTAAACCACACAGTCTGCTAGCAAAGATAATATAAACATAAATTAAAGTCACTAAAAGCTGTGCATTAGAAATGTAGAATATTGTTTTGGTTTAGGTATTTTTCCTATCCTCCCTATTGCAAGTCATAGTTCAATTAAAAAACTATGGGGGAAATGGCCTCTGAGCATAAGGAATTCCCAGTCTTTGGAGCTAGCTCATTAAACTAAAAGATGCACACAAAGGCATGTCTTTTATGCATACTTCAGGGTTGCAGTAAGCTTTTTTATGAGCCACGTCCTTTGTATACCACTATATTGCCACCTTCTCTGGGAAGACATCACTGGAATCTGCTTCTACAACATAAAGGCAGCTAAGTACTTGGGATTCTGCTGTAGTTCACCTGCTCATCTTACGTGTACAAAGCAAAGCAAACACTTACAAAACACCTATGCAAATGTATTCAGGTGTTCTGCAGTCCTATTAGTAGTGCAAGGAGAATATGGCTCTATTAGCTCTGTCCTCTCAGTGGAACATATTAATGTGGTCTGTTGGTAACATACTATTCAAATATCACTATCTGCTTAAGACTACATAATTTAGAGGCTGCAATTTAAAAAAAAAAAAATATTTTTCTTATATGAAAGAACACAAAGCAAGCATTTAAAACCCTGGTTAAAACACCGATTCTCCAAAGTACTGATTCTTCATAGCTGAAAGACTGATACACTGTTTCCCAGTACATGAAGCAATTAATCTGTTACTTTAAAAAAAAAAAAGTAATGAAAGCTGCTACCAATAAAATTATCTCTGAAATCCTTCCTTGGCTAATTTTCAGTTAGGCCTCAGTAAAACTGACATACAATTCCCCTGGTTTTTAAATGTCATTAACTCTAGGTATTACTTATTTTTATTAGGGATGAAAAAGATTAGGCCATCTAAAGCAAAATAAGGATTACCTGTTTCAAGATGCCTGCTGCCATTTCATGGCTGCAGTCAAAGATTACATGGAATTCTTTGCCTCTTTTCATCTCCTTTAGCAATGGCTTTGCATCTTTTGTGTCAGCTGGTAACTGACGGATTTTTAGTCTCAGGTTGTATCGTGATGGAGCCTTGATGAGCTCTTGCAACCGAATAAGGCCTTAAAGAAAACAGAGTCAACAGAAAAGAAAATTATCAAAACAAGAATCTGATCTGCTAGCAGGACAACTCACTACAAACATTTCAGGTTTCCTGAATTTTTCTGCCTTCTCAGTATGTTGCAAATGATACAAAAAAATTTTATTTAAAAGAAAAAAAACAACAAAAAAATAAAGTATCAGCACTCGCAATACTTTCTTTAACAAACCTTTCTTCTTCCTTAATATTAATAGACAGTAAGCAGCCTCAGTCAGGATTACCTTAAGAGAGACAAATCTTCCTTTAGCATTATCATGTAACTATGACATTCGTCTTCAAAGAAGGTATATAATTATTCTAATTCAGTTAAAGCAATATCCCAGACTAATAGTTTGTAATCAGACTAGCCAGTCTCCTAATCCATCAGGTTTACATACAAAGTTGTGAATCTTTTCAGCACAGTAGAACACCTTCACATAATTCACGTGAGTGTGATTTGTTAGTTCTCGATTATACAGGTAACAAAACACATATGCAGCAACAAAGAGGCTGAATAAATGACTCATGTCATTGCATTCTTCTTCAATACTCCACAGTTACCACTTTGATAAAATTTCACTTTTACTATGGAATTACATACATTTTTCCAAAAATCTTATTGTTCACATCACCATAACAGTGTGTGGTGTGGTTTACAGATCACTGATTGGTCTGTGAATAATAATAAATATTAGGTTGTTTAACTGTTTTTAAATGACAGGGTAAAACCAGGTCTCCTATAAAGCAGCACTTTATTTCTGTGTTAGCAAAAAAAAGGATGCATTCTGCCATGCTCTCTTCCTTCTTGCATTGGAGCAAGAGTTACTGTTCTTCATTATGTTTGCAGTGCACATATATAATACACCCTGTTCCCAAAAATTTGAAACTCTGCTTAGTATTTCAGTTACAGCAGGATGCAGGTGTAAATGAAGTGAAGTGCTTCTAAAATCTGAAATAACTCACTTGACTACATCAAAAATATTAATGAAGATGACTATTATTTAGTTATCATCACAGGCAGCACTGTCTAGTATTAAAAAACACTGGTATTTTATTTTATCTCTAAATATTCTTCCTGGTTGCAACTGGATGTCAAAGCTGTCTTGATTTCAGGAAATGATGTTGTCATAATATAACAGGGAACCCACACTATAGTACCAGTAAGCAACTGTGATAACCTCTGACAGCGAATTTAACACAACCTTTTTCCAACATATATTGTTCTTTTAGTAACATAATGCTGAGAGATTTTGGTAACATAGTATTGCTGTGATTTTTTTTTGCTATGAAGCTTTTAGATTGTAAAAATATTAGCTCTGATCAATTCCAGCAGAACCAGAACAATAGAGAATATAACTGAAAGATAAAATCAGTCTCCTCTATTTCATCATTCCCCCGTTTTGACCCTGCAAAGGATCCACATTATTTTCTCAACAGTTTCTGCTGAAATTAGCTGGAACAAGAGTTATAGCTTACGATATAAAACCTTCCTAAATTAAGACTGCAGGTGTGGAGATCTGGCAGAAGTTCCCAGTAGACCTCTTAGGCCCAAAAGCAGAGTGGGGAAGGACAACCTTGGTATTTAGTCAATTTAGGAATTCTTTCTTCACTCACAAGTCTATGTCACAGATACTACATCTCATATTTCGTCATGATTTCTTAGTAATATCCCTATCACATACATTCTCAACAACGTGAATATTGTTCAAACTGAGACAACTGTTACCTATAGCTAGATAATCTCTCAAATTTCCATCTTCTAAAACATTTCTATAGGATCTTCATTAACAGCTGAAGTACTGTGAAGAACTAAATCTAGTAATTCAGTGTGGGAGGATATTTTCCATACAAAATTGTAATGTGAAAAATGTTAATAGTCTTTTTTATATAAAAATACAGTGTACCAAAATTTAAGGTCAGAGTAAAATGTTTTAAATTAAGAGGGGATAAAAAATAATTCGTCATGTTCCAGACTGTTTGTCATTGTTTGTCAGAAGACAACAATTGGAAACTTTTGTCCAGCACAAATAACTTGTAAATAATTTTGACTTCTGTTACATTATATTTAGCAACTCTAATTCTAGAATTGTACTGCTTTCTGTGCTTCATTTTGTTTTGGTTGTCCTGCTTTGGAGAGGAAATAAAAGCCACCATTAAAGAATCACATAAACATCACTATATTTACTGGCAATCTTTAGTAGAGATGCTGAGAGCAGAAGAGATATGGAAACTGAAGTACTTTCTTATGACTAGACCTGGTCCCTGCTTCCTAAGAAACAGAGAAGTGATAGCTAGGGTATATATGGCTTTTGAGTAAATGGCAGATATAAGGCTACACAGTTATGAAAGTAGTACCTTTCAAAACTAATTCAAATTAAAAAAAGATTGCTATATTTACCTCAAATGTTAACATTATATTTATATAAAGTTAATTAATGTATTTAATGGAAGCTTAAATTGATTTAATACTTGATTTCTAAATAATCTCGAATAAATATATTTATAAACTATATAGAAGGGGTATCTTCTCCAACTTAAAAGTTTTTATATCTACTGAATATTAGTACCATTTTCAGATGATCTGGGCCAATTACATGAAAGTAAAGCTTTGACATGAACAACACAGCATATCCCATAGCCATTAACCACCTTATCAAAAATAACTGACAGTAACATGTCAACAAAACCACTTAGGATTGTCCCCAAGTCATTCCCTTTTCCTTAAGACTAAGAAAAATAAAGCAACCAGACTGTACGCCCTTGCAGTCAAAAAATTTAGATTATTTTAGATTGAGGGAAGGACCACATTTCAGAGAAGCACCTTTGTCAAAGGCAAAGTCCTGACAGTTGCTCACTTGCTCTGATATCCAAGCAATTCCGCTTAAGGACTACAAATCACAAAAGTGGCAATACGGGACAGGTAGCACAACACACTCTGCCAGAACTAAAAAAAAAGGAATCTTGGCTTTTGATGCTCACTAGTCAAATATGACAGACAGAAAGACAGTCTTTCTAAATAGCCACGTTAGTGCAAATCAGATGGTGCTGCAAAACATGTTGCCATGTAACAGACAACAGTATCCAAAGCTGATATATGAGCTGTCAGTATGTGAACTAGAGACATGCATCTATCTGAACTACTTACATCACACTTAAGAGGAAGAAGACAGGGGAAAATGGCAGATTTGGGGCAGGGGACAAGAATCTGAAGGTATCTTCAGGACCTTGTAACCCTGAAGTATTCAGATATTAATGGGAACTTCTGGGATGAGTTGTATTTTAATCTCCAAGTAATATTTAGTGGAAAAAGTTCTATGTCACACTGAACATTTGCCATGAACCTTCAGTCATTGCAGATCATCACAACTAGAAACCACTGTGAGTACAGGAGATTAAGGCAGCATGAAACTCTTAAACACAGCTTTATGTCACAGATATGTGGTAGGAAAGAGATTATAATCAATTCCACAAAACAACTATCAATCTACCAATGGGAGAACATTAAGTAAACTGCCAAAGATGAGAAGTCCACAATTTGCTCAAAAAAAACTATATCCATAAGATGTATAGAAAAAAAATGAAAGCTATTTAAAAAATAAACATTATTGGTGAAAATATGCTAAAAGAGATTGAAGATTAGGAGATTCAAAACTGCACTGCTGTTTTGGTCTCAAATGGAGGCAATGATTACAAAATATGCATTTACTCAAAATGAGGAAAATTGGAACTGTGTCTCAGCCATACAGTTGTTTTTGGATAACAGCATGATGACTTTTCCCTCAGGATTTTTGTAATCTCAAATATATTTGGCATTCTTGTTTTTGCAGAGGAATCAAATTTTATTTTATTCGGGAGGCAAGGAATGAATAAAGTATTATAGGCTATTCTTAAGTGCACTGTTATCCAAATCTGCAGCTGGAGTTGCTCAGTGGGAGACAAATAGATACTTGTTAGTGTGATGGTTATGACAGTCATCTGAGAAATGAAACACCTGGGCTTTAGTCCCTGTTCTCATATTTCTATACTGAACAAATTTTTCAGAATAACAAGAGACAAAAGTAGCTTTACTGTGCAAGTTTTGGAATCAGAACCACTCCAGAACAAATCTTATGTTTGTGGAAGTGACTGTGAAATTAATTTCATTGTATAAGACATTGAAGTGATTCATGAAGTTCAAGTTTTCTGTACAAGTACTGTACTCAGTATTTTTAATATATCAAGGGTTAAAAGGAAACCTGATTGCTCTTTCTTGACTGCAAACTGTTCTTTCAAAACATTGTTTACTTAGAAGGAAAAAGTGCTTAACTCATATATTTTACTCATATTCTCAGGTGTTATACCAGTCACCTTTGTTACACGTTTGGAGACTGAATTGAGATCGTCAAGGAATGTTAAGGTGAGATGGAAGGAAGGGAAAAAAGGAGGCTACTTTTCTCTGTAACAAGTCCATAAGTTCCAAAGTTTTAGGAAACAAATACAGGACATTACAAATTGACAGGTCCCTTATCTATCCCCATTTCTTGGACCAATGCAATAGAGTTTTGGTCTTTTACAGTAGGTCCAAGTTTTGTTACAGAATGGCGAGAAGTGTTTTGTAGCCTATAGGAGCTTGTGAAGCAGATGTCTTACAATGCTCTTATGAATTAAACATCTACTGTATGGCTGACAAAAACTGCAGGGGGTGAGAACCAACAATTAAAAAACTTTCTTCCAAGCTTTTTTCTGTTTCATAGCATTACCCAAGGTGAGCAACACGTGCATCCATTCATGCTCTGCTCAAGATCCCAACTGGGTGTTCAAGAATTAAAAAAAGGAAAGTCCTCCTCTTCATAAGTCTTGTCATGATTGGGCTACCCCAAAGAAAGAAAAAATTCCACCAAAATTTGAAATAGAAGATTTACAGGTGCAGGAACTAATACCAGAGAAATTAGAAACTGTCAAGGAGAGTACTATGATAAGTATAGCGTCTGCTTACCTACGAGAGAGAAGTGATGAGCAATAAAGAAAATACCACACTGCAAAGGCAGTACAAAAGCTGTAGAAGCTACTGGAGGAACCTGAGCATGAGAATGGAGGGAAGAAAACCTGTGAAAGTACAACTCTATAGTGCACTGACTGGATCTCAGTGCTGGGGCAGTACAGGTGTGCATGCAAGCAAATCAGGAAATATTTATGCCTTCAATAACTGTCACAACACATAAACAGTAACCAGTGAGGCTCCTCAAAAGCAAACCTGAGACATAAACAAATGCCAGGTATTTCAAAACTAAGGTTTTTCTCCTGTCCTCATCAATGTGAAATAAAAAAAACAAACTTAAGCTTTTCATGTGTAGAATTGTTGCTCAGAGCTTCTACATATATCAGAATATTTAATTTTAGTAATAGTTACAGTTAACACATACTTCCATTTTTAGGATTTTAACATATATTTTTCATTATGTTTTCAGCATTTACTAAGTTCAGATGGTTTATCCAGGGCACAAAGCATGTTCCAGTCTACTAAATGACTCACTTCAGTAGTCTACCAGGCCATCCGCTACATCCTCATCCATACTTAGAAAAAATAAATCCTTGCTGGCACAAATTCAACACTTTCCAGCTTGCTAGGATCTCATGGGAATGATTTTGGAAAACAAAACTCCCTCACTCATAATGGCTGCCACGTCCCGCACAGAGCCCCCAGACAAGCTGCTCTGCAGAGAACACGTGGTGCGGGGAGCTACCGTGAAGCTGTGTCACAGGTGGCAAGTACTGCTACCACAGTCACCCTACAGCTCCTCACTGCAGAGGATCACCTCGTGGAACAAAAAAATCCAGATAGTGCTGGGCATACCTCTCTCTGGTACTTTTATTTCCATGTCAGATCACTGATGGGTAAAGTGCTCATTCAGGCATTAGTGAGAAATGAGGCTGAGTAAAGGCTTTCCAGGCCCAGATAACACTTCAAAAGCAGGCTCTTTCAAATATAAATCAAAGGCTGAAAGTTTCCTACCTAGCATTTGTGATGCCATATTTGTGTTATATAAAGTGTGTGAAGAGAAGTCGAGTTTTCCTAGAAAACAAAAACCACCACATGAATTCCCTGTGCAAAAATGGCATAATTTATCTGAAAACAAAGAAAAAAACCCACAAAAAAGAAAAAAACAACCAAACCCCAAACCAAACAGCATTCTCTTTACCTTTTCTCCTCCATTATGCTTGGATGAAGGCACTGGAGTTGAAATATATTGGAGATTATCACCTGTGCAAGGCACAAGGGGATGCGCAGTGACCTGCCCACCACCGGTCACAGCCGGTTCCAGCAGGCACTGAGCCAGCCTAACCAGCAGTGATAAAATCCTACCGAGTGGCAAAGGGAGGCAGCTCTGCTCAAAAGTATTGAAGAAAGACACTGGCCACCATTCAGGGCTGGAGACACCCTCTCCCAGGGAGGGAGCTCCTTGCCAGAGCACAGCCTGGCTGAGGGGAAGGCAAGCTGCGGCTGCAGGCACCTCATGCCAGGGCAGGGACCCCCTGCAGGGGCTACAGCCCAGGATGACAGGTAAAGCCATGACACACAAAGCAGCAGAAACCATTACATGAAACAGCCTGAACCTGCTGCATCCCCAGCCAGCTCCCAGGGTAAACGCCAATGGACTGAGTGTAACATGTGGTGAAAATACACATAGTGTTTTCCTTCTTCCTAGGGAAGGGAAAGGTGTGTATTTATGTAGTTGTGTCCTTTTTCTTGCTAACAACATGAGTTATTCAAAGCTTATGTTTAAAACTGATTAAGTAAAAGCCTCTGACTGGATTGTTTTGCCTGCAGTGTTTTCCAACCATTTTGAGCAGTTTGACTCTTCCCCCCTTCTTTTCTAAGTTAATTATTGAACAGTGGGTCATTATTTGTAACCAAGAAAAAGATTAAGTACTGAAAAGATATAACATAAAAGAACAAGCCCCTACATGTAAATTGCAACACCTGACTGTGGACAGTAGTTGCTTCCCAACTCCTAATTACCACTGATATTCTCTTCCCCACCACACTCTTCCACTCTGGTTTCTGCAGGAAAAATAGGTGCAATGGCCAAAAAATGGTCCAGGGGATCAAAACATCACACAGTTGAGAAGTAACCAGAAAATCCATGTACGATATAAACAAATTCTGCCACTATCCTTACAGTAACAATCTGTGTTTGGAATTCAGGTTTTCACAGCCATAAGCATCATACATTTATGGCTTTTTGCAATAAAACTAGTGCCTTCCAGTAACCAAAAATGAGCTCTTCCTTATTTAGTCTCTTTAATATACAGTCCTCAATACATAAGGTGAAGTCAGGCAAATTCATTTTTTGCTTTCATTTTTAGATGTTGCCAAAATTTGTTCTGACTGTATTTTCACTATTTCCTACTGAGGCCCATTTGGATAAGACTCCCAAGACTCAAGGAAGACTGCTTCTTCCTACTGTGTCCAGTTTGTCTGTGGGACTCCATTTCTACCCTCTGTACATACAGCTAAGGGCCAAAGTAGTTTTAGGTCAAACAAGCATGGAGTATTTATGCATTAAGTTTCTGAGCTCCTGTTAATACCCAAAGTAACTTTTGTTGCTGTTGTCTGACATTAGAGGAAATGGACAAGCTGGTTATTCAGGATAAAACTAACAAGCTATCACACACTGAGAAATAAAGTCTCTGGATCAGCAAGGGACAGTTTCAAAAGGGCACATATGTAGCTCATGTGTAGCTAATCAGAAAAAGAGGAACCAGAGCCTCCAATGAAGGGAGAAACATAATATGAAAACTACAAGGACCATGAAGCTAAGGACAAAACGAGTCCTTTCTTCACCATGATTTTGAGGAGATACTTGTCAATGCAAAAGCATAGATTTAAGCCTAGAATATTTTAAAAACTTATTTACAATATAAAGTGAAGTACAGCCCTTAGAAGAAATGCTGACCTCTTATTTTATTAGCATTACAGGATTCCAGTGTAACGAGAAAAAGAAACCCAATCATTTGTGTGGACAAGCTCCTAAAAAAAAAAACAAAACAAAAAAAACCACACATCTATTTTACAACAGTATAGAAATAATAGCTGCATTTGGGGAATGTACTTCCTGCAGTTTCTTTCACCAGGGACACCTTTTTCCTGTCCCTTTAAACTCTCAATTCCTTCTTTTAGCAGCCACTGTGATAGAGTCTTACCTCTGAATGGCTGGGAAGAATGCGATGTGAGTAACTCTTTTCAGAAGCTGCCATCAATTCATCTTTAAGGAGAATCCTGAAGGAGCAGTTTGTGAGCTCTCCAGCTGGCATCTTCCTCCAAAGAGATCAATCACATTACCTCCTCGACATGTTCAACTTCAACCAGTTCAGGAAGCAAGAGCCCCAAGTTTGTTTTAAAACCTGTGTCTCCAGTTCAGCAGTCTTGCAAGCCATTGCTATGCCACCTGGCCTGCTCATCAAACTATTTATCATTTCCATTAATGCTGCCTTTGTGCTGCACAGGAAGAATGCAAGCAAATGCGCTTTGCAATAGGCTGAACACATGAACCTTTTTCTGTACAAAAGAACACTAATGCTCTTTTAAAGGCTACTCCTATCTTCAGAATCTCAAAAACTTCAGAAATAATAATATATTTTTTTTGTAGAGCTACCAGAATAGTTTCTCTATTTTCAGCAAGGTGTTTCCTCTCACACCTCTCGGTACTCTTCTTCTTCCCTGACAGCCCCTTGCCCACTTTTTCTGGTTATGTCTCAGAAATATATCATTGTGTGTTGGGCTTTGAAAGGGGTATGGCAGAAGGGAGGAGAATGCCAGTTTACTGAGCATTGATAGAAAACTTCACAGAACAGAAACAATTCATTGCTATAAAATGATTTGCAGATACTGAACATTCTGAACAGATAAAACTAATCTTGAGAGTTCATGGGTTATCATCCTTGTCCTCTACTTAAAAAACACCTCTAGTGAAAAGACTAAATGAAAAAAAGGAAAGAGAAGAAAAATAAATTTTGGATTACCTGAACAGTGGGCTGTTCTGTGTTCTTTGGATATAACAGCATAATACAGAAACACCATTAGGAAAAATACAGAGAAAATAGAGATGAAAGGAAAAGGCATCTTGATGGACCTTTCTTATTTATTAATATTTAGTATTTTTACTACATTAAGATCATTTCACCCAATTCTAGCTGTGTAAAACATGTCATCAGTTATGTTTAAACCCATTTAAGTAGAGCACCAATGGTGTGAAGTGTCCTTAATGGAGGAAGAGCTTTAAAATATGTAATCCAGAAAAATTTATCTTCTTACTGTAAACATAATTAAACAGCTCCTTATTACTAGCTTTAAAGCCCAAAATTTTAGCAGGATTTTTCAGTCTTGTAGTTGAAGCATGGGTGAGTAATCAGAATACTACGTGTGTATGCATGTATAAGTATACATATTACAGATATTACTGCATTAGAGCTTTACATCACTTGCAAACTGCAATAAACTACAATTAGTAGAGGTGACATGAAGAAGAGTTCAAAGACATCTAGTATTATGTTGACTTAAATTATTTTTCTGTTGTTAGTCTTGATTCCTACCAGGAAAATAATAGCACTGTATCAGTAAGAAGAAGGAAAAATGTCTGGTAACTGACTTCAGTAGTAGCTTTGCTAAAGCAAATTCTATTTAACAACCCCTTTGTCAAGAAATATATCTGCTCTGGTTAGAATAACTTCAGCAGAAAATTTAAAAATTAGATTCATTAGGACAAGCCAACATACACTAATCACCCATGATAATAATAGTATTTGCAAGAATGAACTCTGGATGTCTATTTGTATGATAAAATTTCCTTCTGGGGAAAAAAGCGTAGATGCATAGAGACTCTATAATGTCAAGCTACGTGTAACTATTTACTTATCTCCTTATCAATGCATAGAACAGTCACCTACTGCCCCCAACTCTTCAGAGATACAAAACTCCTGTTTATAAAACAGAACACCCTTAGACTATGTTGACATTTTCTATCATATCTTGATTAATTCATTCCAAGCTTTACTATCCCCTTATGTGGCCTTTCAGCTATACAAACACACTTAAAGAAGGCACAGTGCTTCAAAACCAACAGTTTATGGTGTTAGAAAAAATAATTTGATCGTCATGTTGGGATTTTTTTCGGGGGAGGGAGAAGGGTTGTTGTTTTGAGGAAATATATTTCTTTTGAGCTTATCACTAAAAAAAAAAAAAAAATAGTCACATTGAAAAGCCAGTTCTGGGTCACCAAGTATGTGGACAAACAAAAGTTACATTATTTCCAACTGAAAATATTTTACAAAAACTCTCTCTTGGATGGTATCCATGCCAGTAATCAGAGAAAACTTTTCAGTTTAGGTAGCTAGTTCTCTCCTGGCATTTCTTGTCCCAAATCAGCATCTTCTCATAGTGTTTACTGTCTGGACTGGACTGAGACTAAATCTTCTGCTCCAGATACAAAACTTCAACATAGAATAATGGTACCGATGCCAGCAATCCATTTACTGACTTAATTGTGTGCTGAAACAAGATTTCTAGAGCTAAAAACTATGCCTCTCTCTAAACCTCTCCATAATTGTGGCTATGATGCAGTCTCCCAACATTCATCTTGCTCTTTGCTGACATATTGGGGTGTGTGCTATTCTGTGTCACACACAGCTGGACATTTATCAAGAAAATTATTTAGTTTTGCATGAGCTCCAAAGCTCAATGCTTAGAAGCATACATCAGAAATATTTTAGATGTTTATTTTCATTTTAAAGGCTTTACAGTTTCCTTTATTAAAAATAAACTCATTCAAAGATGAAGAATGTATGGGAAGGAGGGAAATACTTGGATGTCTTTAGTTCCTAAAATGTGACCTGAACTTTAAAGGTCCAGTGTTGTAGAGCTGCTATCTGAGATTTGACTTTGCATCCACACTTTTGAATTCAACTGCATGCTCACATATAGTAATTAGCACCCTCTGGGCACATTAGGAGAGAAAGTCCAGGCCCCAAACTTCAGGTGATCCTTACTTTGTATGTGGAAGGACTCAAGAGCTTTAACCTTTATCTCCAGCAGTCTTACCCATTTTTGGTCAATGTCAGCTCAATAAACAGAGGCTACTTTTTTGGAGAACCTAGGATCAACAGTAATCCTACAAATGGTATGAGTATGTGTCGCCAGACTGAGGGGACTTTTCTTTCACTCTTTGACATGCACTTCCACAAAATGATACTGATATAACCAGTGGTGTTCTTCAGGAGGACTTAGAGCACAGTAGTATTAATATCTGAGAAAAATGCTCCTTTTTAAAACAAGCAAAAAAAGGCAGAGCTATGTTTTTCACTAGACATGTGTGTGCGTGGATGTGTATGTATTTGAAATACAAACCTCATTATTATAAAAGATCTAAAAGTGTCTAGGCTAAAGACAGAAAAAAACCCTTTATTTTAGACTAAAAATAACTTTTCATTTCAAAAAAATTACTTAGTACAGGAAAGCAAAACTGTTTAAAATTATATTCATAATTTATATTGAACTTGAGATTACTAAAATGCCATGTATAGGAGAGACTAGCCTTAGGGTTAAACATTACTGAACAAGAAAACCAGGGATCCATGTTTAACTCCACAGACAGCCAGATTTCCATTCTGATACTGCGCATATCACTTAATTTTTATGTGTCTTGGGTCTTAGCATCTGAACGTTATATCCATTTTACTGCTGTTTCAGCATAATGAGCTGTAATTGAAGTGCAAAGCAATAATCAGATTTATTGTTTTCCTTAAATATGCAAAGTGAGCACGTCAGAGCAGTGGTGCGAACATCTTTATAGTTAGTTTCAAATAGCCAATCACAATTCAGTCTATTTCCAGTACAATTCTTTTCTAATAATGGCTCTTCAGTGCTGCAGTGAAAAAAGCCCTCTACCCCATCCCACACAGTTCCACAAGAGGGAATCAATGTGCTGCTCAAGTTCAGAAAAGGCCTTCAGTTCGTAGAAAGGTTTTGATCTTGAAGATCACCATAACAAGATGAAGAAAATAATATTTTCGTGCCACTTGAGTACTTATCAGCTGCAGCATACAGCAGCTAGAAAAAATAGAAAACAGAGAACTGTCCTGTCCATTCCTTCCCTCACCTCCACACCTAGTGTGTTAAGATGTAAGAGCAAAATAATTTAATATAATTGAAGAAAATGTTGAAAATTAATAAAACATTAAGCCTTTTATATTAGATTTGCCATGTTTTTCTCATCTCCAGCAACACGTGACGTTCCTTTACATATGTGGCTCTATTATGATATGCCTGATATGAAATACTGTTATTATTCATTTTTCTGAACATGTTTTTTTGAACTTTTTCAGAAAGCTTTATCTTTAATTCAGTGTGATGATAGTGACAGCAATGACAATTAACAGTCCTGGGCATTTCAAAAGAATTCTTGTTAATAGTGTGAAGTACGATCTCTCAAGTGGCTGACATCTATGAGTAGTGCAGTTTAATGAGGGTGAAGAGGAAAAAAGAGATCTACTACAGTCAAAGGACAAAATCGTTTTTGTCAAAGCTGTCAGAATCAATGATAAAAGAAGCAGTAGAACAAGTTAGCAATTCCTAGCCATACCATAGAAGTATCACTATTGGATTCAAACTATACAAAACTATATAAAGAATAATATCTACTAGAAATCAAAATGGACTTGGTTGGAAAAGAAACCTAAATGAACATTCTAAACTGGAATTTACACTAAGTAAGTACATCTATTTTTGGAAACAAAAGCAGCTATATTTTCACTAAAAAAGTGTTAAGAGTGCAAGAGAAGAAAAATCTAGAATTGAAGCTAAAATGTATTAAGATAGGAATATTTGAGCTGAGGCTGATGTAGAACATTTCACAAAAGAGTTGACATCTCATGTGCGTTTCACAGCATTCCTCCATCCAGAGGATAAAATATGTAATACTCAAGTAGGAGTAAAGGTATATTTAAGTTTGGGTAAATCTGCGTTCAAATTTATGCCTCATGCAAGAGGAGATACCGGTTATGTCTCCATTTTCCTGTTTTCATTTTTCACTTAAATAGTTTTCCCATCACATTTTTCTGTATTTAAAAATAGTGGACAAAATTTTCAAGTCTTCATGAAAAAAATAATTATTTTGGTCATAAGTTCCCTAGTCAATTTTGTGTAACATTTAAATTCTTAAGTTTATTCAAACCCACAAAAGCGAAACAATTTAAAGTACCATTTGGAATATGTTCATTGTTAATGCAAAAATTTCTGGAAATACTACCTCTGCTTCTGTTCCTTAGGCTTATAGAAAAATACTATAAAGTACCTTATGGATTTATTTTATTTATATTTTAAACCTGTAGTTTTCTTTTTATAATATCATGTCTTGTTGCAGTAAGTCCAAATTCAATTCTTGGCCAAAATGGGGGAGGGTGGTGCTGTGGTACATGTTTTCCTGAAAGATGGGCTGGACTCATGCATGCTGTTTCACTTAATGACATTTACTTTTCTTTTAAAAAAATTAATTAATATATCTATAGAATTATTCTCAAAGAACAACTACAGGTCCATTTACCAAAAAGAACAACAGAATTTAAATTCTTTCTCTTCAGACAGCTAATGTAATTCTTAACTTCCAAACTGCAAAAAGACTAAAAATGTTTGAAAGTGAGATTTTAACTTCACAACATCCTCCATAACCGCTGGTATTTTCATATAGCACCAGCAAAATATTTCTGAACTGTACTGAACAAATGATACAATGACTTTCTCAGAAAAGGAATATAACAAACTAACCAGCTACATCCAAATCAAAGAATCATAGAATCGTTTAGGTTGGAAAAGACCTTTAAGATCATAAAGTGCAACCGTTAACCTGGCGCTGCCATCCCACCACTAAACCATGTCCCTAAATACCACAATTAGGGTTAGCATATAACCACTAATTTTATTTTCACTTGAAATTACTGTGCACAACACTCAAAACACTTTGTACTTAAAAAAGATATTGTGCAATATTTGAACAGTCTGGAAAAAATTCTTCATTCTCCAAAAATAGATCAAAATTATTAGTGCTATTAATTACTACAGTTCTACCAAATCTGAGTTTATTAAGGAAAGCTTAAAAGTCTTTTGACTTTAATAAGAAGATTCAATGAAAGTGTGGATATTTTTACAAACGCTGCAACCTCTGTCTGACTGACTGAACAGATGTGGAACAGAACTGCATGCCATTCCAGCCAATATGCATGGGAAGCCTCAGGTCTCCTTTGTTCCCCATGGCAAATATAGCCCTCCTTTAGATTTTCATTCCATTCACTCCATTAAATAACACAGAATACCTGATTATTAATTGATAATGTACAAATTTGAAATGCACAAAAATATTTTTATTTAACATGATGTGCTAAGTTGTCCCATCTCGCTCTGTATCTTTGATAAGATTTCTATACAAGTTCATTTCTTTGCAGAGAGGATACCTACCTAGCCCTTCAAGAACAACCAGTACTGTAAATTCTGCATCTGCTTTGTAGAACCAGAATACATGCAGTTAAAATTGCACAAGTGAAAACAGTATATATATACAAAAATACACACAGGTATAGTTTTCATCTAACTGACATTTAATATAAATCCAATTTGAGGAATCTCTATTAATAGAGTATCTTAATAGTAGTTTATAGTATTAGTATTTCTGCACATTCAAAATATACATTAGTCAGCATCAGTGGTAGGGAATAGTCCTGATAGTGAGCTTAAAAGGTCACCATTACCTGTCTTCTCTGTTATGTCTAGCAAAAGCAGTATGAAAACATCACTACCCAAAAAAAAAACAAACCAAAACCAAACAAACAAAACAAACCCCCACCAAACCAAAACCCAAGGCAAAACCAAACCAAACCAAACCAAAAAAACACAAAACCTCATGAGGTGGAATGTCCACAGCCTTTCAAGAATACTGGGTATTTCATTCTAACCTAAATCTTCCCAGCCAAACCATTTCTGCTACAATTTTAAACATGTCTCTAACTATGCTGTTTAACATAGAGGTTAGTTTATTTGTTTCATTTTGCAAGACCTTTTTGTGCACTTTCGCTATACCAAACCAACACTCTTTCAGTCTTTCCTCCCAGGTCATATTTTCCTAAGCCTCTCATCTGAAGAAGCCTCATCTTTCTTGAGATCTGCTGCAAAGAACAATGTAGTATGGTGTGATGCCTTTCTTACGCAGATTGAATTGTGTAGGTAGCTAGGGTCTGGCGGCCGGAAGATATCGCGCTGTGCGGAAAGATAAGGCCCCTCTCCAGGTAGCCAATAACATTTGGTTTATGATGTAAGCGGACAGAAGTGATGTTGTAAACCCAAGCTATATAACCCCGTGTTACTCACTAATAAACGCCATTTGCCGTCCACCACGTTGGTGTCAGCGAGTGATGGCCCGAGCGGCCTGGGGTTGGTCGCCGTGCCGTTCCTGAACCAGGTCGCCACGCCGACGAAGGCAACAAGTGGTGCCGAAACCCGGGAATTGTCGCCTGGACGGGTGAACGGCGGCCGGAGCGGCAGGACCAGCCCGGCGGAGGACGCCCGGACCAACAAGGAGGATGGAAGCCCTTGTGAAGGTCGTATCACAACTACATAAGCAGTGGGGTATTGATTGTAAACCCAAAGATTTTACTCTCGCAGTTGCGAGGCTTTTGCAAATTGGGGTCATTGCCCAGCCGGTGGATATTCTCCACCCTGAAGTGTGGGATAAATGCACTAAAGTGTTAGCCGAGGAGACGATGTCCACGGGTCGTGGGAAAAACCTTAAGTCGTGGGGGAAAGTCGTACAGGCCCTGCGGAGGGCCATACAAGAACAGGAGACCTGGAGGGCGGCAAAGAACTGTTTGTTGGCCACCCCGAAGTTGGGAGTTGGGGCAGCCACGCAGACTTTGCACCCCCCAGACGATGACGATTCTACTGAGCCTAAAGATCTGCAAGAGGGAGACACGTCCCCTCGACTCCTGAGCCCTCAACTCCCACACCCCGACCCACTTACGGAGGGGCAGAAACGAGCTAAATCCTTCTGGGGTAGGCTAGCTGAGGAGGCCAGGGGCGCCGCGGAGAAATCAGAGTCTGAAGAAGTCTGGGCTGGACCACCCCCCTACGCGCCCCAAGATGGCGCCGAGCAAAAAGGCAGAGGGCGGGGTGAGGATGCCCTTGGCGGGAATAGGGAGAAAGCGCCGGCATTAACGAGCCCACGCAAACGGGATGGGGAGGAGAACGAGGAGGAGAAAGGGGGTGGGGGCGACCGGGAAGGGGAGGGGAGCGCGAGCGAAGGGCGGAAAGTCCATCAGAGCGGCCGTCTGAAAAAATGCCCCTGTAGGACAAACACCCCGCCGAGCAGAGGGCGGGGCGAGCCAAGAGGGAGGGAACGGCCCGCCCGCAGGGGAAGTGGGCGGGGCCGGAGCCCAACAAAAAGGTACTGGAAACCGGAAGTAACAGTCAGTCGAGTTCCGACTCTGGATCAGACACTAGCTGGGACGAGTGGCTCGCAACCGATTTGAACTTAGAGGAGGAGGAAACGGAGATAAACAAAGTTAAGGACCAAAATATTTCCATCCAAATTAAAGAGGAACCACGAGGGAAAGAAATCCCTCTCACGGACTGGAGGAAAATAAAAATTGCGTGTGCCGGCTGGGCCCCATCGGCCGCGCTAGCATTCCCAGTCCGGGTGACAGATGGGGGACAGAGGGTCCACTCGCCAATAAACCCTAAGGATATACAAGCGATTGTTAAGGCAATTGTGGATAAAGGGCTTAATTCTGCCATGGTCTCCACCCTCATAGATGGTGTCTTCGGGGGAGACGATATGCTCCCGTTTGATATAAAACAAACTTGTAGATTGATCTTTGACGGAGCAGGGATGATTGTTTTTAAACAAGAATGGGAGGACAACTGTGCGAGACAACTAGCCCAAGTCACCGGGGCGGATCACCCGCTACATGGCTCCAGCCTGCAGCGGCTGATGGGTACAGACCCAACAATGATTACCCCCCACGCGCAGGCCCAGGGCCTGCGGGCCCATGAAGTTATGGCAACTACTCGTGCAGCCAGAGAAGCTATTCGCACAGCCTCTAGAGTTATTGTCAAGCCATCGCCATGGTCCACAATAAAACAAAATGAAAATGAAAGTTTTACACAATTTGTGGATCGCCTCCAGGCAGCGGTCGACTCCTCGACCCTGCCTGCGGAAGCGAAGGGCCCGGTTGTTGCAGATTGCTTACGTCAGCAGTGCAATTCGACAACTAAAGAAATCCTACGATCACTGCCAGTGGGGTCAAGTATTGCAGACATGATTAAGCATGTTGCAAAGGAAGAGCATCTAGCCCCGATCCAGATGGCTGTTCGTACCGCAATAGCTAATGTGATGGCATGTCTTAAATGCGGCCAGGCGGGCCATGTCGTAGCAAACTGCCCTCGGTCGGGGCACCCACCAACAGCGCCTCCCCCACACCAGAACCGACCTAGAGGACCGTGTTGGGCCTGCGGAAAGAAAGGACATTTTGCTAAGGAATGTAGATCTAAAACTCAGGGAAATGGGAGGGGGAGAGGACACTTGGGCCGCGCTCAGTCCTCTCCCACTTGGGACATGAGGCGGCCCAACTATACCAACCCCAGATGGGGCGAAGCGCCCCCGAACCCACTACCCCCTCGAGAATCGACCAACTTTATGGTTCAACCAGTGATCCAGCCGAACCTGTCCCTACCCCAGGGACAGCAAGGACCACCCTCTGGGGGCGAGACCCCAGGGTGGCCCTGGCAGTAAGGTGTGATAACCCGCCCGTGGTGTGGGGGATCTGTTCCCTCTATAATACCTTACATCGTACCACCATTAGTGTCCCCTTTTTGATCGATACGGGAGCAGATGTTACAGTTATCCCTGAGACGAACTGGCCCCCGCGTTGGAAATTGGAAGACGCCCCCATGGTGGGTGGAGTCGGGGGATTAACCCGAGCTCGAAAGAGTGCTCAATTGGTAGCAATCACGCTTCACACTGAAAAAGGACCTGAGAAAACCATTACCCTCTTCCCATATGTCATGTCAGGAGTCCCACCCCTGTTGGGAAGGGACGCCCTAGCCCTATTAAAAGCCAGGGTGACAAATTTACCGTAAGGGCCACTGCTGCATACCCACTCCCACCAATTAGACTGACGTGGAAATCGTCCGACCCAGTGTGGGTCGAGCAGTGGCCCCTGTCAAAGCCTCGAATGGATGCTCTTCTTGAGCTAGTCGACCGCGAACTACAACGAGGTCATATAGAGCCTTCCACTAGCCCATGGAACACCCCAGTTTTTGTAATACCCAAACGAACGGGCGAGGGGTTTCGCCTCCTCCATGACCTGCGTGAAGTAAATAAGAGAATTCAACCGATGGGCCCCGTCCAAACGCTGTTGCCCATGAACTCTATGATACCAAAAGGACAACCTTGTGCTGTCCTTGATATTAAGGACTGTTTCTTTTCGATACCCCTACATGAAGAGGACAAAGAGCGGTTTGCTTTCTCTGTCGTGTTCCCAAACAGCCAACGCCCCAACCTACGTTTCCAGTGGAAAGTGCTGCCTCAAGGAATGATCAACTCGCCTACTATCTGCCAGATTGCTGTGGATCGAGCGTTGGCACCAGTTCGACGCAGTGACCCGACTGCGACTATCATCCAATACATGGATGATATCTTGATCGCCGCGCCGTCAGGAGGTCAGGTGGACCAGCTAGTATCAACAGTTTCGGAAACTTTAAAACTAAATGGGTTCGAGATCGCGAGCGCGAAAGTTAAAAGAGGACCATGTGTAAGCTTTTTGGGGGTAGAGATCACAAGTTCTTACGTAACCCCACCCCAAATAAAAATCCACCAGAACATCAAAACACTCCATGATATGCAACAGTTAGTAGGGTCCTTGCAATGGCTCCGCAACATTGTCCTGATCCCTCCTGAAATCATGGCCCCCCTGTACGATCTTCTAAAAGGAAAAAACCCATGGGAACAAAAAACTCTGACGATGGGAGCGATGAAGTCTCTTGACTTTATCGAGCAACAGGTATCGTCAAGCACGCTCACCAGGTGGAACCCAGATGTACCACTCGACCTGTATGTACACTTCACGGAGGGAGGGGGAGTAGGGGCACTAGCCCAGGGGCCCCCTGAAAAAGCTCAACCAATACAATGGGTAGTCCTAGGGAAACCGTCACGTGCATTCTCTCCAGGAGTAGAGTGCCTCGGTAATCTCATCATGAAGGGCAGAAAACTCGCCCTAAGACACCTAGGCATCGAACCCGCCAGGATATACCTACCTTTCCGTAAACAGCTCCCAACGCTATCAGTGACAATGTCAGAGTATCTAGCTATAGCTCTCGTCGGATTTGGCGGAGAAGTCCGGTATGCTACAAAACCCCCCTGGGCTCAAATGCTGACAATTGTCAACATTGACCTCCCAAGGAAGATCATGGATCGGCCCCGACGGGGACCAACGGTCTTCACAGA
The DNA here is from genome assembly GCA_034008185.1 of Gorsachius magnificus. Taxonomy (NCBI): domain Eukaryota; kingdom Metazoa; phylum Chordata; class Aves; order Pelecaniformes; family Ardeidae; genus Gorsachius; species Gorsachius magnificus. The sequence goes on from CM067083.1 coordinate 79,349,296, forward strand.
TGCATCCTCAGCGACCTCAACCGCAGCGGTGGTATGGCAATCGGGAGGAGAATGGCACTGCATTAAAACGACCGATTGTGCGCTTTCAGTCCAGCAGCTAGAAGCAATGGCCGTAGTACTGGCGTGTGGACTGTTCCCAATGGAACACCTCAACATAGTGACCGATTCGATGTTCATGGTCAAGCTTTGCTTAGCCATGTCGGGGCCTGGCGTTTCAACATCCACAGCAGCTCTCATGCTGGAAGAAGCACTTTTTTCCAGAAAGGGCACCATATCAGTCATCCACGTCAACAGCCACAACCCAATCAAAGGATTTTTCCAAATTGGCAACGACAAAGCAGACGCCGCTGCAAAAGGGTTGTGGACGTTAAGAGATGCCCGCCAGCTACACGAGTCTCTCCACATCGGAGCTAAAGCGCTAGCAAAGAAATGCGGGATCTCGGTCACTGACGCGAAACACATAGTAGCCACGTGTCCCCATTGCCAGAAAGCACCACTGTGGTCCAGCGGAGTCAACCCCAGAGGCCTTAAGGCCTCCGAAGTGTGGCAGACGGACTTTACGCTCTGTCAGTTGCTGAAACCTCGAGCGTGGCTAGCAGTAACTGTAGATACATATAGCGGAGTGATTGTAGCCACACAACACCTTAAAACCGACTCCAAAGCGACCATCCAACATTGGCTGACGGTCATGGCGTGGCTTGGCGTCCCTAATCAAATCAAAACAGACAACGGCCCGAATTTCGTCTCTAAATCAGTCCAGGCATTTGCTTTGAAATGGGGTATCACCTTAACACACGGTATTCCGTATAATAGCACAGGACAAGCTATAGTCGAACGGGCAAATCAAACTCTGAAATCTAAATTAGAGGTGTTGGCAAAGACAGAAGGTTTTGCCAACGCCATTCCCCCAGGAGACCAAGCACGCCTGTTAGCAACTGCTCTTTTAGCACTAAATCAATTCCCCAGAGGGGAAGAAACGAATAGCCCCACCCAAAAACATTGGGCCACTCGAGCGCTAGAAGAAGGCCCGTTAGTTATAGTCAAAAATGAGCTGGGAGAATGGGAACAAGGGTGGAGGCTGGTCCTGACAGGGCGAGGGTATGCTGCTGTCAAAAGAGATGGCAAAGTTAAGTGGTGTCCGCTTAAGTCTATTAAACCGGACCTCCAGAATAAAGCTAATGAAAACCGTGAGTTTTTGCCCACAGGACCAGATTGTTGGACGTCCCCGTAACCCGTACACCCCGGTGGCAAGAGAGGATGACAAGTCGACAAGCGTCCTGTCCGCACCCGGGAGCTCCACACTGGCAGAATCTGAACAACGACGACCTGGCCCTCATGGGAGGGGACTGCGATGCCTTTGTGTAATCTTGATTTTAGGGTCAGTCACTGTAAGACAGGTAACATCAGAGTACCATCCCCATCGGCCATTCAGGTGGGTTCTAAGAGACCCTGCACGCGGCGATAAAGTGATACGAGAAAACATAACAGCAGGTGCTCCAACCTTTACAATAACAACTTGTGATTTATTCCCTGAAACTGGTGCTTGTAAGCAAACTTACCTAGCAAAAAAGCAGCATGACTCAATGTGGGGAACATATTGGTGCCCCAGTTCGAACCCAGGAATGAGTTATTGTAACTTTCCAGGATACGGGTTTTGCGGATACTGGGGATGTGAGACCATTGTAACAAGTGATAGGTGGAATCCAAGAAAAAACGATGAATTTTTGCGGGTAACATGGGGACCAAATAAGTGTAACCGTCCGAAATACGGAGCCGAAGGGTCTCTGGTCAGCCAAGGTACTTGTACCCATTTGATTTTAGAAATCCTACAACCGACTAATACGGGTTGGGCTGTAGGAAAAATGTGGTCAGTATTCATTCACAAAGCTGGGGCAGATCTAGGAATAGTGGTACAGATTATTAGACTCGTGCCACAAGCACCCCAAGCGATCGGACCTAATCCGGTTCTTAAACCTCAAATCAAGCCTAATCCGGTTCTTGACCCACAAATATCTGCACCTCCATCACATACTGCCACAAAGAATACCGAAGTCACCACACCTGCAGCGACATGTGCCACCAAAATTCCTGATGAAATTCCTCTAAAAATTCTTGATAGAAATCCTCTCTGGAAAATGATGCAAGCTAGCTACCAAGTGCTAAACAAAACTAACCCAAATCTTACAGAGGGTTGTTGGCTGTGCTACGGAATAGAACCACCCTTTTATGAGGCTGTAGGAGTAAGTGATATACCCTTACGAGTAAATGTTTCGAATCCGGTCCAGTGTATATGGGACACAGAAAAGCAAGGAATTACATTAGCACGAGTGGTAGGAAGTGGCGTGTGCGTAGGTAAAATCCCAAAGCACAAAGAACAACTGTGTGTCAGTAAGACACAAGATAGAACCCCTGCGAAGTGGTTAATACCAGCCAACAATGCTAAGTGGGTTTGTTCTATTATGGGAGTTACACCTTGTTTGTCATTGGAAAAATTTGACGGGTCCTCAGAATATTGTGTCCAGGTAACCATAGTCCCCAAAATCTTTTACCATACTGAAGACTTTGCCTACGACTCACAGACTACCCCAGAACATCATCTGTCAAAACGAGAACCCTTTACAGCACTAACAATAGCTACTCTAATGATCATGGGAGGTGCTGGAATAGGTACAGGAGTAGCATCCTTGGTGCAACAGAGTAAAGAACTTAGCGCCCTGAGGATGGCAGTAGATGAGGACCTGGCTAGAATTGAACAATCAATAAGTGCGTTAGAACAATCAATTAGATCACTATCTGAAGTAGTGTTGCAAAATCGAAGAGGATTAGACCTGATACTCTTACAGCAAGGGGGAGTGTGCGCTGCACTAAGGGAAGAATGTTGTGTGTATGCGGACCATACCGGAATAGTGAGGGACACTATGGCTAAATTACGAGAGGGATTAGAAAAACGAAAAAAGGAGCGGGAGGCACAACAAAGCTGGCTTGCATCATGGTTTAACCATTCACCATGGCTGACCACCCTGATATCTACCTTGATAGGGCCGATCGCAATGATCGTGATAGCATTGATCTTTGGACCCTGTATACTGAATAGACTCGTGTCGTTCGTTAAAAGCCGACTAGAGAAGATTGACATCATGTTGATAGAACGTCAACAGCTGCTTTAAGAATGTTCCTGCTGAAAATTTCCTTTCCCTATCCCCAGTCATACCCCGTTGCTCCTAATTACCCCCCAACTACCTCTTGCGTAACGTGCCTTATGTTTTCTATTCAAGTTTGTGATACATATATTTTAAGATAGTTATATTTTAGCCAATTTAATTATGCATAGGGAGGGGGGAAATGTAGGTAGCTAGGGTCTGGCGGCCGGAAGATATCGTGCTGTGCGGAAAGATAAGGCCCCTCTCCAGGTAGCCAATAACATTTGGTTTATGATGTAAGCGGACGGAAGTGATGTTGTAAACCCAAGCTATATAACCCCGTGTTACTCACTAATAAACGCCATTTGCCGTCCACCACGTTGGTGTCAGCGAGTGATGGCCCGAGCGGCCTGGGGTTGGTCGCCGTGCCGTTCCTGAACCAGGTCGCCACGCCGACGAAGGCAACAGAATTGGAATTACCTGGGAATTTCTTACACATGAAATTCCAGGTCATACATCTGTGTACAACATTACACTTGCTTTCTTGTAATGCCATTCTTGGCTTGTCCACAATGGCCGCATCTTATCTTTGATATATAGCTATTAAAATACTTCAACACAAATCATATTTTCTAGTTTATTGTAACTTCAGAGCTTATGACCTTCCTATGTAATTTGTATACTCTTCATACCAGAAAATGAACCTTGTAAGTGTATCTTTTCAGTTTTGCAGTAAGACATAACCAATCTATTTAAGCTTTATTGTTCTTTTTTGCATCCATGTGACAACAGTTGCATAAGGAACCTATTTCTCTAATTTGCTTATAAGAATGTCACCTTGAACAGTATGACTTTCTTAATCAATATTTATCACATCTACTGTGTTTTCCTTAGCCACAAGGCACATTGACCTGTCAAAGGAGGAAGCTTTACATTATTTGCTCTTGATAAAACAAACTTGACAGTTACTCCTCATTCTGAGACCTTTTAAATGTTTATGAGTAAATAGTTTATTTTTCCAGCACTCTTCCAGGAATAGAAATTCAGCTAACTGGTCTATAAAAAAAAAAAATCTCATACTACAACCTCACTTTGTTCCATCTAATTCCATTAAGTGGTTCCAAGTTAGGAAAGTAGGAATAGGTGGATGATTTAGATGTTAAGTGAACATAAGGAACCAGTATAAATGTACTTCAAAATTTGGAGAAATATCTAAATTGGGATCAATCTGAGCTTGTCTACCTTTTCCAGACTCCTAGAGCTTCACCTATCATCCATGAGTTCTCAAAAGGTAATTATTAACAGATCTGAGACTATTTCATTTTAAAGTTTTTCAAAACTCTCTTACTCAAGTGTTTGGAAAACTTAAGTTCCTTGACAATTGGTGGGGTTTTTTTAATCCAATTTCAGTATTATTTAAGAAATCATCAACTGATCTGAGTCTTCTTTGGTTTAGACTTCTGTTAATTCTGTTGGCAGAAATTCCAGTTTTAATGACATTCACTTTCTTGAATTCTAGTCAGTATATTTTGCTATTTTGCACTTCCCTAATAATAAACCATTATTTTCCATTCCCAAGCATTGATTCACTATCAGAAATATCACAATAACATCTCATATGTGGGCATTTAGTATTTTCAGTATTAAAAAAGTCAACATACATTATAACATCTTTCTAAGAATATTGTAAGAACTGTGTCCTCCTATACTACTTTTCCCAGTAAACAACTAGTTTGAGATATTTGTTGATACTAAAACCTTGGTTTTGGTTAGTTTTGTTAGATGATTCTAAAAAGGATGGGAAGAAAAAGCCTTGTTCACTTACTTTTCATGGTTTAGTGTTTTGTTTTGGATCTTGATTCACAGCAATGCAAATCACAGTAACAATACTCCTTTGTGCTTTTTACAATTACACTGTTGCTCCCAGCAGGTGTCTCAACTGTATTGTGGACGGAGAACACCAGATTATCTTCAAGAAATCTCTCCCTACTTCTGCCTTTCATCTATTCTTGAACAAAATTTATCCTTCTTTATCAATATCTCAACCCTGAAATATATTCTATTGTATGCCAGCCATGTCTAATGTGCAAGTTTCTGTTATAGATCACCAAGATTGAACTCTTGTCATCTAAACACAGGTGAAATGCACTGTTATACTATCAGTTGTCAAAAGTTCAAATACAGCATTCTCGACTCATTTCATTCCTTCTTTCTCATTCTGCTAACAGACCTTAGTTATACATGTGTTTATAAAGGAGAACAGCTTTTCACATAAATTGCGATGTTGCTTAATTCATTCACAGAAAAACAGAGACGAGCAAGCCTTTTCAGACCATCTCGTTTTCTATCCTCCTTCTCAGTTGACTGTTCTCTAACATTTCTTGAACACCTTTTCTGATCTTCATAGGGCACTATATATATTCTCCTTAAAGAGATATTTTCTCCCTAGCCAATATTTACTTTGACTCACTTACAAGCTTTTTTCCCTTGATACTTTAGCAATGCTGCCCACCTGCCATCATTCAACATCCATTTTACCCCCAAGATATTTAATTCCCCTTAGTGTAAACTTATATTAACTGCAAAGGTGAGTATCCTATTTTATTAGTATTATGGGGAATGAAGAAGAAAAAAAAACAACACACAAAACAAACCACAAGGTACAAGGTATCTAGAAATAAGATATGTGAAATATGGAATAGAATAGTTCAGTTGAAAGGGACCTGCAACGATCATCTATTCCAACTGCCTGACCATTTCAGGGCTGACCAAAAGTTAAAGCATGCTATTACAGGCATTGTCCAAATGCCTCTTAAACACTGACAGGCTTGGGGCATTGGCTACCTCTGCAGGAAGCCTGTTCCAGTGTTTGACCACCATCCCAGTAAAGAAATGCTTCCTAATGTCAAGTCTGAACCTTCCCTGGCACAGCTTTGAACCATTCCCACACATCCTGTCACTGGGAGAAGATCTCAACTCCTGCCTCTCCACTTGACCTCCTAGGAAGCTGTAGAGCACAGTGAGGTCACCCCTCAGCCTCCTTTTGTCCAAACTAGCCAAACCCAGTGTCCTCAGCCACTCCTCATAGGACATCATGCCTTCCAGTCTTTTCACCAGCTTTGTTGCCCTACTCTTGATGCATTCTAATACCTTAACATTCTTTTTAAATTGTGAGGGCCAGAACTACACACAATGATCAAGGTGAGACCACAACAACACTAAATACAGTGGGAATATAATAATGTGAATTTTAATACAGGAAAGAAATTATAGTTTTATTTACAAATCAATGCTACCTGTATACTACAGCAAAAATATCAACAAAATGGTATCTTTTTCTTTAAAAAAGGAAAGACTTTTAATTAAAGCAGTGGGTTTAATACTGAAGACCAACACAAAATATTTTAATTTCTTAAGTAATTTTTTTCCAATTTTTACTTTGGCTTCTGTTCATAGATGCAACAGATTTTTGGTGTTTATACTCATTCACCCAAGACCAAAACAAATGTTAATTAAGAAAAAAACCCAGAACCCTGTTTATATCAACTTGATCCACATAAAGCATTAGTTGGCAATACAAGTGTCACTATAATTTAAAGGCCCCGACATCTAGCTGTTCATGTATTCTTTGTTTTGGAATTCTCTGAGATTCACAAATTATTTAGAATTTTTCTAGTCTGTATTCTTTAGCACAGAGATTAGAATATGTACTTGAAATTAAGTTGCTGTTTTGAGACCAATTAAGTCCATTAGGACATGCAGCTGATGAACATACTACCATTTTTCCCACTTTTCTTTCTTGAAGACAATCGACTGTAGCAAATCTGTAAATCTGAAAGGACTTAATTAGTATCCAGGGACAATTTAGTGGAATTTAATTAACAGAGAGAACATAAATTACTTTAAGAAAAAAAACTAAAACTAACCAACCTCTCGTTATATCCTGCTAGGGTGGGGTTTTTTATTGGAAATTCTATTTAAAAGGAATACACTTTGTTATTTAGAATGATCACAGGAAGCAATACTTATCTTCAGACTATCAAGAAAAGTGTTCTAGAGCCTCATTCCAACTTTTTGTCTGTACAACAGATGGGCTACATTAAAAAAAAGTCCTGAGAGCTAAAATAAAGGGAGAAACTGAATCATAGAAGGAAGCAGAATATAGCTATTATTTCACACACACACACAAAAGTCAGGTGCAGGAGCATTCAAACACAGATTCACAGAAAAAGGACTCTTTTTTTTTTCTTCCCTAAAGGAACAGACTCATCTACCTACTGTCACAATACCTACTCCATAAAATACTACCAGGGCAGAAGGCTTTATTATAATATTAAAACCTTTACCTGTTGTATATTCATTTTTATTTCTATTACCTTATCCCCACTGTAACAGACTGCATCTCTTCTTACTAAGATAGAATTAACCTTTCTAGTTTATTCATCTACTCTGTAGAGTGTTAACTATTCCTTCTTATGCTGTATTCAACCTGATCTTTGCTCTCTCCAGTGTTATTGCTCATATCCTTCTAGAAGCATCTGTCCCTGTTTCAATATGACACAACCTCTATTTTCTCCTGTGCCAAGTTATCCTCATTACAGGTTCCTGAACAAGAGCCAGGTCTGATCAGCAGAGAACAACCCAGTATTCTGAGGTCCAGAATGACATAAAGAGCAATAGCCAGACTCCTTAGGTTAATCTTCTCTGACTTAGCCATTTCTGCATCATAAAGCTGGGGAGTGTTGCGGACAGGGTCTGGTTGTTACCTATAGTGCATGAAAAGCAACTTATTTATGTCTTTTCTCAAATTAGTATCAAGATGTACAGCTATTCCTCCACAGAGAATACAGGGAGAATACTTCAATGAGGCAGGCAACCCAGTAACGGCTGTTCTTTATGGTAATCTTTTAGATGTGCAGATGTTCATTATTTTAAAGGAAGCCTAGGATTCCAGGTTTCTCTCTTATTTCAAACTGGGCTCTAAACATGGACTGACTTCCTCTGTATGACCTTTGTACCACACAATCTCAGATTAAATTGGATCCAGATCAAATACAAGTGGCAATCTATTTTGCACATCTCTTCATACGGTTCTTGTGAAGGCAGCTACACTAAGGATTCAAAGGCACACAAAAACACTATGGAAGACTGCATCTGTGTTTACAAGGAGTGCTTCACGTAGCATCGGGAGAATGCTCAGCTATCCATTAGCCACATAACTGACTTTCTTTCCTACAAGATAAGAGCATGGGACATTGCATAGAATTGAACACAATGGTACTGTCAAGAGGCAGCTGAAGTACACATCTGAAGTATCAGTCTCCAGTGCATTCCCGGGAATGACACTAGAGTTAACGTGGGCTTTTACTGACTGCAGAGTGTCAAATCACCACACAGCTCTTTCCATTTGTGTTTATTCAAGACGACATATCCCATAGTGAAGGAACGAAGAACATGGACATAGCTGTTCTTAAAATGCTTTGAAAGGGAGAGGTATCTTTCCCTTATTAAAGAAGTAAAACTTTAAGGAATTGTTAAAGAATTCATAGAACTGAGCCCTAACAATTAAGATATACAGATATTTTTTAAATTTAAAAAAAAATATATTTTTTTCCCTCAAAATGGACTTACAATTTTCCAGGATTTGGCATATGGGCAACTCCCCATAATTAATCTTGAGAAGAATCCAGAAATAGTTTAGGTATGTTTCCTTCCTTTTCTTCCTGTCTATAATAAAAGTATCAACTCTTCTTGTATCTATGTTTATAAAGTAATAATAGAAATACACAAAGTAAATTTGTCCCTAAAAAATACTTATTTTATCAATTAAAAAAAATTATCACTGTAACTGCTATACCAAAATATGATTGTCTTGACTGGGTTGAACTTTTGGGAATTGTCCATTCAGATAGAGGAAATCCAAAACACTAAAATAATCGTAAAATAAGGCATGCATTATCATCCTAAACAACTTTTCAATAAAGGAGAGTAAAATGTGGGTGATTAAAAGAGAAACAAAGGGGGAGAAAATAAGAATGATATCCATCTTACATTAAGGAATCACTGGCCAAATGGAAGAAACAGATATAAACAGTGATAAGTGTTGTGCCTTCATTTTAATGGATTTGAAATTAAGTCTTAAATGACACAAGGAGTCTTACAACACAGTTTCTAAATATCAGCTGAAATGATCGTATTCAGCTTCAGCCCTAAACATCCCCCACTGAATATTTCTTATTCCATGGCACAAGATAACCTCTTCCTTAGCTGAAGTAACTACTTCCTTTTAAAAGATTCCTCTCCCCCCACCCCTTGCCTCAAAAAGACACCAGTTTGCAGCTGAGCTCTAACAAGATTTAAACTCTACTTCTTTAAGATTGACAGTTTCTCATAGCTGAGAGTTGTTTCCGTATGTACTTCAAAGGCAAGCAATGCTGTGGACTTCCCAGCAGTGTGTCCCGCCTTTGAAGTCTTTGAATTATCCATAGGAGATGTTACTAACAAAGAGAAACTGACAGTCTTAAAGGAGAATTTAAATTTACTTACTGCGAATGCCACAAAAAAGGGAGAGGATTACCTTTTTTAAACTGATTCTTTTTTCTGTCTCTTCAGACAGCAACAGATTTCAAGAAAAAAAAAAAGTTGTAGCTGGGATTACCGTTTATCAGCAGGAACAATCAGTATCATGATACGAAGGGCCTAGCCACTCCAGAAACAAATGTAAATTTAAAGTTAATATTTCCTGAAATAATTCTTTATGTTTTTTAAATAAACTGAACACCTGAATCTCCTCATTCATTGTAAAATTTATTTAAAATTTCTTTAAGAAGAGCTCATGTTCTTTTTTTTCTCTTAAATGTTTACAGTAGTCACAGGTAGATCAAGTAGATCACAACATACACAGAAAAACTTCTTTTCTGTCTTCATTCCTATTTCTACTTACATCTCGACTTCAAAACATCCTTTATGAAAAGATCAGATGGCTGTTAACGACATACCTCTTTCAGAAAACTGGAGCTAAGACAAACATTAAACATGAAATATTTTTTTGGTTAATTTTTTGGGGGGAGGGGGGAATTACTTCAAGATATTGAGCAAAGCAGTTTCAAAGCCTTAAAACATATGACTTTTCTAAATAAAAGGGCTTTTTTTAAAAGGTAACCTGTTTATTTTAAAGATACTCACCAAACAATTTAAATCAAAGTGAAATATTTCCAATTTATGTAAACCTAAGTCCATAATTGTTTCACTGAACCACAAATTACTTTTTCAATCATCATACGATTGAAATCTGAGGGTTTTTTCACTTCCTGTCCTATTTCAGAACAATAATAAAAAAAAAAAAATCAAAAAACATTGATAAACAAGCTACTTATTTCTTGCCTTAGGTCTGTAAATCTAAACGTGAAATCAGAAGTTTGATTATCTTAGCCTTTTGGTGACACCAGCCAACAAACTTTTAGGGAGGCAGACTCTTAACTTCACTGACTTGTTTGGTTTTGGGTTTTTTAAAGGCATGAAGAAAATAATGTTATAAATCATTTTATGCACTGCCATCTCTGTTCCCTTCTCACCTTCTGACAGCCAGACACAAATCTTATTTGAACCTAATTAAAAGTAAGCAGGCAGTCTCTCTTGCTGTAACTGTTTATCCAGCAGAGTTAGTCTTCACTACAGGTCGCCTGACATGTAACACATTGTTTCTTATTCTCACTTTTTTATTTCAGATTTAGATAGATAGTAGCATTACATAACAAGGGTATCAACAGTCTTCCAGTTCACTGAACCATGAGAAGAGTTTGAGGCTCACTGCGCTCTTTTCTTGCCAATGACAGTTCAACCAGCATGGAAGAAGTTAGCAACATTGCCAAGAAGATTAAATACACCTCGTTTGACTAAGTACCTTCCTTGTATCTTCCATTACAGTCAGATTTTCGTCTTACTAAGGTCTTAGTTCTAAATGCCACTAGACAGACTCAAATCAAACTTTAGACTTTAAAGCATTTTTCAAAGATGTCACTGTCAAGGCAAAACAGAGGGGCAAAACAAACTTTAGGGTGAGGTAAGAGAAAGGTAGCAATCGTATATTTCTACTGGAAAGTCAGGAGTTCACTTTTAACTCATGTAACTCATCTGAAAAACAAGGCTCCAAACTTCCTTTGGTTTCAATTCCTAGCAGTTAAAACCAGGGTTCCCTTCTGCAATTCTTTCTGAAAAAGCAGATGCTGAAACTCCAGACAAATATGGCACTGTTTTCTAACTTAACTAGTGTCAGAAGCAGTGCTGGAATTTACGTCTTCTATTTCACTGAACATACTATTACATCTTTCAAGTTACCATATTTTTCTCCAAAACTTAAGTTTTAAATAAAATCAAAAGACACAGCTGTTAGCAACTGTGAAGGCACCGCAGACAACACAGATAGGACATGCCTGATTTATTGACAACTGTGAGCTCAAACACACAGAATTCAGCAACTGAAGCATGCTTACGAGAATACTTATGCTAATAAATCCACATTATTTGTTATACACTACCTTGCCAATAGAATTTCTTGTGATTTACTTAAGATTCCCTAAATTGAGATAGATATATGAGTAGTGACACCCCTCCTCCCTCTCTTTGTACATGTGAATATATCTGCACATAGTCTAATGCTTTAGCCTTACCAGTGCTGTCATCATAAACAACAGTAACTGTTTTCCACTTGAAGAACTGCACAAGGTCAAGGATGGCACGGCTGAGTGAAGAGAAATCTGGATAGAGGCTGACATAGAAGGAGTCCTTGTTGTCTGACACCTGATGTTTCCAGCGGGTCTGGATATGTGGAACACCCAAAGCGTTGCAGATGGATTGCACAGCATTAGCTGAGGAGCTATGGGATGGTCCGAAGATGGCAGCCACCCCAAGGGACAGCTGATCGCAGGCTGAAGAGGAGACAGAAGTCTGTCAATGATGAGAGGAAAGAAGGCAGTGTGCCAGAAGGTATTGCACAATTCATACTAAACAAAAGGCACAGCATGAAATATAACTTTATTGCTGACAGAGCTCCCTCCTTGTGTAACACTTTCACTTACACAGATTTCAACTTCAGAACACATTTATAAGCTTTCACTATAAGCTGATGAATAGCAACACTTAACATTGAAATAGCACTCAGCTATGTTTAATAAACACTTCTATGTCAGTGGAAGTCATAAAGGCCAGTAATTGTGTATATTTTAAAAAGCACTGACAAGAGAAGAGATTTATGCTCAGGTGCATCTTGCATTTGGAAAAGGGACATATGAGACAGTATTCTAACCTAGGCTGTTTAAGTGTTAACTTCTTTCTCAATCAATCAACACTATTTCTACTAAGATCCTAATTACTCAGAAATTGTACATGTTAAGTAGATTCTGGTTAAGTGTCAGGCAAGTGATTAAATTCATTGAAATGGATGTTTGAATTTCTGTATCTGAGAAGTAGGCATGTTGACTAGCAAAATCTAAAGGTCAACATTTTCCCTAAAAGAAAATCAAATTGCTATCTGCTAATGGAAAATCTTCAGTGTCCTTTCTTAAACACTGGAAATACTCAGTTTTGCTACACCTATATTTGTAGGTGAAACCATCCCTCAGAGTCACTGACATAATACTGCTGCATTCTAGGGTCTTATCTCTCCTCTTTCAAATATAGGGTGGCCCGACCTATACTGTGCATTAGCAGTCTCTGGTTTGTATTATCTCCCACAGTACACTCCAGTATCTTGTAGAATATTGTAGATTAGTTGGGACATGCCAAAAGGAAGGCAGGAAAACTAGTCAATACAGCAGACCAGTGTTTCAGCCCATTCCCTGCTCCTGTTTAGATCACTGACATAGACATACAAACTTTATGAGCGTGCAGTTTTGAAAAACAACAGATTCTATCTTCTAAGAAAACATCCTATTTGGTAGATAGAAGTCATGAAAACTATCTCTCAAATCCAATCTAGATGCAAGTATTTGTATGAGATTTGATTAATTAATATTGTTACTCCACCATCAATGTTCCTGACAGCTGAGGAAACAAGCAGTAGAAACACATCTTGCGTTACCTTGTCTCAGCAAGTCAAAATTAATTGTTTTATTGTGCACACCCTTTTCAACATGATAAAAATATTGCTAAGTCTTTCAAGTGCATTCCAGAAACTATGCTGGCACACCTTTTTATTACCACAGAGCACCAGTGGTTTCAATGAACTTCTCACAGACACACAGGATCTCCATTGCATTTCTGAGCGTCAGATCAGGGCCTAAATGACTAGCTTGATAAAAAAACATTTATGCTAATATTGCCCTTCCTAAGAGTAATCAACAAGCTTTATGCAAATGTCAGTAAATGGGATCACTAACAACAGCAATAGCTACCAGATGGCTTTTCAATGGGCTTTTTTTTTTTCCTGTTTCTGAGATTTGAATAATGCAATGCTTTCACACGTGATTTAATATGGCACAGGCTCTATCAGATGCATACCAATTTTTCTAGTGCATTGAGGGATATTTTGTTTGCATTTACATTATTCTTCACTGAAACAGTATCTTCTGTCATCTTGCCTTCAGGTTACTCTTTCATATAGTACCTTTAAAAACCCATTAATATTTCATCTATATTCAACTTCAAAAGTGTGTGTTATTAAGAGGTCTAAACAGGCTATTTTTGGTGCAGTGCCTGCCTGCTCACTAATGGACATAATCATGAACCACAAAATGAGTCAAATGCTTAAACCTCATTGTTAAAACTCTGCTTTGGAGCCATCATAATAAAATGAACCATTTTATGTCAACCTTTAGCCTTTGAGTCTGAACTAAAGCACCTGTCAGCACAAATGTAGTTGGCTGTATTGTGAACTGATGAAGCAAAAAGCTATTAGCACTGGAAGATTTCACAGATTTTGATAGAGCCTGACCAGTTACAAATAAAGAGTTGCATTCTCATCCAAGATGCAAGTGGGAACAATGAATATATACAATCTATTTAATATATCCAATCAATGGCATGTTGCTATTCTAACTTTAGCTATTATAGTCTATCAAGAATTAGAAATACAACATTACGGGTAAGCTTGCACATTCAAACAAACCCCAAGTAAGGGCTAAAAGTAGTTGCATTGTCTCAGGAAATGCTTAAAGAATTAAAGATCGCGGAAAAAATTTCTCTGCTCCCTACATCCTCCCTCAGGAATGGAGAGAAACTGTCCCATTAAATTTCACAGGACAGCACATGCTGGAGTCAGGAAGCAGCTGAATTTGGAAAATGAGGAGGAAAGGAGAAAGAAGGGGACAGAATTAAGGATCAGTCCATTTATTCACTGTTGGATGAGAAGGAAAGGAAAGAGTAGTCTCTCTCAGAATCTGCTTTAATCCATCATCCAAAACACAAGAATAACAACTCAGAAATACTTTGTTAAAAGTGTTGTTTGTCTTTCTTCTTCCACACACTCTCCTCAGCAAAGAAACCATCTTGCTAGGTATAAATATTTAACCCATCATATTTTTCATAAATGAAAGTATCTTACAATGACCAAACTGTGTGAATTTCCGTACAAACACGGATACTGCCTATTTTCATACCTAACAACAGCTTATATTAGAATTGCTTATTTAACAAATACACAGTTAAAACAGGTTAGCAAGATTAACTCTGTATGTTACAGCAAAAAAAGAAAAAAATCTCATAATTTTTAAATTAATTTTTTAATCAGTATTATATTCCACTTTTAAGATGTACTTCATGTACATTCATTCTGACACAGCATAGCTTTTCCCTATGTAACATTTCTAACGTGGTAGAAAATGTTTTTATTCATATTAGCCCACTATAACACCAGAAATCCCTTACTGTGTAAATCTTCCAGTCTTCAACACTTGGGAGTGACATATTGAGACCAGATCATTTGGCAGATTTAGGCTAAAAACCTGTCATAAGAAATACAGGTCGACCTCTGATTCTTTCACCCTTCTTATTTTCTTGTTAAGGATAACATTCATATGAAATTGGCTCTTCAATTTATAAAAAAAAATATTTTTAAAAAATATGTAATACAGTGCAAAATTCAATACTGAGTTCTGACACCAGGCTTTGTATTTTCTCCTATAAATACACACTGAACTTGTTGGGATTTGTACTTTCTAAGATATGGCAATGATGCAGTACAACCTGCATTAGTTGTCATAGACTTGAATGTAAAGCATGTAAAGCATTCTGAAAAATTCAATTTGTGTGATAATCAAAGATTTGAAAATTTAGGAAAAATGTTCAAAATTATTTTCAACTTTTTCTTCAAACAAATAATTTCTAGTTAGGAGAAAACTGTTGAACTCAGGCCTAGACATTTACCTGATAGCAATATTCTTAAACACAGCCTTAATATCTAGGCTTACTTTTACACCTTGTTGACATAAGATGCATAAAATTACAACTACTTGTTCCCCTTTGAGGCTCATACCTGATTAACTACGAGACATTCATATCCTAAAGGTATTTATGGCGATAAAGTGATTGAATGCTTAAAATTGAATTGGAGACTTCTTCCACGTTCACTAGAATAAGGGCACTTTGCATTTTCCAGGAGAAAGCCTGGAGATAGTGTTTTCTCACTCCAAAGGAGCTGGTCTCAAAAACACCCTTGTCACAAAGCTCAGAAATATATGCTTCAGATTTTTAAATATTTAAGAGATAGCTTTTAGGTGGGGCAGTGAGTGAAAAGGTGACAATGTAATTTTCAAGCAGTTACCATAACAGCCTTCAAGGGGTGGTCTTTAAAGCAGTTCTTTGATGTCAGACACAAACTCGTACAATCTCATTGCATATGGCTTTATTGGACAGACACTTTATCAGGTAGGTAAATGAAGTGAGTCTTAGTTGCTCATTAAAAAAAAAACTAAATATGCAAAAGGTTACCTTTTTTGGATGCTTCAAAACTATCATAGAGATTTATTTTTTGTGTGTCGTATGTTAACGTGGTGTTTGGCAGAAGAGTTCTGTTTCTGTTGATTGTGTTCACAGCAAATCTGAAGGCTAATTCTTCTGCTCCCATTGGACCAGATTCCACACACTCAAAAATGCCTCCTGGTAGTGGGAGAAAGAAGAAAGAAAAAACCAAACGACTAGTAAGCAAAAATGGAATACAAGAACATCCGTAATTACCAGTTTGGGAAAAGATTCGTCATCCTGAAATTCTTATCTTAATAAACCTGATACAATGCAACTCACAAAATCATCTCATGATTTTGGTGAGGTTTGGGTCAAACCATAAATAACCCAGCAATAAATCAAACTTACCTTAAAGAAAACTCATTTGTATTTTTTTCTTTCCATACAACATTCATTTTACTGTTGTGAATAAAAAGTGTGGCAATATAAACTAACCGCACTATTTGGAAGCAAAATAGCAGAGGCATGAAGAATATGTAATTGTTATTTTACATAGCTAAACTTCAAATGATTACATTTACCTCTTCCAGATCAACCACTGCATATGTGTGTGTGGCAGAGGGGAGGGAGATTTTTGGATTCTTGTTTTCAGCTGTTCTAAACTTCTGATACAGCTATAATGAACTGGAGGGTTCACTGGAAATGCAACATATAAAGGAGCATGGAACTGGGATGCCCCAAACTGCCTCCGGAAATTAAGATGTATACTTATTTTAGCATTACTGTGTGCCTGAACTGGTAAATATGTTGAGCAAAGGGTTCAAATTTTGCTCTTTTGCACTGAGCGACATGTACATGCTAACCTCATTCTCAGCAAATACAGGAATCTAAGAAACTACATCCTGCATAAGCTGTATCATGCAATGAAAGCATTCCCAAAGCACACTGATGGAGTAAGATATGCCTCAAATGACAGGCAATTTCTAGAATGCTTCTGAGCCAGCCTTAGTCTTAAATGAAACAAACAAGTTTGTGAAATGGTGCTGTGCTTCAGCTGTTCTTTTCTCATTTATGAGATATCGTTGCCCATGAAATGTAAATTTATACATACTTTGGGATAACATCATTTATTCTTGGGTCTGGAAAGGCCAAGGATACAGTGACAATAAAATTAATTTGAAGATATGTCCATGCTATTGTGACATGGAATACCTCAGAAAAATTATCAGCATCCATACGGTCTCTTCAGTCTTCATGTTAACAGCATCTATCAATACTAATGGACAGCCAATGACCATCACCTAAGGATCACTAATTAGAAGCTGGGCATTGTATCTGTGAAAGAAACATTTCTCAATTGCTTTCTCCTAGCTTGTGCTTATTAATTTTCAAAGTACCTGTCCTTGTATCATCTAAAAAAATGTATTCAACACTCCACTACCTTCTCGGCAAGAAGCTCTCAGAATCTGAATGTACAGAAACTGAGTCACTGAACTTCACAAACTACAGTCAGGTTGTAAATAGACTTACTGAGCAGCCAAGTAGATAAATAATTTCTAAAGCAAAAAAGAATATGTCTTTATTTATCAACTCTTTCCCTTTCTGATACAATTAAATATGAAAAAGCTTTTCTTTTTCACTTTTGCAAACCTCCTACCTCTTCCAGCCTGTTTCTCACTACAGGATGGAGGTGTTAACTTTTTTCCTGCAGATAAGCCCTTAAATTCCTGGTGAGAGCCCTAGGGGCAGATGCTCAAATATTAATTTAAAAGCACAAGCGCTAACCACTGGGATGAGATGTGTCTAATAATTATTTAAACATTAGTCATTTAAAACTGAGAAAAGAGACGCTGATGGGAGAGGCAGAAACTTAAGAAAAATTTAGATAGCTGGGGAAATGATCCAAACTCTTTGAGCACAGTATGCATATATAATCAGTAACCAATATTAACAATAGTTCAGAAGCTAAAGCAAAAGAAAGTTAGATGACATTCAGGTAAATATAGGCCTAGTACACAGTAAAACTGAAAAAAATTACTGTTTGTTTGCACAATAATGTAATATTAAAATGAAAGACAACCTACTGCTTTTGAAAATAATGAAGTGTTCTGTTCAGGAAAGCATAGTCTGATAGACAAGACTTTGTGCTGCTTAAGACTTATAGCATCTAAACATTACAAATCAAACTGTGACACAGAGGAATCCTAGTTTGGTTTGGGGAAAATATTTTAAAATTGCTGTAGAAAGCTAGAAATTAGTGAATAAATGATAAATACAGTTATTAAAAAAAAAATTATATCCTAAGTTACAATGGATTCATAAAAAGAAATAAGCATTCCAAAATCTTTCTTCTCCCTGAAATTTTTACATTGAAAGATTTCTTCTTTCATTTCGATGTGTCTGAAGCTCAGTACAATATTCCTTCTTTATTCCTGTATTTTTCATTCTGGTCATTTCTAAATACTTGAGATGGGGAATTCCTTGTCAAAAATGCAGCCACTACTCTTACCATAAGATAAAATAAAAATAAAAATGGTTTTTAACCTTTCATATGTGGGTAATTCCTAATGGTAGTGACAGTCCATCACATAGTAAGACAATTTTATGAAGAAGACAGTCTCTATCTCCTGTGAATGGCAATGTGAAATTTCCCACATGCACCATTCAGTGGCTTCTCCTCTCACTCATGCAGTTGGTCCCTGTGATAAAAGTACCCCCTGCAAAGCAGGCAGCATATGGTCTGTCTGCCTCAGGGAGGATTTTCATTCCAAAGGAAAACAGAGGTAGAATAACCTGTTTCTGTTGTCCTATGATTAGGATATTTTGTAAGAAGGAAGGAAAACCTAGCTTCTGACTCCTAATCCTGAATATTTTCACATTTTACATTAGATAGACACTGAATTAAAAATAAGAACCCCAGAGGAATATAGATTAGACCATATATTTGCAGTTTCCTAGCAGTTTTCTAACCTACAAGATGTCAAACTTCTACTAGGCTCCTATCATTCAGTTTTATGCTACTTCTGTATCTGCTCAAGCAGCAGGAGAGAAACATCCCAGAATTAAAGATTTTGGATGCTGGCAGTTGTAGGTTCATCTTAACCTTCACACTAAGAAGTGACTCAAATCAACAGGTTCTCAAAGTGCAACATGTCTGACTAACATGCAAAATGGCTGAAAATGCTAAGGTCCGCTGCAGTGAATAACAGCTGCTGGCTTTGGCCAACCTCATACTGCCCACAGGGCACCACCATTTTTTAATTGAACTTCTAAGCAGTTTAAATTGAACTCATACACCAAGCAGAGCAGGAGCTTAGGGAGACACATCTGCATTCTAAATACCTGAATATAGTCACAAAACAGCTCCTCATTCTCCAGATGAGAGCCCTTTTAAGAGTGCATGGAAGTCTATGCTCCAAATATTTCCAGGACATTCAAAGGCACATAAGTGAGTTCAGACATTGGCAGGAATGGGAAGTTTTAAATGGTGCTTTCTCCAATGCTGCATCAGATGCAATTAGGAACTTATCTATTAACTTTAAACTGCCTTGGCCTTAACTATTATATTCCTATATTTGTTACTGAATATGTAGATAATAACAAAAAAAATACTTTGAGTGTTTTTAAAGAAAATATTGTGTAAATCCACTGGCTTGATACTAGGAGACAAACCACAAAATACACTGCATTTTTTTTGTAAAGGAAATTAATAAAAAGGATTGGCTTTTCCCTTCAGGTATAGTCAATTATAAAGGCATAGTGGTTTCCAGAAGCTGTTACAGCGTACTGAGTCATGTTGTTCCCTCCCCAAGCAGGCTGTTCTTCTCTACTGTTGTACCTTGTATTCAGGATAGCCTTATTAATAATCAAATTGAGGAATGCCCTGCATGCTCTCAGATAAGCAGGCAGAAGAGTCATAAATCTTGTCATTGATATGTGGACAAGCAGCCAAGCCAATGCCTATCACTGTCTAACAGCTTGAAAAATGCAGGTGTTGGGGTTGGTCATCTTTTTAACATAGCGTGTAGATCTGTAATAGGCAGCAACACCAGTTCTCATATATAACTAGCAGCATATCCTAGAGGAGATGGCTGAATTTTTACTGCTACCTCAAAACAGAGACAGAAAACTTAAAAGCAGTAGTAAAATGTTCATTTAATGCTTAGCTTGTTTTAATGGTCTCATATATGACTTCTTCATTTACAATGTTAATGATATGGCAGTTGATCTCTGCCCTGTAACAATAACTCTAGGGAATATGGCATCACGTAGCTACAGCTCAATCTGTAGCTCATGAAGTTTTATTGACTGTGTACAGTAGGTGACTGCTGAACACTTCAAGTTTTTACTGTCATGATAACCACTTAGCAAAAGCTCAGTAGATTTTAGTAGTGATCACCACCTGAAGAATCATAGTGACGACATAGGTTTAAGACAGGCTAGTCCAAGCCAAAGTATACAAGAGCAATTGTAAAACAATCTTTAAATACTATTCTTTTGCGGTGACATCCAGGATAATTCAGATATCTTATTCATCTTGATATATTAGAACTGCTTTTACTGAACCTGAAATCTACTAGGATTTTTCATCACAGTTGTCACTACTGAATAAATATTTATATGACCACATTCTTTTACCATAAACAGTAGGGAAAATCCAGTCATCAGTGTGATACTGATGCAGTAACAGTTTCTTTAGAAACAGAAGCCATTGGAAATAAATTATAGTAGTACTTTATCAAAAAGGACAATATATAGTGTCTAAAATAGTATGATTAATGTAGGTGTCATTATTATTTTCCAAGGAAAAAGAAAATCTGAAATAGCTTTTACAACATTTATACAAGTCAAAAAAATTTCTTTCAAAATTGTTCAAATGAAAAAGTCTGCATTTTCCACCAAAAAACACTGAAGAATTGCCATTTTTAGTTCACAAGCCACCTTGTTTTTCTCCAATTTTCAAATAATTTTCTCAAACACAAAATCCAGAGGAAAAAGAATAAGTCAGCTTGCTACACATCTTACCAAAAATTACCAAACATTTTGGTCCTGCTCTTAACTACCTAATTTCACAAACAGGATAACCATTTGAATGATTCAACTCTCCATTTCTATCCCAGAGATGGATCTTAGATATTTTTCCCCCCACTTTGGGGCTCACTATCATCTTGTGTGTTTGGCATTGTTATCACCGTGTAATATCAACATACAAAAGTACTTAACTACACAAAATCACTAGATGAATACAAGTGCCAGAACAAGTTATTAGTAAATCTCTCCTCTTACATATGAAACAGATGCATGCTATAAAACCTAAACTACTGCTACCTAATTTTTTTTAATATCAAAACAAGTTGATAAAGATCTCACACAAACACACACTATTTTTTAATGGCTATAATTTTTTTAATATTATAGCCAATAATACTTAAAAATTTATATACAAAAATATTAAAAAGGTGACTGAGAGCCTGGAAAAAATTTGCTTTTAAGAACAATTTGTCTTTCCCAGTAACATTTTTTTCCCATCATTTTCCTTTAAAAACATATAAATATATTTAAATACTACTAATAAATTTATATGAAGTTATATAGGAATTAAATTATTTTATTTCTTCTTCATCACCTCAGAACAATACTTTAAATATAAGATAACTATGATGCCCAGATCTAATCCTGATGTGACAAATAGAAATCTCTTCTTCTGGCTGATCATTTCCCACTCAGAAAACATGAACTCTCAGACAGAGTTTGTTTAATTAACCGGAAAGATGGGAGAAAGGAGTAACTGGTATCTGTGAACATGGTATCTGTGACAAGCAACTTTTCTAGAAAAGTGTTTCAAGGGAGTATCAAGCAAGTCTATCAGGTATTATACCATTAAAATATATGCTTTGTCTGCTGTGTTCCAATTTTGAAATTGACCATTTGATAATCAGGGCATTGATTATATAAGGTGGTACAACATGTAGAGAGATAAAAAGTCAAAAGCGCATTATTGAGAGTTCAATGGATGCCACTATACTGTCAACATTTCTAGACCTGGAGGCAATGGCTTTTTGGAATTGTGAAGGCACTACAGTTCTCCAAACACAGGCATATCCAGAAGGCAGTGAAGAGGTTCACCCCAAAAATCCAATATCACTGGTGTGGTGTGGATGATACTGGGAGCAGGAGGCATGGTAGATGCTGAGCTACAGCAACTGATGAGGGTTGCTGGAGGAAGGCATTTTAGCCCTAATCAAGGATGCTATGGGCTGTACTGATAATCCTGTTTCAGATCCTGCTATGGATTGGAAAGCTACAGAGGTGGTTCAAAGACCTCCATAAAGATTGTTAACTTAGATCTATTTATATCTATAAATACAGAACAAAATTATATTTTAGCCACTTATTTCTGTCTGGAACAGGATTTAATAAAATTAATCATTTTCATGCAAGGCATTAAAAGTCAATGAAAAATTTTCTTCTTTACAACCTTTTCCATAAAAGGATGTAGTTTAATTTTTTATATTGATTTAGAATACAGCAGTGTGAATCTGGACTATACCATGCTTTTATCACTCCTTTTCAAAATCATTGAAAGCTTTCTGAATCTCACAACAGGAAGAAGTTTAAAAGGATCACTTGGCATAGAAAACTCTGATTATTTGACTTTGAAGACCTTTTTAGGTGGATAAGCCACTGTGGGAATAGACAGTACACTTTGGCATCATCATTTATCCATACCAAGTGTATATAGGGTTTGGAGGAGGGAAGCAGGACCTGGAATTTCTGGGGTTTATTTTCATTGCCACTGATTCCCTGTGTGATCTTGGAAAAGAAGTTTTTTCTGAAAAATAAATACCTTATCCCAAAACAGATGTAACAAACACCTCAACATTGTGATAGAGGCACAATTATCAGAAAATCAGTTACATGTTTTGATATGAGACATAATTTATGTTAAAGGCATTCATGGAATCAGTGTACGAAGGCATGATCACAGAATCCTGCAAATCTTGCACTATAAAATGCATAGAAATATTACCTTCAGCATCTAAGTTATCTTTCAATTAATATTTTAGTTGCATGAAACTGGCAACTTTAAGACATGTTTCTTGCCAAAGGGATTTGAATTATCCACAGATATAGGACTAATAAAACTATCTATTTTCTGATTGTACAATACATGAGAGGCTAAATATCCAATCAATGTTAGGTTTATCTTGTTAATTTAATGTTAAATTATATATCAAAACAGAGTTTGTTTTGTTTTTCTTAAGTGTGAGGAAATAACCATGGATCTCATTTGAACAAAAGCTTCTGTATCTTATAAAAAGGATTTTTAAAGGTGAGTACCTAAAAATGATAAGTATATATTGAAAATACAATTTTAAAGAATTTGATGCATTCTAACATTTTTAATTCAGATGTGACAAACATCACATGTCAGAACCTTACCTTTCATCAGAACAGTTCCAAATATGTTTGAAAAGTCATAAATAAAATACTACTAAGAAAATATTACTAGACTTGAACACGCAGCTTCTGATACCATCTCTGTTTATGAATATTACTCCTTTCAGTCAGAATATCAATGGAGCATGACTAAAGATGACAGGCAAAATAAGAACACCTAAACACATTCATCTACAGAGTTAGAATGTACTATCCGTAAGATTTCTTCCCACTTTAAGGATATACGTTAGCTTCCTCTGACACGCTAAGCAATTTATTGAAGAGTACACTTGATAATTTCAATGCAATTATCACATTCATGTAATATTTAGTCTCTAACGACTAACAGTAACAAAAGGAAACAAAACACTAAATGAAATGTGACTACAAAAATAGCCTTGGGAGATTTTGCTAAAAGGTGCTTTTTATTACTTCGGCTAACAAGTTGTTTTAAACTATCTTAAAACAACACACATTTCGTTTCTTTTCCTTTTTTTTTAAAAAGGCAGACAACACCCAAATAAAAAGCTTTTTGGTTTCCATGACGAAAACTTTTTTCTCCAAAACTTCCTTAAAGAAGATAATACAAAAATTTAAATGCTTAGGGTTTACATAAATACTTTCACAAGGTCTAATGCAGAAGTCTTACACCTGTTTATAGGCTACTTACTGGGCAATTACAATCTTCAAACTTTCCTGCATATAGGTCTGAAGATATACAAATCATAGACCATTTCACTTTATTCTAGAAAGAGCCATAAAATATTTTAGAACACTGAAAAACAGTTTCCTAACCGTCTCATACAGACCATAGATAAATGCTAATAATACTGCATTAGGCCAGGATTTTTTCTTTCCATCACTGCTATTCACCCATCTTCTCAAACATTGGTTTGTGTCTGGAATCACATTTAGGAAGCCAAACTACACAGACAATGAAGGAAATTTTATCCAGGCTTTCACTTGCTTTTAAAATAAAAGTGGCTTACTCATGAGAAATAAGTAGACATTAAAAAAGTAAATGTATTTGGAACTTAACTCCTGCAATATTGTAAACAAGTCAGGAAAGAACATAGGACTCCGAATCAGATCTTACCATTGTAATTTTTCAAGCAGGACTTAGAAAAGTTGCACACCTAATTTCTCTAGAGAAATTCACAGAGCCTGTGGTTCAGCAGTTACCAGGAGTCACTTGGCAATTCCATGGAAGGCTGAAAAGTTTCCCAGAACTGTGGGCATCCAACCACGTAGAGAAATACTGCAGTGTAAGAAGCTCATGCTAGGATGCCTCGACATATAAAGATGAAACAGAAAAGTGCCTAAACTTCACAGGTGTCAGAAGGCTATTAATTAGGAGAAGCTCAAAGCACAGCTTACATGGAAAGACACCTGAAATGAAATATACTTCTTACGATTATATGCTTATTCATTTTTTTCAAATAAACAACTTGTTAAAAGACTTGCCTATAAAGCAGAAAAAAGATTCCTTTATATACTGAACTCTAAGCCCATGTCTTTCAATGTTCAAAACAATGCCCTAACCAGCAGGCAATATACTGACAAATAACAATTTTCAAATTTGATTGAAGATAGACTACCATATAGACAGGAATTTTCAGTCTACTGAAAGATACAGAAAACAAAAGCAAGCCTGAAGTTATCACATACTATAAAAGTATGTGATATAAAAAATGTATATATGGTATGATATGTATGTGATATATAAAAGTATGTGTTAGGTATGAAATAGGAACCAGCCCATGATCTCTAGATCATTTGCTTTTTATCCAATCCATTTCTTGTAGAAAATGCTTAAATAGAAGAGCAAGTTAGGGTAAGGACTCAGATTTTCTTCTGAGTGTTCTACGATTCCAGCCTGTAGCTTCCAACTTGCTTTCCTATTTAATCCTACACTTCCTTCCACAATCACTAGTGCACCTTACTGGACTCGTGTTATATGGTCAGGTCAGCACCTGCTTGCCCTTTGTGGTCAAGTAATTCTTAAAGCATCTTCAGCATCAAATATCGGCATGTGCTAGCCAGAAGTACCTTCAGAGTCAAATCCCAGTTATCCGGATAACTTGACTCAGCCTGCTAAGACACAGCAAGTAATTTAAAAGCAACAAAACAAGAACTGCAGGATCTGGCAAATTATAATCACGTAACATGCATTATGATTTTTTTTCTGAAGAAAAACAAACAGATTCTCACACTTAAGGCCTGTATAAGTCTTCAAAATAAATAACTTCCATTTCCTCTTTCCAAAAATATTGAGAAACAAAAACTTTATTGAAATTACTAACAAAAGCTTAAAATTGCAATCCATCATAGAAGATCAATTTCTGTTTTAAAATAAACAGCAAGAGTACTCATTTTCATTGCTTTGGACATTAAAAAAAGGTCATTAAAAGGTTTTTTTGCTATCACAAAAGACTAAAACATGGATCCTGCAAATGGATATACAAAAAAAAAAAAATGCTTGATGTGAGCTCTGCTAAATGCCCTGACCTCTGTTAAAGTAAGTGAAGTTTGAGCATCTGGATTCCTGAGCAGAATCTTTTCCAGAAGTAAAATGTATAAATTATTATCACCAGCTTTAGGATGATTTTTTATTTTTAATGCTTAATATTTAAATGTTTAGGAGCTTGTAGATATCTAAGTGGTTTGAGCAAGTTCAAAACCCTGAATTTTCACATTTTTCTTTCTTCTCTCAAGATTTTCACAGGTAGAATTCTTCAGTAACCTGAAACAATTCTTATGAAGTGTATTATCTAATTTAAGAGATGGGAAAAAAGAAAAAGAACATACCTAGACTTAAAATATATGTATAGACACACACACGTAACAGAAGAGATTAAGAGTACCAAATATCATTCCATGAGTGGTATAAGCTGTATCTACTTTTCACTATCCACAGAATCCCTTTCATAAATGGATTTAGTTTTGTAATAGTGTTTAATAGTAATTCTTTGGGCTAATGAAATA
This sequence comes from Gorsachius magnificus, assembly GCA_034008185.1. NCBI lineage: Eukaryota > Metazoa > Chordata > Aves > Pelecaniformes > Ardeidae > Gorsachius > Gorsachius magnificus. The sequence goes on from CM067083.1 coordinate 79,375,758, forward strand.
GTGTTTAGAATTCTATTCTGGAGAAAGGTGGTACACTGCTTATTTAAAGGACCCACATTGCTCTTATTTAGTGAAATACTTTTTGTTTACACAGACATTTCAGACAAAAAGTAGAATTGGGGTATTTTTGCTGCGCATAGGCAAAGCAACCTCCAAAGAACAAAGAAAAATTTGTTTCTTAATGGAAAAAAAGTAGAACTTTACAAGTGCTCCTCCATGATCCCTGAATAAGCAAAGGCAAGAGCTAGTAAACCTACTTGTTTAGCAGGGACTAGAAGCAGAGTGGTTTTGTTTTCTAAGGACTGTATATATGCAATACAAAATAAAGCTTTCTTGTCCTGCATATGGCACTGTAAAGTGAGTATAATGAAGTTTTTTGGTTATTTTTGTATTTCAGGAAAATGTTTTCAAATTTTAGTTTGCTACATCATTTCTTACATTACTTCATCGTAATGTGTTACTACTTCCTAACACTGCCACATTACAGTGCATTAACTGGAACAGTTTGTTGTTTCCATTTTGTCCATAAAGCTATTAAAAGATAGATTTTCTTCAATACTGCTTGGAGCATTTAATCATCTTTTCAAAGTCTTTCCCAGTTGTATTACAATTACACAGTTTGAAATCACTGCTGTAGAGATTTTGTGAAATACCAGGAAAAGTTAAAATAGTCATAAAAGAATTAAACAAATGTCAAAATCACATTGATGGAAAATTTTTAAATGTGAAAAACACTTTTTGCTGTTACATTTAAGGATGTTTCATTTCAGTACTCAAATGTTCAGATTCCAAAATTGTTTGAATGAGTGCACTGCTTAGAAATTAAGTCATTATCTTTTCATCTTAGTAAGAATCTCACCAAAATCACTTTTGCCTAAAGTATTTCTACCCTGGTTAAAATATTATACGTGCTGCTACAGGATTACGGTTTGAACACTTGAAAGCAATTTTCAGAAGACTAAGGTCAGTTATTGAATATTATTTGGAAAAGTCTTCACTATTCCTATCCCTAATGTACCACCTGCTTGGATTGCATAGAAATGGTATTTCTATATTCTCCCAATGATTACCTTTTTGAGTCTTCAGTCATGGGAGGAAAAAAAAAACCACCCTGATGTACCGTGAGTACAGAAACAAGCAAATAATATGAAGAAACAAGTCCTAGGTGTTGATGATAAAAACTCCAAGGAGCAAGGAAGAGATGGATCTGTAGCACAATTGTTAAGTGCTAACGTGGATGAAAGAGGAAGTTAAAACCAAAAATCTTCTCTTCAAAAGCAGAGATATTAGGCACATCTGCCTCTAGACTGTGCAAATTTATTTTCAAAGTTTTAAAAATACATTGGTTCAGATTCCTTGAGCTCACCTACTTCATAAGTTACACCAATAGTAAAACATACTACATTCTGTAATGTGACCTGAGATAAATTATGCATCTCAGTCTGACTTATACAAACAAGGCATTAGCAGAAGAAATTAAGACATTGCTCTCCAAAGAATTGCATGAGACGTACTATATCAACTCCATAAATAACAAGAAATATAAATTTAAAGCTTCTTAAAGATTTTGCATGTTATTTCTTTTCTAAATATTACACAGAAGATGTAGAAATTTTGCCACAGATTCATATTTCTAAATTCATTCAATTAATATGATAAATATCAATAAAAAGCATTTTAATGCTTATGAAAGTTGAGTGCTTCGGAAACTGATAATTTATGGCAGATTCTTGGAGACCAGTTATGGAAAACAGATTCTAGTGGGATCTTGAAGCAAACAAGCAAAAATGTTTAATGGGGCACAAGAGGATCTGTTCCAGTATGACACTTCTCAGAGACACCGATTCACTTCTCCGGTGATAAACCAGCAATGTTTAATTCACAGCCTACAGAAATATTATTGGAGGGGCTGGAGGAAAGCGTCGTACAGAAGCAGAAGGCAAAACCATTTGATCTGAAGCGCAGAGATACCGGATACTTTACACTCGTCTCTCATTTGCAGTACCTCTGACTGTCATTTGTTGTTCTTAATAATTACGCAATTATCTTTTCCATGAGAGGGAAGGTGTCTATATTCCTAATGACTGAAATGAGATCTAGATGTGCAAATGATACTTCTACAGTATATCCTTTCACTCTGTTTCCATCTATACCCCAGAATTCAGTTGTATCTAGAGTTTGGGTTTAGATTAATCATCATGTTTTATTAAGAGTCTAAATGCTAAGAAGTTATCAGCTAATATGATAATTATGCTCTAAAAAGTTGTTCACTAATTTGATAATTAAGTTTTAATTACTGAATTAGAAGCTTCTTGGGAAAAATTGAAAGTTGTTTTGGCAGGAAAGCAGGAGTTATGCATCCTACCTTATCTGAACCCTATATATGGATTAAATATTAACTGTTATCTTCTATAAAGCAAACCTTCCTTTCATTCTTCTGTATATCTTTCTAGTACGTGGCCAAACTCTTCCAGGCAGATACATCTTTAACCAGAATATTGTCTTACAACAGTATTAGCTGTACTTTTTTATTCACAAGGATATACTTTGAAAAAAGTCTAAAAAACTTTAAGCTACTGTATCCATAGTGAAGACTCATATTCGTATCAACAGAAGACTACACAGTAAAAATACCCCATGCATTTGTTCTTGGTCAATAAAAAAAATACTTTTTCATCCAGTGTGATCAGTTTCTTCCCATGCTGAGGCTTTTTTTTTTTTTTTTAAATACCTCCATGGACAAGAATTTTTTTGGAAAGAAGTTCAATGAATCATAGGCATCATATAAAATATTTTCTCAAGGAATCTTACAACTGCATTTGTCAGTGTCTAACAAAAATAGTATCTTCACTGAAGGCCATTCTACTTTAGCCATATGAATAGGCTATGCAGCCACCTTTTTCACAAAGTTTACCCCTGCAACCTCTGTTTTCAGGTATTCAAGCAAGGAGCATACCTAGCAAGGAGATATATATTGACGGAATCATTCCAACTATTTCCATTAGGAACACAATCTAAATATTATTAACAAAACAGGGGAGAAAAGGGTTTAAAACAGCAATCTGGAATATAAATTCTACAATAGCATATAACATGGAAGCTCTACTTCCATGCTGGTATTTTGCACACAGTTTTAATCCCAGGGCGGGGCCGGGGAGGGGGGCGGGGGTGGAAGGAGGACAGGGCGGGAATGACTGAAGTTGAAGAGGTATACTAGGAGTACAAGTTCCCATTGCATTCAATGGATCTTGGAGTACAGTTCAGTTCACGTGAGCACAGTCATTAGAACTCAATACGCATGTCCACATATGGGCTGAGGCAACAGACCTCTGGTACAGAAAAGGAATGTGTCCTTCCCAGGTTTTAAACATTACAAGCTAAAACAGGTCTTCTTTCTGAAGCCAGGGAATTTTGCTGTTTTCTGATGATGTGAAGTCATGATATTTGCAGCAGACAACTTTATGTAATACAGGTTTAACTTAGGTGGTATGAATGCTAAGAACATCTTTGAAACTGTTATCTGAATTCTCTCCATTTCATGTTTATTGTGGAGAGATGTATTTGTTCACCAGAAGTGGTAGTTTAAAAAAAAATTAATATTTCTCAAGCACAGCTGACAGATAAAAGTCCTAATAAGTTTGCCTTTAGTGACACAAAAAAGAATTTAAATACATTATTAAAAAATTATCAAACAGAAAGGTTGGAGACAATTGTATTTAGGGCTACAAAGATGATTAGGGCACTGGAGCAACTCTCCTACACAGAAAGGCTGAGGGAGCTGGCCTTGTTTAGCCTGAAGAAGAGAAGACTCAGAGGGGATCTCAAATACTTACAAATATCTTAAGGGTGGATGTCATGAGGACAGAGCCAGACTCTTCTCAGTGGTGCTCAGTAACAGGACAAAGGGCAATGGGCGCAAACTGAAGCATAAGAGGTTTTAGTTGAAAATGAGGAAAAACAACTTTACTTTGAGGGTGACAGAGCACTGGAACAGGCTGCCCAGGCGGGTTGTAGAATCTCCTTTGGAGATACTCAAAACCTGCCTAGACAATGTCCTGTGCAACCTGCTCTAGGTGAACCTGCTTTAGCAGGAGGATTGGACTAGATGATTTCCAGAGGTCCCTTCCAACCCCTGCCATTCTGTGATTCTGCAATTCTGTGATATTAAATATTTTGGTGGTGTCAAAACACAGTTACATTTTTACCAGTTTCTAGACCCTTAACACATTTTTTTCTCATCAAAGAGCAACATGAGTTACCATTTTTTTTCCATTTAGACATTTATATTAGTATGAGTTTTGCTGTGCTGAAGCATTAGCTATCTTTTTAAAATACGCAAAAACTTGAAATAATTTTTATATTTGAACAAAGCAACGGATTATTTAAGGTTATATATTTAGATTTCAGTTTAGGAACAAAAAGTGATCCAAGCCTCATTATTAAACCAGGTTTATGGTGTAAGTTTTGGGTAGTATTTCAGACCAAAAACCACCAGCTTTTTGAGTACTTCAGTCTTGTGCAACAGTTCATCATCTGACTGTCATCATTCAGAAGTTACACTGATCTCAGAGCACAAGACTTCACTACCTTCACACTTTTGTGTGGCAAGGGGCAGCTTAAATTTAGTGCAGGTACTGAATATAACCATTTTATCTTAAAAAATGTTCATTTAGCTTTTTCTAGTCTTTAAAGAGTCACATCTTCCACTAGTAAAGCCTCAGTGACAATTCTGCACCAGAGGGCTAGTTTTGTTGCACTGGTTTAAATTATTTTTGTTGTTGTTTGGTTTGTTTTTATCTTGGCCTCATCAGCCCAGCAGTTTCAGGTTATTTGCAGTCACAGTTAATACTTTAATGTTGAGTTGTAAAGAGGAATTTTGGGGAGAGACAGAACAGGATTCAATTGCCTGAAAACAGGTATCTACTGCCCCTTCGGAATGCCTAAGACTCTCTTAGGGTGCAACCTGCAGAGGCTGACAGATATGGCAAAGGACTCATTGGAGTTGCAAGCACTTTGTAACTGTGGATGGAGGTGATATGTTCTCGTAGCACCTATGTTATGGCAGCTGAATCCCATTCACTGGGTTGGATTTGATTTCACCTACTCTATAAAGTGGGTGTCCCTTCTGAGTTGGTTATTATAAGCAGCCTTTATAGCCTTCCTTAAAATGAGATAAAGCGTATCCTGAAAGTACCATTTAAAAGAGGTAAGATTTTCCTGCTGTTCCTTGTTGAACACAGAAATCCGACACTCCTAAATATTCCTTCATAATCCTCAATGATCTCCTGCAGGTGAATCTCACTAACTCTTTTTCACTAAAGAAAAAATTAAATCTTATTTCAGCAGCCCTTCTGAAGATGATACACAGAACAAATGCATACAAAGTCATACTAGCCAGTTTCAGGCACACTGACCTGCATCTGCTTAAAAAAAAAAAAGTAAGTTAAATCTGGATTTGCTACCTTTCACACATTTCAGACAACCAAGACTGTGATACTTGAAAATGACTGCTCAAATAACTAACAAAACCCAAGTTACATAGAAGTGGTTACCTTCTGATCCAGCGAAACAGAATTTATTCCCTGAACTAGAAATTAATTTTCCTCATATCCATTGATAAAAATAAGATTAGAGATATTTATGTAAAAATAATGGTCTGGTCTTTTGGAGGCATGTTGAAAAGATCTGTAAAGATAGAGCTTTCCCACTAAAAGTCATAGAGGTGATACAGAATACACTTACGTGTACAAAATTCATCCTACTAGAAGACCTCTGAAGTTAGTATGATCGCTCCCACTACAGTAAAAAAGAAAGACACACGCAGAGACTGATTCAAAATAGGTAGACTGAAAGGCTCTTGGCGCATGTCCTTTTTCTTCCTCCTTGTTATAGAGGTTAGATAAGATGAACTAAAGCTTGTCCTTTGAGCCTCTTTCCCCCTGGTTCTCCTCTGTGTGTATATATCTGCATACAAGTATGGGAGATACATCCTCGTGAGCTGGTAATGATAAAAAGGTCCTACAGGAAGAGCTTTCTGACACAGTACACTTGTATATTCATAATTAATTTCATGTTTACACTCCAGAGTGTTTATTCCTTATTCTTTACCAGTTGCCCTTTGTTACCACATTGCTATTTAACAAAGATAAACATTCATTCTGATATTACAGAACATTGTTTTAGTTATTGTGGTTTAATTATTTACTGTTAACTGCATTTTGAAACAGACAGTTGTCATAAAACATCTTTTGTCTTTTATGAGGGTCCTTCTTTATATGTTTTCCCCCAATAATCAAAAATTAAAGATTCCATGCAGTGATTTTCCCATGAATAGTATGTTGTAAAATGTGGTCAGAAATTATAGCTTTCCATACCCAATAAGTAACAGGGATTTCTTTAGAACTGACACAAGTAGAAGCATATCACTCTACAGCAAAAAAAAAAAAAAAAAAAGCAGCATTAAGTTGTCATACATATAAAGATATAGTGAAATTAGATTTAAATAACATTGTCTTAAATCATTAGCCTATCACTTGTTAGTGAACACTTTTGAGAAAGACAGGTTTTCTAGCCTTTCATATTGATTTATGTAAACCACTGGCCTCAGTGTCTTTATAATTCAATTCAAATCGGTAATGAGTCAGACCTGTGGAGAGGCCTGTTCAGAATGAACAGTGACAATTCAGTTGAAATGCTGCTCATGCCATGGAAACAATGAAGTGTGACACTTTATCTTTTACATCTGGCAACAGGTTTACTTGGGAAGAAAGTAAGAGTCATTTATTCTGTTTTTCAGAAAGGTGGCAATACAGATAGGAGAATTAAACATCTACTTTGGGGGAGTGAAAGCTAATTTTTTTTTGCCTTTTTCACATGTGTATTAAGCTGTTCTCTAAATTTATTTGGTACATTGAATATTCATTTATTTTTAGCTTTTCCTGCATTGAAGTCTATACATAGCCCCCTCTGAAAAGCTTCTGTGACATTTAAGATAGATAGTTCTTTAAAAACATTTTTCCTTCAGTTGAAGCCTAATCTCCAAAATGCCTTTCATTTTGCCTGTGTTAAGTATTTACCCATGAATAAAAGAAACTGGAAACATATGTAGAAAATAAGGCAACTGTTTCAAAATCTTCAGTGACTTCAGGTTTTTTCTGTCATATAAATTAACCTAAGTAAATAATTGTGAATTAGTAAAAATTCTTTTAAAGTGTGGCTTAATACTAACATGAAGTTACATATACCTTTTGCCCATGCTAGTTTGTTAATAAATTTATGCATCAAATTTCTAGAAAGATTTTAATCTCTGACTCAGATTTCCCCAAACCCTATTAATATATTTTTAACTCAGTGCTGTTTTCCATACAACATGATGTACAGCTATGAAAGTTCAGGTTTCTCATTAATGAGGTGTAATTTTAAGGATTAGCTGTAATATTGCATTCTGAATTTTTACACCTTAGATTAAAAGGCTATTTTCAAAACTCGCAATGGCTTAAAGTCAAATTCTGTCTTCCCTCAGCTCCACAGTATAACTTTTTCTTAGACATGGGGCAATATATGTACATCTCTGTTCTACTCAGGTCTGCCTGCAGGTCTGTTCTTTCAAACCAGCAGGCCAATGAAGTGCAATAATTTAAGCCTACATATGGAATGCAGTATTGCTCATGCTAGGGAGCAGATATGCAGTCAGTGTACTGCAAAAATAGTCCAGAAATGTATAACCAAACCACTGATCCAAAACAAACAAGGAATACGTATGTATCAGCTGGTCACACAACCTTAAATTAAGAGCCTGTTCCAATCCTCATTTCTGCAAGCTGTTTCTGGATCCCTCAGAAACAATGTAACTGGATAGTTTTAAATTTATGGATGTTCAGAAGCAACGAGAGATTTAAATAAATGCATTATAAACATATTTGAACTCCATTCTGAATGGTTCAGCTTGAAGATCTTATGCTCCAGGCTAGAAATTGCTTGTTGATTGTGCCTTGTATGGCTTTAGCAAATGACAGGCAACTGTAATCAGAAAGGACTCTAATCAGCAGGAGAGTTTCACATGTGCTATCCCTTATGAATGTTATTGTAGGTAACAATACTGCTGCTAGAATTAGAAAATCCTTCAAATAAAATATCTGTTACAGTCTTGCTCAGCTATTCAATTACCTATACAAAAAAAACAAGGAGCAATTTAGATTTCAGGTGTTTTATTGTGTACTTAATTTTTGAAAAATATGGGCTTGACATCAGTAAGATTTGCTAATTTAAGCAAAACATGCTATATCTTTTATTTTGAAAAAAAATGGGGTTTTTTAATTACATTTCTACTTTTGCTCAAGTTCTTTTATACTTATGTTTTAGTTATCTTCAATTGCCCTTTAACAAAAAGTGAAAAATAAAACTTTCAAACTGAAATTTCAAAATATTATTTTTTCATGTCATCTTAAATCTGTTGTGTTGGTAGTCTTAGATTAAACTGTTCTTTCCCACTGTTCAATGCTGCCATTGAAAAATGGGAAACAGATTTTTTTCAGTTTTTCTAACTGGAAAACAAAACACTCAGAAGTTAGAAGTGTAACAACTGAACAAGCATGTTCAATCATGTACTTGGTTTGTCTGGGATGGAGTTCATTTTCTTCATAGCAACCCATAGGGTGCTATGTTTTAGGTTTGTGGCTAAAACAGTGTTGATAACACACCAATGTTTTGGTTAATGCTGAACAGTGGTTTCACAACGTCAAGGCCTTCTGTTTCTCACTCTGCCACCCCAGCAAGTAGCCTGGCATTGGGCAAGAGACTGGGAGGGGACACAGCCAGGACAGCTCACCTGAATTGACTAACATGGTGTTCCATATCATCTAACATCATGCTCAGCAATAAAACTAGGGATGAAGTTTTTCCAAAGTAGCCATTGCTCAGGGATTGGCTGGGCATTGGTCTACTAGTGGTAAGTGATTGCTTTTTAATCACTTGTTCCTTACATTTTTCCCCCCTCCACTTATTGGAACTGCCTTTATCTTGACCCATTAATTATTTTTCTATACTTCTGCCCTTCCAAGTCTCTCCTCCATCCCTCTGGGGATGTGGGGTCAATCCACCACAATTCATGACTCTTCTCCATCATACAGATGACTGCTGTGAAAAATCTTTGATGGGCTCGATTTGGACATGCATGTACTTTTCCTTAACTTTAGCCACATAAGGTTTGATTGTAATCCTATGCTTCAAAGTGATAGGTACACATAACAAAGACTTTTCTCTGTTACAAGTGTATGGCATCTAGAACTGCTATATTTGATTGATTCACAGATGAGAATATGCTGTATATTCCCTGTAGCTTTGTGTTATTTATTAAATAATCTCTGATATTTAAACTATTGTATTTTACATTATTGTTATTATTGGGAAATAAGTTGTCTTAATAAATACAGTTACATGAAAAATTAAAATCTTTAATAGTCTGGATACTGATAAAACAAATAAATTGAAGGTTAGATTTACCTGGCGAAAAGTATCTCTAGGTATCATTAATGATGATGATCTTTCCTCCCTCATTTCCAACTTAGTGGTTCCATGGCATACCATTTACTTTCTTTTAGTAGCTTAACAACTTCTCTCTTCCCCATACATTGACATTGCTTCAGTACACTGCCAATATTCATCAGTATCTTTGTCAGTGTATCTGAAAAATTGTTTTAAGAACAGTTCATTTGGTCCTAAAGCCTGGAATATATTTGCTCAATCTCTTTGGAAGTGAACAGTTTCCTTGAATAGCACCGATTAATTATTTTACAGTTCTGAAAGCCCAAATGACTGAAAAATTTAGAAGGAAAGAGATGACAGACTTTTTCTTACTTCACTACTATAACTGTGTTTGCAGGAGAATATAAGAAAGTCTGCATAGTCACAGGCCAAATCAATTTTGGTTTCAGCCAAACCTATGATTTTAATCAAAGGAAAGATGAGATGTGAAAAGGAAACTTTCTGGAAACCATTGTTGCAGCAATGTGATCTGAGCATTACTTTTGCCTTCATTCAGTAACTGATACACATTACAATTGCCTCAACCCTTCTCCTGCAACTGATACCTTTCCCTCTGCAGTCAGATCCCCTGATAGTAAAGGAACACTGTATTCCATTCCAGAAACATTGTTGGCTCACAGCATCAAGCTATAGATACAGCCTGGTATCAGGACTTGTTTTAGAGACAAGCTTAGACCAGAATTAATTAATGCTCACCATGTGTGTACTACTAAAAATGTGCATTTGACAAAATATTTCACAAATATGCATTTAAAAGTTAATTCGACTTGTTTGGGACACGAGCACTCTTGCCAGCAGAAGGGCCATTAACAAAGGGCAGTAAAATGCAAATGTAATACCTGTCCTGAGAATCGCTGTTAGGTTCAGCTCTATTAATTACTTGACAGTGAGGGTAAAAGCACATTAATTACATTAACACAGCACCTGAACTAGAAGGTTCTGCAACTACAGCTGAAAGCAGGAATAACATGCAATCAACAAAACAGATTTGATTAAACAAAAAAGTGTGTGCAAGCTGCAGTGAAAGTAAGGCAAGCATTATTATCAAAGATACTTCAGTTAAATTATTAAAAGAACAACAAAAAAATTATGCTAAAGCCTAGGTGTGATGTTTCACAAATCTGCAATGCAATATGTCAGAGTTGAAACACCACATCAAACACCACAGTGGTTATGGCTGTAAGAAGAATCTACCTGAAACAGCATGCAAAACTAAATGCTTAAGAGGAGAGCAGAGGGTAGGGAGGAGAAAATAAGCCCATGAAGATTTGATGAAGAGCATCAAAATAACAAACAGCTAGGAAAGTCAAGATGATCTGCAAAATTAATGATTCTGTAAACATAGTGTGGTATTTTCAAAAACTGTCAGAGCATATTCTTTTCATTCAAGTGCATGGGATTTGCCTCTCAATTATGGATGAGGAAGCTATTATGAGGGTTTGTTTGTTTGTTTAAAAAAAACCCTCTCTCATAATAGCCATAGAATGGTGTGGAAAGTCCAAATACCTGAGATCAGAGCCACAAACAGAAGTGATCTCCTTCACACGCATACATATAACTTCATTCCTCTAGATCTCATTCAACTATTACACTTCCAAATTATAGCCCCCTATTTCTCATGTCAGTGATGCTTGCAGCCTTTTATAAAACCCATCTGAATGCTTACCTCTAAAGGACAGTTAATACTTGCCAAATGAATCTCTGCTAGTTGCTTGCCCCTGTTGGTGTCTGCTTAGCTCCCTCACTGCATTAAAACCCTGCTACCCTGCCCCAAACCTCCACCTCAAAACATCCACTCCGTTTCATCTGTATCCCAAGGTTTCTCACTCTCTGCACTTACAGAATCCAGCAATACATTTTCCAGAGCCAGACGTGGTAGCTGTGAGCTGTCCCACACTGCAGAGCCAATCCACGTCAGAGGATGGCTGAGAATAACCAGCATCTCCACTCAAGGTCTTGTACATGCTTAGCAACCTGCCTATCTTGTACCAGGTAAGAACAATAAAACAAGATCATCTTGCAGGCTTTAACATACCATTACAAACATGTCATTTAGGAATACTTTATCATAAGCCAAAATGAAAACTAATATCAGGTTGGCAAGAAGGTTTTTAAGGCCTTTAGAATCCCAAGCCAGGCAAAGAGAGCCACTAGTAAGACAAAGGGAGAAAAACTGAAATAGACAATTCAAAACAGACCAATAAACACCTTTAAAAGTCTTACCCACCAGAACAGCCAGAGTCGGTAACATCTGTACAAGCACAGAGATACCTTGGCATTCTAAGAGACTTTCTGCAAAACCTCTTTCATATATTTGCTTCATTACTCTAAGCTTCTAAAAAATGCATCAAGCATTGAAGAATGAGTTACTACTGGGAAGAGTAAGATACATACTGTGACAACAGACTACAGTCCAAAAACCAAAGGTTTACCCTCTTCTACCCCAATTTGCTCATATTTTCCAGAAAAGGAGAGAAATACTTGCTTCAGATAATATTAAACTAGCTTTTAGAAATGCTTCAAGTTCAGATTTCACATTTGCAGAGGAGTCAGCGTCTCCTGCTCTCACTGACTTTCTCTTGTATGGTAGGATAATCATTACCTTGGGGGTTCTCAGGTTTTTTACTTGGTTTCTTAACAATCAGATCCATATTTTATTATCTTTTAAAAGAAAAATCCCAGAGTGTAATTTTATACTGACTTGGGCTAAAAGCTTTTAATTAAAAAAAAAAAAAATTAAAAAAATTAACAAATCTTGGAATTCTATTGTGGTAAAAAGCAGTTAGAAATCAACTTTGCTATTTCATTCTGTGGGTGTTTTAAATTCATCTACAATGATAATCTATGGTTACTGACTTTCCCTCTCCACTTATCCTAGTTTATCTAGAAAATATAATCTCACCCTCTTTGAAAGGTACAGAAATTTTCTCACGCAAAACAGATGCTTCTATAAATGCAGACATGTGGCTCCATAACTAGGCTCACAAAACACCTTCCAATCAATGTTTGGACTGAAAGGAGGCCGTCAAGAAATTAATAAGAAGGTGATAACAGGAAAAGCACCATTTATAAATGCTCTCCCTATCAAACTTCCAAGCCCAAAACCAGATTTAAGCCCAAACCCAGATTTCGTGTCCCAAAACAAAGAAATAAAATAGCCTGACTAGCTGGGTTTGCATTGATTATAAAAATAAATTAAAAATAGCACCTATAGTGGCTCTTTACAAAGGCAGCAGTTGATAGCATGGTAGAAAGTACTGTGGTAAAAATAGTTTGAATGATATGTTACCAAACTAGAGGTCAAAAGAGATTATAGGAGAGGGCACATACTCTATGAAATTTTTGAATACTTTTATTGTGTACAAAACTACTGACATTTAGCCCTCTAGTTGCTTGAATAAGTCATTAAGATGCTCTGTTTTCCTCACTGCTATGTTAACAAATCATATCAATGAACAGTTTGCATATTCCACACCTTTCCAGCTTTCTCAACTATTCCAATGTTATTCTCACTATGCTTTATTCTAGACTTTTTCAGTAGCTAGGTTTTTTTAGTATCAATAAAAGATGAATGTTCAAACAGATACTATGTTCCACTAAAATGCAAAGTATTTCTCCTAAACACAGATATCACAATATTTGTTTTATGAATCCTATTTGGATCAAGGGAAAATTTACCAAGAGAAAAAAGTTAATTTCTTCATAACACTATCAGATCATCACAAAGTGCAGCATGGTTAATTTGAAACAACATCTTCATGCCATAAAAAAGTGTATTCCAGTTTCATAACCCAACAAAAGACTCCCTCGGAAGTTAATTTCTTCCTTTATATTCTGGACATTTTTTTTTTTTACACAATAGATATGGTTAACAATTTCTTTTTTAACTTCACTTACACAGCATCTAAGAATGAGAATGTGGTTTGGTGAGGGAAAATTTACAGTACAAAGCAAGCTGCTTATGCAAGACGATTGTGATGATCTCTTATTGCTTTGGCCCATTGCCACTTTATGAGTAAAGCATCTTTAGCATGTTCCTTATTGATTATTAACAGCAGTCATATTAAAAGGCATCTTAAGGCAGGTGTCTGATGAGGTTTTAATAAATGGTAAGCAATATTTCTCTGAATATATCATAAGAGAGTGCTCATTATATAGCATTATTTATTCCCTCATTATAACAGCAGTTTGACATTCTAGACTCAGACATCATAGAAACATAAAATCATAGAATAGTTTGGATTGGAAATGGCCTTTAAAGGTCATCTCGTTCAGCCCCTCTGCAGTGAGTAGATCCAGTTGCTCAGAGCCCCATCCAACCATGAGTGTTTCTAGGGATGGGACAACTACCACCTCTCTAGGCAACCTGTTGCAGTGTTTCACCACCCTGAGGATGTTTCAGCTGCAGCAGTTAGAAGCTAGATGTAAACACATGGCCATACAAATATTGTCATTGTTTGAGCCCAAGTATCAAAGAGTAAGAGAACTAATTACTTAATATATGATTTTTTTTTCCTCTTTTTATACCCTTGGGAAAACTGGAGTGCTACTGAGTCAGCTCAATACAAACATAAGTTACGAACTGCAGTGGGAAATCTCTGCCTGGACATGAGATTTTTTTTTTTAGAAGTCTTCATGGTCATTAAATATAGTAGTTTTCAAGTACTACAGGTAAATACACAGCCTCAACCTAATCACAAGTCCCACTACAGTTCAACAAGGTTAAGAAGAATGAAGGAGAGCACATATTTCCTATTTGATTTAAACCTAAGTGAAAAAGTTGATGCTAGAGCTTTCTTCTCAATATAGTAGCTAAAGAAAATAATAACAACTTCCTAATGGCTGCTGAGAAACATTGAATTTTCATTATTTTCTCTTTCTGATCAGTGTTATCAAACAGCTTCTGCCCAAGAAAGCTTCCCTTCCTAATGATGTTATTTTCTTGCTCAGATAAATGACAAATCTTTCCTAGGAAAATCAACTATCAGTGGAAGGCGTAAGTCTGTACACAGTGTCTTTTTCACCTTAGTCTTGTTGGGCCCTGTACAGAGGTGTGCAGGAGCTCCAAGATCAGAAAAGGTTTTCTGCTAAGATCCACAGCTCTCATGATGTCCCAGCTTTCTGACTGTTTTCCTTTTTAGTGTGTTACACCTGCCAAGCACTGTCCTCCCCCAGAGGGTTGAAAGCACTTGTGATGCTGCAGAGTCTCCTGAAGCTCTCTGTCACCAGTTAAATAATATTTTAATCATTAAAGGCAAGCTCACCATTCTTTAAGCAAAATAAGAGTATGGCAAATCTCCCCACTAATGCCTTCATTACAGCTGGGATGATCCTAAAATACAAAGGATCAGTATCATTCAGTTGTATGTTACAGATTCTAGGAAGGAAGAAAAAAATATTTCTCAGAGGACACTGTAACTTCCTACAAACCTCCTACTGTTAGAGTACGTAAGCTGACAGACAACAGTGATAAAAGCATCACTCAGCTAGGGATTCAGATAACAATCATGTAAAGAGGTATCCTGTATCAGATTGAAGATCTGTCTAGCCCAATATCCTGTCCCCACAAATGGCCAGTCATGATCGCCCAGGAAGAAGGACTGCAAGGGGATGCATCTAGTGACAACTTCGCCATTCTTACAGGTTTTACTAAGTCTTTGGCATGAGCCAGAAGTTCAGTTTGCTGAACAAGAGGTTTCTTTGGGCAAATCCATGTAATAAAGACCCATTAGATGCAATCACTGTTTGAATACACATGAACTTCTAGTACTGACAACATTTTGTGACAGGAATTTCCACTGAACCTGCTGCCTTTTAGAGTCATTTGATGTCCCATGGTTCTTGTATTGAATATAGAATGACTGTTCACACTTTATTCCACTTTCTCCACACTACTCATTATTTTACAGTCCTCTGTTATAAACCCATTCAGCTGTCTCTTTTTGTAGGTTAAGAGAAGTGTCCTACTGAATTATTTCTTACATGGACGCCATTGAGTATCTTTGATCATTCTTTTCTGAAGCTTTTCAGAACTAATACACTTCAGCTAGGTATTAAATCTATCAAAACTATATCTTTTAACTTTTGAACTATAAAGAGAGTTCAATCAGCCTTTTTGAGAAATGCATGCAACAGAAAAAAAAAAAAAAAGGCATAAAGGTAAACACTCAGGTACCCATGGAGCGATGTCTGTCTATTTCTTACCCTGCCTGTATGTTCCAAACACCACCTTAAAATTGTATTTACAGCACCATCAATGCTCTTGCTTTTTTAACCCCTTCCACCTTTTCATTTCTCCTGTAATGAATAGAAATATCTTTCTGCCACTGGTGTTAAACCCACCATTCCAACACCTTCTTGGCTCAGTGTGTCAAAAGACCATATCTGGTTTCGAGACCCTCATGATGTAGTCCAAGAAAACAAGTACTGGAAAATTTAATAATAGATCTTAACAACAATAATAGAAGACTTGATAGCTATACACCATACATAAAAATTCTACGTATTTGTGTACTGAAGAACAATCAGATTGCTAAAATGGTTTTTCACTAGTTACTTCCCACTCTAAGGTCAGAGAATCCAAGATACCACCAAGAATCCACCAATTACATGGCTGTAGAGTTTTTAAGGCCTGCATCCTGTTATCATCCATTAGTTAATTCTCCTGACTGACTGCTAAACCCAACTCCTGTTATCAATGTTTTTCCTTTTTTCTTTTATAATGTTAGCAGATGATTCTTTTTCCAGAAATAAGACAAACCCATTTTATCCCTAACAACCTACAGATTCCTCTTTCAAAGGAGAAAAGGAAAATAGATTTCACAAAGCATCTCACTGGACCTTTGTGCAGTTGTGATCACCAATAATAATGTACTGGTTTATTACTAATTAAACATTTCCATCTTTAGTATTTGCTTTTACTTAAATTCCTTTTATAATTCCCAGAACTGCAGAACCAAGGCACTGTGTTTTTGAAGAGTTTGTATCATATTTACCTGTCACCTCGGGAGGGAAGAAAGTGTTTATACACCCAAAGGGAAACCATGGTTCAAGAAAAGAAATTGCTGCGTGTAAAAGCCTGTGTAGAAACAATCCTGTTGATATGTCAGCCATGCCTGTAGGCTTGCTCTTTATTGATCTGGAAGTATTTATATAGGTCATTTTCCTATGCAATTTATCTAGTGGCCTCAGACTCAGCAGTGTGTATTGGGAAAGACATTAAATTATAAGACTTGTTAGTCTTACTCTTTATGTAAGAGTTGGAGACTTTCAGGCATTTGTTCTGCATCTTTAACTAGATGCAGTCTCTGCTTTCTTGTAGTCCTGCTATATAGTGGAACTTAAGCGGTATTTAACTGCTAATAAACAATACAGTACAAAAGAAAATGCACAAAACTAATTGCAAGAAAATATTGTCCTGAAAGCTTTATTTTTAATTATGTTTTCATTATACCCACCTTTTAGAATGAGAGGAGGGGAAGTCTGCTTGTATGTTTTTTCTTCCTCCTCTTTCAGAGTATCATAGCCCCTAAACAGCCTAGAACAGCATGCAATCTCCTCAGTATGTATTAAGACAAAATGACAATGTCTGCTACAAATTTGTTTCATTAACCTTTGGGTAGGAGAGGGTGGACATTCGCATGACGGGAAGATGTAGGTGGTCAAATGTGACAAAATTAACAAGACCATCTGCGAGAGAGACAGCTGGCAATCACCATCTCATTTTCAATCGTTCAAGCATGTTCTTTGCAATAAAAACTGTTTTCTACATAAGATGGCCTCCATTCCTAAGAGAACACTAAACATGGAAAAATAAAGTATGATATGTAAAAAGACATTTCAACATACAAAACTCAGAAAACACGCTATTCTGTACATGCAGGGCTCAAGGCAAATATACATGGTGTTGGAGCACTGGTTTAGCATTGGGTCAAATGTAAGTTTTACGTTAAATTTAAAAAAAAAAAAGTATTAGTGTTAACATCCAAATAATTTGTTCTAAATCCAGCAAAATATTACTAGAATAACTGAATCATTTTTTTAAATCATACTGATATGGTACTGATACTGTGATACTAAATAATGTTTATTCAAAAATTACTCATGCTTAGATTTAAGCAGACTAAGTAACTTGCTGAATCACTAACACTAGTTCCTAAGCATATCTTGAAAAGCCTCTATAGAAACCTTTACCTTTTAGCCCAGGATATTATGGACTTATGGCTCTAGAACCTACTACAACAGAATTAAAGAAATATATAATTATAAAATCACAGAAATTCAAGGGTTGGAAGGGACCTCTGGAGATCATTTAGTCCAACCTTCCTGCTACAGCAGGTTCACCCAGAGCAGGTTGCAGAGGACATCACCCAGGCAGGCTTTGAATATCTCCAGAGAAGGAGACTCCACAACCCCCCCGGGCAGCCTGTTCCAGTGCTGAGTCACCCTCAAAGTAAAGAAGTTCTTCCTCGTATTCAACTGAAACCTCTTATAGAATCATAGAATCATTTAGGTTGGAAAAGACCTTTAAGATGATCAAGTCCAACCATTAACCTAACCCTGCCATCCCACCACTAAACCACGTCCCTAAGCACCTCGTCTACCAGTCTTTTAAATACCTCCAAGGATGGGGACTCAAACACTGGGCAGCCCATTCCAGTGCCTGACAACCCTTTCTGTGAAGAAATTTTTCCTAATGTCTAACCTAAACCTGTCCTGGCGCAACTTCAGACCATTTCCCCCTGTCCTATCACCCGTTACCAGGGAAAAGAGGCCAACACCCACACTGCTACAGCCTCCTTTCAGGTAGTTGTAAAGGGCCATAAGGTCTCCCCTCAGCCTCCTCTTCTCCAGGCTCAACAACTCCAGTTCCCTCAGCCACTCCTCATCAGACTTGTGCTCCAGACCCCTCACCAGCTTTGTGGCTTTCCTCTGGACATGTTCCAGCAACACAATGCCTCTCTTGTAGTGAGGGGCCCAAAACTGAACACAGTATTCAAGGTGCGGCCTCACCAGCACCGAGTACAGGGGCACGATCACTTCCCTACTCCTGCTGGTCACAGTATTCCTGATA
Organism: Gorsachius magnificus; assembly: GCA_034008185.1. NCBI lineage: Eukaryota > Metazoa > Chordata > Aves > Pelecaniformes > Ardeidae > Gorsachius > Gorsachius magnificus. Next base: position 79,394,374 of record CM067083.1, read on the forward strand.
CAAGCCAGGATGCCATTGGCTTTCTTGGCCACCTGGGCACACTGCTGGCTCATGTTCAGCCGGCTGTCAAACTGTACTCCCAGGTCTTTTTCTGCCATGCAGCTTTCCAGCCACTCTTCCCCAAGCCTGTAGCGCTGCATGGGGTTGTTGTGACCCAAGTGCAGGACCCGGCACTTGGCCTTATTGAACCTCATACAGTTGGCCTCGCCCATCGATCCAGCCTGTCCAGGTCCCTTTGCAGAGCCCTACTTCCCCTCAAGCAGATCGACACTCCCACCCAGTTTGGTGTCATTATGCTTCACTTCGCACTCATTGCCCCTTGTCCTGTCACTGGGCACCCCTGAGAAGAGTCTGGCTCCGTCCTCGTGACATCCACCCTTAAGATATTTGTATGTGTTGATGAGATCCCCTCTCAGTCTTCTCTTCTTCAGGCTAAACAAGCCCAGCGCTCTCAGCCTATTTTCATAGGGGAGATGTTCCAGTCCCCTAATCACCTTTGTTGCCCTCCTCTACATCACCTAACAGACAGTTTACCTACAAGAAGTTGTCTTCATTTTGTATCTCAATGTAAGAGTGAAAACAGATTTCCAACTTTAAAGAGACAGTGCAGTAACTGTTGAATACACATGGCTTACACTGCTTAGGAAGTCACTCAATGAACTTACATGAAACATTTTTCTTCTATAGCCTGAAGTATTTGAAAAAATGTTGTGCCAGTCATCTTGATCTTTAGACAAATACAAAGAGATTCTGAACCCATAGAAAAAAACCATAAACAGTATTCTAACTCATAGATTATCTTCAAACATTTAAGGTCTTGTAATAATATTAAGATCCATGTACAGAGTAACAGAAGCTACATATATCTATTAACATTTAAACTACAGTTGTTGAATGTAAATTAAAACTTTAAGGAATACCCCAGTATTATTTATTTATACAGCTGAAAAAAAACAGTGAAATTATAATTATCCCAAAGGTTACACATAGTCAAGATCAGTTAATTGTCCCTTAATTTTCATTTTATTGCTTAAGTACTTTTCATGTCTTTAGGATTTCCTGCATAAAATGACTGAAGTCTTTATTATGAATTCATGAGTTTCTTTACAGGCTTTAATAGCTGTCTCACAGGGATCCATATGAAGAGTTTAATACTAGGGTTTTTTCTGCCCTGGGAAGAGGAAGTGTTTTTCCTGAGACAGAAAAAAGCCCATCTATCCCAGAAATGGCATTGTTTATATAAATAAGTAACATCTACAACCAACCTAAATAGTGCTAAATAAGATGTACCCCTATCTAGATTTAGAGATGATACCATGATATCAACATTAAAATTCTTAACACATTTTCTTATCTGTTTAAAAGCCAAAATTCTCCTTCAAAACATAACTTGAATTGTCACTGTCAGCAAGAATTTGACTGGTCCTCTGGCAGAGTCAGAAAGTGGAATAAGGTTAAGGCTGAAGATCCTGATTTAGCAGATAGTCAAAATTATTAGCACTACTGGGCTCAGCATAAAACAGCCATTTTTTTTTTTGTCTGACCACTGAAAAATCAAATTGTCTGGGATGCAGGTTCCAAGTCCTATTTGGTGCAAGAGGTTTCAGACCCATATTTCTTGCCTTGCATGAGAACACTGTATCTTGAAAGATGATCTAGGTCCTCCTTGCTGTGACACAGCTTCTATAGGAGAACGGAATAAACATGGCCAAAGAGGAGCAGGAGAAAGTGCAGATTTCTTAACGTGTTCATTAGTTCATTCAGCTGAGAAGGATGAAGGGAATCTGACTGCTGGTCCCTGCTCCCAGAAGAGCTCATGCAGACTTGCCTCACTTTGTAAAGGAATGACTTTGTACTGAATCTTAGGAGAGTTTCAGACTGTTGGATCTGATCTGACATAAGCCCCTCAAGTCTATCTGTTAGAGGCAGCCAAAGTCAGATGTATTAAGTGCTACAATTAATATTTACAAAAGTTGATTTTCACAGTTTTCATGATTGTTGTTTAACATGACACCTTTTGTAAATATTAATTGTAGTTTTCATGATTGTTGTTTAACATGACACCTTTTGTAAATATTAATTGTAGCACTTAATACATCCGATTATTATTCACCAGATGAGGAAAGTTTACATAGGTACCTAAACCTATCTTAGTGTCAGGTTTCCCTTCCCTTTCCTCTTTCCTTTTCTTCCTCTCACCTTTGTCCTGCATAACCTAAACATCTATCCAGAAAAGCAATGGAGATGTGTATTCATGAATCTGAAAACACTAACATTGTTCACTCCTGTCTGCCGCTACACTGTTGAGAGTCAGACCCATGATCACAGCAACAACCCAACCATGGTTTGTAAATCAAACCTGGTGAGCTGTGTGAGCAGGCCCAGCATGAACAAAATATTGAGGCAGCACTAGCTTGGGGAAGTTGCCAACCATTGTGCATTATTTCACAATAGAGATCTCCACGTGTCCCATGACCAAGCCCTTGTGATTCCAGTTTCCAGTATATAATAAAGCCCTTGGTGAGCTTTAAGAAAAGATCTCGAGCATGGGCAGGTTGTTGCAGAGGTCCTGGAGGTATAAGCACCAGATCATAGAAGAGACTCTCAAAGGTATAAACAAAATCCACAAGTGATTAGTTTCCAGACACTGAGTGCAACTGTAAGAGTTGGTAAAGCTGATTTTAGAGTTTAGGATGACAAAGAACATGTATCCAACATGTGGAAAGATCTTGTGTATCATAAATAAACAAAGAGGATAAATAAAAAAACAATAAAGGAAAAAATAATCAGGAATTACCACAGCATATTCTCTTCCTCTTCAAGATGCTGCACCATACCAATACTACTACTTAAAACAATTAATTTGGTAAAGAAAGTTCTGCTTTTTGATATACCTTGTACTCCAGGGTGACTGGAGTCTCAGCCATATTCTATAGAAAGAGTTAAGTAAATTAGAATTCAGAATTGCTGTGAGTGTTTGTTTTGTACTACAACAACAAGGTGACTGATACTGCAGTACTGACACTGCACAGCTTGGATGCAACAGAGTTTTCTCCACCCCTACAAACCCCAGGTCAGTGTTGTATGGAACAGATTCTGCTACACTTCATATTTTTACTGAAGCTGAATCCATCCAAGTCCACTAGACATCCTTTGCTTCAAAGACAAAATATCAGAAGTGATTTTCAACTTAGTAAAGGCAGGAAGGAAAACTACAACTTTTTCTTAAACAAGTATGAAAAATCACAGATAAAATGTGTAATAATGCCTGGTTGGAATCATCCGTACATACGGAAAACACTAGGCTTAACCATCTACTCGTTCTGAAACTGAAATTCAGGGAAGAGTTTAAGTACAAAATGACAACTTGACCATGCAGAAAGCATAGCAAAAAGACAAACAGGACACCCAAATTCATCTTATTCATTGCAGATTTAAGGATGTAATCTAGGTTATTTCTATTAGATTTTGCAGTGCAAAGCAGCAGAAACCTATTTCAGCTGCCTGGTTAAGCCACCATTAAGACAATGTTCAGGATCACACAGAAGATCTATGGCAAAGTGGAAAACTGAACTGGGAAAACAGTGTCATTAGTCACTGTCCCTGTGTTTTCAGCAGTGCAGTGCTGTGATGAAGCAAGCAAGGAGACCGAACAGCATGCCAAAGCCCCTGCAGACTGTAGATTATGGTGTACTTTTCACAAAGCCAGTTTCTCACCGCTGATTAAGTAATCACACAATTTTTGTTTTCTTGATCATCTGTGAAAACAGGATGTTTCAAGACAATAGAAGAATGTTATGTTTCTGATGGGGCTGCTGTAAACCTCTGCTGCTAGTCTGGCCAATTATAAACTACTTTTTCTGAAAACATCCTATGTTTGCATGCAGCAGCCCCAAGATACAAGTCTACCAGTGATGTAAAGCACTTTAAAGACTGTGAAAGATGTATTCGCTAAGAAAAGGTCAACCAACCTTTGCCTGTTAGCATATATAGTTATGCACTGTCAGGTGTCAAACGTAGTACCATGCCCCCAACTTTTAAACATCAAAGACATTAAATCAACAAAGACATGCCAGTATGTTATACAGATGCTGAAGCTTCTTAAAAACAGAAACCAAAAAAAACAATTAAGAAAAGCTTATTTCTTGGTAGAAGGCTAAAAAAATTCAGGTAGCTCAGATCTAGTGCTCTGATTTATGCCCAGCAATAAGTTTACCAGCGCATAATTGATATTCAAAAAAATCCTTAGACATTTCCAAAAGCGAGAAACTACCTCACTGTGGAGAGGGGAAACATAGCTCAAATACTTCTCTATCTGGTTTTTCAGTTAAGATTAATGAACAACAGAAATACCAAACCCCTTGGAAAAAGTGCCAATTTGCTAAAAATTAACATGTAATTACTTCATATTTTGCACTGCAGTGCTGAAATAAAATTATTTTGGTTTAAGGTAGCACTAGTTCCTAATGGAAAAACATCTCAACTCAAACTCCTCTCAAACAGGTAATGTTTGTTTCTTATTCTGTGCAGCACATACTCTGTAAACAGTGAAAAACCCTTTTGTCTCCCTGGCAACACATAATTCTTCTATATATATAGTAGGAAATAAGTGCTGATGAAATCATTGAGATGTGGGAAAATTTTACTGTACACAGAATGATGATAGAGAAATCAATATTTTATCAATATATTTACACTACAATTGTACTGAGTGCCTGTGCCTAGAAGCTGACAGCAGTGGGACTGCAGGGGCAGCCTCTGTGAGGAGGAGGGAAAAAACATGAGATAAATAACCCTGTGAACACTAAGGTGAGAGCAGGAGGAGGGGAGGTGGTGTTCCAGGTGCCAGAGCAGATGTCCTCCTGCAGCCCATGGAGGACCATGGTGGGCAGATATCCACACTGCAGCCCAGGCAGGACCACAAGCCAAAGCAGGTGGATATTCCCCGAAACAACTGTGGGCCATGGAGGACCCACAGAGGAGCAGTTTGTAAAGAACTGTATCCTGTGGGAAGGACCCATGGTAGAGCAAGGGAAAGGTGCGAGGAGGAAGGAGCAGCTGAGAGAATCTGCCTATGGACTGGCCACAACCCCCATTCCCCATCCCCCAATGGAAAGAGTTTAAGTTCTTTCCATTAATTTTTCTCAGATCTGGGTTCAACAGAGAACAAAGATTTAATTTTGATGAAGAATCTATCTTCCACATTTGTAAATTTAAAGCAAAGTTTCTCTATTTGACTAGAAGAAACCAAATAATTACTCTGCCTTGGAAAGAATCACAAATGCAGGTGGCTGTTTGGATCTTATATTTTTAAATTGCACACCTGGTTGGTCAGTGGAAGAATTTATGTATGTGGAAGATGTGATTGAAAAGCTATTAATCAACCAAGATGACATACTGCCACCTTTAATCACAATAAGTAACCTCTTTTTAATTGTTAATTGCAGTCTTAATTGTTGACAATTAATCCCAACACAGCTGAAGATACAATTTAACATGGAGAAGGATGACAGCATATGATCCATAATGCGTTACACAAACAAAAAACCAACACTCTCTGGCAAAATATACCTAATCAAAGATATGAATAACCAAGAGGGCAGAGATAAATACATAAGAATAAGGGAATTATCTAAGACCATTGGTAATGCTAATGATGAATCCTGGACAGCTTGTATCAGGGTGACAGTTTAAAAACAGTTCCCTAGTTCCACCTCTGTCTGTCTCTCTCAACAGGAGGTAAAGTAAAACTTTCGAAGTAAAAGTTTGATTTACAAATAAATCTATAGATGTAGATCTTAAAACCTTGTAAAAATGAACTCATTGATAATTGCCTGTCAACTTGATAAAAACCTGCCTAGGATTTCAGTGCTCCTGGTCACCCAAAGCAATCCTGCTAGCTGGTTTCTTCTTTCAGCAAAAATAATCACATATGGGCAAGAATGGGATTATGCCTACAACTTGAAGTGAATTTTCTTTTTCATGTGATGCAAGCAGGAAGCTATATGCCTCTAATTTGACATGTCCTGCATTGCTACAATGCTGATATAGTCTGGGTTTAAGCTTATTTCATGAATGCTGCCCATTTCTACTCAAGATTTATAGATATCTAAGAGTAAACATATCATCTATGATATTTTCTTCCTTCACTTTTAACAGACTTTAGTGTTGTATTTTGTTACTTCAATGCAATTTCCATTTTACCGTGCTGCAACATTAACCATTCTCTCTCAGCAAAACCTACATCATTTCTTTAGCAGAGAAAATGCAGGTTATTACACTACAAGAGCGAAAGCGTTTCATATTCAGTCATGAGCAATATGTTAATGATGTAGTACAGAGCTCAGTGAAATAATGTCAACATTATCTGCAATCTGCACAGCAAAAATGAAATGTCAGCCAATTCCACCAAATGGCAAATGGTTTTACTGTTCAAGGAGCTGGTTTATAAATTTGTTAGTTCAGACAAGATGACATAAAAAAGGAAATTGGAGACTTGGGAAGGGGAGGAAAGAAAAGAAAATCAATAGAGCTGCTAGTTCAACACTTCCTCTATGGTAAATTGTAGGATTTTGTAGGTGCTGTTTTTTCAGTAGTAAACTGGGTACAAAGGTGAAAGAATCAATGCTTAATGTTTAGAGAAAACTATTCTAAGAAAAACAGTTGTTTACTCTTTGCATAAATGCAACTTACTTATATGCAAGATAAGCCCTGCAGGCAATTTTAAGGACATGAGCCTTTTCCATAAAATCCATCTTTTATACCTAATAGCAGTAGGATTATAAGCTGGCCAGGCTTGTGTCTTGTCCAGTCTACTTAGCATAGAAATGACATAGGATTTACCTCCTATAGCACAATAATAAATATGACACTTCTGTGGATAGAAAGCAGAATTTACATATACAAGTGAATTCTCTCTCTCTGTGTAACAGATATGGCCGTAAAAATTGCATGCACTAGAACCTGATATAGAGACTCTCATCAGTTACTACAGCACCGGCCACATTAGTTGCAACTATTACTAGGAAGTGTGGACAATTTCCTTCAAAATCCCTAATGCAGTTCAAAAACATCAGATTTTTCAAGCTAAGTCACTGAGCCTCTTTTGACAATTTAGGTAAGAGGGCAGAAGTGAGCAATTATTACACAAAACAGAATAGATGTTATTTAATAACATTCTTAATATTAATTTGAATTAATACACATTGATAAGCTGAGCTGGGAAATATAGCTCAGGCTATAAATTCCAATAAGCAACAGAACTATTTTTCATTGCACTATATACAGTCTGTGACTGATGCAGTTCTGAAAATCTCACCTAATAATGCCACAATTAATGAAGCGTATAGAATTATTTTTTAAAATAAATTGACCCATTTTGTGGAACTGATAGAAAAGACTTTCTGAGAATATTCAGTAACATTTTCCTTTCTTACTTAATGCAAGCAAAAGCAGTTTGTAGTGTTGGAAATTTGTTATTTTAGAGTGTTTTGTTTTAGTATTATTGCAACTCTACATGTTATGACCTTGCCAGTTTACCTCTTGGCAAAACTGAAGTGACTTGTCTTTGCAGTATTTTCACAGTGCTGTTGGATGGCTCACACATTTTCCTATCTGAAGGTGGGAAAAAATGTCCCTATTCAGCAGTTGAAATAAGGTTTCAGTCAGAAGAGTCTCTTCTTTAGAATTGACTTAAGGTCAAAATAGAGAATTTATAAAAATGAGTGAAAGATTGCCATAAAATACAAGGGGGGAGGAAAGGGGGGTGGATGGAAATCCTTACCCTAGAGCACAGCTATCCTAGTACAGCTGCCGCTAAACTACAACCTTCATTAACACATTTTCTGCCACTCAGCTGCTATACAAGCTGCTATGAATTAACTCAGAGCCATACTCATTTATACCTGCTGAAAAACTAACTCCACTTTCTCCCATGAGAGATTGTCCATCTTCCACCAGACATTCCCTTAAAGGGAGGATCTGGACCATGTTATGCCTTACTTGCCCAAGCCTAAAGTGTAGATTACCAGAAATTCTATTTTTTCTGCTAATTCTGGAGGCACTTGCTTTTCAAGGGTCAAGCTTCTTTTAACCCTTGAGTACTTCTTGAGCTTGCCAATTTGCCAACACCTCTGGTCTGTAAGTTTTCATACAAAACATTACAGAAAGAACATGAGCAGCCATTCTCAAAGAACATCTTAAACAATTTGCCAAAGAAGGTGGATTAGTACTTCAATTTTTAACCAGCAGCTTAGTATTGCATAAGAGGTGTAGACTTCAGTCCTTCATCCATCAGTGAAGACTGGAACTCCCATTTCCCTGATGTCAGGAAAATGTCTTTGTTACTGAGGGACAGGCTTTATTAAAATGAGGTCCCTGGTACTCAGGTGTAGGAAATACTCAAGTATTTTTGTTACTATCACCTTTGTCCTTCTGCCTCTTTCTGTGATATAAATCATGGTTGCCCTTCCACATGTGCTGATTTTCTACACCATAGAATTGTTATAAAATTCTCCCAGGGCACTGAGGCTATGTGCTTACTTCAGAACCGTGAATTCTTGTTATCAGCAGCTATCTGAAGATCAGGCACTATAATGTTCATTACTGTGATGTTTCAATACTTTCATACTTAAGTCCTTTTATAGATCTGTTCCTGAATCCATTACTAGATACCACATAGAGCATCTGAATTCACAGGGTTATAGCTTAGGAAAGGCAGAAAAACTGACCAAAATCCCCCATTTCACCAAGGATCCCAAAATACTCAGTGGGGAAGAAAACAACAGAAAAACCACAACAGATGCAAGGAAACTGAGGTGCTGCTGAAAGTTAGAAGACAAGTACAGCACTCATTGGCTATTCGGAAAGCAATGATTAATCATCTATTTTAAAGTGAGCAGGGGTTCTTCTTACTGCTAATGTATTTCCCAAGATTACTATCCAGACCTTCACAGTCATTGAGTAAATAAAAGCAGATGTTGAGCTGTAAGACCACATCATTCAGCTTAGATTAGATATTTAATAAAAACATACATGCTTGACAGAATCTAGCCCCTAGTTTTCTAGAGCTATTCTGAAAGGATAGGAGGAAGTTGTTCTCACAGGCATATTGTACATTGTCTCTTCAAGCCTAAAAACAATGTTCTCATCTGTGACTACTGTTGCAACTAGTACATGTCAGATAGGCTCCACACCTCACCCAAGAGTAGAAATTTTGTACACTAATGGCTAACAAATTTGCCAGATAGAGTAAGTCCTTGAGAGTCACCTTCCGTTAGTGTTTATATAGACGTTATTTAAAAAGAAATAGAAAAGCGTAAATATTTTTAAAGGGTGGTCAAAGTACACTTGCTTATAAATTAGTTTGTTCTTATCATACCTTTTTTTATTATTTCCTTGCATATAGCAACTGTAAAAACGTTGTTAGCCCTTTCTTGGCTTTTTGCAAATTATGAGTCTGCAGCCAAACGAAGTATGGAAGCTGAAGTCCAACCGTTAACCTAGCACTGCCAAGTCCACCACTAAACCATGTTGCTAAGCTTCACATGTACACATCTCTTAAATACCTCCAGGGATGGGGACTCAACCTTTTCCCTGACAGCCTGTTCCAATGCTTGACAACCCTTGCAGTGAAGAAATTTTTCCTAATACCCAATCTAAACTTCCCCGGCACATCTGGAGGCCATTTCCTCTTGTCCTATCACTTGCTACTTGGGGAAAAAAAGACCAACACCTGCCTCACTACAACCTCCTTTGTTGTAGAGTGCAATAAGGTCTCCCCTCAGCCTCCTTTTCTCCAGGCTAAGCAACCCCAGTTCCCTCAGCCACTCCTTGTAATACTTGTGCTCTAGACCCTTCACAAGTTTCATTGCCCTTCTTTGGACAAGCTCCAGCAATTCAGTGTCTCTCCTGTAGTGAGGGGCCCAAATCTGCACATAATATTCAAGGTACAGCCTCACCACTGCCAAGTACAGGGGGACAAATGCTTCCCTGCTCCTGCTGGCCACGCAATTGCTGATACAAGCCAGGATGCCATTGGCCTTCTTGGCCACACTGCCAGCTCATATTCAGGCAGCTGTTGACCAACACCCCCAGGTCCTTTTCTGCCTGGCAACTTTCCAGCCACTCATCCCTAAGCCTGTAGCATTGTGTGGGGTCATTGTGACCCAAGGGCAGGACCTGGCACTTGGCCTTGTTGAACCTCATACAATTGGCCACAGCCCATTGATCCAGCCCCCTCTGTAGAGCCTTCCTACCCTCAAGCAGATCAACACTCCTGCCCAACTTCACGTGGTCTGCAGACTTACTGAGGGTGCACTCAGTTCCATCATCCAGATCATTGACAAAGATATTAAACAGAACTGGCCCCAATATTGAGCCCTTGGATGTGAACATGGAGTAACACAAAATGCATTTATCAGTCCCAGTTGTAAAACAAACAAATCTGTTTCATTCTTCATCAGCAAAGCTATATTTATCTTTTTTGATGCATATTCTGAGATCTTTAATGTGGGAGATATCTTTCAGAATGTAAAATTCTGAAGAATTTTACAAAGGAACCCCAAGTCCAGCTTGGGTCAATACAGTTTAGTAGTGCAAATCAGCGTGATTAACTAGACAGAAAAATGAATTAAAAGTAAATCGGGAAAAAAATAGGACAGAATAAATGTATTTCTATGTGTGCCTTCAAGAAATTTTAATTGGAGGTATAGACTAATTCCTCTGGGATTCCAATTTAAAGTGTTCCATAGTCACGAGCCCTAACAAAATACAAAATTCATTACTTTAGTGTACACTTTAATTCAGGAGCATATGCAGTACTGGTAGATGGGAAAAATGAAACTGCACAGCTGCCAGAATAACAAACTCATGAAATACAGACAAACAAATGTTGTTGCCTTTTATAGCTCCAGCTAGACAGAGGAACCAAGCAATTTTTCTTAATGAATAGACTTCCTAGAGAGAAAGCAGTATACAAGGGAAATGAGGATAAAACATTTGTTAAAAATCCTAAATATAAAAGATATTTTAAAATAGGTCTTTTTTATAATCAGGGTATGTGCAAATTAGGATTTTGCCATGAAACTGACTAATTTTCTAGTTAAAATAGAAAGTAAGATATTTATATATCTTTACTACTAGTAATTTTATAGTTATTAAATGTTTGATCAATATACTTTTTCTGTTTCATATAAACAATTGTTTTTAATACTTTAAAAAGGTGATTAATAAGTCTGTATACTTAAAAAGTAAAAAAAGAAGAGAATGATAGGTAGAGCCAGGAGATTTTGTTAGAGCACCAGAAAATCTCAATAAAAATTTTCATTGAGAAGAAAGCATAGATCTTTGATCCTCTCAAAAACTCCAGTTATGGCTGATATCTTGTTCTGTTTTCCATGAAGTACAATATTTTCTGTCAGAGAAGCCTCAAAGTACTTGTAAAATGGTAACAGCTGATATTTTCCAGAAGAACTTGGGACACCACTTGGTTGTCTTGCTACAACCTTGTTTTAAAATGTATAGCACTTTCATTCTGGAATCAGGTCAGTTTTGAAAACTGATATCTACAAAATTACTAGTAACTTTTCAACACTTCAGATTTCACTTAAAATTTGCACATATGTTGACTCTTTAAATACTTATATTCTTTACTGTGATGTTTACTCATTTCCCCCAAACAGAGGAAATTCAATAGGCAAGGGAAATATTTTGCTGAAGTATTTACTGGTATTACAGTGATTATTTTGGTAATAAAGACTCAGGCAACTTAGCTTTCAGTTATCAACTACTTTTTTTTTTTTTTTTTTTTTTTTCTAGAAAAATACAAGACGACACCATTTCAACAGAGAATCCAGAGAGTAAGTAGAAAGCAAATCCACATAAAAAACTCAGGCTGCTGCTGTTGCTTTGCTGCTTCACTGATGGGTAACATGTGGCACATGAGAGTTTTAATTAGTTAGGCAATTAGTTATGAAGCTTTATTCTGAAAATTATAAATGTGCTGAAGAATCAGATTCAAGAAAGGAGGACACAAATTAATTTGTCCATTGTTTTGTATGATTCACTATAGAGATATATAGTGTAGACATGTAGGATTTTATTTTTTCTACTTTAAAAATGTTGTGTGGATTTTTTGCCAATTTGAATAATGTAAAACAAATTCCAGTAAATAACAGACTAAAAGCATCAGTCAAATACTTTAATTCCTAGGCCAAATTGTTATCACTTCTGTGATCTGTCATGAGATTTCCACTTTTCGTTGTGGTTGGAAAATGATTTTCAGTCAAGAGTCACATAATTTATGTTTTATTTGAATGATCCAGTGATTTTACTAAACTAGTTGAAAGCAGACCTCTTTGAGCCATGAATTTTAAGGACTTATTCCTACATTCTCTGTATTGTGAAAATACATACAGTTTAAGAGCTGATTCTAAAAACATTGCTTCAGCTATACAGCAATTTTTCTTTTCAGTTGTAAAGACAAAAGAGGGGCTGATTTAATATTCAGTTGAAGCCAATGGGGAGAAAGTGTCTGATCTTCACCACATATTATTTTTAGCCTTGTAGTAAGCATACTGTGTAGTGCCACATGATTAGGTGGTATTCTCAGAGACTAACATTCATATCAAGAGTTTAAACTTAGTGTTCCTTCATGAACAATTAAGAAAAAGGTTCTCTAAAGGGTTGTTCAGAAGAGGAGTCCCTGGCCCAAAGACATAACCTATCTTTTGCTCCCTTGGTGAACTACAAAAAAAAATCATAGGAAGTTTAGCCTCAACATCAGTTCCAGCAAGTAAAACATACCAGAAAATGTGATTATAATTAGAGGTTTACTTTTGATTGTTTCTATATATCCCTCAGCTTAATTGTAGATGTCCATGCGATAAAGTATGCTCAGTTTTTTATATCATTTTTCCTTTGTTGCTTCTGATGCATACTTTTTTGTCAAATCCTTACTTTCCAAATAAATACAGTGAAGGAAAACCCAGTTTTTAAAAACTATCCATTTAAACAAATGCTAATACAACTACAAATAGGCTTTAATTCAAATCAGCTACCTACACAGATGGAAGACATTGCTCAAAAGAACAATTTTATTTAGACTACCACATACAAAATATGATTATACAATAAAGAAAATCTACAATAATTATTATCTATTTGACTGGCCACTATGCATAAAAAAAGTTAAAACCATATGGCATAAGCCTGTTCAAATCCAAGAAAAGAAAAACATATGAGTAATTTTTTTCTCTGATTCTGTGCAACAATTATTTGCTGGGGAACAATTCTTTCATTGTTATTATGAGAGAACATTAATAGACAGAAACCTAGCAATGGTGATGAAGGCCTCAAAAGAACAAGAGTCAAGTGTATAATTTAACAAATGATAATATAGTAGAACTGATGCCCCACAAGTGCATATTAAATTCTATGTTGATATAATTAGCTTTTGTTAAAAATACTCTAGATGACTGTAATAACATTTAGCATCATGTTTCACAACGTACACAAAATCAGAGATAACAATTTTAACACATGCAAGCTTTAAGTAGTTCTCAGATGCTAATTGTGTGCCCTTATTACCTATAACCACTTCAAAACTGATACTTTTTATATGACAAATAGCCTGATGAGGTTTAGTGTTCTTGGGGCCTCTGTCACTATCACAATCTAAATATTAATTCTGCTTTTTATTTTATGATGTATCATACTAACAATAAGGCATAGATTTGTATAAATTCAGTGCTGGTAAATTTTATTCCCCGTTTTACTTGCCTCACTCAAAGCAAATACAGCTTTCACCACCAAGATGAAAGCATAGAAGTCCATGTTTGCCCTTTTCATGACAACAGAGATAAATGTTATTTCACTTTATTTCTGTCATCCTGGAAGAGAATTATCCTGTCCCTAAAGAGATTATACTATACAATCTGAAAGACATTTCTACCAATGTTCTTAATAAAATTGATATATTTTACTATCAGTTATTCACGACATTTTGGTGAAGAAGAATTATCAGAATTTTTGTCCTACATTGGCTTGCACTTAGGCTTTAAGCCACCCTGTAGATAAAATACATATAGTTGCTTCTATGCTTCAATATTTAAGTATGAACTTAGTTCTTTACATCAAACAGCATGTTGTAGAGTTTATCAATTTTTTTTTTTTTTGTTGCAAGTGGAAATAGAATGACTGGTCACGAGAAAGCTGAAAGACAAAAAGAGCATGTTTCTAAGACTGCACAGACCACTCCTTTATCAGAATTTCTACTATCCACAGCAAATCAGCTTTCCAGAGTAATTTTAAGAGGTACATAAATTGTACATTATTTGCTGTCAGGTGTATGTACAGAAGGAACGTGCAACAAATTTTAGTCTTTTTAGTAGACACAGAGGAGATCCTAGGAGGTAAATTTTGCATCTAATCAGAGTATGGCTTAAAATTAACACACTTGGGAGGTGGAGGGCACATGTTGTGGATGGTTTTGGGTGGGGGGGTTTTGTTGTTGCATTTTGGGAGGAGAGGTTATTTGTTTTAAGTAGTCTCTTCTCTGCTTTTCAGGTACACCCAAATTTCCAGCTTCTGTTCATAACCAAGTTTTAATACAGTATGATTTTGTAGACTTTCACTCAAAAAGTATATATTTATGAGTTTCTATAATGCGGAAATGAAATATGCTATTTAATCAGTTCAATCTAAATGAAATGATAGAAAGTCTGATCAATGTTTGCTATGTTTGAATCAGAAAGTGCATTGCTTTGAGCCATCGCTGAACTGCTGTTACGGAAATCCAACACACAGTGATCTTTACAAGATAAAATAATCTCCAAGCATAATTTCCATATTCAGCTGCACATGTCTTCACCACTTTGGATGCCACTATGAGCCAGCTATCAGTACTTAAGTTCTACTGGTTACTCAGAATTAAGAGAAGTCTTGGAAGTGGCACAATGACTTTTGGTTAGAAAATACAAGGCATGACAAATTAAAGAAATATATTCATGTATTTCCAAGTTAACATTGAGGGAAAGAGGAGATACATGAAAGAATAAGGTCAACAGACTAAGGAAAAAAAGTCTGCAGGGAAGTAGGCATTACAGCTGCAGCTGAACAGGGAAAGAACAAAGCTATGTTTATACAGTTTCGGTGTGAAGCGTAATCTGATACCTATGATCATTTTGATTCAAACAGTAACAAACACTATGTCATACACACTAATTACCACAAAGCAGTAAGTATTTAGGAACTAGAGATACATGGAAATGCCTAAAAAATCACCTGTAATGGTTGGCTGATTAGAGATGTTTCTAGCAGTCACAAAGCGGAGCCAAAACAATAGCTGTCTTAAAAAAATATGCACATCCACCATAGATATAATTAAATTATGATTTTTCAACCAAAACTGAAGAGACAGGTATAGCTGCAAGCTCTTGCAGAGGTATTTAAGCTAGTTTTAAATTAATTTGGATTCCATTAACTTGGTACTCATGGAACTCAGAGAACTCCCTAGAAGCCCCGAATAACTTAGATGACCAGCATTGATATTTGTATCCAAGTTTACAAGCTTAAATGTGTTGTCACTGCTTTGACTGTGCTTCCGCATGGCACGACGGCAGTGTAGTCACAAGAAAACCACGCAAAATGTGATGGCATCTGTTAGATATGGAACTCTTTGCACCAAATTAGAACTTAATTGTAAATAAAGATACCACTGATTTCCACTAAGGCCCATTATTCTGGGCCTTTGCTTAAGCAAGTTAAAAAGAAAGTTAACAAAACATTTTCAGGGGAGAGGTTTTGTTTGTGATTTTTGCTCCAATTTTCCTATCATGATCAAAGAGCTTTTGGAAAGCACAATCCATTTCTCATGTAATTCAGCTGGCATTTGTTTCACAGTCAAGTCACATAAAATAGGTTCAGCTTGTAAGTAAAGTGCACTGTCAATTATATTATACATTGACAAATATCTGAAAAACTCCTCTACCCCCAAGTTAAATATGAGGATTTTTAGAGCTGTATAGAAATTAAGATTAATTTTCTTCATAAATATAACATTACTGAATGTTGTTGCTGTTGCAAAACACAATAAAATACAAAAATTGCAGCATAACAATTTAAAAATGTTTCTTTGAAAAATCATTAAACTCAATTATTCTAATAAAATGTGTCCAAATGTCCATTCAGAACAAAATATAATTTTATTTCTATATTTAAGAAAATTAAATATAGCTTCAATATTATACATACAGAAATTCTATTAAAATTTATCTATGTCTGAAAATAATAACACTATTTTAAACAGAAGATTGAAATAAGTATTTGAGAAAGTAAAACCAGCAAAAATTCAAAACCTAATGCATAATAGTGACAAAGATTTTGTTATGTACTTGAATTTACTCAATTAAGACTAAAACAGATTGCATAACTTATTTTTCTTCATTGTTAAGTTTAGGGAAAAAAGATTTTAAAATGTAGTCACATGTAAGGATTTTTTGTTCATTTTGCCTTTTTGATCACCTGTGTTATTTCAGAAGGTAGTATGTCCATTTTCAAAACAGTGCTAAAAAATAAGTTCTTTCCAAACATTGGCATGAAACAGACAAATAAAGAACTACAAGCTTATCAGTTTCCGACATTCATATCCATGTTAACCACTATAAATTTTATAAATGCAAAGCCTCAAAAAACAAACTAACTCTTAGTACACTACATGGTTTTGTTCCTATTTTCATTTCAGAAAAAGAGAGAAAGAGTACACAAGAGAAGTGGCAAGAAACTATATATACTAACTCAAAATTTCTGTTCAGCTCAAGTCTATTCAAATCATGCAAAATCCCTTTTGATAGATTCATCAGAAGGTTGAAGCTGGTGGTCTTGCCAAGATTTTAGTTCCATTGCAAACATTCTTACTTATAAAGAAACACCAAAATCATGAAATCAGTGTCTAATCTAAGATCTTCAAACAAACATACAAAATCTAATCTACAGTCTTTGACTTTCCTTACCACCCCTACATATTACCATGCAGTTTGGAAAGTACATATATCTATAACCTCATCTGTGTAGAAGCAAGTGTTTCTCAGGCTACATAACTGAAAACATTTCCAGAGGAACAATATTAAGCAGCAGTTGGTTCCATCAACATGACACTCAGTTAATAGATTGACAGCTGCTGAAAACAATAAAGGAAGACTTCAAAACTGCCCTTTGCAACGGTCACATGTTGGGCAAAGGTGAATTTTACTGCCTTAACTAAGATTTTGACCTAGATCTGCCACAGATCACACTTTGCATTCCTATAGCACCTGTCACCTTTCGTCCCTAAGGATTTCAGAGCACTTTTCAATAAGGCAGTACTGCTAGAATACAGAATCAGGAAGACATTTTAAGACATATCCTCCAAGTGGAACCTTTCACTAACCAGACTAATTTTTTTTCAAAACTACCAGATAAGAGTTGGGAAAAAACCCTCCAAGGAAAATTCTAAAAATAAAACAGTCACAGAAGTTCAATAAATCCATAATCGCTCCTTCTAACAGTTGGCCTGTAGCCCTGTAAAGTATTGCAATAAAAACTCTGTATTTAATATGAGGGTATTTACTTTTAAAGACTAATATTTCAAAATCCCATTTTATTTCTAGCAAAAGGTATAAAAGTATAGCTGTAATGAGTTCATCTTTGACCTCTGAGTGAAGACTTTGCTTTTCAGAGCTGCTTGCTTAGGATAACACGGGTCTTACTTTATAAACCACCTCTGAATTTTTTAATTAGATCACAGGGGTCTCATCCACTTATCAGTACATGTACATGTGCCATGTCTGTGGATTCTGGCAACCTTTGTGCATTTCAGATTTGGCCATGAGGTTCTTCCAAGGTAAAGAACGTAACAGACCTTACACTCACTTGGGAGATGAAGTCCACAGTAACCTAAGTAGAGGCTGAAAATGCTCCCCTCTCCTTCCACACCACCAAAGACATGGTACATCCACATTTCTCAGAGAAGACATCTTGCAAATTTTTTTTCTCTCACAGGAACTTGCAGTACTCCCACCTTAACTTATCTAGCACTTGCTCTGTCACAGAGCTCTGGAGAAAGGTGGTGGGTTTGGTTTTTTTTGTTTGTTTGGTTGGTTTTTTTTTTTACAGTGATAACTTCCTTATGAGAGGCAAATAGTGGTGAAGGAGCGTGAGCAAGAAGCTTGGCATCTGGGCTAGGTATCTTCTACCTTGGTCTGCAAATGGTCAGCTACATCAGTATCTGCCAGTGTTTTGGCTCCATGAAGACATTCTGGAGGCTGACATCCCTGTATGTATCTCAGAGGCCAGAACTAGAGACCTGTGGACTGATTTAAAACATGCCCAGAGCAAGGGTTATTTTTCTCCTTGGAGACAGATTACAGGGTAGACATAGTGTCAACAGTCCTCACCAGCATCCAAAGAGACAGCACAAGTCAGAGAGAAGTGGAGGGGAGAAACTCCTCCTTGCTACATAGTAAAGCGTATCTTTTATCTTCCAAAAGTTAGTAAAAATTTGTATTAAATTTCTCTGAAATCAGGCACAGGTTAAGAAATGACATGAAGACCAAGGGCAGATGTCCTTGCCCATCAGTGTTAACAATAACCACACAGACTTTAGCCACATAAGTTCTGAGTTAACTTTGTCCCTGTAGCACAGCTTAAAGAACCTTCAACCCCTACTACATCAACACCTTGTCCTTTCAGTTTGGTGTTCAGGCAATTTATTTGTACCAAGTAACAAAAAAAGCTCCTTGATAAAATAACAGCATACAAACCACTTTTCAAAACCCAATTTAGCCAAAATGGTTGCTTTCCAACACTCAAGCCTCCAAGTCACTTCAGAAAGGCTGTTTCTCAGACACAGGTATACAGAGGAAGTCTTTCCTAGGCTTGTTCATAGTTACATCCAATGCAATTGATCCTAGACCTACTCTTAGGTTCAGAGTACCTGCCTCCATAGAGCATGAGAACTGTTTTGATTGTTCCTGTTACATTTCTGTTTGCACGCTTGTCCTCCTCATGCAGGAGGAGACAGGCACAGACTATAGACATGGTCACAAGCAAAAACTTCCTATTCTGACATCCTTGCACAATTTTTTTTGAATGGCAATGGGTATATTTTACTAGCATGGAAGTAAACTCTGTCTAGGAAAAGCAGGGCAGACTTTCTGGCCTGTACTTAAAAATATCTGAAGAGGAATCCCATGCAGAAGAGTCACAGTTAGGTGACTTAAGGCTGCGCAGTGCCAACTGTACTGTGTTGCCTTATGCAATTTAAGGTAACGGGTTCCAATGTTCCAGGTAAATACACCAGAGTTAAAGATTATCCCACCTGCCCCATGAACAGCATTGGTTTCATCTTTATAGCTGTTAAAATTGTAGCATATTCAGAAAAAGTTTAATAAAATCCTTAACATCTACTTTAAAGAAGAAGAAAAAAAAAAAGGCAAACAAACAATAGTTTCAATTGCAATAATGTTCCACAGCCTCATCCCAATCAGGGTGACAACTTCTTCGCCTATATAAATATATGCACGGAATATAAATTTGTTCAGAAGACCTTCCCCTTCATGAAACTGTCCTGAAATGAGTAATTAGAACTGACCACATAAATGGAACTGTAGGTAACTATTGCCATTCCTGCACTGCTACTGTTAATATTGGGTAGGCAGTGTTCAGCAGCACTTAATAATGTTTTACTTTTGAGGTTGGGGTTTCTTTTCCCCCCATAAGGGTTCAGCTTCTAAACTTCTGAATCAGTGAAGTTACTTTGGTTTTACACAACTATGACTGAGGGACAGTTATGGCCTTTAGTACTTCCTTTCACTTAGCTTTAAATCAGACCTTTTGATATAAAAAGGGTCAATAAACATGACAAATCCTAAGAACTGCCTTCCACAGAAATGAGCAGGTGCAGCAGGTGTCCATCAGCTGTCAGGAGCTGATGTTGCCTTTAGGGCAAAAGATATTCAATAGAAAAACAGTCCTTTAAATGGAATTAAAGTCCATGAGGAACTTTGCAATATAATTTCAAAGTCATTGGTTGTACTGAAATACACTTGCAACTAGAACTAAAGCTTAAATCTCAAGCAATATTCTTGTACCTTGCTGAATCAAGAACTGATATTTTCTTTTTATTATATAAGATACACCCAAGATTATAGGGGGAAGGGAGTGTGGTTTGGGGTTTTTTTTGTTGGGTTTTTTTTGTTTGGTTTTCTAGTATTTTGGGTTTGGCAATCAGATCCAGTAGTAGACATGCAGCTTCCTTACACAGTGAGCAAGTTGTATAGCCTAGCAAAAAATGTGCTCTGAGCTTAATTTTAATGTTATGTTTTAGATAGTATATTTTTTCTAAATGAATCTTTCACATAGTGTATTTACTGATATTGAATAGACATCCAGCTGAACTGATGAAGCATGAGACAGGAATCAGTATAGTGTAGTTTATTTTTAATGGAGCTGACATGCCATCCTATGGGAAGATACCATTAGTATCTGCTGGCATTGATTTAAGTAATTACTAATCAGGAGCCATGCCAACTGCTTGGCACAAGTTAGGGTCAGAGCCAATTTTTTGTGGGCGCATGCTTAATCATCTGTATGTCAACATTTTTTTGCCCTCAGGTAGATGAGCAGAATGTCAGCTCCTTTGTAGTTTATGAATGAAGAACTAGATGAGTGAATAAAATGGGAAAGAAAGGACTTGGTTGCCAATTTTTTTTTTCCAAGATTTGAAAATAATGGATACTATAGTAATCTCTCAAAACTTCATCAAGATCACAACTTCACTGGTTAGAGGATGCATAAATATAAATAAATATTTTCTTTCAGACTTTGAAGTTCACTATGTTTAAGGGGAATCCAGCAGTTAAACATTTCTGCAGAGTTCCTTTGTTTCTGCCACTTATGCTGCAAACAGGTCCAAGTTTCTTATTTTGAACTCAGCTTGCCAACTGCAGCTGGTTTACCCTCCTACAGTGCCAGAACTATTGGCTTCCTCATCTTTATTCCTCCAGTCTTCTCTACGCAAGAAAAAAAATGAAAGATGTTACCTTTGCAAATTTTATCACTTTTTCCTTATTGTCACCATAGTGGTCAAGTTAATCAAACATGTGGGCTTTTGGTTTTTTCCCCTGTTTCTCCCTATTGATTGACTTTGTCAAGTTTTCAAAGAGGAACGTGGAGGTAGAAAATGACATCTAATAAAAACTTCAAACAATACAAAAAAAGGTAGAAGGATGTAATGAGCATAAAGTCAAGAGATCCAAGTCAATTTCCATCACTAATGGAGGTACTTTCTGCCCTTATAATACACAGAAATGTTATTAAATGTTTCAGTACATTAACGGTGACAGTTTTCTCACCAAATACAATTAAACCAGCACTTGCAGTAACATTTTGAACCTTTATTGTCAATATGTTTGTCTTTACAAGAAGGCACATTTTGATCTACACTATCATTCAATATTAAGGTTTCAGATTAGTATTCCAGGACTATTCTATTATACTAGAGTATTCCTTTCAGTTTGTTTGTTAATAAAAAACTGTTGTCTTAAAATCAGGTTGAAGTACCCAGACCATAAGTGCCAATACTTAAATCTGGAATAACACATGCTATTGGGGCCACTGCAGAATAACAAAATATTTAATATGTAGGTCTTCATGGACTACAACAAAAAAAGCCATTTGTGTTACATTAACAGTACCTGGACACCCACAGCTGACTTTTTTCCTGAGCAGTGCATGAAAATATGAGAGAGAGGGTTCATACACAAATCCTGACTCAAAAAATCCAACAATTCTGTAACCAGACTAATTATTAACATTCTCAGACTCTTATTAAAAATACATATATCTGTACTCAAGAAAAGAGCAAACTCCTATTTCAGCATGTGTTTGGGATTTAAAGCTTTGCTGAATGCTGTATGTTTGGGTGGATATTAGTAAGAAATCTGAGACAGACCTTATAATACAGAGTCTAAAATATAGCAATAAATTTAACACATACTAGAAGAAAAAGATCAGAGAATGAAGCAGCTCTAGATTTAATTCAGGCCAAAACCAAACACCTTTAATCTCAATCAGTTCAACACAACTGTCTTGAACACTTACCCTTAACTTTGCAAAAGCTTTAAGCAGTGTGCCAAGGCTTCATGGATGAGGGGTATAACAAGAACTAATGTCTGCTATGCTCAGTCCGTGCCATCTTATGGTATGGAAGCATTCCAAGGTTACTTTTAGGAAAGACTGAAATCTGCTTCTTGGTTTTGGTGAAGAGCAGTGTAACTATTTTCTCACATTATATTTGATGGACAAATACTGTTTAATATTGAATTCCTGTCTGACTAATGAAATGCTTTCCAAATGGCCAGAAAATGTACACACATTGACATGAAAGACAGTTTGCTTGGACAACAGTCATTGACTATTGTATGCAAATTTTGAATTTTCAAGAAGAAAACAACAGAAAAGTCAATGTTTATTTCTATAAAAATTAGGTGTAAAATATGAAGTAAATGTAATTTTTACCACAAAATGTAAGTAATAGTGTGGTTTACCACAAAATGTAAGTAATAGTGTGGTTTCTGGTCAACTTTCATTTCTCCCTTATGAACTGACTATATAATTTAAGTTCAGGAGCTTATGATTTCTTTTTAAAGCAATACAGAAATGAAAGACAAGTTGATAGATTTCTTCTTAAAAATTCATTGTAAAAATTGTTCTTTTATACTACCCAAAATTCTGATTAGGTTCATGGCTATGGAGAGTAGTAGAGAGAAACATTGTTTATGATCTATTATAACAAAGACCAGGTGTAAGCAGAATTATTATTTTTTCAGTACTATACCCTGAATTGTCTTTCAAACCAGTTTTTCAGTTGTAACAGTTTTTATGAGATTACTCCACATAAGACTATTATATAGATAGAAATAGTTCATACTAAAGTGACAATGTGCAACTAAAGCCTTGACAAAACAAAATGTATGCTTTAAATCAGTATTGCTGTAATATGAACTAGCTATTTAAAGACTCATTGATCAATTTTCTTCTTCTTCAGCTTTGAATTTTAAAGTTTTAATTTCCTAGCTCTTTCCTGTTTTAATGTTTACCTGACATTACCTTTCGGAAATTTGTCTTGCATGGATGTTGATAGGGTAAGAGAATGAACATTATCATTATACTAAGTTGCATACATATGCTGCTATAGCTGAAGTTACTTAGCTTGTCATCTGTTATATTGGATTTAGAAGGAAAAAAAAGTCTGGCCAGAGGAATAGTCAAGGGTAAATAAACACAGTACTCTAAGCAGAGGAGATACTCAACTAAAGACAGGTTTAAGACCATGTTATTTCTTTTTGACATATTAAAAATCCAGATGTAAATCTTTTCATAAGAAATTTTGTTTGTTAGTATTGAGGAGACGACTAAAACCTGAAAGCAAGGATACCTTTTAGTTCTCGTTACAAAATAACTGCCTCTTTCCAACAGGAAATCAAAATTTATAATACAATTATAACCAGACGTATGATTGCAAATGTTATTGTTACAGCCCAGAAGTATGATTTTTAATAGTAGGTAATAGCATTATACATACATCAGCTACTACTGGGTATAGCTTCCTGCAAGTAAGTGTCAAGTTAAATAGCTTTGTTCTGAAATAAGTGGTGAGCAAAATGCTCATAACTCTTCCACGGACAGAGAATAGGGTTCCTATTCTTTTCTTGAATGCTTGGATGAGTGCTGAATGATGGCAGATAGCTTTTCATATGTCTGTGACATCAAGTGAACAGGTAATTTCAACAAAGCAGTTATCTACCTGTGGGTTTCCATAAAAAAAAATATATACTTTTAGTCAACATAAAGGTATTGGAATGAAGTAGATATGGAATTAGTGGTCTCAGAAAAGTATCTCACTATTTCACTACTCAAATTCATATTCAGTTGATATGCTAAATATCTGGTTTCTGGCTAACCTTGTGAAAGGCAACCATTAGTTTATTCCATAAAGATGCCATAATATTAAATTTTTTTTGCTTGTATGTGTTTCTAAATAATGGCAGAGCTTATACTAGCCTACTGGTAAGTTGTAAGAACTAACAAGTAGACTTCTTGTGTCCAGTTGGTTTCCTAATCACTTGCTTCCTATGTCATGAGCCACTCAAAATATCTTAGAATCACCAATCACCAAGGGAAAAAGTCTGCCCTTGAGTAGCTGAGGAACAACGTCTCCTGGCTGGTTGAGTGGGACAAGAGCAGGTAGATTGCATATTGTCCCCATCAGTCAAAAGATTTGAATGAGATTTGGAACTCCAAAGAGAGGACTGTTAAGCACTCCATCTGGGAAGTGAGGAACTTCCCAGGAAACAAGAGATACTAAGTTATTTGAATGAACTAAATATATATTTGTGTTCCTGCTACAGTACTGTTAAATTAAGGAGAAACTTAACGCATGTTTTACTACTTACAGAAATAGTTTTCATTTCTGAGGGTAGTTTAACTGAAGTTAAGGTCGTTTTGTCTCCAGCTAACATGTGCATTAAAGAACAATGGAAAAGATTTCTGATATAGAAAGAACATAAGAAAAAACTCATAACATTTTCTGCAGATATGCATTTAGCTCAGCAATGAGGTTTTTTTGAGCCACAAGTACAAAACACCAGCAGCTGACACATTCACCACTAAACTACCAAAAACTGTTGCTTTTTCTCGACAAAACTATGTTAGATATGTGTGTCTAATGTGCCTGTCCACAAAAGTTATCAGAAATACGATTTAACTAGAAGTGGATGGTTTGACTCCCATTCACCAGCTATTTTGCATTCTTCTGCCTGAAACTACAGCACATCACGCAACACTTTGACTGCAATATACTTGATGTAGTTCCTAGAGCAAAAAAGCACATAAACAGCTTTAGATGAGTAGTCAATAGAGCTGTCTACTTTCATGTAGTTTTACATATTTTTCAGCTAACTCAAAGACCCAAGTGCCATAGCCAGAACTAGCAGACAGCATACAGATGTATTGGTGTTGCAAAAATTTATGCAATTACTGTATTCATTTCCTTGATCTTGTGTACTCTTACCTAATTTCTGTTTAATAAATACTAATGTATTTTTTCCTATAAGTAAAAAGGTTACTTCATATACAGAAAACCTTCTACCAATATACATAGCCATGAAAATCATTTACATAAAATGCTGTGATTTTTCAAATTCTTGCCAGTAGAATCAAAAACATCTTTCTTTTTCATTTAAGTTAATAATATAACAAGGGCCATACTACTCTAAAATACTAAAAAAATTTTTTTTCCTTCCCCCCGCCCTGTTCATTTTGACATGCATCTCTTCAGTGGGATTCAGGTTACCCATCACAAAGTGTGGCAACGTTAAAAGCAGGAAAAAATATTGCAGTCTATATATCTGGAATATATTTCTTTCTAGGCTATTTAAATTCTTGGTTTACACCTGGCACAAATAAAATCTGAAATACTAAAGAAAAAAATTCCTTGTCACAGACTCATATGCCTACCTCTTCTTACTTTCCATCTCCACTTTGTTAACTTTTTGGGGTTTTTTGCCTAGCTATACAAAGGGGTTTGTTTTGGAGGGTTTGGTTGGTTTTTGTTTGGTGGGTTTTTTTTAAGTAATAACATTTAGTTTGTTATCTAAGCAGAATAGAATGGAGCATTAAGGGAAAGGTAGATATATGAGTGTCTCATTAGAAATTCTCAGTTGTAATTTAACCAGTTGTGCAACAAAAACTCAAAAATCTATGGTTTACCATACATTTCGCATATCTTTGATTGCTGACACTGTGTCTAGAATGGTATTCAGATGGAGAAGACTCCAATTAAGTTTCAGATCACAGAAAAAGGCGAGATCAGTATTTGTAAAGGTACTTAATGCATATCGGTATCACATTAACATATGTGCAGCTTGGTGGCATCTATATACAATTTGATCATTAGCATCTAGAGCTTTGTTAGTATTTTATACTCCCACAAAATCTTCCTTGAAAACTATTTCTTGCAATGATTTGGTTACAAACTCACTCATGAAAAGTGAATGGCTGTAAACAAAGTTAATAATAAAGGCCAGTGTATTGACTAGAAGTTCCTGAAATGTCACAGTGATTTGTATTATAGATCACTATTTCATATCATGAGAGAGAAAGCATGTTAGCAAGTTGTTGATGCCTAATGGTAGATTCCACTCTTCCCAATACTATAAAACAGCATCAGTGATGGTGCCAAAATGAGATCCTAAATTATGGTGTCAAATAATCCTATGAGGGTTTAGGAGGATTGTGAAAAGATACCAAAAAAACCTTAAGACAGCAAAAAAAGCAAGAAGAAAGAGTAGTGAAGATTAGAATCACATTTGTGCAAAAAATTGCCAATCTAGATATTACCTGTACTAACTGTAACTTGCCTGCACAAACCCATATGAAAAAGGGTAGAGTTTAGAACACGTGGAATACAGAAAACCAGACTTCACACATTTCAGGAAATGTGCAGAGAGAACAATTGTAACCTTGCAGGAAGCTAGACTAGATGATGCCCTTCTCTCATGTTGTTCAGTTCTATTCATGCCCGTTAATTGAAGCTTTTCCCTGAGTGCTGAGGTTTTAATTCAAAGCTGGCTCAGGTGTATAACAGCATACCCACTAACTAAAGATTGCCGGAATTTCCTAGTTTTAGCCTACTTTCAGTGTCAGAAAAAGATTCTTGTAACAGGTTTTGTTGAAAGACCTAATCATTATATGTCCAGCCTTTTTTCCCCAGTTTGCTATAGCAGTTCCTTACTCCATCTTGTCTTAGCAAGAACTCCTGTTGTTGCACAAAACCAAAACCTACCTCATTCAAAAGCAAAATTCAGCATGCTGTAATGAAGAATTCAGTTACGATTTTCAGTGTACTTCTAAGATATAGTCTACCTTTATAAAATATTAGCTCTAGCTGAAATTCCATAATCTGTTGAAACCATCCTGAATTATCATAACAAGAAATAATAATGGATTTTTACTGCTGTTGTAAGGTAGAAACATGCATTCCAATGGTAATGTCATGGAGTCATTCTACAAGTAGGCTGAAAATAAAGGTTGTGGTTTGGGTTTTTTTTCTATCCTTTTGAAATGCTTTACTAATTCATTAATCACTTTTTAGACAAAATAACTTTTTTGTGGAAGAAAATTAAATCATAAGAAAGTCTACATTTTTAAAGCTTTACCCCTCTAAAAAAGACAGATCATGCTCATATCAGTTTATTTGCTCCATTAGTGAAAAGCCGTAAACAGAGTTATAGCTCAGAAAATGTAATCACTTGTTCCTTTCAATGCTTGTATTTTCCCACCTATTAAATGACAAATTGGGCTATTGAAAGAACCTCCAAGAACAATAAAAAATAATTTTATTCTCCTCCTGAAGAAAAACTCCTAATTCAGTATTCCTTTTTATATCTCTCCAAGATATTTTACGTATTTAAGATATCTTTAAACTATTTCAACTTATCTTAAATAAAATTGAACCTACTGTTCAACAATACTAGGACCACTTCATGTCTCATTAATGTTCATGCAAAATCAACACTTCAACTGAAAGCAGAGTATTTTGAAATCTGACCTAAGACCTTTATGAACAAGATTCATCTCATCCAACTTTAACCACTACAAGTTTGACATCAAATCTCAACTAGATGTTTAATTTTTTTCTAAAAGTCAGAAAACTACCTCCCACCTCCTATTTCAGAGAGGAGTCTCAAGATGAGCATCTCTTCAAATGGCTTCTGAGGAAGCCTAAAAGTTTGTTTAGAGTTAGTGACAAGATCTACAATGGTGTGAGCTAAGTGAAAAAATCTCATCCTGTGTTTCTGAATATCTGATAAATAACAACGGGTCTTAGAAAGATACTTACTGTACCTATCCATTCATTGTATTCCTTCTAACACACACACACACACTTTGAGTAAGCATAGTTTAGGAATGTCATAGCAAGCAACAATTAAAAAATGAGGCAAGTTCTGCTATAATCACTTGGTAATCCTCCTGTATAACCAATTTGGGCAAGATTAGAAAGTGGCATATTAAAAGCCAAGATCACTGGCTCACTGTGGAAGTCTTACTGAAATTACTGGTGATTTTCTATCCAGAATTAAGGATCAAAACTATAAAATAAGGCTTGAGACTGGAAATGTTTTCATGTATAAAACAATTCAGACAAAATGCCAAATCAGTGGTTGCTTCCTATTCAGCAAGTAAATTGAAAACCAAACTACTTTCATCTGGCAAGTAGAGAAAAGGATGCAGAAAAGCTAGCCTTATCCCTGAAGTAAGTGCCATCCACATTTCTATGATGTGGTTCCATGCTGCTGACACACTGAATGGTTTTGATGTATTTAAAAGAACAAAATCCAGATTTTTATAATGCAATTCCTTCAGCAAGCAGGAAGAGGTAGTCAACAGGGAAGCCTTCCCTGAAAAAGAAAAGTGACTATGATTTTTACAAAAGAATAAAGAAGGCAGTTTGAAAGGAAATGTGATGCTACCAATTTGGTAAAGTATCACATTGCTGAATTATGTACTGTGCTTAAAAATAAAGCAGAGTAAATTTTACTTCCCTACTGCAACTAAATAGGTTACATGTAGTTGTGTCCATTTTGTGAGTTTAATGATAACAGTGAAACTCATTTTAAATCATAACCTAAGGGACTGGCAAATGTCACTGGACTAACAGAGATGATCTTTAACTGCAAGTCAAATGAAGCTTGTACTGAAAACCTTAGAGGTTCTTTAAAATGTATTTTAAAGTTATAGTCATACAAGTAGTCCTTAGCGATGTTTTTGTTTCATATGGTATTTGGATACTTTGTATTTAAGCAGTGACGTGCTGATAATTTGAAAGTTGCCTCATAATAGCAGTTGCAGCATCTTCCCCCTCTGCTCCCACCTTGTGAAAATAAAAATCTCCTATGTGTAAAAGCCTCCCATTACATTTTCTTTTACTGTCATCTGAATATTTCAGTTTTGCACAGTGGGTACAAACATGATATATCTATTTAGCCCATCTAGCTTCTCTAATGTATTGCTTATGCAATGATTGTTCTTATTAATAAAATGCCACTTAGCCTCAAATACACTATATAAGCAAGTTTGTCTGCTGAATACTTGATATAATTGGCTAATTAGCTCTCCTACACATCCTCTGAGGACACTGTTAATATACCAACCTTACAGAGGATAGAGACATAGCAGGGAAGATCACTGGCATGGCCAGAGTCATGGGAAACATCCTTGCCAGACACATTAAAAATGAGCTGGCTTATGTCCTCTGCTTAGACCATGTCACTCACTAATGAAAGTCTGTCAAAAAAATAATTTTACATCCAGAGCATATGGTGCATCATAATAATTGTCTGCAGCAGTTCCTGAAAGCTATTTGGAATAACAGTTGTTGCATAGGGTGGGTGGGGGGAAGGGGGGGGATGGAGGGGGCAACACAACAGATTTAATGACAGGGAATGAGGGCAACCATTTTGCGTGAAGTTATTAATATTATCTTAAGTTTACATAATGTCTTTAGCATGAAGGATGCTAAAACATTTCACAAACAAAAGGCCTGGCATAAGGCAAGGGACAGTAAAATAATACTATAGAACTGCAGGGTGGTTGTAGTTAATGAAATTACATAGCATGTTTCTTCCGGTCATATACACTTTTAGGCCAAGCCATACCCAACAAACACCTAGGTGGTTTGAATAGTTTTGGGAGTAGTCACCTGAAAATCTTGCAAATAGGCAGGCAGAAGCAAGATAAATGCAGTTTTCATATCTGTCAGTTGTTATATTCTGAACTAATGTGGACAGAATTATTTAATTTGTCCTCTTGTCATGGCTGCACTGGTAGGACTGAAAATCCACGAGTGACCCAGCTGGGTCTGTTGCCTGTGAAAATTTTTTCCCCATATCTGACCAATTTCCCTACAGGATTTTCCTAGGAACCTGGGACTTTCCCTGAATTTTAAGTCCCATTGGAACTGTAATGGCAATAAGGGCTACAAAAATGATCTGAGGGCTGGAGCACCTCTCCTATGAGGACAGGCTGAGAGAGTTGGGCTTGTTCAGCCTGGAGAAGAGGAGGCTGCGGGGAGACCTTATTGCGGCCTTTCAGTACTTAAAGGGAGCCTATAGGAAAGAGGGGAAAAGTCTTCTTAGTAGGGCCAGCTGTGACAGGACAAGGGGTAATGGTTTTAAACTAAACCAGGGTAGGTTTAGACTAGATATGAGGAATTCTTTACAATGAGGGTAGTGAAACACTGGAACTGGTTGCCCAGAGAGGTAGTGGAGGCCCCATCCCTGGAAACATTCAAGGCCAGGTTGGATGGGGCTCTGAGCAACCAGATCTAGTTAGTGGTGTCCCTGCTCACTGCAGGGGGGTTGGACTAGATGACCTCTAGGGGTCCCTTCCAACCCAAAACATTCTATGATTCTATAAGAAGAGGTTGAGAAACTCGGCTATGTAGTCCTAACAACACACAAAGCTAGTTACCTTTGTTTCTCAGTTAATTCTTGTTTAGAGAACTCTATTTGGTTTACCTATAGAGATTTAAATGTGTATTAGTTTCCTATATTTTTAATTTTTTTTCAGTAGAAGTTTTATAGACTTTATAAAGTAAAGAATCAGTGCATAATATTGAGATAAGTGATGAAGATCACTATATCCGTTAGAGCATAACATCCAAAAAATGCTGTTATTGAACCTAGAGATTAGCCACACTACTGTACTCAAGCCTGTAACTGTCATAACCCCCTTAATGACATGCCAGTCAATGTCTGGGCATCAGATTATTCTTCATCTAAAAGGTGCCGTTTCTTATCCTACGCTGGAGTACAGACTACATACTAACCAGGGGGGAAGTGACAGTAGGTCAAAATGACTGAAATGTTCCTTTCTAATACTTCGTTTTAAGTAACAAATAAGTTCAAAGCAATTCCTTTTCTCATGATTTTATCATAGGCTTTCAATAACTGAATTTTTCTTCCAAATAAGGTCCTGGAGCCATGTGGCTATAAGAAAAATATTTTTTTTATTATTAACAATTATATGTTCCCAATTCTCTTGATGGTAAGGAAAGGCTTGCAGATGTGGCTACAGGTTACTCCTAATACCAGCAGGCAGTAACATACAAACAGACCTATTTTTCCCTGTTGAAATCACATCCTTGACCAGAGATATCAGATTCTTAGGAGTTTAAAACTATCCATGTATCTTGTTCTTCCTTCATTCATACTAGCCAAAATCTATTCAGAAGTCATAAACAGTTACAAACAGCAATAAGAAAAACAGTGGTGCCTAGACAGAGTCAGGGAAGAGCAAGCAATATCTGTGGAGCCCACACTGTATACGTTAAAATTATTCACTACTTTGCACAAGGGTCAAGTGTAATCCTCAACTCAGATACCAACTATACAGCACACAATTCTCTTCTAATCTCCAAGTCATAAAACTGGTTTCCAGTCACAACCAGAACAAGTTCCACAGAAACTGAGTAGACTGACAGGTACTTCCTAAAGTATTTGAATTTGAACAGGAACCAGGAAGTTTGGGATATTTCCTCCCTCCTAAATTATGCCTCTCTTAATCCAGCATTTGTCGATCAGATCCTTCAGTCAATTGTGATATGAAACAAATCATTGCTTGATGTCTTCTGATGGTAGACATGGCATTCTTTTCTGATTATTCTCACACTAAGTCCTTTCAGCAAAACTATCATTTTTATAATTCAGTATTGTAATAGATTCCATAACAGCCAACATCAAAATTATATTTTTGGATGTTTTTTTAAAATAAAAAACTTATGAACAAGATGCTATGACATAACTATTTAAGTAACCCAGTAACCCTTCTAGTCCCCCACTTCTACAAAATTCAAAGCTGGGATGTTCTACTAAATATCATATATGTTAAGCACTGCGGAATCTGGTAGCAGGGTACAGGCAAGGCTGTTGCAACTCTACACCCCCACATCCAGTCAGTTGTGAGGCTGAGGATGTGCAGGCAGTAGGATCACAAGCACAGGTACACAATGCACATACACAGCTGGCCACAAAGAACAGCACAGAAACACTCAGCACTCACATGAACACAAACAGCACCAACAGCTTCATTCTGCTGTCCTCTCGGGGCAGATCCAGATGAAGGTCTGTTAGTGGGAAATATATACACACACTATGGATACCTCCAGCAGCTGGGGTCATACACTCAGTCTGCCTGGTAGCTAGCCCCTGCATCCCAGTCTCCTCAGTTACTAGCATCTGGACATAGGAGCCCCCAAGGCTGAAGCCCCACTCCAGTTGCTGATACAATGCCCTCTCATTCAAACACACCCTAACACTGACACTGTGCATCTCTCCAGTAACTGGGTTTAGATATACAATCCATCCAGCAGCTGGCCGTGGATCCTCGCTCTCCCCAGTGGCCTCCTGCACAGGTACAGGTACAGGTACACACACACACACACAGAGGTGTCTCAGCCGCTCGAACAGTTGGCCTTGATCCCCTCGTCCCTCCAGTAGCCAGCTCCTCCTGTGCTCTCACATTGAGAGACATACCCCACCTACCCCCCTTGTTCCCAGGCTCTTCACTTTCTCACAGACTAGTCCAGCTTGATCTTTGCTAACAATTGCACACTCACACCCTTGCACAAACATATACACAGGAGAGCCCCTCACCCAGGAAAAGTGTTAGAAATGGAGTTTTAGAAGGCAGGACAGACTGTGCTGATGAGGCACAGGGCATAGCCAGAGAAGGGTACTGACCAGTCTTTGTTCACATGACTGGCCCCTTTTATCCCCTTATCCCTTTGGTTTTTCCCTATGCATGTTCCTCCCCAAACCATGTTACAGAATCACACAGAATCGCAAGGGTTGGAAGGGACCTCGTGAGATTATCTAGTCCAGCCCTCCTGCTAAAGCAGGTTCTCCTAGAGCATGTTACACAGGACTTCATCCAGGCGGGGTTTGAATATCTCCAGAGAAGGAGACTCCACAACCCCCCGGGCAGCCTGTTCCAGTGCTCCATCACCCTCAGAGTAAAGAAGTTCCTCCTCATGTTCAACTGAAACCTCTTATGTTTCAGTTTGTATCCATTGCCCCTTGTCCTGTCGCTGGACACCACTGCAAAGAGACTGGTTCCATCCTCATGATTTCTGCCCTTAAGATATTTGCATGTATTGATGAGGCCCCCTCTCAGTCTTCTCTTCTTCAGGCTGAACAAGCCCAACTCCCTCAGCCTTTTCTCATAAGGGACATGCTACAGTCCCTTTATCATCCTAGTTGCTCTCCTCTGGACTCTTTCTAAGAGTTCCTCATCTTTCTTGAACTGGGGAGCCCAGAACTGGACACAGTACTCCAGGTGGGGTCTTACCAGGGCAGAGTAGAGGAGGAGGTCCCTTGACCTGCTGGCCACACTCCTCTTAATGCACCCCAGGATACCATTGGCCTTCTTGGCAACAAGGGCACACTGCTGGCTCATGGTGAGCTTGTCGTCCACCAGGACTCCCAGGTCCCTCTTGGCAGAGCTGCTTTCCAGCAGGTCACCCCCCTGGTGCACGGGGTTCAACCTCCCCAGGTGCAGCACTTGGCACTTGCCTGTGTTGAATTTCATCATGTTCCTCTCCGGCCAACTCTCCAGCCTGTCCAGGTCCCGCTGAATGGCAGCACAGCCTTCCAGTGTATCAGCCACTCCTCCCAGTTTTGTGTCATCAGCGAACTTGCTGAGGGTACACTCTGTCCCCTCGTCCAGGTCATTAATGAACAAGTTGAACAAGACTGGGCTGAGTACTGAGCCCTGGGGAACCTCACTAGCTACCGACCTCCAACTGGACTCTGCCCCGCTGATCAGAACCCTCTGAGCCCTGTCATTCAGCCAGTTCCCAATCCACCT
The DNA here is from genome assembly GCA_034008185.1 of Gorsachius magnificus. Taxonomy (NCBI): domain Eukaryota; kingdom Metazoa; phylum Chordata; class Aves; order Pelecaniformes; family Ardeidae; genus Gorsachius; species Gorsachius magnificus. The sequence continues at coordinate 79,428,337 of CM067083.1, forward strand.
CACTGTCCACTCATCCAACCCATACTTCTTGAGCTTCCCTATGAGGATGTTATGGGAGACAGTGTCAAAAGCCTTGCTGAAGTCAAGGTAGACAACATCCACCGCTTTCCCCTCATCTACCCAGCCGGTCATGCCATCATAGAAGGCTATCAGATTGGTCAGGCATGATTTCCCCTTGGTGAATCCATGCTGGGTGCTCCTGATGATCTTCTTTTCACCTACTTGCTTGGAGAGGACACCCAGAATGAGTAGTTCCATCACCTTTCCAGGGACAGAGGTGAGACTAACTGGCCTGTTGTTCCCTGGGTCCTCCTTCTTGCTCTTTTTGAAGACTGGAGTGACATTGGCTATCTTCCAGTCATCAGGCACCTCTCCTGTTCTCCACGACCTTTCATAGATGATGGAAAGTGGCTCAGCAATGTTGTCTGCCAGTTCCTTCAGCACTCGTGGGTGCATTCCATCGGGGCCCATGGATTTGTGGGTGTCCAGCTTCCCTAAGAGATCCCTAACCTGATCCACATTGACTGAGGGAAGGTCACCCTTTCTCCAAGCTTGCTCGCTTACCTGCCAGGACTGGGGAGCCTGAGGGTCAGCCTTGGCAGTGAAGACTGAAGCAAAGAAGGCATTCAGTAGCTCCGCCTTCTCTGTATCTTCTGTCACCAGGGCACCCATTTCATTCAGCAGCGGTCCCACATTACCCCTGGTCTTCTGTTTGCTGCTGACATACTTGAAGAAGCCCTTCTTGTTATCCTTGATGTCCTTTGCCAAACTGAGTTCCAGGTGAACCTTGGCCTTTCTAGTTGCTTCCCTACATGCTCTGGCAGCATTCCTGTATGCCTCCCAAGTGGCCTGACCCTCTTTCTGCATTCCATGGAGCTTACTCTTTTCTTTGAGTCTCACTAGAAGCTCCTTGTTCATCCATGCAGGCCTCTTGCCTCGTTTACTTAATTTCCTACTCACAGGGATTCACTGATCCTGAGCACAGAGGAAGAGCTGCTTAAACAGCAGCCAGCTCTCTTGGACTCCCCTACCTTCCAGAGCCATAGCCCATGGAATTCTTCCAAGTAGGTCCTTGAAGTAGGACCAAGTAGGCCAAAGTTAGCTTTCCTGAAGTCCAATGTGGTAGCCCTACTTGTTGTTCTGCTTCCCCCTCTCAGAATCCAGAACTCTACCATCTCGTGGTCACTGCAGCCAAGCCTGCCCCCTGTTGATCCCTTCCCTTTCCCACCTTTGGTTCCTCCTCAAAATGTCCCATAAGTCTCACACAATCACAAAATTCTCTTTTCCTTTACCCCATAACAAGTTCCACAGCCCTAGGCAGTGGCCTCCTCAATCTGTAAGTTGACCCAGAGAACTGCTTCCACGGACTCATTAGTGGGTCTCACACAGCCCATGGGGCTAACACCCTCCTGGGATACCCAGGGAGGGGGCTTGCTCCTCCAACTGGGATACTGTGGTCCCATCGTGCCTCTGTGCACCCCCATTGCTTAGGGGAGTGTGAACTTTTCTGGGCTGATTACATCCGTGTGATGGCCCAGAGAGTAGCCAGAGCAGGGTATTTCTCAAGTTCCATCATCTATCCTTGTACCTCTGTGCTCCTTTGTGTATGTGTGCATAGAACAGGTTTTTATTACATAGATTAACTGTGTAACTTTTCACATTACAAATACCAACCCCTCAAGATGAAAAACATGTCTAAAACCCTTTATATCTTTTATAGGCTCTGTTTTACTGTAAGAAAGAAAAAATCTTTCACATCTATTGCTTAAATTAAAAGAAGGCCACATGAGCTCAAAGGTCTGCGCAGACAGAACATCTTGCAGATGCAGGATTCAAATGGACTTACGTAACTAACTGAAAAAAACTCATTTCTACACAAATGTAATGCCATGGAAATTTTCTGGGCCAGTATAAGTTAAAAATATCAGTATTTTACGGTATACTGTGAGGCCTCCAAACCTTTTGGTTGACTGTGCTTCTCCTCATCACCAATTCACTCTATTAGAGTATTATGGTCTATGAATATTTACAATCGTAAGTGAAGAGATTTTTCTTAGAGAATATTTTTCTGAATGTCCCTACCTTTGCAATACATGTGCATACGAGCAACCAAATTGTTTACTAATACAAAAAATATTGATTAGAAAAGTTAATCACAAACATCAGTAAGAAAAATTATCTGTTTCAAGTATGCAAAATCCATTATTAGTTATCTAAATTCATCAGGTAATCTCATTCATAGGGGTCTAGACTTCAGAAACAAAGAGTTCTCCATTAAGTCAGTGGAAGTTTTCTTTTAACTTTTTAAGAGGATATTTAGATTATCTAACAATTGCATGCATTTACTCCAATTACATTTATTAAAAAATCAAATTAATAGGTACGGAATTCAAGGTATCCAAGACTAGTAAGGACCCTTTGTGAAAAGCAACTGAAATTTAAGACCTTTCTGTTAGAAACCTGAATATTGATTAGACATTGAGAATCTCTGAGGCTATAACATCTAAGGAGGAATTCTGCATGTTTCATACTTCCTTAAAGTTTTCATACTGCTCTTAGATTCATATATCTGCTCCAGAATAAAAAGTTTCTGCTCATGAAAAATAAGTTAAAGAAAACATATTGGTGGAAAATAAATTGGAAAAAAAAAATGTCACATTTACATAATCTCTACTTTTATCTGTATTTGGCATTTTTATCCAACAGTGTTCATATTTTCATTTTTTATTCTCATTTTATCAGAAATAATAATTTTAGCCAAATTACTTTACCAAGGCTGAAAACCTGTAGTGAATCACACTTGAAAAATATATTTAATCTCTTCAAAGCTCTTCCAGTAATAATTTTGGCCAATTAACAGAGCAAGTAACTGGATGTCAGATACCCCAGTTTCCATTTCCATCTCTGCCACTGACCTGTTTGAATTATATCATTTCATCTGTGCTTTGGTTCGTAACCTAGGCTTCATTTTCCTATATACTTCAAAGCAGACATAGCTTCTAATTGCATGACTGTCTAGCATAATGCTGGGTCTGGGTCTGTAGGTCTAACTGTATCAAAAATAAAAATATGGGATAGTCTTCTCCTATGCACCAGATTCTAACACCAGCAACTTAATATAATTTATGTATTTTATTATTTATGCTGTGCTCTGTTAAGCTTAAGTGGAGTTACCACATTCTCCTGAATTATCAGGACAGCTGTACACTCTAGAGGAAACTGCTTCTCCCTCTTTAATATCCACAAAACATTGATGTGTGTTTCCTCATTATAGAACTTCCAATAAGATTAGTAGGCTGTTGCTATAATACACTCAATTATAGAACCACATGCTCTGTGAAATATTTTCCTTGCAAAGCAGAATACGTTAAAAACTGTTTCTCCAAGTATGAATACATTTGTTTTTCTTCAGCAACTCTGAAAAGCTCTGGATGACAGCATTTACCCTATAGCTCCTAATATGCTATGTCCCACTACACCATCCATTCTTTCACATCTGTTTTTTATTATTCTGGGTAATCCTACTTGTTAGACTGAGTTGCCCACCACATAGATTATATATTGGCTATTCTTTGCTGTAATGACTTTGTGATTTTCGGAGCCAAAATTTTTTTACTTGAATCTTTGTCAGTACACCAATAGAAACCTGGTGAATGGTAAACATGCATGTGTTTCTAAAATTTAGCACAGAAACAATTCCAACATCTGGAGATTAGATGCTGTCTGTGTAGTATAAGGTATTTGTACAGTAAGAACAGTAATCCAATGAAGCAAAAAAGTGTATAACATTGAAGACTCATAGCTAGTGAACACATCGAGATCACTCTACAAAAGAAACAGGTGTGAGACAAATACATTTCTCATCTAAGTTAAGCAACATGATTTCATAGAAAATTTGTACCCACGGTAGGATCTTTTCCTTATGCAATTGCAACCTAAAGTATTCCTCTCTTAATCCTGGGAATGTAATGCAGACTATAAGATAAATTATATCATAGCCTGCCAGTATTACATATGGTGAGAGAATAATACATTAATCAACATCTCTTAATGACAGAAGCTCACAAAAAAGCCAAGATCTCAGGCAAAAATAAACAGAATGAAAACCAATTAATTTTGCTCATAGTAAGTCATAACCTCTCAGTGATGGATCTTATTTAGGTACTTGGACACCACAGCAGTCATTTAGCCACTGGACTGCAATCTGAATCCTTTGGCACCTACGCATGCTATAAATTGTTTGGGAGATAGAGGGGACAAGTGCATTGAAGTGGTCTGAGTTAATAATTTGCTCCTGCCAAAGGCAGATTGAGTCCTTCTTTTCCCTATATGTCTAACCTGGTCTTTTCAGCCAGGCTCCCATTGGTTCCAATGTATTGGTTTTGGCACTTATATGATTCTTCAGTGAGCTCATTTAATTCACTAATTAGAAGAAAACCAACTAGATAAAAAACATGAAACTGCTGTCTTGGCAAGCTGCATTTACTCACTGGAAGCAGGGACAAACAATAGCCAGAAGTAGCACAAGGAAGAAAACAGGTTTGCAAAGCTGGGAACAGGAGGCAGAAGTCAGTCAACAGCATCAGGCTGCTAAGCTACCAGAGAGGATAGTCTCATATGACCGAGTTGTGGCAAGTATTAAGTGATTACCTTCCCTTAAAATACAGAACACCAGCTGCCCACTATGCCAAACTCTTCCTACCTCAAAAGCATGCTACAAAGCAGCCACAACCCTGAGATACTTCCTTGTGTTTGCATAGTTGTCTGACATAGTGGGAAAACACAGAAAAGAAAGATAATCTTTTGAGATGTAACACAGATGGGTGTGACAGCAGCAACAGGAACAATGATGATAGTGCATCTCCTGTAAAACAGTCACTGGGTACAAGGCATAGAAATTCTAATAGGAGAGCACTCAGGGTTTGGTTTGGTTTTTTCTTTTCCCTATATTTTCCTATTTTTTTAAAAAAAAAAAATCACCTTTCCTTATGCTTGTTCATCTCTAAGGCTGCATGCTGAACTGATCGCTTGAGTTAAGAGTCTCTTTCTTAAATAGCTGCAGTCTACCTTTTCTGGTCAATAAATACTCTTCTCAGCTCCTTTGTAGTTTTACTACAATATTCCTTTGCATTCTTCCTACATTTATCAAGCCAAACTAGGACAAACTGAAGTTATATCATTAACAGTAAAATTGAATATGGTTAAGTGATTTTAAGGGCAACATTCTATGTACTTATGCATGTGTACAAGGATGTTTTATATATGTTGATATCTTTTGTGTATTAATTTGTAAACACTTACACACAAATCTCTATTTTTAAGAGCCCCATTTCTTCACTCTTAACTATGAAATAAACTCCTGTGTTGGAAGGATAGTATTGCACTTGGCTGTATGTCTTGAAAAAATAATCATCACTATCTGACTAATCTAGTGGCCTTCTACTGCATCAGTGGACAAGGGAAGAGCTGTGGATGTCATCTACCTAGACTTCTGTAAGGTCTTTGATATAGTCCCCCATGATATTCTTGCAACTAAATTGGAGATAGTTTGATGGATGGACTGTTAGATATATAAGGAACTGTTTGGATGACTGCATCCAAAGAGTTATAGTCAAAGGCTGAATGTCCAAGTGGAAATCAGTAATGAGTGGTTTCCCTCAATGGTTTGTATTGAGACCAACACTGTTTAATATCTTCATCAACAACAGACAGTAGGATCAAGTGCACCCTCAGCAAGTTTCCAGATGACACCAAGCTGAGTGGTGCAGTTGATTCACTAGAGGGAAGGGATTCCATCCAAGAGGACATTGACACTTGAAGAGTGGGCCTCTGTGAACCTCATGAGGTTCAACAAGGCCAACAGGGGTCCTGCACCTGGGTCAGGGTAATCCCCAATATCAGTACAGACTGGTGGATGAATGGATTGAGAGCAGCCCTCCAAAGAATAACTTGGTGATACTGGTAGATGAAAAATTGGACAGGAGTTGTCAATGTGCACTTGCAGCCCAGAAAGCCAATTGTACCCCATGCTGCATCAAAAGCAGCATCACCAGCATGTAGAGGGAAGTGATTCTGCTCCTCTACTCTGCTCTCATGAGACACCACCTTTGATATGAGTATCGCATCCAGCTCTCTGGGGTCCCCAGTAGAAGAAAAACATAGACCTGTTAGAGCAGGTCCAGAGGAAGGCCACAAAAATGGTCAGAGGGCTGACAAACCTCTCCTCTGAAGAAAGGCTGGGAGAGTTGGGGTTGTTGGAGAGAGACTATTTATCAAGGCCTATAGGGACAGGACAAGGAGCAATGTTTTTAAACTGAAAGAGGGTAGGTCTAGATTTCATATAAGGAATAAATCTTGTACTATGGGGGTGCTGAAACACTGGAAACAGATTGCCCAGAGAAGTTCTGGGTGTTCCATCATTGGAAGTGTTCAAGGTCAGGTTGGACAGAACTTTGAGCAAGCTGGTGTAGTGAAAGATATCCCTGTCCACGGCAGGGGCAGTTGGACTAGTTGATCTTCAAAGGTCCCTTCCCATCCAAACCATTACAAGATTCTATGATCCAAACATACCATTGCAGTATTACAGATCAGGGGGTCTGTGAGACATTTCTAAAGAACTATTGATAACCTGAACAGGCAAAAAGCTACCTTAGTGCTGTATATTCAAATCAACACATGTAATAGTACTAAAAATATACATCTAAAACCTTGAGAGTAAAATGGATCAAGTTTTAGTACCTGGAGAATATCTACTACAAGCTCCTTTCCTTAGCTAATCTGAGGCCATACATTCTTTTTTATGTGCCTGTCCTTTGAAATCAACACTGCTGTTTTAAAGGTACTTTTGTTTCAAAATCCTTCACTGATTGCAAAATCAGCAAGCATAGTCTACTGATTAATTTACCATTCAAAGCAGCCTATTCTTTCTGAAATGAGAGCTAGACTCATAACACGTTCCATTTTCTGATTTGACTGACCATTCAGATCCCTATTCTCAGCAAACTCCTTTGTACCACTTACTATAGACTCACACTTCATCAAAAGATTCCAATTTGAAACTTTAGCACAATCTAACTATGATCTCCAGAAAAAAACTTCTCACCTTCTTTTCTCACATAAACCTTTGTTGAATTCCACTGAGACATGGAGCTGTGCCATTAAAGAAATTACAGGAAAAAATAAAATTGACAAAACAATAGAGAATGCACATCCCTTTGCCTTATATATTAAAAGAAAAGAAAGAAGTTCACAAGCTAGACCATATAAGCATGCTTGATCTAAATCTTAACAGATGGACTAGATTTAGCTGATTTTAATTATTCTGTGACACCTGATATCATGTGAAGGTCATTAGGGTTATCAGCAATCAGAATAGTATGAGAAAGGTAAAGCCACTTCGAATTTGAAATTTCTTGACCCAGTTTATTTGCAGCTCTTGGAAGACTCTAGGAAAGTATACCTTTTCTAATTAAAAAAAAAAAAAAGCTCTCACAATTACAGACTGTCTCAGATACAAACTATGTGCTGAAAGGAAATGAAATTATGTTGTTCTAAGTTCACTCCATAAATATAGGTACAAACCTTTTTTACATTCCACGTAGATAAAAACTTCCACTATCAAATAATAATTAAAGAATGACTTAACTTCTGACATCAGTTTCTAGATTTATCCTAAAAGGGAATAACCTAAATCCATCTCTTATCCTGTTAGAATTAAAAGAATTCTATTTTATTACCATTTTCCCCCAAAAGTTGTCTTTATTTTCATTTTAGGCCAATGTAAACAATAGACATTTCTTTAAAATTCAGAACAAGATTTCTCAGTTCCCAGGATCCTCATCTTTCTGCTTTGGTCAAGTCTCAGGAAAGTCTTTTTGGGCACCTAAAGTTAACATCACAATCCTGTAGAATAAAAAAAAAAAAACCACTCAGTCCTTTTTCTCTTTCTCTGTTACCTCTGTCAAACTAATATCTTAACATTGCCAAATCAGCTTTTTTTTTCTGTATGAGCTAACAAAAGTGAAGAAAAAACTGTTTAGTTAACATATCACAGACTATAATAAATATGAAAACAAACCAATAAATACTAACTCTTCCATGCAATCCAAAGATCAATAGGATGGCATAGACTGGCATTTTGAAACAAAGTCTTTAACCTTCCTCCTTAAAAGTACCCCTACTTTTAGTACCTAGTACCTTTAGTACTTTAGTACTTTTAGACCTATATTCTGAAATGTACAATTAATTGACTATCATGCACTAATGTAATGGAAAGACAGAACACCATTCTCAGCCTTTAGAGACTGATTCTTAATTTAGGTTACATTTTATTAAAATACAAACAATCTATAGAGTTCTTACTATTAAATAGTGCAGTGAATAATTTATCTGTCATAGACAATATGATATTTTAGAACTAAATGCATATTGCTAAAATGGAATTTGTGGTTATTCCTCTTCCTCATTTTAATTGCTGCAGTAAATCTGAAAGAAATGAGAGGAAGTTAGCAGCAAGGAAAGATATAAAACTGCCCTACTAAAACAGAGGCTAAAAGCCGACTCTAGTGATTTCCCTGGTGTGAAACTAACAAGACAACAGGGGTGGATGTCTACTACATATCACAAATAATTGAAAGTGATTTATTTTTAGATCAAAGCTGCATTTTTTTTTGTCAACTACACAGCTGTGGCTGGGTTTCACTGGACACACTGTCATATTCTTACACTTTTATGACCTTTTTTTCATTTACACTAAAGCCTTGTTCAATCACTCTGGAAATATGGAGAAAATATTAAAGTGGAGAAAAGTGCAGTTTTATCTGTTTTAAGGTCCCTTTGCAGAGCAACAACAACATAAAGATGATTTGGTGTAAATAAGACTCCGTAAAATCTTCACTTAGTGGCCAGAGAAGAAGGATTAAAAAGTATAGTCATATTCCATCTCTAAAGGTGAATGCCTTGACCTGTCAGAAAACAGGTTCCCCTTCAGGGAGCAAGCTTATTTAATGTCTAATTATATGCTATGTTCTAACACTATGTTGTGTAAATTTCAGTTCATTGTAAACACATATCTTTTAAACTGCAGAAAATTATTTCACTTAACATTATAGCATTAATATTTATTTTTCTTTTAACTAATTTACATCAAGGTCAGAAATTGAGGTCACAGGGAGTAGGGCCATACTTGAAGGAGGTGCATTCTTAACCTTTAATTTTAATCAGTTTCAGAAGAATCCTGTGCCTTTCTAAATCATAGATAATTTTTTTTAAATGTACAAAATCTTTCTCAGTAATATATTTACATTTATGACTATTTTCTTTAGCATTCACACATTTTTTAACACTGAATATTTAAGTCATGCTTGATTTTTAACTTGTAGCATTCAAGTTTGAACTCTCTTTTACTTCCAGGCACGCTGGTGTTGAAGAGCTGATCATTAGCGTGATTCAGACTTCTTTAGCAGAATTATACAGGTTAAAAACTGCCTTCAAAAGTTCATAATATTTCCTTAGAATATAGTTTTGAATTTATACTAGCATTTTATGCTACGCTACTTCACATAAAATTGTAGAGATATAAAAATACTATAACTGCATATGTGCACGTTTGAGTATCATATGTTTTTGACAGGAACAGGTAAATATGTGGATTTTAAAGACAAGCAGACAGTAGTACATATTCCTGTCAAGTGAGGATTTTAAGAAGTTCAGAGTTATAAGAAAGAAAAAATAGATATATGTTCCATTTGAGACTGGTGGCTGTGAAAACAGATCTCTGATAGTAAAAATAATGTCCATAAGTGGCTCAGGCTTGGTCTCTGAGTTTCAAGAGAGATTACTGCTTTCTAGATCCGTTAGAAATTCATAAACATGGCTCATATAGGCATGTTCAAATACCAGATCCATAAATCAGTGTTGAAGGTACACTCCCATTGCAAGAAGCAAAATATATTCCTTTGGGTTTTTTACTTGAAGGATGTAGAATTCTCAACTAATTCCAAGAGCTGAGAAGAAAGAAAGTACCAGGACAAAGAACCCATAGGACAGGTGTCTGCTTCAGAGAAGTCTGTCTCAGTACTTTTAATGACTGTGAAGTATAGGGATGGGGGGTCTTGGTTACGAAAAGAATTCCTGTTTTAAATTAACTTTGGAAGGAAAATCACTGCGAAGAGAGGACATTGTTGAAGCAGTTTTAATGGATTGTATGGCCAGAAAACTGTAAGCTGAAGCTGAGCTGTAACCAGAAATGTCTAAGTATGGTCACCATAACTGCATATTTTCCAGTTATATGGATAAATTCTCTCTGTCATAGATTAGTGTCCCTTTTATGTCTCTTGTTCATTTAAGAAACTGAGAAACAGACATAGTTTTTGGTTTATTGGAAGAGCTACAATAATATTACATAATTTTGGTAATTACAGGACAGTTATACTTAAAAATTAATTAGATAAAATTGATTCTTTCTTATTTTCTAAATCAGTCCCTTTCTTGTTTTTCAGAAATCTCTGCTTATTTAACTTGCAAAAAATGAAGGGGAAAAAAAAAAAACCCACAACCTTTTGCTAACCCCACACAGCCCTAAAAAGGAAAAGATTCAAGATGATACTCAGCAACTACACTTATATAAATGTATCACAAACAGTAGAGCTATAAGTGCTACTGAGGTCACTGAGAATATAACTGAAAGCTTAATTTGACATTCACAACTTTTTTCACTGATGACAACACAAGGGAAAACATAACTTCTCACACCGTAAATTTGATGGGCAGGATTGGCGGTTAATATATTTATTTATAAAATGAATGTATTTGTTATAGAAGTGAAAGGCACTAAATATAGAACCATACCATTTTAGAGTCTTTTTTTTTTTTTTTATAGCAGAAGCACAAGCAGTACTGTACAAATGTTAATATATCTTTTCTTAGGATGAAACTCTGTTCTAGTTTATTTCAGTGGATATGCATGTGGGGTCAGGGAAGATGGGCTGAAAAGGGCTTACCCTTAATAGCTTTACCCATACTCTTGAGTGAAAAATATATTGTAGCTCCCTCTTAAGTGTAGTCAGGCAGCTGAAGCAAACACATTTCTTACCCAAATAGAAATTGGTTCAAGATGTAATTTCTATTTATTTATTTATTTAATAATGGGAGGAAAAGTTGCTATTTTGAAATGTTGTTGAATGTGAACAAGAAATGAACTGGAATGACTTCAGCCACAGCTGAACAAAATGAAACAATATACTAGTTCATCTCCTAGCACATAACACTGTCATTCAGATATGGCTATGGCCACTCTTGGCACAGTTGGAAGAAATGTGAATAGGAGCAGAGACTAAATTGAGTCCACAGTTTGCTACTGGAGCCATGCTAAATTGGGGAATGATTTCATTGCATTGTAGGAGGCTGGTTTGTTGCTCCTGTGAGCAGCAACATTGTGTGCCCCAGGCTAGTGGTTGTTGCTGACTACAGCAGACACACAAGCCAGGTAGAAAGTTTGATTTACCATGCTTTCTTTGAGCATGATGCTGGGCTTCACTCTTAGCCCATTCTGCTGACAGATGTTGCTTGACTGTCATCTAGACACGCATAAAATTGTAGCCCCCATTAGCTGCTGCTGCTACCGCAGAGCACTGAATCTAGTTTCCATGGATGACTGAAATGTCAGTCTAATAACTTCTAAAGTGTCACAGAACTGTTCTAAACGGGAAAAGAGAAAAATGTTAACAATATAAACATATATATTAGTGTCCTTAACTTTTTAATTGCCAAGTCTTCTAGGCTTGCTTTTTCACTATTTTATTACATTGATATGCCATAATATAATTGCTCTTATTTAGGTATTGCTCATTAAGAAGTAACTTTCTGTGGTAGTTTCATGCTGTATCTTTCCTTTCAGTGTTATGCGCAGGGGCCAGGAGTATCTCTATACATGGCATGTCTCTTGATACAGCTCAGTTTATCTACATTTTATGGTGCTGCAGTGTACCCATACTGGTATAAAAGAAACCAAAGTATGGTATATCTAAAAATCCCATCTGTACTTTTTGCACACATCCTGTCACCAGGTACATGACATTGCCACAGGAACAGACTGTATGTACACAATTCATTTCATACCTGACTCAGCTATATGCTAGGTAGGGCATGCAGAGTCAGAGCTAAGAAAAGAATAGTATGTATCCATGCTCTTCTTTCTTACCTAAATCATGCCACGTAGTTAAAATCCTCTCCTAAAAATGGAGAAATCTGGAAATGGCTTTAAAAATATGACAGAGGAAAATGAATTCATGTTTTTCCCTTTATTGTCTCTGCTGGGATTTATATTCCCTATATAATTAAAGGAGGAAGTGAACAGTATGAAAATGGAACCTTAACACCTATAAAAGCATCTCAGAAAAGAAAGAGAAGGAAAAAAATATTACAAAGTTAAGAAACACCAGGAACAAAGACCACAGCTGACAAAAGAGGCTATTTAGTTAGTAATGAACAGACTAAAAAGAGTGACTGAAGCACACATGCTTGCAGACTGATCGCTATTTTAATCTGGGCAGGTATAAGGCACTTACATCTTTATTAATTTGTTTTAACTTGTCAGAATTAATTCTAAAGCAGTAAACTCTTTATTTAAAAAAAAAAAATAGCACTGAGAAGTAAACCATAAGGTCATCTGGAATATTTTGCTTAATATAGAGCTGAGGCAAATGATGTTGGCTTTGCAGCAGCTGCAACATTAGGACCATCAATAAAGAAATTAGCTACTCACATTTGAGATAAAGGGCAACTTATGCCTACAATCACTCCATCCAAAAACTGCTGTGAGAGCAAAGCAAACATCCAGCTCATAAACCTATCTGTATAATTTTTTGGAAATGGTTAGAGGTCAGCATTGAAATTCTGAGTTCAGCTAAAACCACCAGAGACTGAGGGAAGCAATTTAAGAAGTAGTGTCAGTTCTCATTGGCCAAACAGAAAATTACCCAGTATTTTTGAGTTCATGTTAGGATACATAATATCACCAAACACAAATTTATAATTTTGTAACAAGTGGGGTGGAAACAATCTGTCACAACTTTATTCTGTCCACAATATGTTTCTGCCATTATTATAAGTAACTTTTATCCCTTCTGCTATCCCCAGAATCATCAGCCTGATTCTGTCCTCAGCCTATAGCTTTGGAATTTTTGTGCTTGGAGAAAGTAGAAACCAGCCAATGATTAGGTTTTTTGTTAGTTTTAATTCCCAGATTACTTGATTTTCCCAAGCGTAAGAAGAAAACTAGATTATTTTTAAAAAATCAATATATAATAAATTACTACAAAACTAGTGATTGAATATACTTATTCAATTAAATATTGAATTCAATGAATATGAATATACTTATATTCAATTCAAACAACCTTATCATGACCAGTTAGTAAACTAAGGAGATTTAAAAATATAATCAAATGTAAATTTTGTTTTCCTGTTTTGAAAGGCTACAAAACTTTGAATATAATTTTGAAAAGCAGATGTTTCAAAAGTTAAGTGAGTAAGAGAGCTCTTCAATTTTTCAGATGTAGTTGCATTTTTTAATCTCCTTTATTAGAGTACAAACACTCTGGTCATGAAAATGCCATATTCAAACATTCACTCTACAGTCATTAATTATGTGTTTTATTTGGCATATGCACTCTGAATAAATAAGTGCACATACTCTTTGTAAGTCATGGAAGGTATAGGTTTCTTTGTAATCTATTTTGGGAGAAGAATGTCATGAAGTGTATATATATACACACACTATTTGCTATAATTAAAAGGTTTTAACAGAGACTGAAATTTTGTCAAAGACCTGTTTATCAAAATATTTCAGCACATATACTTGTACAGATCAGATAGTTTAAAATAACTGACAAAAATCAAAGCTGGTGTGAGTGCTGAATCACTGAACTTAGGTATGAATTTGATCTCTTGCTTTCATACTTAGAGAAGGGTTTCCAAATGCACATTATGTATAGTCAAATATTCCCAAATGTGAATGAAGCTGAAAATAGAAATGTACTCCATTAAATACTCATGACACTGTAAGAAAAAAGTATGCATTTGCAATTAGAGCAGGTGATCTGAAAATCTGATATCTTAACCTTATCCTGTGGTCTGATAGGTGTCAGAATCAATTAAGATTTCTCCCATTAAGTTCCTTCTGAAAGTATCTAAAAATGAAAGACACTCTCTTTTGACTGCTGCTCATTTGAAATTGGCATTTTCATGTGGCAGATGGTGACCTTATCCCTGTGCTTTAGCAAAAATTATTTTTATTAAGCCTAAACAAGTGTGAACAGTGCTAATTTCCTGCAGCAGGCAGAATTTGAATGAGAGCATATAATGATTGGAAGAGTCCTGCCTCACCATATGGAAAAATGTGCATTATGCCAACAGAGTAGATTACTAACAAGGCAGTTGTTGATAGTCATGAAGAGCATATTTATTTTAAGGTTTCTAGGAGATGCTGAGGGCTGTTTGCACCTAGTTCATATCCTAAAAGCTAAACATGTAATAACAGAAGACATTGGAAGGACTACATGAATTCTAAATTGTAGTTTAAAATTATCAGATGAAGAGAACAACTTCTGGTTTCTACCAAGACACAAAGACTTTATCCTTTGCTAGTCAACAACACCATTACTCTCAATAACGGTTATTTAAAAGTACATGTCTTAAAAGTGTAGCTTTGATGTCTACACCACAGAGTTACTAATAGATTTCATATTGTGGATAATGATCTTATTGCTGTCTCTAACTAACCAATTAGAACGTATATCGAAAACAGGATCAGGCTCTTCTCGGAGGTGCAAAATGACAGGACAAGAAGCAATAGACATAAGTTGTAACAAGTGAAATTCTGAGTAAATTCTGGTAAGAAAAAACCTCTTGGTGAGATTCACAGGCCCTGGAATAGGTTTCCCAGAGAGGTTCTGAAATACCTGGAGATATTCAGAACTCAAATGGACAAGGCCCCTATCCACCTGCTCAAATTTGGCCCTACTGTGAGATGGACATTGGGACAAATGACCTCCAGAGATCCTTTCCAATCTAAACTATTCTGTGCATCTCTAAGGGCAAGCATTGTCTTTTAAACAACATTAGTCTAGAAGCAAGACTAGAAGCGGCATGGCTTTCCATGAAATAACAGATTTCACTTTAGGGTTTCTGACTTAATGTAATTGGAACACCAATTAACCAATCCTAAGGAAAAAAGGCTATCATTAATGTTGTGAAAGTCTTCTGTCTTCTGAAGGTCTTCTGAAAGGTTTCCTTATTGATACTGTCCAGAACTTGTTTCATATCTTAGAATATGTGATGGAAATGTAAATAGGATTTCTAAAAATTAGAAATCCTGACAGTAATAAATTTAATCTATTAAAAAAAATGGAGTCCTCTTCCTTACTTAGATAAAGATCAAAATTTCCAAAACTTAAAACTGTCATTGTAAAGCTAATGTTGCAAGCAAATCATGACAGTGTTTCCCATCCCCTGACTGTGAGGATGTGAGCTTCTTAAAGAGGAAGATAATGCATCTCTTTCTTAATATGATTGGGAGAACAAAAGGAATTGCACTAGAAGCTTGAACCCTTTTGCCTATCCCCTTTATAATCAAATAGACTCCCAGTGTTGTTTTCAACTGTTTAGTAGTTTGTGAGAGAAAAAATATTACAAACATACTAATGTTTATTTTCTGCAGTAAATCCATCATGGCTGTGACCTCTAGGTGAGACTGAGGCATCTACTGCTTGATGAGGAAGTCAAGAGCACTCTTGAGGGCACTGAAGAAACTTGCAGGCTGGGTAGAAAACTAAAAGTCACCACCTGACTTTAAAATGTCAGTGAAGATGAAATGAGCATTTCTTCAGGGAAAACAAAGCAAGCAGCAGAAGGGGAAGATAGAGAGCAAAGCTGGCCAAGGTCACCCAAGGGACTGTTCCCCCTATATGATAGTTATTATTTTGATATACCAAGATATCCATATTATTTAGGAACAGAAATGTTTCCTCTTCAAGAGTGAAAAGTCTACTCCAGTCCTACATTGATTTCATTGTTGTAATGCCTAAATACCTGATTACAGGTGCCTGAATGAAAAAAAATTTAGTGACACATAATAGTGCAATGTGCCTCACATGATATTCATCTCTTACCCGTTTTAGGGGAAAGCTTGTACGATAATTCTTCAGCATTTGATTTATTTGTGATTTACACTTCATTCAGAAGTGTAGGTGTTGTCTGAATATTCCTGGATACTAGGAAATATAAAATCCACATTTCGCTTTAAAAAGAGATACACCTGATATATGCGGTAAGTGAAAAAGGTACGAAATGTTCATATGGTCGTTCTAGCACCTTGCCACTCTACAGAGGATAAGGCTTCTTGTAACAGTCAGCTACTTCCTTTCTCTGCTCATGCCTCAGTTCGTATTGAAGCCAGTCCTATCCTTCTGAGACTTCTTTTCCAGTGTTAAAATGTCTCCAGTTTATCTCAAACCTTTCCTGACTGCTTTTATACCAATCTTAATGTCTGTTGTGCAATTCCTCTCTTCCTTGTATTAAAATACACATCCTTCTTCCCCATCTTGAAATCACTGTAAGTTTATACAAAAAAGGGCAGGGGAAAGAACATTACTGAGAGTACAAGAGTACTTTGGTTGCTTACAGAAATCAGTATTACAGTCAAAGTCAACCCTTCCTCTATGAGTTTGCACCTTTGGCATCAGGACAGAGCGTGTTTACCTGTGAAAGGACTGCATATATTAGTCATCAATTATCTCAGGAACTTAATGGTGCCCAAAAGGGTAGCATTTTGGGAGATAACAGCTACCAAAACAGATGTTCCCACTGAGTAGATTTGGGCTGTGACTTTTTTGTTTTTCTAAACTTTCATTCTGTATTCAAGGTTATACTCATTTTCATGGAAGTGGTAAAAGCAATGCCCTATGATAATTTCAGATTCCTGTTCAACAGCGTCAGAACACAAGATGTATGCAAGGGAGAAGGGTCAATATAAAGCAGGATCAGAATATTATGTCTCTCAAGATTCATTGGATGAATTGCCTAACCAGTCCTGGCTGAACTTTTCAGAAAATTGTCTTCCAGAGGCATCCATTCAGTTTGGCAAATATCAACCCAAATGGCAAGCAATTGAAATAATTTTTTTTTTCTCAATGTGAAACCGCAGGTAACCTTAAAAATAAACAAAAATACTATTTGTTTAGTTTGTGTTGTGATATTTTGGGTTTGTTTTTATGTACTCCATCTAGCTTCTGGCTGATGTTTGTCAGGGGAGAAGATTGCATGATGAAAGAAGGGAAGGTCAGGAGTACACAGGAAAAAAAGAAAACACTGGAAGACACAACTCTAAGTGCTTTTTTTAGCAGTAAGCAAGTAAATAAATAAATAAGAAAGGAACAACCAGAGAAAGAAAAAAATAAAAGGCTTGACCTCTAAAAGATAATTTTAAAATGTTACTTGTAATTAAGAAAAAATTAAGAGAGACAAAAGAAAACAGGATTGAATAATAAAACATTCGTTAAACTAACTCTTCAACCAAAATATTAATATTTCATATTTTAACTGCTGGAATTATTTATAGCCCAAATGAGATCCTTAATTACTTTTTTCTTAGAATTTCTTTGCTTTTAAAGGCAATTACTCACTGTGAGGGGTCTTCCAAGTTTACTTAAGAGTGCAGTAATTTAGTCTTTCAAAGTAGTATCGGATCTCTTGGTTACAATACTCCTATCTTAAACATGTGTCACCTTTCAGAGGTTTTGTTATCAGTCATTAGAAATAATGAAGTCTGAGAAAGCTTTATTTCCAAAAATCTTTTTTCTTCTCAACACCTCAGTGAAAATCTTCCATTACAGAGCAATGTAAGGGTTTCTCTTTTTAATTGTCTGAAAAGAACCAACAAGCTACATAATAAAACAGTCAACATTTTATGCATGCTGAAATAGAGGAGGCTACATTTGCAATGAGCAGGACTACTTGCTAAATTTTATACAACCTTGTAGCTGCTCAGTTTTTGTAGCAAAAACTGAAAAGACAGGGGGTTTAGAAGTAGTGGGACTGCTGAAATGTTAATCAGTGCATACTTTTACGACTTTAGAGTCTTTTAAGAAAACATACTACCCTTTCTTATATGTTCTTAGGCAATCATCTTACTGCTACCTCATTATGGTACAAAATCCTCAAAAATGGAGCTCACCAGAGGAAGAAACATTTGCCCACTGATGATGTGTCACCGTTTTATCTCAATGTACAGTTTTAACTATCAACCACAGACTAAAAAATTTAAATATTCCTTTATATGTTTATGCAGAAGTTTGCATGTATTATTCCAAGTAATACCATGTTGCTGTTCCACTTAAACTCTTATTAAGAACACAAGAGTTAAAGAGAAGTTCCATTATAGTTTTGTTGTAGGTTGACCCTGGCCAGCTGTCATATGCCCACCCAGCCACTCCCCTTCCTCAACAGGGCAGGGGGAGAATATAAGATGCAAAAGCTCATGGGACAAGACAGGGAGATAATTTACCAATTAACATCACAGACAAAACAGACTGAACTTGGGGAAAACTAATTTATTACTAATTAAAATAGAGTTGGATGGTAAGAAACAAAGACAAATTAAAATGACATCTTCTTCACACACACACACTTCTTCCTAGGCTCAGCTTCACTCCTTTCCCAACTCTCCTTCCTCCACCCCACACCCCAAGCAGCACAAGGGGATGGGCAACGGGCTTCTGTGCTCAGTACATGACAGCTCCTCTCTGCCACTCCCTCCACTTCACACTTTTCCTCTGCTCCAACATCGGTCTTCTCTGCAGGCTGCAGTCCTTCAGGATAAATCTGCTCCAGTGTGGGCCCTCCACAGGTTGCAGTTTCTTCAGGGAATATCACCTGGTTCTGGCATGGTCCTCTCCACGGGTTGCAGGGTATACCTGCTCCACAGACATTCTCTCCATGGGTTGCAGAAGAATCTGCTCCAGCAGCCGGAAAACCTCCTCCCTTCCTTCTTCTCTGGTGTTGGTGTCATCAGGTTAGACACCACTGAGTTTGCAGATGGTCTTGGTTGTGTCCTGTGGTGAGTCTGTTGCAGAACTGGCTGGAACCAGCTCTGTTTGGCACAGGACAAGCCCTTGCTCTCCTTTCACAGAGGCCATTCCTGCACATGCCCCCACTGCCAACACCTTGCCACAAGTTTGAACATGAGTTTCAAAACACTGGCCTTGTTTTGTTGTTGACTTACAGAAAAAAGCTAAGTTAACTGTTGATCATCAAGAAAAATTGGTAGGTCTCAATGTAAGATTGAAGGGCAGAAAGGAACTACACTGTAAGACTTTCAAAACTAGTTTGGGGAAGAAATTATTTTGCTGTGGCTTATTTTGTGACATTTCTATTGCATTACCCAACTGCATTACTTTCCTATATACTGAGCCTCTGTATGTAGAGAGACAACTACTACTTTGTGTCCTGATAAAGCCTGAAAGAGAGGTTGCATATAAATATGTTCCTTTGGTTCACCTTTCTTCTCTTCCAAATTCCCTAATATAAAAATAAAAGCATATTCTGACAAGTGTCCATTCTGCATGAGGAAATAGGAATAAAAATCATAACATTTCCTGCAATCAGAATCTCTTCCATTCCTGTCCTTCAGTGTCAAGATGTGATGAGAAACAATGAGGCAAAATGGAATGTAATCCTTTTCCTTTTGAAAGATCATTCACTCAATTCTTAATATGCATAAGAAAGGAAAAGAAGGCATAAACTGAAAGGAACTGTGCTTCAGCCGCCTGCATCTTCACAGCTGTCTTGACCTAGTCTTCCTTCCCTTAATTTTATATCAGTGCTATTCCATCTATTTTAGCAGAAATATTTTTGATTTGCATTATTGTCAATGATCATAAAATCCCTATATTTTTTAAATTTCAGAAGCCTTACTGATATAGCATAGGAGAAGTTGGTTAAAATTCAGTAACTTGATAACTTTTTGGAAAAAAATTATCTTTACTAGTCAGTCAAGGATTCAAGGAAGTTCTCCCTTTAGATGAGATTCTTCTAGACCCTGGATATGAGATTATAATTTTCTCATTAAGTTCATTATCTGCACACCTGAGTAAAAAAACAGGGATGACCTCTGCATTCCTAGAATCTTCTTTATGAACATTGCCATGGTGGCATTGGTACTAGCTCATGTTCAGCAGTTTATGAGATGCCACAATTACAGTTACCTGAACACAATTAAAAAATTCTAGAATGAAAGAACAGGTCAATGAGACAGAATGTTGCTGGAAAGGCTTTGATATCTCTGAAAGTAAGCCAGGCAAACCTCAGTACAATTAAAACAGTTGGCTAACAGCAGAAATGTCATCTTAGAGAGTCTGTGTAATGTATTTTCTTAGGATAACCCTTACACAGGCCAGAGACCTAAAGACTGCTGTAAGCAAACAGTGCTATGTAAATACTCCAACAATTACAGAAACAAATCTTAAGGCAATAGTGAGAAAACCAAAAATGACAGGTTAGGCAGGGGAGCTAACGGTGAAGCAATTGAATCATTTAATGGCCCAACAACTGGCATCTACAGTTTTAATTTAGGCTTTGTAAGGCAAAGTGAAATAGTGAATATGGTAGTTGTTACACAGGTATTTCTTTGATTGATCACCAAACTTGCTTTTCTGAAGCTAAAAGACCTAAGTGCTTTTCTCTAGAACTAAGCTGAAAATATTATGTCTAACATGCCTAAGGGCACAAAAGGTCCTTTAAAAATGTCACTAGAACAAAGTGTATACTTGGAACTGCTAATAGCAAAGAGAGTTTGTGCTGTTTCAGAAGTGCTGCAAGGGCAGTAAAAACAACCCACACAAACAATCCATGTTACTTCATCTGTAGATGACAAACTAGGTTTTGAAATATTAAAAAATTTGGCATGAGATTTTTTACTTTGCCTCTTCGTATAGAATTAAAAAAAAAAAAAGAAAACAACTGAGAACTACTGAAATACAAATGAAGAAACCATACAAATATAAAATTGAAACACTCAATCAATAGGAGGAGATAATTTCTCAGCAGCAGGAAATAAATAAGAGAAGTATTTATTAGACACCAAATTCTGATCTTTAACAGAGTGGAAAAAGTAGGCAGGTAATCAGTTTTATGAGACATGAAGTTTGTGCAAATAACACAATGTGAAGCATGCCATAAATTATCTAGCCTTTTTTCCCTAAAACTGGTTTTCCAAAGTTTTATTTTAATTAACTAAAATTGACTTTAATTTTTGCATGTCCCATATAATGGGTAGAAGTCCACATGCTCTATACGCAAACAGAAAGGTTCAACAGACCACAGATGTTTGCTTTAGGATGAAAATCTATTTTTTATTTGAACAAGTAAAAATGGCCTGGAAATAGTCTGCATAAATAATAATAATAAAATAATAATAAAAAAAGACCCCTTGTAGATACATTCTCAACACTATGTGTCAGACTTTTTTGCATCACTCATCATACTTAAGGGCTAACATTCAAGTTAAAATAGAAATTAATATGATTTTTAACTGTTCAAGTCCCTAAATTCAACATATCTCAAACTTTATCATTCTTTAAAATTAGCAGTCATGTAACTCTGAAAAGGGATTGTAGAACAAATTGTATAACATTTTAAAATCACCATGCTGCCAATCAACTTGTTATAATTACATATTGTGCTTTTTAAAAAGAAACCCGAAATAGAAATGTCCTCATTCATACTCTAAAGTATGTCACTTTTTTTAATCTGTAACTTCATGAATTTTGAACTGATGTACTTGCTTTTTTGTGTATCTTGAATGTATAAGACCTAAGTTATATAAAGCAAAACAGAAAGACATGGCATAAAATATACATTCTATTAAAAATATGTATTGTGTGCATGTGGATAGCCGTCCGTGGTTCTCCTTACAAATAACCTTTGAATTTGCTTTAGTGTATACATTCAGTTAGGAAAGCTAAAATTTATTCTGTTAAGGTCAAGTACTGAATATTTAAGCATAAATAAATTCCTTTGGAAGTTTTGAAAAATAACACAACAAGCAGCCGGTCCTTACTGTATTTGTTTTTAAGCCATGGTGTCTTTCAGCATATGACACAGGAAAAAGACAACTTTGAGAGGAGAAATCTTCAACAGTATTAAAATCTCCAAAGACAAGTATCTTCCCAAAGGGAAGAACATCAGAGGAAAAAAAAAAAACTTTTAACAGGTTTAACCAGGTGAAAGTTACCAAAGATAATCCATATTCATCCTCTTTGTCCCTCCAAAGGAGTCCAATGCAACTTATTAAATACCAAGGACCTAATCCTACTTAAAAATGCCACATGCCAAACGGAAAACTGTTGAGGGTTTTTGTGATTTTAATTATCAGAAGATGATTAAGATTATTCACAAGGAACAATAAGTTTTTAAAATATGCCACTGAGCTCCAGGAGTATCGCAAAGAGAAAGTAATTGTCTTTAAACTGACCTTTGCCATATATATTTTCAATACTGGCAGATGTATACAAGACTGAGCCACTTATCAGGTTTAGACACCCTGATAGTTATTTCCACTGCATTACTGGGGATACCAGTATCCCCATCAAGTCATATCTTATTCTGAGAGTTGAGGCATACTGGAACCAGTATCTTACATAGTCAACAAGATGTCAAGCGTGTGAATTCATATCACAGAGCCACTGAAAATGCATGTCTTCATCCAAACCACATTTATTTTCCTTGTTATTAACATGCTATCCAGGTTGTAGAATAGAACTTTTCAAACACTTTGTAATGTAGACAACAACTTTACAGAAACAGTTGTTCCTCATATACTTCCCTAGGTTACTGCATAGTTCAGGTCCTCTCCCTGTCATTGAAATGTGGCATTTTCTAACTAGAGTTCTGTATTACTCAAAAGAGTGATTAGAGAATCACTTGGTTTCTCTTAAACTCCCAGATTAACACTGATAAATAGGTAACACAGATTACTATGACATTATGTCAGAATAGACTGTTTGAGCCCCTATTCAGGGGACAATCATATACATCCAGAAGAGAGATCTTCTCTCACAGAAACTTCTCAGAAGTCTTCTCCTGCTTTGACTACCTCCAAAGTCTTCATCTAAGGTGAGGAGCCCAGATGCTCTAAAGAGTGAATGACTTGTTCTATATAAGTGGACATCTATGAGCGTATTGTCCTATATACTGGACAACACACTATTATTTGTTGTGGAATTCTCACTTCTGGGGAAAGGAGAAAAAACATTTGTCATTGTTATTGCCCCAAACCATTAGGCTGCAACGGCAACCACAGGGTAATTCAGCTGCCACTCAAAACAGGAAAGGAGGGGAACTTTCCGCAGAGTTCCTTAGCATTTAGTCAAGTTAGTTGTGCTGGGCAGCATATTTGGACTCTGTGCAAAGAATAAGCTTTTACCTCAGGTGTGATTCATATTTTCTCAAAAATATTTTGTAACACTCCAGATTATTGAGTGTTCTTACTCCTTATAATGTGTAACACCAAGAAAATAAAAAAGCATCTTCATGTGCTATTTGTCACTTCTGCATATGAAGCAAGAGAATGAACTTCAATGCATATTACTGAAACCAGGATTCATTGCCAGGTCTCTGACTTTCTCACAGCACTTCTACTCAGCACTCGACAGTAAAAATCACACTGGATGGGGCAGTGTCAATACAAACAATAACTTGAGACCAAGGATATACAAAGGTACTGACATTCAAATACAGACTTCACATCCACAGCTTTTGCCAGGATGCTAGGAGGGGAAAAAAAGATACACTAATGAACAGAAATTGCAGGGATATGGGATTGGTATTTTCTGATAGAATAGCTGTGCTATCAAGAACAAATCTGTAAGTGTATGCTGTCTGTGACAATAAATGAACAGTTAGCAGAGACTTGTGTTTGTTACTTATTTCAGCAAACCATTATTTCAATAGAGCCCTTCCAGACCCTCTGAGTCAATACTTTTTTTCTGTAGGACTTCCCTCCCCAGTTCTCAATTGCTGCCTGACCATGCAGGAAATCAAACTAAGAATGTTTTCCAATTTTGCAGGTCCCTAAGTCTGCAATGTTCGTTTTATTGATGTCCTCCCACCCTTTATAGCCCTTTCAGTGTTATGCTTCCTTTTTAGAAAAGGGAAAAATGACATCCAGCAATAAAATCAAGTATCTTGATTCTTCTTTCCCTTAGCTGTCTGTTATTACCTTATCGCTATCCATCCATCAGCAGCCATCGCAGGTTATGTCTCTATACCTCTTTCATCCATTTATTTTAACATTTATTGTAGGAATAGTTTTTTATGCAGCCAATGATATTTCGGCTTGTGACTAGCATATTATCTATGCAGCCTGGTATTCATTATTTGTATTTATGAACATCCCTACAGAACACCCACCAGGAAATATTAAATCCATAATATTCACAGGCTGCTATCAGCAATTAGTTAATTGGGATTTTTTTCCTAGGGTTACAATGAAAAACATCAAGTTGATTTAGGAAGTTTCACAGTTTTGTAGAACTTGTTCTGCTAGCCTACATAGACTAGGAATAAATAGATGAGAATTCATTCTATACGTCTTCCAGGCCCAGTTGGTCTGATTACGCTATGTTACTTCAAACTATTAAAATATCAACACAAGGTACAAAGCTGTGAAGAATCACACCTCAGTCTTCAAAGGATGTCCACCCAAATAAATTAAAATTATAATAACTCTTAGTTAACTTTTTTCATGGGAACGAATATCATTACCTTCTTGTTGAATTGCATAACTGCTTTTATGATATTTACTTTCTACTATACTTATAAATGCATCACCATAATCTAAAGCCTAATTTTCGTAATTACTTGGTTGATGGCTAGTAGCAGAACTCTAAGATTTAATTTTGTATATCAGAAATTGAAAGGGATTTAGGATTTACACATTCAATTTTCCAAATAGATACCCATATATTTTAGCAAAATTCATTACAAAAGGCCAGTAATTTCTACACAGAAGACAAAACAGTCATTCTGTGGAACAAAAGGCTCTTTAAAGAATTCAGTAAAATCCTGACAATTCATATGAATTCAAAAGGCAATAAAACACTTGGTAGTGATTTCAGAAGGAATTTACAAAGAAATACTGATCCTCTTGTCTTTAAGTGACATACATGACATACTGTGATTTCTGTTGGATATTTAACAGAAGTATACCATCGCATTGTCAATTCCTCATTTTATAGTTTGCAGTGCCTCCTGTTCCTGTTGTTTACTTGAAGACAGAGAAACATGAGAATGTTTCCTTTACAGAGTTTTCATTCATTTTCTCATTAGTTTAAATATACATATAGTATTTTTTAATCAATAGATATATTTAGAACAGTAATCCTTACTCTTTACAATCATCAGTTTTAGGTTTAAAAGCAAGTGCTAAATTCTGGAACAGGATTTTTTGTAGAATAGAATATATTTCATCTACTTCTACACAGTTTCCTAAAGATGGCTTCAAAGTTCTGGCTAGATGCTCATGCTACATGTAAGACAACATGAAAATACAGCAGTAGGAAGAACAAAATCTATTGAGTTTATATGCCAGACGCTTTAGAAGTCTCTTCCACAATAGAATCAAGTTTATAAAGAAAAAGGAGGTTTAAAGAACAGTGAGGAAAAAAAGGTATAGAATGCATTTTTAGAACCAAGAAGCCAGCAAAATAAAAAGGAATATATTTGTTTTAATATAAATCCAGAAAAAAGAAAAGGGAATCCACAGCTACTTAACTGATCACAGCCCTGCCTTTCCTGGCTATGGGCCCCACCAAGATCAGCCCACTCATGGCCCCACATCATGACCCAACCTCGGCCCATCACCAGGAAGTTGCTCAATACCCAGGTGTGGGGCTGCCCCCAGTGCTCCCCAGATTCCCTGCTCCTGGCTGGGGTGGTGGGACGGGCCCTGGCTGCCAGGCCCTGCCTTGATGGATCCCATGGGACCCCCACCACTGCAGTATCCTGACAGCAAAATGTGGAATAACATATTTTCAGTGTTGAATTGTTACCAAAAATGCTCAAGTGCTCACTGGTTTTTTGGACCAGACTTACCAAGTACATAATTTTCTCCCTTTTGCACCCAAGTACTGTCAAGTTTTAGTTATCATCAAGTCAATTCATTACACATAAAAAAATAAAGTGAAGTCCAAAATTTATTTTCATGGCAGCAATATCAAGACTAGACTGTGTATTTGAAAATTACTCTGTCTGCTTAGCTTTTTTAATTTAGTTTAGCATAGCTTAGTTTAGTTTAGTTAGGGCTGCTTCTTAAGCCAGGTGGTCCAAGCGATAAATTTTCTTTGGTCTCACTAATGAAAAAATAGGGGTCCCATTTCCCTAATGTGCTAAACCATAGATCTGTGCATGTCTTGATTCATCTGGACTTACTGTGCATGGATAAACCACAGTTACAACACAAGCACAACAGTTTGGAAGCACCCAAAGTGCCATTTCTCTGGATATGTGGAAATTTCTGACAGGTGTCCAAAGTCCTCAGTTTCTGCCTAGACAAGATTTCCACAAAGAGACTGCAGCTGGTGAAATGCAATTTACTTTTACTGTACTTCATAAAAAGAAAGCAAATTTTAGGGAACTGATTTAGTTACTCTTTGCTGATGCATAATCCCTCTTGATTTCAATGAAATAATTAATTTGATCAGCACATTGTCTGGATATATTATATATTTTCAGCATTGATTTAGTGATTTTTTGAAATCCATTATCTTTAATTTTATTTTAACTATTTGAGAGAAGAAACAAACTCTTTCAGCTAGCTTATGAGACAAAGTTCAAACCTGTAGCAAACGCATTTTATCAGCTACAACATGGATCCAACAACCTGGGTTTAGCAGTGCACTGAAAGATTAATACAGGCAATTCAAAAAGTTGTGAGGATTCAGATCTCAAAGGGAATCCTCACGAAGGTATAACAAACTACACACATGTGACTTGAGGCTAAAAGTATCATCATTTCACACCCAAAGCAGAGAGCGAGATAAGAACTCAAGTGCAAAGAATGAATGTGAATGCACCTACTGCGGATGCTCAAATTCTAGTCTCCCTTTCACCCTCAAAACAGTATTAAAAGAAGTGGAATTACATGCAGCATAACTGGGAAAAGGAATTTTATCTTTGTCAAGTTGCATAGAAAATAGATATTTAAGGAAATTAAAAAAAAAAAACCACTGAGCCCACTGAAATTTATTTTTATGTCTAATCTCCCATATTACTATGATGTGCTAGTGAGTGATTTCATAAGAACACAATATAAATGAAAATATTTTGGCTAGCACATCTGAGAATCAGTTATTCCTCCCAGTATATTAGAAGGATTAGGAGCCTCTGTAAAAGCTAAAATAAGATCTTGCATCTCAGATAGCATTATCAAAGACAGGGCATTGCTGGAGCTGTTTTCCACAGCAGATTTTGCAGATCCAGGATTCAAATCAGAATTCAACCTGCAGAAACCTCAACTCCAGATTGATAGCTGTTATGATATTATACACAAATAAGTAACAATGATTATTAAAACTTGTGTTATTATGGTCAGAAGGCCACAAAGTGCAGAACTGCACAAAAGTAATAAAGTTATGGTTTGTTTTCTTTAGACTAAAAAAATTTGTGAAATAAATAGAACAGTACAAGCATCAAATATTGAAGAAGCAGGAAGCAATGGCAAAACAAATAGAAAAAAGTAAAGAAGCACAAGGACTAGACAGAAATTAAAAAGTGGGTGTATATTAAGGTATGTACAGAAGTCATTGGATATAAGACTAAACAAGTACTAAGAAATGTAATTGAGAAGTCAGTTTACTAAACTTCTGTCTACTTAATTTATATAACTAGATTTTCTAATGAAGCAGTAATATATATAAAAAAAATTGAAAGTGAACTTAAAATACATTCAGTTGGAGTCTGCTGGTTAAGCAGGAAACATACCATCCAAAACTCACTGTGTATGCCTGCCATTGTATCCTTGTTTAAAG
Organism: Gorsachius magnificus; assembly: GCA_034008185.1. NCBI lineage: Eukaryota > Metazoa > Chordata > Aves > Pelecaniformes > Ardeidae > Gorsachius > Gorsachius magnificus. The sequence goes on from CM067083.1 coordinate 79,456,419, forward strand.
ATCTGCATGAATAATAGTTAGCCCAGGATGACTGCATCTTGTAACAGTTTCCTCTTAATTGCTGAATAATTTATGTGAAAGTATTGTAGCTGTCTTAATTAATCAAGAAAAATCCCCCTGTGAAATGCCTAATTCAAAGCAAGAAAAACTCCTATTCCAACATTTCACTACAACCAAGTTAAACTTAAACATGCTTTTTTTTTTTTTTCTTGACATCACACCACATTTGCTTGTAAAATGAGTATACCATGTTACAAACAGCCCTGAACACAGCATTCTGTTTGGGTTTTTTTAAGGACTGTTAGACACAGACAGCCCAGGTTGCATGCTGAAAAAATTATTAGAAACTACAGGACTAGACACAGAAAACATTTCTTCCCCACCACACTCCTACAGAGATATTATATAACTGCAGAAAGCAGACCAGAGCGCTGGAAATTCCAGCAGACCCTTATAATCTTTCAACAGATTACTGCTGGTTTATAGAGACATAAAGAAACATTAAAAAAAAATTAGGAAATACAACTGTGTCTACACGAGTGTATTAAATTACTCTCTTGGTCTGTTCAGTGAAGAGGTCCAAGGTTAGAGCACTCACTCCATTGAATCAATACAGCAAGGCTTCAAGAACATTTAAGTCACATATATCTGATTTATGACCAGCTTGAGGTACCCTTGGACACACTTATTTTACCAGTCATATTATGCACCCAGCAAAGACTCTTCTAGAATTTGACCTGCCCTCAATGCACATTGCATCATAATAAACCCACTTTGTTGTCCTCTGCAGAAGACCTGCCTAATTCTTGCTATCATTCATAATAACGTCTAGCAAAAAAATAGTATACCAAGCACCTGAAAGAGAGGCCAAGATTTAAACTGAGCCAAGACTATCAGTCTCCCTTGCTCCTCACCAGGCTTTTCAGCACTCTCTGCTCATTGTCCTGTTGCCTTCTTGTCCTGGTTCAGAATATTCTGGGAAACCTAGTCAAGAGACATCTTGAAACTGCCTGAGGTCTCAGGTGGAAGTTATATGAAAAGAACTGTCTTGGTCGTACTAGAAAAGTCACTGATTTATCCATGCTTCAGACCAACAGCTTCTAGCCTTATACAGTCAGGAAGCCACAAAACCACATATTCCTTCCAGAAGAGTTTCCAAATCAAGACAGAAAAGCTGTCTGCCAGGGAGACTTTATGCAGCATGGATCACGCTGTGAACACAATGACAACATGAGACGTTTCCCCCTCAGTGCAACAGCAACAGATTTGGCAGATGTTTGTAGGAAAATCCTCAAGACTTTTGCTCTACCAGGATGATAAAGATACCCTCCCACAGGAGAAAAAGAATACTGGACAATCAATAACTGCTATATTTTACCAGTGCTCATATAACAACAAAGTTTGTCTCAAGTTTTCAGTGGCAATTATGAAGGACTTGAGATACATTTCACATGAGGCCTATATGCTGTCTTCTACCTCTACCTTCTATCTATTTCTGCCTTCCAAGTCTCCTACACTAATGCATCTGCCCTCTAGAAGTCCACACAAAAATAAAACAGAACCCATCTTACAGCCTCAACCTGCTCAGGAAACACACACTGCTCCTTAAAATTCTTATTAGCTTAACACTATTCCATCATAAAGATAATGCTTCATGTGTGATTGTTGAGTCTGAAGTTCCAAATGTGGGAAAATGTGGTAAAAATCAAAGAGGCTGTGTTTTCTCTCTTCCAAAGAGGAGTGAGGTCTTGCTGGCATTTAGGTAGTGGCTTTTACTAGTGCAGCATCCTCAAGCAGGGAAGATATTACTAGAGAATTCTCTTCCTGTTCTCTCCTTTCCCATTTCTTGCAGGCACTACGTTGGCCTTGCATACCTGTTTATCGTCACCTTTGTGTTGTTACCATACATGGAATACTTTACGTACATTGGATATGCATTCCTTGCTCTCTCTAGCATTCCCATGACAATTACTTTTCTCAGCTCCTAAAACTTTCTCTTGAAAATGAAATGGATGTCTCACAATAGGCAACTCCAAATTAATTTTATGCAGTTTATCCTCTCCAGTGTAGAGAAAAAATCTTGAAGATTTCTCTATGAAAATTATTAACCTGATAAACTGGAGTACAGCAAGTGAAGAATGCTTAAAATATCAGAAAATGACTAGTGACAGTAAGTGCTTTAGAGATCACTCACAGAGTATATTCCAATTCAAGATCATTGAGTGAAGTCAGCCCATGAAAAAAAAATTAAATCACATTTCTTGAATTTCCCAGATGGGACAAAAATCCATTCGTCTTCTTCTATCAAAACATAGAGAGCACTTTTAAATAAAAAAAGTACAGAAGAGGTGAATACATTGCCGTGTATATGCAAAAGTAGATACTGGGGTTAGGGGAAGAGAGAATTAAAAAGCTGTGCCTGAAGAAAAGATTAGATTCTGCAGGAAATACAAAGGCAGTATTTCCAAACATTAGGATAATCACATTCAACCCAAATACCTAATAATTGTTAAAAACCTTGGTAGTGATCATTCACTATCTGAAAACACTCTCCATCCCCATTTCAGATTATATAAAGCATATTTGGTGCTTCTGACGAGCGGGGATCCAAGCAGGCACTGCCCCAAAGAACCTCACTTAAAATTACCCATATTGCTATGTGAAAGAAATCCTATACACCAAAAAATTGGAAACTTTTTCAAGAGCCACTATGTTGGTAACTTATATACTTACATTCATTCAGCTAGGTCTCTGCTTTGCGAGATTAAAAAGGTTGTTTTTAAATAGCCTCACTAAAAATATATTTTAAATGCCTTGGGGTACAGACTTTCTAACCCTCTAACCTAATCCTTTTACCTACACCTAATAAAATTAAAGCTTTTTCTTTAACGGAGCTTTTGTGTACTACCACTGTACAACCTTAAATAGTGTCCATTCACACATTTTTATATGTCCATCATAGAAAGCCAAAACCAAATCTTTAACTCATTTTAAGCTGCCGCCTTTAATTTCTGTGTACTTGTTTGTTGTCCTGCCTCAACTGTTTTTCTTCTCTCTTCATTTGAAAGGAAAACAGAAAATGGATCTCTATAATGATTATATTTTAGTGAGGGATATCAGCTGAGAAAGCCTTCTAAAGACTTAGCTGGCCCCAAACAAGATTACAGTTTCATACTTTTGTTTTGGGTAGCCAGCAATTCTAACCAGCAGATGGGAGGTGCCTTTCTTTGTTTAGTAGAAAACAAAAAACATACTGATAACAAGCTCTCCCTCACCCATCAGCTAGCACTTTTTGTCAGAGAATGGGAAAGGGATATGTTAAAATATAGTATTTGTAACCTTTACCAAAATGAAGTAAAAAAAAGACCCAAAACCTTAACCAGTATCTAAAATAATTTCTCTCTTTTTTGGGGTCAGGCCACCATATATTTCATGACCATAATCACAAGCCACTGTGTTTACATTCCTCTGCAATTTGTCTTTCATTATTCTCATCTTTATTCTTGTCTAATATAAATGTGTAATCTTGTCTATGGATTGCAACAAATACAAAACCATTACCAGTCATGGAGTCAACTTCCTTTTAAACACTTGAAGTTTGAAGGAGTGTTTTATTACCTGAACGGCTTACCAAAATTCTTCTCTAGCAAATAAACAGATCTAACTAGACTCATGCTGAAACCAGTTGGGCAAAATCTAAATAAAAATACCTGTCTGTGAGGGTCAGATGGCTGTTTCCCAAACCAGGATGTAATCTCATGTGTTCCTTCTTTCTTAACATCCTCTTCGGCCAGAGAAAAATAACAATAAATATTCAGTTAAAAGCTTTTCACTTGCATCTTAGGCAAATACAAGCCAATAGGAGAGAAATGTTGAAGGGTTTTCCACAGAATGCAGTATCAAGTGTTTACTATCAGCTGACCACCATCCTTTAGTTCCTTTGTATAGCAAACCATAGGAATTACTCTATCCTGGATTTAGTTACCATGGGACACCTGTGTTTTTAATGCCATGTGTTTTTTAATTTCTTCTGAAGATGGAAGACCTACAGACTATATTAGCCAAGGTATAAGAACCTAAGATTTACTGTACTTTGATCTCCAGAATTCTTTGGCTTCAAGCAGAATTTCATCTTGATTAGCCCCTGGCTGTTATTCAGTATCTAATACTGATACAGCAAGAATTAAGGACACTAATTATTTTTTGATGGGGTGGGGGCAGACATATCAGGTGCATTTTCTAGGAAGAAATAGGTTTTCTTACTTCTACTTGATTATTATGGTCATAACTGGAAACAAATTAGAACAGAATTTTCAAAACAATCAAGAACTTTAATACAAATCAGGATTTGCCTTCCTCTTCAGGCCTTGATTTTTTTGGTTGCTTTTCCTTTTTCCAGATATTTCTCATTACCTAGACATGGGATATGGAAGACTTTTTGCAGTTCTACTAAATACAGTGTTTTGAGATTACTCTGAAGAGTCTAAAGTTCAAAATGGAGGAATCATTTGTTTATTTATTGTTTGATTTTTTTACAGATAATTTTATTTCCAAGTTCTATAGATTTCTAGCTCCATGATACCTAAATATGAAGTACTCTTATAATACCAATAATGACAAAAACAGAAATATAATCAAATTACATATTGACATATTAACTCTCAGGCCACAAAAATTAAGATCTTTGAATAAAAGTGATATGTTCTACTTATTTCATTTCTAAAACTAAATATTTATTCATTAAACTTTGGTAAGTAAAAAAAAAAAAATCCCAGTGACTCTGAACACTGTTGTCTTTCTTCTTGTTTTTCTCCTTTGCCACCTCTCTGTCATCACAGCTCAAGGAATAGCTTGTGTATGGCAGGTTTTCCCTGTGGCCTGAAAAGCCTCAGGCAAGAATGGGTAGTCCCAGCCTGCCCAGTTCTTCTCTGTTCATTATGCATTATGCCCCTTTGAATTTTGCATTGAAAATATTTGTACTGAAAATGTTTTTCCCTCTGAACCAGTTATTGTAAAAACTTTGCTGTCTAGGTGACTTTGGGGGCATCTGATGTTGCTTCTTTTTTGTGACAAAGCCTCTAAATTCTACAGAAATGCATTTTCTTGTTAACCTGTGTAGTTTACTTCACCTTTTAGTAGGTTTGCAGGCAAGACAAAAAATGTGTGTTTAAGGCCTGATATAAATAAATAAATAAATAAGTTTTGCTATACTAAAAAAACCCAAGTGTTTTCTTGACTTTTGTCTTGTGCAAACTTCAATAATTTACACAGTGCTGTTCTTTATTCACATTCTCCCCCTCACTACTCAAGGAACAATTCTCTTTAGACGTACTGTTTAACTCAAGTTTCAAAATGGATGTTGATTCCTAGATGACACTCGTAATGGTTTAAAAAGAAAATTGTAAATGGGAACTAGTTGGTTATTGTAGCAACTAATACACGTATGCCATAACTTACATTTGTGTAAGAAATTTTTCTCAGCATACGTTTGTTGGTTTCCAAGAGTCAACTTTACCGTTAGCAAAAGGTCTGTACAACTGGCTCTAGTGCCAGTGCCACTTCTCCTCCCCCTATACACCTCTTCCAGCTGAAGCCAGAGTAGTCTCCAGGTAGGTATGTCACTTATCTCTTGTGTCATCTCCCTGAGCAGAGAGTTTTCATCAACAAATGAACATTTTTATTGTGTATTGTGAACAGTCATCCCAAACCACAGGCAGCTACATGATGGTCAAAATACTGTGGTCAATATCCACACCTCTCTCCTTCACTATGATTTTTTCTTCAGGGTAAAAATATCCTGTCATCTAGAAATCTCATATTTCTTCTGATTTTCTATCTCATCATCATCTCATCATCAACATGAATCAGAACAGGTTACTAGAACACTCGTGTTTACTGCACAACTGAATAATTCTGCTGTATTTGCATAACTTACGTATCGCAACAAGGACTATTTAGAGATATAATAAAGATTATTTAGACAGATTATTTAGGCATTTTTCTGCATAAAAGTTGTCAGCTAGTACAGAGCCTTACTTGCCAGCTGCATATGACTGACAAATGGGCATCATGGGGTAACATGATTAAGTAGACACACAGTGTCTACAAAAACATCAGAGGAAGAAAACCACCTTTCTGGAGTTATATGTTGATCTAGATTCAGCCCAACATTGCAGAATCAAAATAAGAGCTACTTTGAGCAGAAAAAAAAAAAAAAAAACCTGCAATCATTTTCTTTAGTACTAGGCTGCTTTTGGCTAAGGACAATCAATTGGGATTTTTCAAACAGGGATACAGGGAGCATAAGTATATCTTACTCCATCAGGCTGTACATCTCAGCAGTATTTCAGAAGTAGTCAAAAATCCAATTGTTTCTAATTCTTTTTGTTTTGATGGGTTGATAGTACACATACTCTACTCCTGTTTTGTTCTTCTAGCAAAAAGACATTAACCTCTTGTCTCAGAATTTATTTCTACAGTTATGCAAACACTGGTGGATACATAGAGATGTTAAATTGATATTAATTATGATTGATCAGGAATGCAATTCAGTATACACATTTTCACACAGGACTTTCCCAGAGGGGCACGTAAGGCTATTATTCTATAGGTGCCATATTCACACTAGTAGTGTTAAAATGCCAGTAGTAATTCTGATTTAACTTACTGATTTAACTTATGAAGCTATGACCCGGGTAGATGAACACCAATGAGGAAAGATTCAAATACTGCCTAAGCACTGAATGTGCATTTTGCAAAGAGATTATTGGCAATGCTGCAAAGGTTAGCTCGATTTCAAGAGTAATATTTTTATTAATTTTAAAATAAATAGTGTTATTTTATAAAATATTTATGTTATACAGTATTAACTAAGCAAATGAAAACAGAGTGAAGCCAGATCATCTACTGATTTTTCAATTCTAGACAAAATGGAAGGTTGTAAAAGCCATATAAGAAAATGTTAGAGTGAGGAAGATTTAAGTAATCATCTCACAGAAATGCACTGTATTTTCTGCAGTTTTCCATGTGGCTTGAACACTCTAAGTTTATATAAAATTGCTTTAAATTGGTCATGTTTTGCGTGTTATTTTCCAGTAAACAGAGTAAATTAAAAACACAGGAATAAAGCTGAGCTGTTCAGTGAAAACAAAGAGAGAACAGTATTTTACAGTTAACTTTTTTAAAAAAAACAACAACAAAATATAACTACAGTATCAAGGAAGATGCAAGCTGGTGTAGAGCTTGTATTGCTCAAAGATTTATAGATGTGTGATTCTGATTCTAGTTTTTCTCATCTTTGGGATTGAGCAGATAAAACTTCTATAATTTTGGGAAATAAAGCTCTACAAAAGTGAAACTGTTTAGTGAATGCAAAAATTGTGCAGCAATTTTGGCCTAAGGTCATCCCACCAATTTAAATGGAATCTTCCCTGAAGGTATCCTAGACATCCCATTTAAATACATAAGATAACATGGGATGAATCTTTGTTCCCTCTCTGAGTGGACTAAGCAGCTGATTGATGTGCTGATACATCTACCTAACCCTCTTACACCTCCTTATCTTGAAACATACATTTTTTCTTAACGTACAATCCCCCCAGTCCCTATTCTTTCAGCCTCTGAAGACCAGAAAAAAAACCTGCAGATATTTCTTTCTTTTGTGTTGTTTCATTTCCTAAAATAGGTCAGTCTTTCAGCAGATAGGGACTGAAGGCTTAGCATGGGTTATCTTGCAATTAATTGTATTCTAAAGCAGTAACTGGAGTGTTACTGGTACTTAAGTAAAAATAGTCTGTTGAAAAGACTTCATTTCTATGAGCGTTTTGAAGGTGAGAAATGAATTAGAGGAACTTAATTCAAAACTTCTTTTACCTAGATGCTACATTCTTAATGAATATAAAGCAGGAAAATGTACTACACTACAAAGACTCTCTCTTCCCTTTCATATACACTCAATTTACACATTTGAGAGTTCACATTTACGAAATCCTAGTAAGAAAATCTGGTCACATTCATTGCCCAGGTAAGTAAAAAGTAAGGATGAACACTCATCTATTCTTTCTCTTTTAGGACAAAGAATTCTTTTCCTATATTCAAAGTATACTATAGATTTCTCCAGCTTTCTGAATAAAACCCAATTGTTTCTCCACATAATTAAACAATACTCTTCCAGATAATAAAAAAATGTTTCTAACTGTTCCAACAAGTAGAAAGTTTTGGAGAAAACTCATTTTCTCAAATTACTGGCACTGCAATTCTTTTGAAAAAGGCAAAAATATGTACGGTAGTATATTGTTAGCTCAAAATTTTTCCCGACTTTTGGCCTGTTCTTTCTTCCTTTCTTTTTCATAAATTCCTAGATTCCAATAAAAAGCAGTCACTATCCAACCAATAGTAGCATTTTCAAAATTATATGAAAATTATTCAGAAATTAATCAGAAATTGTATTTCTACTTTCAACAGAAAATTTCTAATTTAAATAGAAAAATTAATCTGTATCACAATCCAGCTTTTTCATACAAGTCAATAAAAAGGAGAGGTTCTTAATTATCTAAATAGAGTAAAATACAGTCAAACTTAGATAGTCTCACTAAGCTATTGGAACAGGCAAAGAAAAGGAAGAGATTTTCTGTCTTGTCTTTTTTTTTTTTTTTAAATCAGTGTCTTCTCACTGCTTAGAATTGCATGATAGTCATGTCAATGCAGCTAATCCCAGCTCCTAAGAAAAGGTTTTTCTGGCCTTCTTTTAAAATTCAGAGAACAAGAATGGTCCCAATGGTTTAAAATAAGATTATTTGTTGTCCTGGTTTTGGCTGGGATAGAGTTAATTTTCTTCCCAGTAGCTGGCATAGTGCTGTGCTTTGGATTCATTATAAGAATGTTGATAACACACTGATGTTTTAGCTGTTGCTAAGCTGTGCTTACACCATTCAAGGACTTTTCAGCTTTCCATGCTCTGCCAGGTGCACAAGAAGCTGGGAGGGGACATAATCAGGACAGCTGACCCCAGCTGACCAAAGGGGTATCCCACACCATATGTGTCATGCTTAGTGTATAAGCGGGGGAAAAAAGGAACGGGGGGGGACGTTTGGCATGATGGCGTTTCTCTTCCCAAGTAACCATTACACGTGATGGAGCCCTGCTTTCCTGGGGATGGCTGAACACCTGCCTACCCATGGGAAGTAGTGAATTAATTCCTTTTTTACTTTACTTGCGCGTGTGGCTCTTGCTTTACCTATTAAACTGTCTTTATCTCAACCCACAAGTTTTCTCAGTTTTAGTCTTCTGATTCTCTCCCCCACCCCACTAGGGAGGGGAGTGAGCAAGAGACTGTGTGGGGCTGAGTTGCCAGCCAGGATTAAACCACATTTGCCTAAGACCTGAGCTTCCACAGACTTTCATATATTAACCATATTCTCTGTTTTGCAGTTGCTCTTCTTTTACCTGTTCCTACTAACCATACTCAAGAAAATGTGAACAATAGCATAGGACTGGACTCTAAGAACTTCTTTCCTTTTATGTATCAGATCCCACTCATATACATTTGCCAGTAAGAAATGTCAGTTTGGTTCATGCAAGTGATATACTTCAAATCAACATCTTTCTGAGCTTATAATATTAAATTGTATTACTGTATGCTGAGTACTGCAGTACATTTATATTCTTTTCCTGCTAGTTTGCACAAAAGGAATGCATTACATATCTTTATTTACATATGGTTTTGGTTCTCAATGTATGATTATAGCTAAGTATGAACATGGACTCCAGCAGATATAAAAGCACTCTCTGACCAAAAAAAAAAAAAAAACACCACATAAAAAACCCCCATAGACAGACCCAAGTCATTATCAGAAGAGATCTGAGTAACAACTGTCCATAATATCAGCTACCTATTAAAGAAAAAGACATACAGTGTCTAACGTATCCTGATATTCCATTGTTTTTCATGTTTTTTAATACTCTTTTTCTCTATTCAGATTTTGTTTTAACATATAAATGAAATTCAGCAAGATAACATTTTATTCTGGACAAAACGTTGAATAACTGAGAAAACCACATAAAAATATATACTTATATTTTGGGGCACAACATATGTGTACATATAAACTAGGTTTCTACTGCAGATATCATCATATATTCACTGTGTCTGCAGTTTCTCCCTATTCTTAAAACAAGTGATATGCCAGTGCTGTAAAGATTTATGAAGCTATTTATGGCATCAGTGGAAGACAGTTTTTGTCAACATAGTCCCAGAACACCATATATTTGGATACCATTTTATTTCCCAGAGTTTAAAGAGAGGCGAATTTATATCCAGCTAAAGAATCTATTATTAGTTTATTTCCTGGAAAAAAATAAGAAATGAACAGCGAAAACTGAAGGCTCACTGCAGGGAGATAACGTGCTGCTGTTCTCAGATCAAATGCAAATTCAAAGCACAGGGGTTCATCTTATTTTTACATCAAAAAATATAAAATAATCACAAGATATTTATATAACATAATAAAATAATAATCCGAACTAGAGGTAGAATGCTAAAATCCACCTTTTAATGGTATTTTTTGCAATATTTATTTTCTTTCTAAAAAGAGATGTTGCTATTGCTACACATGCTACTTTCCAGAGCTAGGAAAGCACATGAAATACTGTGGACTTTTTTCAGTTTGAATACCTGATATTCATTTGTATCCACAAAATTCATCCATTGAAAGATTTTGTAGCAAGTTATTTTCCATTTTGATCTACAAATAATACGGTGGTTCAAAAATCAAACCTATTGATTAAACACAAGCATCCAAAAAGGCCAAGTCAATTTAGAATGTTGGATAATTAATCAGCCATATACATTTACACAGTATGAATCCACAGCATTTCCAACTAACTTCCAAAGTGCCACTCAGGGTTGAGAAAAAATTAACAAAGAGAAATTAATTCTTTCACTGTCCATGCTAGCTAGGCCACATCTAGAAAGAATAGAGAAACTCAGTCTCCACATCTGTTGCTATGGTAACAGTAAATTCCCTTCAAATATAGAGAAAAAAAAAGGACTGGAGTGGAACTCAAAAATCTTTGTTAAACACAAGAAACTTGACACAGAAATATTGTGTATTTTTATTTGACTCTGCCTTAAATACAATTTCATGTTTTACCCCACTGTTCTTATGGAAGGTGAATCAAGAAACCCTGAGACAGACTTCTGACATTCTGAGATTAATTCTGCTCATATGCTAACATTCTCCCTTAAATTAGACACCTTAGCCTCCCAGAAACTTAATTTTGTTCGTTATTTAGAGATCATAGTCTTATCTTTCCTCATGAACATTTTGCATGGCTAAAACTATCCTAGTTTCCTCTTTTAAGGTTGATTTTGGTTCACTGACCATCCCACTGTCTTTTCTGTGCATTGTTTTTTCAGTTTCTATCCATCTTTATTTAATATGGGCGACCATAACAGCCTGTCTCTTTCCAAGTACATTTCTTACTCTCTGGTATTCTCTTATTATTACTTCCTTTTCACATATATTCATGCCCTGGTGCATCTTATGGTAAGCACAAACTGCACCTTTTAAATTTTATCCCATTTCTACTATCCTTCTTGCTGTCTGCAGTTTTCACCCTCACAGTTCTCTTTTTCTTGGTTATATTAGTAATTAAAAAGTGTAAAAGTCAGTGTCAAAGTATAACTTGAGAAATGTCACCTCTAACTTTACTCTTGCCCATCAGCATAGCCCATGTCACCTCTTCTTCAATCAGTTTCTTCACATTATCCCATGATAATGGTCAACATTTCCAGTCTAACTATGATACTTCCCATGGGGCATCTTGTCATATAACCCACTGGAATTTAGAAAGATTAGATACACCTTACCTACTTTCTCTAATAAAAATAGTAATTTCTCAAATAGATTCAGATAATAAGATCTACAGTTCATAAAACACCTTTTAATAATTCCTAACTTCTTTTTAAGTCTATTTCTTGAGCTTTTATTTCCTTCAGAATATGGTCAAAAACTTAGTCAGCACTTTAGCATTGACTACCAGAGATTGTACACTTGGCAATGCCTTATAATTTGCTAATATCCATATATATTAAAATCTTGGTTTTTATTCAGTACATGGGAAGAGAGATTATCTAAATCCTTACTATGAAGTTAATAAAGTTTTTCAATTTTGTTTTCAATTTGTGGTAATTTTAATATTCAAACTTTCAGTATTCTGGTTTTGCCTCATGTTCTACCCTGTACTATGACCATCATTAACCTTACTGAACACTGAAGAAAGCATTTAGGTTTTAGGTTATCCCAGATTATATACTGTTTAGCTCATTTTCACTAGAAAACAGCTCACATCACCTTTTTTTGTTTGCCTAAGTGTTTTTAACTTTATATTTTATTTTTATTATTTATTTACAAAGCTAAGAAAACTTTTCCTCTTAATTTTATTTGCAAGGTCTGATTCATCTTGACTTTCAACAACTTTCATTTTATCCTTATGCTTCCTCATTCCAGGAAGGTTCTCATTCCAGCTGACTACCCCAAACCAGTTCTCTTACTTTACCAAAGGTTGCCCTTTAAAATTGAGAACATTAGTTCTCTTGTTTAATCTTCAGCTTAAATGTCAGTCCTCTGTGAAGTTCCTGCCACTTCCAAAGGAAAGTTTAAAGTAAAATTCTGTCCTGCTGGTTCAATGACTGGTAAAGAAACCTGCCAGCCTCTGTTCTTTTCATTATTGGTAATACATTTCTACTAATTATTACTTATTATTTTATATGAGAAAATAATAATTTTTATAATTAGAATTCCTGGCAATTCCTTTCTCTGTTTTATACCATCAGTCTCTTACCACATCCATATGTAACAGGGAGAATCTCAACCAAAATCATGATACCACTGCAATAGATTGCATAATCTATCTTCTAACTGATATCTTCAAACCTAATATCTCAACCAATTATGTCATTCATGCACATTATACAGTGTTACACTTCTAAAGTGAAGGAGCTCTTCTTTTTGTTAAGACTGCTGTTTTAAACTATGCTGGTGCCGTATGAACGTGCATATTAATCCATAGCAAAATACCCATTTTAATCTAGTCAAAGTTTGTGCAAATTATTTACTTCAGGAGGTATCAAGCAAAAGACTGATTTTTCACAAATGTATCCAAAAATCCAAGGTAAACTGAGCCCTGAGTAACAAAATGTTCTGCTACAGTGTCCCCACAGTTTGGTGAAACTTATTTTAATTCTGGGAACATTAATTAATGTTAATTTTATATGAACAGCCTACTAACCCTTGCAATTTCTCATCAGCTTGAGTATTATGAAACAGGAAAAAGGAATCAATTATGAATACATTTATAAAGTCTTATCGTTTACTTGCATTTGAAAAAAATGTTTTCTTTTTCAAAAGTAAGTGTATTTAGAAATAAATATGTAATTTCTACCACATCAGTGTACATTAAAACATGTATCTGCACTCTACACCTTCTGTTTAAGGAACCACTGAAACAATTTCAAATAACTTGCCTCATATTTTTCCACGTATTATGAAATTTCCTATAAATATCACAATATTGCCCAGTCTTTTTACCAAAGAGAAATTCAAACAATGAACTTTCCAGTATTTCTTTTATTCATTATGCAGTTATAATAGAGAAGAGAATGTTTTCCTCAAAATCATGCCACATTTTCAATTGTTGATCTCCATTTCAGCCAGGTTTTAGAAAAAGAAAGTAAGAATGAGACAAAAATTAATTGGAACTTCTGGCAATTGGGATGGGAACAAAGATGTGGGAGAAGGCAAAGAATTCACTCAGTTACACAAAGTATGAGCTCCTACAGGGAGTTTCATAATTGTAAAAATTCAACTAAAATAAGGGGGGCAGACTGAAACATCTGCTAATAAAAATACTTTCCCTGCTGTACTTTGATGGATATTGTACCATCCTTACTAACATTTTTGCAACATATTGGAGGACAAAGGCATCTATTATGTTGCTGTTTAAGACAGCAGGACACCTATCTATCTATTTTCGCATGAGTTAGGTCTGTTCTTGCAGTACCCAAATGAAAATTAAGAAAAACTAGTATATATTTCAGGGACAGAAAACATACATCTGCTTTGTCTCTCTGTAACGGAGTTATGGCAAGGAAGGAAAGTTATGCTAGTTTGCCAGTGACATCAACGGAATGTTTCCATTTTTAGGTTCAAATATGTAATAAAGGAGCTTGCAAAGTTCAATACCTCATCCTTTTCTTGTACGTGGATTTCCTTATGGCTTGATATTTACAATCACATCACTTCCAAAAATACAGAGTGGACACATGTATACGCAAACACACACAAATGCATCCTTATTCCAGCACACAATACCCCAATGAATCAAAGAAAAATCCCTCAGAAAAGTTGAATCACAATAGTCACATCTAAAACAAACTACTCTCATTTTCTTTAAACCTGAGAATATATATTTTTTTTTTTAATCAGAAATCAAATGCTAGAAACAGGATTTTAACTTGTTTATAATTAACTGCATTTTTATTTGTGTTGAAAATTTTAAGTCCCTATGTGTTGATTTGGTAATAGTGCTGGACTTCAATGTAGCCTTTCTGGTCATTCAGTTTCTGTGGTAATTCTGGCACCCAGAGCAGCTTCCTAGCAGGAATACACACTATCCAGGCTCAAGAGACTAGATGTTCCAAGACTAGATGTTTCCAATCCAGCCTGACCCAAGAAGATAACTCAATTGAAATGAATGATGAATTCACAATATTTCCGAAGGCCTGTTAGATTTGGCAACATAAGTGCTCAGCAGAATTTCTCATAACCTTGTGATCTACATAACAGAGGAGTATAACTCTGGTTCTCTTTTATGGTATTTGGACCAAAACACAGACACCTGAAAATGAGTATTAGTAAAATAATACAGTGATGGCAAGCTACAAGAGTTACCATTCCAGTGAAAATAATTTGGGTTCTTGTTTGTTATACAGTCCAAGTGAAATTAATATTTTTAAGGGGGCTAGAAAATATATTTTACAATTTGGCAATGCCAGTGGATTTGTTACCCAAAATCAAGGCAAAGCTTGTAGCACTGTCCCCTTCCTGCAGCTACTTCTCTCAAAGTTAACATTCACATTCAATGATGTTTGTTTGTTTTAGCAACAGCTGCCTTATAATGCATGGAATATTTCAGCACCAAACTTTTCTTATAATCTAAGAATGTGCAATTATTTTTTTTAAATTACCTGTACTTCATTCCCATGTAAGAGAACATCATAAAAAGCCAGCAACAAAAAAAGTCTACTCATTAGAGCATCCCTTCTCGTTAGAGCAAAGTTTATGCTTAAACCTTTCCATGGTAGCAGTTTATATCCTGTAAAAGTAAATACCATTTTCTATGTCCTTCATAAACATCAAGTGCCATTTTGTTGTTATATCAATGATTTTTAAGGCCAAATCTCAACAGAGGATTGGTTTGCCTTGCACAGGAAGTTAATTTGGCTGACAGCAGATTTATTCCTGACATATGAATGTAAGTAAAGAAATTCATATTCTGTTATTTGTTGACTGTTGTATAGGTACAGCAGGCTATAAACTTGTTTTGCTGTTATTGTGCTAGTCACCTTAATGAAATCACTCAGTCTCACATAAAAGTATTATTTACTAGTTCTGAGATCCTTTCCCAGAACAGATAACCCTGAGCTTTTGTGTGTTCATTTTTTCCAGAGAAAGGAGTTTCTTAGCTTACTGTCGGTATTATTTTGTATTCATATTTTACTACATACCTGGAACAAAACACACACTTTCCCAAAACAATCAAATACTTAGGCAATATAATAACTTAGGTTCTGTCTAGACACACAATATAGAATTTCAGAGAAGCTGTCATGTATTGCACTCATCCTTATAATCTCAATTCAAACATCTTTTCAGGCTGTGTGGAACTGATCTATTCTTTTGACAAATTTCAGTGCAACAAATCCCTTAAATAATAATACAGGATCTTTTATGTTACACAGAATTTTTTTTAGACCTCAGCATAAAAAAAAATAATGATGCCTTGATTGCTTTATGCTTTTATGAGTGATATCCTTATCAAAGGTAATTATACTTGTCACCTCTAACTTAGGTTTGGGGGCTTTTTCCCTTCTGATTGTTTCATAGGTAATTCTCATATGGTTTATTTCTACAGTACCTCTTTGTAAATGAGGTTCATCCCAGCAGCTGAAAACCTCTAGCAAGTAACCAGAACTCAAGTCACTCAAAAGAATGGTCAGAGACATTGATTGAAAGCCATGGGGTTTTGAGACAGAAGGAGAAAGAGAAAGAAAGAAAGATGGAAAATAAAAAAAAAAATAAGCCTTTTCAGTGTTTTTCATGGAAAAAAGAACTGCATCAATCCCAAAATAGCCACTAATCTCAGAGTTTGTTTTTGCTTTGGATGTCAAAAGACTTTTGATATTCTGAATCTGCCTAAAGATTACTACACATACACTCTCAAATTATCACTCTGTTGTAGAGTAGTAAATTTACTGATCAAGAACAATTTCCATTTACACAATATGATTTTTACATATATGTGTAAGTTCTATATCTATAACATTTTTTCTATCTAGTTGCAAATGTCTTACATGATTCTTCCAACCAGACTTCCTTTTTAAAGTACCTTTTACCCATGCTTTGCTATTGATAAACTTCTGCATGGAAGAGAGGGCATGCAGTTAGCTACCCTAGCATGCAGCCTCCAGTGCTTCTGACCAATCTTGGCAAGATTTACCTTGCCTGCACACATGTGCACCTTGTCCTCCTACCATAATTGCATCTGTAAGTATTTGCACAAAAAGGCTTAATACTGTCAACAAAGTAGGTAGGAATGATTATGACAACAAAACTTAACATAGTGCGGTTTGTTGAGGTCTTTTTATGCTGTATATTACAAATACATCAGCCAAATTGATTTGGTAGACAATATTTCCATTTAAAACCTTGGGGAATTATATGTAAGTCTTTGTGATTCTCATTGACTCTGTGATTACAGCAGCGTCAATGCATATATCAATTTTATAAAGCAGCTTGAAAAAACTGCCACACCATTGTTATTAAAACAGACATTATAAAGCATCTTATTGTAAAAGCACCTGACATTAAGTTAACATGACAATTATGTTGCTTCCTTAGTTCAATAAAAACAACACCCTCACTTTTATTTTTCCATCCAATACACAGATCTAGTAATTTCCATACCCCAAGTCCAAATGCCTGAATGTCTTCACTCAGTTGCCATCTAATTCCACCATCTAATTCTTTAGCTCCTAAAGCCAGTAATACCAGTTTCTTATTTTAGCCTTTCCAACCTGCCAAAGGTTCTGCTTTTGTGCATGCCTGGAAGTACTTCAGGCTCAACAGCAGCAAGAGAGCTCAGTACTCAAGTCAGGTTTAGACCTACCGGGGTGCATAAATAGATGAGCAATTCCTTCATCTGCTTTGCCTGCAGTGTTTAATCTGATAGGTGGTGTTAGAGCATGCCTACTGGATTTGGCTTCACACAAAATACCACAACAGCCAGAGGAAAAGGAAGTTTTTCCAGTGCTTAACACACTTACCTGCCTCAACCTTACAAGAATTTAAAGCTATGCTTTAAACCTGAAGCTGATTGTCTTAACCATCACATTATTGAAAATTCAAAGGTAATAGAATTGGGGAATGTCTTTAATCCCTTCTGTTGAAGCATTTCTTTTTTACATAAGAGCATTCAAGATTGAAAAGACCAGCAGAGGAAGAAAGACCAGTATAAAACTCAACAGATTAGGAGGAGTCATGGGGCTCAGTCTTTTGCCTCAAGGATTATTATCCCTTTAACAGTCAAGGGATAAAAAAAGTTATTTTATGTCCAGGACTCTTCCAAGTAAGTCTGTTAACTGCTAAGCTAGAAGGTCATTTTCCCTCTTACAGTCTCTGTCTCAATAAATCATTAATTAGAGTACAAAAGCTAAGACAGCATCAGCAGTAGGTTTGCAGCAGATGTGGGTTTAAATCCCCCTCATACATAAGTAAAAATTAACCTCAGAACTACAATATCTGTATGAATGCATTAACCACTAAAAAATTACATAAAAAATGGGCATCTTCTCTACTAGTCTTTCAAATAAAATGTGATAAAAATGTTTTGGGGTTTTTTTCTCCTTTTTAAAGAAAGTGTGGTAGACTACAGTAAAAAAAGTTCTTGAGACATGAAGCCACTTCCTCATAGCTATGAACAACATCTAAACCCAGGACATGAGCCATTCCCCACTTTTCTGCTTATTTTTGACAGCCCGCTGTACCGCATGTTGGTTTTGTGGATTCCTCTTGCTTCCTATGTAGCCAATACAGGTCCTGAGTACCTAACTCGGGTTGTGAGATCTCATTTTCAGGATGCAGTTCCTCAGCTTTAGGTATTGGAATAAACAGTCCAATATTAACATGAGGATAAGGATAACCTGTCACAAAATCTGAACATGCTGGAAAGAACTGGTCAGTTTTTTCCCTTTTTTCTGATAAATGTCTGAAATAAAAATATTTTTATGCTGTTTTAATTTCTTGAATGTATATTCGGGACCTTATATTTTCTGTTTAATTGAAAATATTTACCAATTTAGTTTACATCTCACATCTATTATGTTGGTCAAAAAAATCCTTTGCTGCAGTGCTTAAGTTACTAAATGACAGCAAATTCTCCCAACACAGAACATAACTCAATTCCTTGCCATCACTTAAGCTAGAAGAAAATGACAAAGATCAAGAAATAAACATATAAGATAATGGAAGGAAATAACAAGCTCACCTTTTAAATGCTCTTAAAAATCTTCACCGGGCTATTCAAATACAAACAGAACTCAGGACAGATATTTAACTGAGAGATACCATTGTCTTTGTGGTAGGCTTGTGTTTCAAAGCATCTCCAGGCAAGCTGGTTCCAAGAGTCTATATTGCAAATCCTGCCAATTGCCTCAGCAGGCATCTTACAACCACATGAATTTTTATTTGTTTCTGGAAGTGTTATATGTTTATCTGGATGCTCAAACTGATTATTGAAACTTAAGAGGCCCAGACCTGCGTGCAAAGATGTTACTGAAACTACATATTAAATCTGAGCATGCTATTGGGAGAAGAGAAGAATAAAAATGAACTACCAATACAGACACATATGTAATATTTTCATACATACCTTGTAAGTATATTGGTATAAAACTATTATTCAAATTGGGCTAAAAGATTTTCACATGCTTCTTTGTCATACCTATCAGATTCAGGAAGCTCACATCTCAGTTTTCCATTTGTTCAGGAAGCAGTGGCCACCCAGTGCTGTGCAGTCTTTCAGCCACTGAACTTTCACTGCAGTCAGTAGAAGTCCTACTTCTTATGTGAAAGCAGAATTAGTGAAAACCATCAGGTGGTTTTGCTATGTCTTATCTCAAATCCATTACATTCAGCAGAAATTTTATGAGATTAACTTCCTTTCATTATCTGATGTTTGCTGCAAAATTCTTTTTCTCTTTGGAAGAATTCTTCCTTTTCCTGGCAGAAAAATAAGAACTACAGTGGAATGTGGAAATGACATGGGTTTATTCCAAGGAGAGGAAACTGAATGCAGAAATATTCATCAGGAGGACTTTCTGGCTCCCTGTGTTCCATTGGTTTATTTTTGAAGATGATGCTCTGAACACATATCCAGGAAGAATAGTACTGACAGCACAGTGGCAGCAAAAGGACTTACACTAGTATGTATGCTACCCTCCAACAATGCTTCTTCTTCACACATAAAAGTAGTGGCTGTGCATGTCTGCACAATGTATCTATTCCAGGAAGCCAGACTGAACAAGTGGGTCCTTTTCACACTATCGGTGATATGGTGTTTACTAGAAATTAGCTGAACAAGAGAGAAAGGCTAGGCTCGTGCATTAAAAACATATCTACACATATACACACACACATCATTCATTAGAAGTAATCACTTATCTAGTTTTTAGATGTCAGCAGTGTTTGCTACTCCAGCCTTATATGCTGTTTAGAATTTCTATGCAGTTACCCAGAGAGGAAATTAAAGATTATATCTGAAAAGAAGTTTAGAAGATGAACATAATATGAATGAAATGAAACATCCATTAAAGATGCTAGGCAAGTTTTACTCTGATTTACAGCAGTGGTGTTGTCATGCCTGCAATGACATTACACTGGTATAATGAGGAGTGAAATATGACCCAGTGAAACAGTGCATTCATTCTGGAAGTAAAATACAAGTAAGGGTTAGATTCACAGAGGGATTTCAGAGCCTAGTCTCAGGGTAAAGTCCATGCCTAAAATCCCCAGTAATTTGAGGAGCCCACTAGGTGATCAGGATTAGCAACCTAATGATTCCTAACAAGTAGCTGATGGGATGACAGGATAAGAAAAGCTGTGTCTAAGATAAGTAATAGACTGGGATACACCTGAAATTCTGCCCCTTCCTGAAGCACAGGCAGTTTCCTTCAACCCTCAGTTACAAAACCTAGGAGAAACTGGAATCCATAAGCCTGATCCATCTCCTGGATTTATTTGCATATTTGTCCCTTGTGATTATGGCTATCTTTTATATAGTAATTTTGCAGAGACATAATTTATCTGGGGAGGCAGACACAAGGGTTCAGTACCTTCCTTATAGTAAGGGGGTTCAAAGCTTCACCTTCTAGCTGCCTTGGGAGCATATAACCATCAGGCTTATATAGAGACCATTAATAATGCAATGCAGTACATATGCTGTACAAGCAGAACAAAAGCATTCAGAATCTAGTAAAAATGAAAGCCAGTATATGGGCATGGACAGATGAATAATAATAATAATAAAAAAAAAAAAAGTTACTTAAATGATAGACAGCAAGTTCTGAACACGGGAGGTTAACCATTGGAAAAAGTTGTGTCACGCAAAAGTGTTCAGGAAGTCCCAAAGGAGACAAATAAAAGAATTTTGCTGAAAATGAAGGTCAGGAGAGAATGAAATCAAAATGCTCCACAGCTGGGTGGTGGAAGGTAGCATGAGATGCTGATTAGAAACTGAGGTTTGCATATATGTATATGTAATGGATATATATGTATGTCTGTGCACATCTATACACAGACAGAACTGAAAGTACAGAATCGAAATTTCATCAGAAATCTAAAATAAGAGAACACCAAGATGCTGGAGAAATAAAAATAAAGTGTTATCCCTATATGTGCACACATGTCTCTGTTTGCAAATGCACACGCTTCAACTGTAGGCTCAAGATATTTATGTCACACTTTCTCCCTTCTCCAGACTGGACAATCTACCCTGAGGTGGTTGTCACTTAAAAGATACATCCACAGGGTAATGTTGGAACTGGACAGGGCTTGGGATTTAGCCCTCTCCCCACACACACCCCTGTCCCATATTTCTTGCTTTATCTTCTCAGCTACCTTGTCCTGTATGAGAATGGCAGACAGAATAGTAGACAAGTAAACAGACACCTACACGGGTGTAGAATAAATCCAGAGTTTTATAAGTCTCTAAACAAATTTTTGGTTTTTTTGATTTTGTAGCAATATACTCCCCTAGACAGTAAGAAAATATGGCCTGTAATTGCTTCTGATGAGTAGTTGGAAGACAAACAATGTATTTTGTCTCATAATTTCACAGTCCAACAACCTAACAGACCCTGACTAACTCTTTTCCCAGAATAAGTCTTCCACGCAGTCAGCTGCCCACATTTAGGCTCATCAGAAGAAAATTGAGGCAAAATTTAAGAGCTAATAGTCTGCAGTAACAACATTTAGTTAGATAGTACTCTCTTAAACTACAGAAATATTTGGGATCCAGTTTAGATTATAAAGGATTTAGGATGAAACTGAAAGTATGAACCTAGACTATTAGTTTAAAAATTACCTGATATGATTATATAAAAAAAATGTATTATTCACCTTTGGATGGATAAACCCTGTAGCTTCTAGCCAATACTTTTGTTTTATTGATTAGTTAGTAGTAGATCAAACATTGACAGCTTACATTGTATTTAAATTTTTGAGATGATACCACATCATTTTACGACTTGTTTCTCTAAAGTGAATATCCACATTAAAAAAAAAAAGATAGCACTCTTTATTCAACATATAACTTTTAGTTAACTTCTGCCTTAGTAGATAGTTGAATCTTCCACCAAATTCAACTGACCTTAACAGCAACTGTTATTCATGTCACTGTAGGAGAGAACTGAAGAAATACTAGATTTATCATAGGCCTGTTTGTGAGCAGACACATTATTTTACTGGAAATAAAAGGGAAAAAATGCATAAAGACAAATTAGTACCTGACTTAGACATGTTATTTCAAAGCTTTTTCATTAAAACCTCTTAAAATTCCTGGGTTTGTTTCTCTTGCAGGATGTATTTCTCCCCAGAATAAAATACATATTCGAGATATTTATCTTGTTTTGCTATTTAAAAATACATTGACTTTTGAATTAGTGTATTATTGAAATGGGTATTCAAAGTTCCCTGCAATGCATAAAAGTGCAATGTGTTAAAAAAGTGTGTTTAACTGTTCAAAACAAATGTGAATTTACCCTGCATGTATAATTTAATCTCTTCAGAATATTCCTTTTCCTAAAACTGTTTTCATTTAAAAATGTTTTTCTTTACCTCTATAAATAATGTAGTTGCATTATGCCACAAATTTCAAATGAATTTGCCCCTGAATGTATCATTGCTAATAAAACAATGAAACAATTCCCTATTAAACAAAGTTAACAGTGACTATCAATTTAGGCTGACGGTTCAAATACATTTTTGGCCATAAAACAGGTTTGCAAGTCTTAAATGGTTTCACATTTCTCTAAACCATATTAAGAGCATAACATGAATATTTTAAGCAGCTTAGCTTTGATTTAAATATATTTGCTCAGGATATGTTGGCAGCATCCCAAAATGCAGTGTAATACCCTTAAAGCTGGCAATCCCAAACTCAATTTAAGAGAGCAGATAATATGGACTAGCAGCATTAAAGCAAATAAAGTCAATTAACGGGGTTTTTTTCTTAATTTGTTTTCTCTAGCTTGAAATTGCAAAGGGTGAATAAAGCTGTGGGATTAATGAAGAAAGAAATTAATGGAAATGGAATATAAAACAAAAAAGGGAACAGACAAGTCCAGGAGCTATTATTCATTACTCAACTCCTAATAAGTAGTTGCAGTTGTATAGTAATATTAATTTATTTAAAGTAGCCACAATGCAGAAGGGAAACTTCACCACTGGAATCTTGTAGACATTCACCAGCATGTTATAAGAGAAGCAATATGCTAATTTGAAAGCAATTACTTCCTCTGAAAAAGAAATAATGGAAAATATAAATCTCTTTTTGGAAAATAATGTGTTTATTATAAAAACCTTGCCAGATTATCTGTTCCTGAGATTTCCCTCATACATAAAGACTAATTCCATTCATTGTCAAATGAGTTCTGCAGGCTGCTCTATGTGCATATTGAGATGTTGGCACTTAGGTGTTCCAAGACCAATATAAGAGGGAAAGTGCCAAAAATAGTCACTGAATAGTAGCACATTTTTCAGATGAAAACAAATGCTTATATCATGTAGCTACTACTTGAGGATATTTCATATTTTGCTGCCTACATTTCAGCCAGCTTAAGAGCAGGAAAAAGTTCTTTTCATGTAATGTTCTCTACACATGCACTGGAAAAATTCATCTAAAAGTACTGTTGAAAATCTTGCTAGTAAGTTCTCAGCACTCACTGATCTTATCTTTTAAAAGTAAAATTTTGGTTTTACATATCTATATGTTTCCATTCATATCTAAAAAGTCAACAAAAGTAACTCTACCAGCAGAGCATGTTGTATTTCCCAACAATTATGTATCAGGGTTCATAAGAGGTTCATTCTAAAGAACATTTTAGCATATGTATACCCATATGCTTTGTTTCTAGATACATCTGTTTTTATTTGATATATATGCTTCAAAATAACATTTGTTTTATGAAACAGATACACTAAGTGAAATAGAGTCCACAATACTTGCTTTAAACAACACTGAGGGATTTTTTGAACCTATTTTATTTGCTAAATATACTCTTATAAATTTGGCATGGAAATTGCAGAATCTTTTTCTGAAGTTGGAAATTGCATTAAGCTTCTAATCAATAATTGTAAAGTTAAGGTGAAAAGCAAAATTTTTAACAATATTGCTGTGAATATTTGACTTTGATTTGTTTCGCCAAATTTAGGATTCCAGGAGAGAATTATACTGTATAAGAGGAGTGTAACTCAAAGTCCCTTTATAAAATAACTAAAATATTTTGGGCCAAATTCTGGGTCAAGATTATTGCACAAGTATACACTAGATATAAATGTTGTCACTATAGCCAATGAGTTTTAATCTCTAAGTGTGTTTTAAACTTTATATAAAATATATATATAAATATGTACGATGCATATATAAATGCTTAATACACTTGTGGTTTAATTAGTTACAAAATAATCTGAGATATAAAATACTGGCTGCTTATTTTTCATTTAAAAATGTATATACCCTAAATTATTGCATAAATAGAAAAGCATAAACAGGAATAACTACTGAGACTTCAGAATACCCTGCAAACCCGTATTCCAACTTGTCAACAACATTTCCTGACTCTTTAATATAAGGTGTGCAATTAATCCTTCAACACTTACATTCCTTAATAGACATAACCTTTTCTGTTTACTGCTCTTCAACCAGTTATAAAATTCCCTGTGAGAAAACTGCTTTCCTTTGAGGTTATTTCAGCAACAGGACATGCAATAATGTGAGGGAAAACTGATCTCCTAGCAGTCAGAGATTCAACATGCCAAGTCTGAGAGAAGAAAAGCTTTAATAACAAAGCAGTAGTAAAATCAGTCACTGTCATATGTACAATTTTCCTCATCCAAATACCACGTCATTGATAAAACAAAGAAGCATTAATGTTAAATGTTAACTTCTATGTGTTCTGTCCTCTCAGAATAATGGCAAGATGGTCTATGGTCCTCAGCATGGCTACCCCAAGTGCAGGTGTGGAAAATGTATTCACTGTTCTTCTCTATTACAGTGAGGTAACATCATCTCTGCCTAAGCCAATTTGAAATTAATTAATTAATTAATTTTAAAAACCAACAAAATTAACACTCTCAGCTGGGTGGAGTGGTCCTTGAACCAAATCCCTGCATGAACTCACAATGTGGTCCCATTCTTTTTACATCTACACAAAGATGGAAAATGCTTCTTTCACTTTAGATTCACTGCAATAAAACAGGCATAAAAACACTACCTTCTCTTATTTCAAACATAAATAAATACTCTGTTAGTTCAATTCCCAATGCTTTCATCTGTGAGATGTTCTTATACGGAATTCAAACAGGGAGGAAGTATTCATGACCCACATGTTAGCAAGTTACCTAGCTTGGAGCATGGTAGTGCTCTACCAAAATCAGGTGATACCTGGATACAAAATGCATTTTTTCACTGATTCAACGTCTTTATGTTTTATACATAAAATGTTCATGCAACAAACATTGGCTTGATTTACAGGAAACCCATTTCTATTACGATTTCACATGAAAAAAAAACCTTGTCTAAATAAAAAATACACTTAAAATGCTTTCTAAAATGGCGAATTACTATTTAAAGTTTTCACTGTGAGGATTTTGACTTTTAGGATAACAAATTTAAATAACAGTCCTACAGGAACAAAGTCTAATGAAGTGATAAAGTAAATGATATAATATGTCAGTGAAAAATACACAATGTTATCCAGTTTCTCCGAAATATATTTATAAATGCATTGAGCTACTTTTCAAAACATTCTAAGTGTAACCTTTCATTGTATTATATAGATCCTTCAGAATACTTGCTCAAAACCAAGCTCACAGAATTTCACTTAATAACAGAAATAACTTTACCATGGGACAAAAAAACACACAAATTCCAAGCTTAACCAAATTCCAAAGCCAAAAGTTTCAAAATTTCAAAACATTAAACAAAAATTTATAAAATAAAACTTTATAAAAACACAGGCAAAAAATGTTGTTTGTTTGCCCTTTTGACCAGGTCTAAAACAATGTATTGTGCACACTAATGGGGGAGGGAATGGACAATACCTATCTACTATTTTCTGTGTGGTTTTTTTTCTTATCTATCATTTCACATGGAATTCTATGATCTATTATGACTACAGTTAAAATGCAATTATAATGTTTTCTAAACTACATGCAAGAATTTTTTATTAGCACTGTTCAAAATGGAACATTTTATTTTTATTAAGCAGGATTAGGGTAGATTTAAGAATGTTTAGGAAAGTAACACAAAATTGAGACACCCAATTCTGAAACATAACCTTTCCAGGTGAAATGCAACAAGATACATCTGTAAAAAGTAAAAAACACCAATCGTAGCACATAATTTACCAGCATTCTCTTAAAAAAAACCAAAAAAAATATTTTTGCAGCAGTTAGCAACATCCTAAAAAATAACTACTCATAACCATTTGCAGATTCCCGAGAACCACTGGCTGTCATTCAGGTATTGTACTCACTTAAATCTGTGGGGTTTTTAATTAAGGTTTTATTGTAACATTATTGTCATTTTTCTCTTATGCATTGTCTGGTCATTGCCACCATTTACCTGGTTTTTGAAGTAGTATCCAGTCAAACAAGCAAGCTCACTGGAAGATCCATTTCAAGAATAGCTAGATCAGAAAGGTAACACAAGATTCTTGAGCAGGGCTTCTTGAAATTTGTTTGCAGTTAATCATTTCATAATTGTGTCATTAGCTTCCATCCTTGTTTCAGACAGGATAGAGTTAATTTTCTTCCTAGTAGCTGGCATAGTGCTGTGTTTCGGATTTAGTATGAGAAGAATGTTGATAACACCCTGATGGTTTAGTTGTTGCTAAGTAGAGCTTAGACTAGGCAAGGACTTCTCAGCTTCCCATGCTCTACCAACTGAGAAGGCTGGACATGCACAAGAAGCTGGTAGGGGGCTCAGCCAGGACAGCTGACCAAAACTGGCCAAAGGGCTATTCCATACCATATGACATCATGCTCAGTATGTAAACTGGGGGGAGTTGGCCAGGGAGCAGTGATCACTGCTCAGGCATAGTTTGGGCATTGGTCAGCAGGTGAGCAATTGCATTGTGCCTCACTTGTATATTCTGTATATTATCTTACCATTATTATTATTCTTTTCCACTGCTGTTTTATTAAACTGTCTTTACCTGAACTCATGGGTTTTATTTTTTTTCTGATTCTCTTTCCCATCCCACTGGGGTAAGGGGTAAGCAAGCAGCTGTGTGTTCAGCTGCCTGGTAGGTGAACCCACAACACGTACGACTGTACTTGCAGTTCTTTTTACTTTGTTTAAAGGAAATATTTCCAGAAAACTTGAATCTTGGCACATGGATGAAAACAAACTTCTTTGCACATGTAGTGCTTAAAGTACACAAACACAGTGGCCTTAATAAGGCATCAACATCTTCATTATTTTTCCCATGAAGATACTGAAAGATGAAATCATACCACTTTATTTTGTGGAACCAGTGAGCCAATTGTCCTTCTGGGCTTTGGACTTTCAACAACCACTAGGCAGCTGAAGGATCATTTTAAATAGTAAACTTTCTCCTATAGCGGTAATGATGAAAGAGATCTATTGATCCAAGAAAGGCCAACAGTTCTTTTCTTGTGACACAGTAATGTTTCTCAGCAGCAGAGTTTGATTATAGCACGAAACTATGCTCTCTAGTTTTGTGCTCTTTTGTGTACTTTTCCAGTCTCCAAACCACTAATATCAGTGTCCAGAAGGAAAGAAATGGTTTCTTTTATTTTTTATTTTTTTTTTATAAATAAGATAAAATTACTCTTACTTCCAAGTTTCCTAGATTTCTTTTTCACATTTTTACCCTGGCTGAACAAGTTCTTGAGAGAAGTGTTGAGAAAAGAAATACAAGAAACTGAAAAGTTGGAGACAATCTTGTGTAATTAGAAATACCATCATCCACATTCTCTTGATTTCAGTAGGTCATAAGTTCCACTGCTGGCACAAGCCTCAGATAAGTTAAATTGTCCAAACTTTGTGTAATATTTTGCCTGGACATCTCCAACACTTTATTCTACATAAATGTGAAATAACATTCTATAAAGATTGTGATGTCTTCCTAGAGATGCTCTATTTCAAAAAAGAAGAACTCACTGCACTCACCAATATTTTCATTTACATATTTCTGTAAAAAGACAAATGAGCTATGTCCCCATGACTCTACTCCAAAACTACATTTCTACATTTTCTGCTGCAGGACTGAGTGCCCATCTTTGGCTGAGTACTGCTTTACTGGGTATTGTACCGCATTCTGTTTCTATTCCATATTCTTTCTAACCATTTGTTATTTACATCGTAGTTAACGTCTATTTTAAAATTATCTTTTCCTCTACAGTATCTAAAGGTTTCCCATTATTTCATCCACATATGAAGACGCATTATTTGTTTCTTAACCTTCATTATCTTAATCTCCAGTAGCAGCACAGTAGCTCACTGACATCACTTTCTATATTCTCTGATTATGTGTGTAACAGAGAACATAACATAAGAATATGGCCATAAAGTAGCTTAAAAAAGAACCATTTTTCCAACACACACTACCCTGTATCCAACACAGTCCAACAGTCAGAATTTAAGGGAAAGGAAAAGAAAACAAGATAAACATGGAATAATTCTTATTCTGATTTCTCCACTTTTCACATTTACTTACTTAGGGACTCTAAGAACCAGAAGTAGCAATAGTGTCCTGTGGAGACCTTTATTCCTCAAATGTATGTAATTGCTGGGGGTGGGTGGGAACCAGAACATTCCCTGGCAATTAATTAAATATTTTTCTTCTTTACTATTCATACTTCCTTTCACTCATTTCAGACAACCTACCTAAAACATGCCCATTCCAATATTCTTTTGTTTAAAAAGTGCATAACCATTCTTTAGTCTACTTTCTCTGGTTTTTGTTATTTTCTAGATTTCTGGAAAGAGTGTCTTCAAATAAGAATATAGTTATAGTTTTGTCAGTTCTTTTACTAATAATGTGTTGTAAGGTGATGCTTAAACCACCTCTAAAAGAGTTCTACCAGCTGTAATTTGCATTTTGAAATTCTTAATAAAATTTCTTGTTATGAAAGATGAGATTACACCTACACTAGTTTTGGTAAAGAAAAAGGTAAAATGCATGTCTTGAATCATGTAAGCCCAGTTCAGGGAAAAAGTTAGAGTTATGCCCCAAAGCCCATTACTTAAGTCCATTTGAAAAGTTTTGTCTTACTTGTTTGCATAAGACCAAAAAAAAAAGTAATATATTTGTTTGCTACTGAAAAAAAAAAATATTATTTAAAAAGGTAATGTCTACTTCAAGCAAAATAACGTTATTAAAAATTAGGTTAGCACTTTTTATAGAAGTTTAAATATTAGTCCTAGTTGTGAACTAACCTTTGTGTTCAAAAAGTCTTGCCTGTGATGTAAAGAGTTTCATAAATATCTGAAATGCTGTCAAAAGGCAACTCATTTCCAAAGAATGTCAAAAATTTAATTAAGAGGACTATTTATAAAACATGAGCTAAATATATTTTTTAAAGCAAAAGCACTGTAATCCTCTGCACTTCCAGCTCACTATCACTGCAAATATAAAATATTGTGCTTGGGATAGGGCATTTCAGAACTCATAAGGCATCCGAAAATCTCAGTGTACTCATGTCCTTTGCCAGCCCTAGTAGAAAATCCTTTTGTATAACAGCACAATAATCTTCACCAGCTGCAAAATATTTCATTAACACCTAGACTAACCCCTTCTATTTTTCCTCTCAATTTGCTTAGCACAAACAGCTCAACTATCTTTAGGATGACACCAAAGACAATCTTTTCTGGTTTTCAGTGGTTTTATTTTCTGCCAAAGTAGACAAAATGAGCTTCTATGGATTACTTCAGCTTCAGAGTTAAATGAACTCTAAAACATAAGTTAATATTTAATCATTTCCTTCAGCTTCTTGTTTTCAAAAATTATGGTTCAACAGAACAATTCACAGAAGTAAAATCCCTTCTGGCTTTCCAGCTGTTAACCATATTTGGGAACTTACCCATGTGAGTAAGCTTTTGTGGAAATTGTGCCTAATCAGATATGGAAGTAGTGAAGACTCTTCTGTCTCCTCAGGAGTTCGTCTAATTGCTCAAAGAACTCTACGCTCGTCCTCAGCATATCCTGGCTCCTTGCAACGGAGGCCCAGAAAATCTACCTAGTTTCTTGTAGTGCTGTAGTTTTAGGCTACCCAGCTGAGAAGAAATTAAACCGTAGCAGAAGTCAACTTTAATATTATCTACTGATTTATGGTACTGCTAGTCATACCCAGTAATATCGCCATAGTTACCTCCTCTTGAAACAGTAGCAAAAGTAAGTTTTTATGGGTCTCGCACAGAGGCAGATCCACTCTCTAAATGAAGATTTCCCTTTCTCTAAGAATATTGCTCCATGGCAAATTGAGTTGACGTGTTAACACATACCATTTCCACATTCTTAACAGTTAGGGGAGGGGGGCGGGTGTTGAGTGTATAAAAGCATGTACATATCTATAGCTTCATTCACAAATTTAGTTTTTCTTTCTTAGGGTAGCAATTTTATTTTTTTTTTTTCTTCATGAATATGCTTGACTTTGTGTGGGTTTTGCTGAATTTCATAGCCTCTTTCTTGAAATTTTTTTTTGTTTTCATGACCACTTTGAAAATATTCACGAAGATCACACCATGTGAGAACAGATTCTGCCACCTTCACAGCTCTTTGCTATCCCATGCTCACACTACTTGTCAGGAAGCAGATGGATAGTCCTTACGAGTCTTTCCATTCAGGACCCCTGATGCACCCTGAGGCAATTTTCCTACTTTATGCTAAAGACAACTCAGTAAAGAAGACTTACTCCCACTTTTTTTTATCCTGTCTGCATTCGGGCCACAACTGCGGGAAAAGGTATGTATACGCACACATTCACACAAGGCTGTATTTGTAAGGCGGTTGCTGCCTAGATCCTCTGTTCAAGTCACAAAGACACTATGTCACTCTTAACTGGTTGCCAAGGATATAAGTAATAAAGGGACTTATCATCAAAAGTCTAATAACCTGTTGTTAATATGGATTAGTGAAAATATTGCTGTTTACTTTTGTAAGCATATAACCAGAGTGGAGTAGATGACAAAGAGCTTTTCATTTTCTGTCCTTATAACCATCAGATGGGTTCTGATGAATAAGAAACCAGTAAATAGTGCAACTCCAAAGTAGAAAGGATTTTCTAGAATGGTCTGTGGTAACAGGGGGAAAAAAAAAAGGTTTCCAAAAACATGTGTTGCAACTTTCTTACAAACTAGAAGACAGTCAGGAAAGTAAAGGAAATCAGTGTGAACAGAGCTCCCATGCCCAGTTAGGCACAACATTTTTATCCAACTCAAGCATCTTTCCATGAATGAAAAGAGTGGAAAATGCTCTGAGGAGCAACGCACACAGTTTATATGAGAATGTGGTATAGTCTTACCTTAAGTTCCAACAAATGCAATGTTTAATGAACGTTAATGATCACAGAATGATCCAAATGCATAGCTAAATTTGAAGTCTCCAATGTCTAGATACAAAAGGTCAGAAATGGGTAACACTGAAGATGTTGTGACTAGCTAATGTTGATTTGATCTTTAAATGTGATTTTTCATTGTTTAGGTAGGTTTGAAAAGACATTAGGAAATCTGATTTAACGCATTTATGGACACATTTTTCTTAGCCATATCACAGTCACACAGTAAGTTTCTGCAGGCATATTGAATGTCATGAATGATAGAATTTGCCAAGATCTGAAGAGATAAGCCTTAATAACAGTCATATTTTATAGTCTTGCCTTCTCAAGGACATCCAAACAAATACATACAGCGGTACTGAAAGGAAGTCACATGTATCTCTCACAAATTTCCATTTTCTTCCTTCAGCTGCTTGCACAGGGCTTAACACTTCCCCTGAACTGACCTCATATAGGTTTCCTTCAAAGCTAAGAAAAGATCAAATCTGGGCATAAATAGATTATTTAAGTATGTTTCTGTCCTTTATGTAAACTCTATATCCAATAACAAGCAAAGGGATTTAACTGAGCAAATCCTTAGCTTACAAAAACAAAACTATACTTCATTTTTGTATTATTGGATCATTTTGCCAAGCACCATCTTTATGTTTAGTTTTGACCAAGAACAGAACAGAAGCAAAAATCTTGCTATTTGGACAGCTGTATATGGCCTTTGTAGGTAAACAGTGCTTTTTTTTTTTTTTTATTAACCCCTCTCAATTCATTTCTGTGTTGTTTGTTCATTGCATTACAATAATTCTGAAACATCTGCATTACAATAATTCTCAAACCACCTCCATGCTGCTTATCTTTTTTTTTCCTCAAAAAAAAAAAAAAAAAAAAGGACGACAATAGTGTAGTTATGGATGTCTGGGGGCATGTCTCAGTAATTCAGTGTCTAAAATAGACCAGCATCTCAAGGTATAAGGCAAGCACCAAAAAACTGTTAGCCAAAAATCACACTGCTCTGAAAATATACTGACTCAGAAAGCATGGTTCTTACAAATTAGCAAGACACATTCCCTCGGTACTTAATATATCTTCTTTTAAAAGGAAGAATTCCACGTTTGCCATCAAATTAGCTATGACCAGTCACTGGCCTTACGTTTCCATTTTGCACAGTAATCTTTTCAAATACCAGCTTCAGGGAGTGAAATATCAAAAGCTCATTGTTACGTGGACTAGAAAGAAGCATAGATGGGTGCCTTATGACACCAGAAAGACCAGATTATTCTAAGCAAGAATATATAAATATTTTTAAATGCATAATTATTAACTGGAAAAGGTAGCTGGTTTAGGATTCTCTTTCAATCAGAATGGAGAAATTATCCATATGAGTACAAGAATTTTTTGTAAGTGTAGTAAGTTATGAAAACCGTAAACATTTTCAAACAGTAAAAACCAGATAACCAGTAATGTTAAAAGTTAGCTTCCCTAAGGTTGAGGCCTGATATTCATCCTTGTTAATTGGTGCTATATGAAGGAAGAATAATGAATTTGAATATAATACTTGAATGCATGCTGAAAATTTCTTAAAGGCTCTATATGAATTTTATGAATAACTTTCAGTTATTGAAATGCGTAAAATGTGTATAGTAAGCTGAACATACATGTTCCAGTCAACAAATATAAAATCAAAAATTACTATGATGCAGCATTTCAAAAGCAAATTAGTTCCTTGATTTAGAGTACTCTGTATGATTTTAATTTCCTTAATGTACCTTTTTACCTAATTCCTTGATGAATAAAAACCATGGAATTTCTTTGAAAGATTTCCTGCCTTGTAGGATGAATGTTACTGAATGGCAATGAAGTTATTGCTTTAGAAAGTACTTTTCTCTTACAGAATATGTGATCTTCACATTCTTTTTTGTTATAAATCAGCTTAGCACTAAACTATCAAGGAATATATTTCTCTGACAATCTAGGTAGTTGGTATTGGCTAATGATTGAGCACCGACTCTGAAAATATAGGTAGAAACAGAAGATTTTACTGGTCTCCAAGTTGAATAACTACTTTTTTCAAGGTTTTACAGTGTGAACTATTGAGGCAGGACTTTAATTACTTTCTTACTTGTTAAAAAAAAACAAACAAAAAAGGTGAAAGTCATAAATTTTATAATGGCGATCTACAAGACTCTGATTTTCTTGTAAATGTTTCATGCTTACCAGTGTAATTATTTTTATTATCGACTGTTCAATAAGTCAGTCATGTCCTAATTGTGTAACTTA
Source organism: Gorsachius magnificus (assembly GCA_034008185.1). Classification (NCBI taxonomy): domain Eukaryota; kingdom Metazoa; phylum Chordata; class Aves; order Pelecaniformes; family Ardeidae; genus Gorsachius; species Gorsachius magnificus. The sequence continues at coordinate 79,490,330 of CM067083.1, forward strand.
AATAACAACATAAATATGAGCTCATTGATACAGCTGATACATATTTAGCTCCTGAGATGATTGAAATAGGTGGCATATATTTAGGTCCTGGAGAAGAACAAAAGCCCAAATGGATGGCGAGTTCAATTATATAATAATCCTTAATAAATTTACCCAGATTATTACCTACTAAGTGTGTATATGCACATGAATGAGCATTTTAATAAAAGTGTTTTAAATTCAGTATCAGTTACCTTATGACAAAAACCACTTTAAAGTAATAGCTATTTTTATATTCAGAGAAATGTGACACTTAATTTGAAATATTCTACTGGAGAGAAAGAGCTAGATGTGGCATGGTCTTCCAAAGCTGAAGTAGTTCTGCATCTTTTGAAGGAAGCTCAAGCTTTACTCAATAAACTTCCATAGCATAAGTAATCAGTTAAATACATATGTTCACGAACAAGTCCCTATTTACAGGACTGGTTATGACTACCTATTGTGAAAACAAGCACCACTCTTTTGCTGGTGAATTTTTAGCAAAATGAGTGAGGAGTTTCTGTTTCAGCATTTTTTGTAGTTTAACATCAGGAAAAAGCTGTTGGGCCATTAACATATTTACCTTTCCCTTTTAAATTCCTATGTGAGAATTTGAGTTCAACAATAAAACTCAAAACCTGTGGAGAAAACAAAAATCCTTACTCAATCCACTTTCACTCCCTCCATATTGCTGATGCAATGAAAGGCACAGTTCACCTAGCCTAACTTTGGCCATGTAAGAGTTGTCCGGTCTAAGCCAACCTTGTCTAATCCTACTGCCTCCTTCAGTAACCAAATACTGCAGAGGAGGCCTGACTTGGCTTGGACTAGAAGTTTCATTTTTAGACAGAAATTAAGCCTTTCAGATTTTTTAATTTTTCATGCAGTTTCCCAGAAAGTTAGAAAAGCAAAAACTTTCCAAAAAAGACCAGGAAAATAACATATAAAGACATATTCTTTTTTCATATAAGTAATCATTTCCCATTTCAGCTATTTAAAAAAAAAAAAAAAAAAAAAATCAGGAAAAAGAAGAAATTAGGGAAGGGATCAAATGATTCAAGGCGCAAAAGTTTAAAAAAAAAACCCACACATTGTTCTTTTAAAATTATTTTTCCCACCCATAATACAAAATTACCTTTTCCGTTCATCTGTAAAAATACAGCATGGATCATTTAGTACTTTAAGATTTAGCTACACACATTGAAATCAGGTAGAATGTTTATATAATTAGGAAATATCAGAGACAACCAGTAAAATATTAAAATAGAAGAAAAGGAGAAAGAAAAAGCCACCATACATTGAATTAAAAAACTCATCAAGTCTCCTGAAGAACAGTTCCTGACAACATAGTAAGTAAGCTCTCCCTGTCTTTTGTCAGAGTGTTACTGACTCCAATACAAGAATTAGTGACCAACAATCGGGGGTGCGGGAAGGGGTGTTCATGCTGAAATATTGACAGACATATTTAACATAAATCCAGATAACCAATTTATTGAAAAATGTGTTTTTAAAGAGTTTGGGAGTTGAAATACAAATAATAATAATAAAAAATAGACGTTCAGCTAATGTGGATGAATGTATTACACCAAATACAAAGATGAAATTCTGTAAGAGGCACAAATGAATTAACCTTCCGATGCATCGATAACAAACCATTGTTATCTAAGGACTACAGTGTAGCTGTGCTTTAAGTTACCCCTACTGTAGACACCAGTCACAACACTAGCAAAGAACCTGTTCTTATATACCCCAGGCACCTAGAAATGGAAACATTTAAAAAAAAAAAAATTTACTAAGAATGTGTATTTCATTTGAAAGATGCATCAAACAAAGCTACTGAACACATTCCTAGATGAGTTACTCCAATAACATTTTGGAAATGCTCACACAAGAGTGATGTTCAGGGAAATCTGAATCCAGGCTGATCCAAATCATTTGCAAATTTTCAGCCAAGTGTGTCTTTGCAGGAAATGTAAAAAGAGCAGTCTTGAGCACCACACCTATAGGTCACTTCTGATTTTCATCCAAAGAAAAAAAAGTTTTGTGGTTTAATTCACCAAGAATTACCTTTTAGTGAAATTAATTTTTTTAAATTTCTATTTACTGTTTTGCATAGTATTACAATATCATCTAGTTTATCCAGAGCTGGCTGAGCTCCAGTAATTGGAATAATGATCTTTACATGTTTGTTCTGTATTCTTTGCATTACTGAAAGCTTTGGCTGTTTAAATTAAAGGCACTATATAAACCTAAGACTATCATTTCTGTACAAGAAAGAAGACAAAAGACTGGGGGGGGACACGGGGGGAGGAGAGAAGCACGAAATTATAAGTATTAATATGATAGCAGTCTTTGATTCTCTCTATTCCAATTCTGATGAGACAACATAATGACATTATGTTATCGTATTGTTTAATCTAATCTTCCTACATACATTACAGCATAACATTATAAAAAGCTTATTCGGGAAACTTTAATTTGCCTTGCAGATTGAGGAGTATGGAAATAAGGCACCTTCTAGTTTTTCTTTTGCATTATTGACAGAACTTCTAGTAATTGTTCCTCTGAAGAGATTAGAGGATGAAGGTTAAAACGCAGAAACAGACAAGGTAAATATATTAATTAGGGGACAAAGACCTGCGATTATTTGCAATGACTACAAAAGATTTGGTTTATTTTTTCTAAATCGAGAGGATTTTCTCTTACATGAAATAAGTAAAGAAAAATCTCCAATATTCGAGTTTAGAAAAATCTCTTTTTCTCTGGTTTCTTATCTCCGGTGACAGAAACCATTTCATTCAGCAACCACATTTAAATGGGAGGTATTACTTGAACTTTGCATCACTTCAAAAAGACAAGTACCAGTCAGTAAGAAGTGAGTTCCGTTTCTCAACATCATCCACCGGACAACTGTGTGAAAATCCTTTTACAAGGCTGCTGGTGTTCCAAACACGGGGTAAAAGGATCTGGGGATATTCCAGAAAGCCCACACGGATGAAAGCTTTCTTAACCTACATTAAATCTTGATAATGCAATAATGAGTCTTTTAAAAGGATAATTCTAATTCCCCTATCTAGTGCAATAAAGACTATATACAGCTAATCTGCTTTGCCCTTTCAATTAAACTCGCCCAGGACGTTCTATGTAGTTCGCACCCTGAATGAGTCATTAAAATTCTCGTTCTGTAGGAGTTGTGTGCAGCACACCGTTGTTTCTAAATTCCATTAAATCCAAACGGGCTTTATCGCCCCATGACCACTGTGACTTCAATCAGCCAATTTAATTACCTTACAAAATTGTCAGCAGAAGCAGCAAAGAAAAACAGGAAGGGCTGTGACGTTATCAAATTGAAATCTTCCTCTGTGCTGTTTAATCTAGCCCAGTCAATAACAATGCTTCTCACCTCCTTGCTGCCTTCCCGAGGCTCTTAACCTTACTCTTCTTTCAAAGATTTCTCTTGTTGTTTATAAGACTGATTTTGAACTCCTCTTCGTGAGATGTTAACACATACTGAAAGCTTCTTGTCCTTGGCAGTAAAATTTTCCTGGGCTCTAAATACTGGAATTACCAAGCCACGGGCCTCTGGGGGCTGCCACAAGTGTTTATTTTGCAGATTCTCATCGCACTCTTGTTCTGAAGGCAGACTGCCTTCCCCGCTAAAACAGGATACATACAGGTTCACATTTCTCTCTTAACTACAGGCAGAAAGATTACCTCCTTCCACAAAAAGGATGGCAGTGCAAAATCCAAAGGAAAGAAAGTGCACATCCAGGAGAGTTAATTCAGGTCCTATCTAGGAAAACTCTATATGATTACCCAGAAGGTAGTTTTCACTCGAACTCTTTGCTCTCACTGCTGGTCCATGACTTTGCTGGTTTAAATGCTACTATGCTAAAATGATCCCCTGAATCGCGGAGTGTGGTTCAACCCCCGCTGGCAACTGCACAAGCAGTGGACGGGATGAGCTGGCCTCGCCTCTGGTTTTGCCACCCTCGACCTCGTAAAAACAATTCTATGGAGACAACCTCAATTTGTCTGAGCCGAAGGAGCTCAGCGAAGTAGTACGTCAGATGAAACCCCCGCTAAATCGTCACGGAGGAAGTCTCCAGTGCGCAGTAATTCCCCTCTCCAGCTTCGCACAATGGAGTTGAGAAAAGAGGTGTTTTTTTCTTCAGTTCCAAAGATTACATTATCATATATGGCTTTGGTTTGCAGTTATTATTAGGAGGGCACCGGGAAAGTGTTAGTTTTGTTAGCTTTGTAAAAGTTCGGTGTGGGTTCTTTAGAGGAAAAGTCAGTCAGTAGCGGGAAATATTTCTGGTAAGAGTTCAAAACTCTTCCTTCGTTCTTTGAAAAGCTTTCCCATCTCTCGCTTGGTTTTCTTCTGCTTTTAACCTGGAAGAGGGACACCACCACCACCACCCCCTTAACCCACAGCATTCAGCTCCCTTCCCCACCTATTTGAAGTCAGGAAACTCCAAAGCAACAAAAAGTCGAGATTACACGGCCCTCTACTTTTCTTTACTCTTCTTTTTGAATATACTGAAGAAAGCAAAATATCTCACAAAGTGGGGAAACGCTTATCAAGCCAGCGGGCCCCCTGCGGTGGAGGTCTTTAGTCTTTCACCACACTTTCACGAATAACGAGTTACCTGAGAGAGAATGAGAAAACGCAGTGGCCAAACAGCTTTCACCTTCCAGTTGCTGGTCCCTCCTCACACATTTTCTGTGGGAAAGACGGCTTACGGCAGCAGAGACAAGGCCCGAAAGGGGTAATTTAAATAAAGGAAGGTATTTTAAAGTGCTCCAGATTTGAAAGAACTGACATTCACGCCCCGTGTAGGAATAGGTAAGAAAAGAGGGGTTTTAAACAGCCCGGGCTCTTACTGCCTTGGGCAAGGAGAAGGGGAGGGTTTCTGGAAACACAGGTGGGCAATTACTGGTGGTTAACAGCTCTTAATGACTTATCGATTCAGCTTTACAGGGCAAAGTGCTGGGATGTCCCCAGGGCAGAAGCGAGGGGGCCTAGGACAACGCGGTGGGGCTGAGGCTGAGGCCGGCCCCGGGCTGCCCGCCGTGCCCGGGGAGAGGTGCCTGGGCCGGGCCGTGGATCTGCCGAGCTCCCCTGGCGTTTCGGGGGAGCCGCTGCCCTGGGTCTGTTCTTACACGGGAGCAGTGAATCGGGAAGCTACGAAGCGTGATTCCCGATAACCGAACGGATCTGCTGGCGGTCACGTATTTTGGCTTTTGTACGGTGCCAAGCGATAAGGAAAAGGATTCCATCACACTTAGCACAGCGGAGAGACAAATACTAGGCTGCTGTTTTTCTCCCTCGTCAAGCTGGGACCTGTCCTTTTATCCGCAGCAAGGGTCTAGGACCATTCCCATTCGAACCCCTCGAGTACCGTGGGAACAAGCCTCAGCCCCCTCGTTCCCTGGGCTTGCTTACGGAAAGCCATTCAGAAAGGGCAAGGCAGGGAGCTTGGCAACATGCCCCATGCAGCAAGGTGGCATTTAGGGAGGGCGCCTGGTGTGGTGTCCAAATAGCACGTTGCCCTGCTCCAGTAGCAGCAGCAGGCGGGCGTCCGGATGCCCGAGCGAGTTTCGCTGGGGAGGGAACTGTGCCACCGCACCAGCCTCTCCCCACGTTTGCTCCATAAGGCGCAGGCAGAAATACCACCCCCCCACCCCCCGCATTTGACAGATAAGCCAGGCGGCTCGACTTCCCTGTGTGGTTGCTAAAAGGTAGCTTTGAGAGCGAGAAAGAGAGAGAGAAAGGACATGCTGGCTAGTCCCAACAATGAGAGAAGCCGTGGGAAGGACAATGCGAATCCATGGTGGTTAATTTGCACAGGAGGAATGAGGGGGCTGGAGCTCTGGCAGGCTTCAAGCTCTCCCCTGTTGCCATAGCGCTGCTGGCTGAGGAAGAAGAGCGGGGGCTGGTAGGCTGCCTTCTGGAGGGAATCTCCGCAGCTCTCGCTCCTCCTCAGGAAGGACTCCACGGGAAGGCACCGCATCCCGTCCTGCTGGTCGCAAGGACATCCCGAAGGGACAGATAGCACAGGAATCCGGAGGGGGCGGCGGGGGATTCCCCTCTCAGAAATAACCAAAGCTTTTTTCCACCGCTCACTCCCTGCTCCTTCCCTCCTCCCCGCCATGCCCTCGGCAGAGGCAGAGATGTCAGCCTCTGGGGAAGGAGCAGGAGTTCTCTCGCGGTCAGAGACAGGGTCACTCCACACCTGAACTAGGCTAGATCCAGACTCCTTAACACAGAGATGTGCAACAGGCCCGCCTGAGCAGGGCGAAAGTCTTCCTCCTAACATTAGGCTCTCTTCCGCCTAACATTTTCCATACTAAAATAAACTAACCAACCGCTCCCTACCTACTTCTAAGGCTCAGAGGTGGGTTGGCGACAATTCTTTGGAGAGACAAGAAAGAGCATGCCGCTGTTCAAAACCGGACTCGTACTTTGCTTCTACAAACAAGGGAGCGAGCACGACCCCGTAACCGACTGCGGGACCGGGAGGCAGCTGGGAAGGGGAGTTAGCCTGGGAAAAGACAGGCGTGCGCGACCATGTCACTGGGCGCCGGAGTCCCGCTGCACCACCCTTCTTCAGTCTCGGGATTATTTATTAGACTGCTCATTATCCAAACGCTGCTCTCCAGGGCTATCTCTATAGGTACACTGGACTAACACTTCTCACCTCTCGCTAGTGGTGTGGCCGGGAAGATGTTTGCTTACACAGCCGCCCTTGAAAGTAATTCAGACTCTTACAGACCGACCCTCGGCACCGGTTATGAATCCCGGTTCGTGGAAGGAGAGACAACCGGACATTGCCAGATTACAGGCAGCCCTAATTTCACGGCCATGGTTATGGATCAGATTGAATGCAAAATACACCCCGCAATGATCTACGGACCCGTTTAACCATGTCCAAAGAAACAAGCATTCCTGAAGACGGTTGCTAAGAGCAACGTGCCTTAAGCACCACCTTTAGACCAGATGGAAGCAGAAAATAAGTACTACTAGGAATTCAGCACACGAGATCAGTAACAGCCTGGTGACTTTTTAATCAGTACTCACCTTCCCCTCCACATAAAAGCGTGTGCGGGGGGTGGAATTTAAACAAAATTAGATACAAACCGAGGCACTACTCCCAGGCGAAGAGAAGAGCTTTCAGTGTCCCACAGAAACGGATGTAGCGGCTGCTAGAGCTCATCACGGCCAGCGCGAACGCGGAAGACCCGCGCTTCCCTCCCTCCAGCCGCGCTGTCGGTAGGCCCAGAGGACGCTGCTCGGCTGGGGAAGCAACTTTCGGCCTGGCCCCTCCGCCCCTCCGCGCCGCGCCTCGCCCGAGGGGCGCTGCGCTCCGCCCGCGGGGCCCCGGCGGCCGGGAGGGCGCGGACGCGGGGCTCCCGCCGCGGCTCGACTTCCCCAGGCCGCACAGCTCCCCTCGGACGCTGCGGTTAACTTCCGTCTCCGTCCTGCCTTTCCTTACGGCGAAACTTCTGTAGGGGATGCAGCGGCTGAAATTTCTCCCTCGCTTGCTTGCTTACACACGTACACACGCGCGCATGCACGGGCAGCGCTGTGAGGGTAGTTTCATGGTCCAGCTGGGAGAGCTCTAGAACTTTAAACTGTAAAACCTCTCCTTGAAATTTCGTTCTGATCTATGACTTTTCTCTCTTTTTTTTTCTTTTTTTTTTTTTTAAACTCATACAACTTCCCTCACATAGAAAAGCTGTGGTTTTGAAACTTATCGCAAAGGCTCTTTCACGACTACCGCTCAAGACAGAAATCATCTCTTCCCTAACCCTAAACGCCACTGATAGTGGCTAGCAACTGGGCAGACGCTTCAAGGGAAGCCCCCCAAAGGTCTCAAATTACACCGTCGCGCCCACGCGGGATCGGCTCGGGTGGACCAGAGTCGGCCGGCCGAAACTTAACAACTAGTTGACAGATTTTTAACTGATCAAGCACCGTATTAGCTATGCTTTCCACTACTATGGAAACAAAAAATGTACATTGCGAGGAAGCCACGCAAGCTGCGCAGAGCCTTAGGCAAACGCATTTGCCAGTCATTTTTTCTCTATTGTTATTATAATTATCGTCATCATCGTGCCGTTACTACGGCTACAATGAGCTGCAGCGACAGAAAAAACACACAGCAATTCATCCCTCCGGATGCAAAATAAAGAGGGACTTCGGTGCCTGACTCCGGCAGCACGTCCCGGCTCTCCCCCAGCACCCCCTTCTGAGCCAATCCTACGCATATCGCATTCAGGCTTAAAAGCACAATGAAGAAAGTGTCGGGAAATCTTACCAAATCTTAATACATGTGTGGTTCCTTGAGAATATCCAATCCACAGTAAGCAAAGAAGGAGTCTAATGGTGCATTTGAAGACTGGATTAGTTAGAATAGGGGAAATAATCTTCATGATGTTTCTATGCACACACGCGCTGCCTTACTTCCCCCTTCTAAGCCGTCAGGTTTCCCGGTAGGGTGAGAATGAGGATACGTAAGCTGATGGCCCTCAGACACGATCACGGCATGGTCACAGAGAGAGGAGAGAGTCTACGCTTCCCAAACCCATTAGCAATCCCTGCATGTTCTTCATTCACTGCGCCAAGGAGCAACCTTCAACTGCAAGGAATGGTGGGACATCCATGTTAGTCGGGGGAGAATCCTTGAGAAATCCAAACACACACAATGTCCAGCCGAGTAAACCTGGGAGGCAAGAAAGGAGGAAAATCAATAGGTAATCCAGCTCGAGAAATCGCTGAGGTATCGCCACATAGCGAGAGTCAATGAGCACCAGCCGTTTTACTGGCGAAGCTTTTGCCGTGCTCCCATTCTACTGCACTGCTGCACAGCTTCTGAAGCGAAGCCAAGATTAAGTGAGAGAAATTGAGATAGCTCTTCCCTTCTTAAGGCTGCCTGCCAGCCAGCCTTCCCAATTTCTATTATGCAACGGATCTGATCGCCTAGCGTTGTCGGAGGAAAAAATAACAGCTCGGGTTTATTTACATGCTTCTAATTGTTATTAGTATTTCAGATGTTCTGAACAATAGCTGTAAGGGTCTGTAGCGGGGCCGGGGGGGGTGTGTATTTGTGTGTGTGGAGGGCGTGGGGGGGCTATAGGGGAGAGGGGAATCGGTTGTGTAAAAATCAATTCATGCATTTTAATAGCTGACTGCCTGGGTCGAAATCACTTAGCTTTAGAGTTGTGAAAGAGAAGGCTGACAATAAAGTCATGCAGGTTATCAGAGTAACGTTTAGGCTAAAAAAAAAAATAAAAAATCACGATATTTACATTCACTGTTATTCACACTAATTCATTAAATAGGGTAAACGCGATGGCTTGTATACTGACTGTCCTCGGGAACTTGCTCCGGACCCAGTGATCACGGAGCACCAGCCTGCTTTTGCAAGGTAAACAGGAATCAGCAGTGCTAGAACAGCCTTGTTGAATGCACAGACCTGTTTTGCTCAACTTGTTTGAAATTGCAATGTGGCTTAAAAGACAGTAACTTGAAGATTTACTAATTTATGTTTTGCACTTTATTCTGCCACTCTCTTACTTTGCACCTTTGCTTTTCTTTCACTCCAGTATTATGGAAATATTGCTGTTCCTCCCTGCACTGAGAGATCTATGTAGTTTGTCTTTTTGCAGTCCTCGGTGAGAACAGCAGCACTTCCCAGTCTGATAATGGGATACTGAGTTTGTATCTGCAAATGCAGCCATAGGCTTTTGTCTTTTGTCCAGGTGTTTCAAAGAAGATAAACTCATTCTCTGGACTACTTCAGATTTTGCTTGGAAATACAATTAGTTGTGTGCCTGTATCCATTGAAATACATTGAACCAGGACTGTCAGACTTTGCAATCTAAGTGAAGCTTTTGCTGAACCTACTTAAGCTTTATTATAAATATTAAAAGATAATTCCTAGATTCCCCACCAGGAAAATGAATTCATTTTATTCTACATTCTGCCTACGGACATCTTTTGTCTCCTTTATCTCTCTCTCTGCCTTTTATTACTAAAGAAAATACCACTGAGGGACTTCCCCCACAGATACATACAGATGAACACAGAATAAACCTGACTTTACAGAAATAAATACCAATGATGCCAAGCTAATGAGAACATTGAGGAATCTATCACAAGTAGATCATGGCAAAGGTGAGTTACAGTTTTTTCTTAAATAACATCTGTGCATTGTAGACATGTAAATAAGTAACAGCAGCATTTAAATTATAACCTGTAATGTTGGTGCTCTGTATCCCTAATAGTGTTAGCAATTCACAGTAACTTTTTATCATTATGGCTTACTCATTTCCTCTGCACGCATTTACTTAAAACACCGTAAAACGCTGATGAAAAGCAATGTACATTCTGGAGGGGATTATTAAACATCATTGATTTTTTTTTTCTTTAAGATGGAGGCATAACTGCAGTGTCAAAAATAAGTATCATGAATGGCTAGTTCTGCAGTCTAGCAGGGAATTCAATCAGACGATTTGACTATTGGAGCACTTTAAAAAGAACACCTAGTGTTAAAAGCAAGGATATCTAGCGACTCCTTCAGTTCACACTTAGAATACCTCCCAGTAAAAATGCAGAGAGATGCTTTTTCTTGTATTTTCTATTTCGTCTGTCCTCTTCTACTGGTTCATATTTTATCTTAGTCCAAGGAGAAATAAAACCGACCCCCGTGATACTGTGAATGTTTTTTGCCTCCTTCCTCTTTCCCCTGGTGTCGCTAAAATAAAAGATATTAGGCCTCTTTAGATACTTTTAAAATTGTGAATTCTCAAGTGTAGTTTCCTGTCTAAATGGATTTTTTTAAAATTTAATTTAATTTTGGTAAGCAGTTTTGAAAATATAATATACATGGTCGGCTTTAGCACATTAGACAAGACATAAACTTTGGGCAAAGTGATTCCTGTTATCAGTCTGATTTTCTGTGGTTTCCTGAAAAAAAAATAAAATACAGCTACCTGTAATCTAAGCCCAGCAGAGCTCCTAACTCACCGAGGCGTTTATAACTGGAATCATAAAACAACCTGTGGTTAATTCCTTTTGCTATTAAACATTCGGCAGCCCCGCACTGCAGCCCCTGGTCGCATGCCTGAGACTCAAGCCAAGTTTCGTTCCCTCCCCTCTGCCCCCCGCCCCCGTGCTAGGACCGCTCCACCGCTGGCCGCGGCCTCAGCACCGCGGACAGCGCCCGGCGCGGCTCCTTCAGCACCACGGAGAGCGCTCCCGGCCCGCCGCCGCGCCTACGCGGCCAGGCGCTTCAGGTGCCCAAACGCCTGCATTTCCCCCTCCCGTCACTGCACAGCGCGGAAAGGGAATTAAAATCTGTTATCGGCCTCTTTAAAGACACATATTATACCCTCGATTATGTCAGCTGGCCAGCTATTTTATGGCGCTTTATGGGTTCAGAAGGAGTACCGCTCTCCTCCTTGCCTGCTATCACACATCGCCTAATGCTCTGTGTTAACAACCCTCCCACCTTCTTTCAAAACCCCAGCTCCCACCTTGAAGGAAAATCGTAGTTAATCCAGAAATATTTCCTCAAGAATATCAGCTCCTTGTCAAAAAGTAAATGTTGGAAGAGATCAGATGTTTATAACTCACTAAATTTTTGGTGACTGAAGACTGCTCATGGACTATACAATTAACTAAAGCCTCGAACTTCACCACCCTGGACTCCTTTTCTGTCATTTAGACGTTAGCTTCCTCCCTCCTTCAGGGAAGGGAGGGAAAAGGAAGGGTAACCTTTATAAAAGATACTTTTGTCCACCCTCCAGAATGATTTCCATATGAAAGCAGGTAAATGTTCTTAACACCTTTCATATTTCCTTCCCTGTAAGACGTACAGTTCAAAGGTTGGAAATCCCTAGGAAAATGTTCTACTGGAGAAGCTGGTCTTGTGTTTTGGGGGCTTGTCACCTTTGTTACACAGTTCTTTTCAGATTAAAGTCTTTATGAAACTGCCCTCCACACTTCAGTGATCAGCAACTGGGAAATCTACAATTCCTTGGATATATGTTTTGATTTGTTTTACATTTTGGTCGTCTACAGTGGACATGGTAATGACACAGCTTTAATACACAAGGACAATGTTCAAGTGAAGCTGATATGAAAAACAGTATTCCAGCTATAGGCGGGGAAAGAAGAATAGACAATCTAAGGCCTTTAAATCTTTTCTGTGTAATAAAAGCCTACTAAATTCTTTAGGTATGTGTCAAGTATAAATGGTACAAAATATTTCATTTTGAAAGGGGAGATATGTGATTCTGATTACCTTATTATATCAGGCGCTTCTTCCTTCAGATCATATTTTCATGTGCTGTTATCATAATAAAAGTTAACCCAGTACCAGCTAGCTGCCACCTACTGGGATGTATAGTTTAACCATATTACTCTAAAAAGGAAATGGCTTTCATTTTCAGGTCATAGCTATGTCTCTAAGAACCAATGACAAGATTTTTATATCCCTTAATCTACTGTTTTGTCCCATCCCAACAACAACTGATAGAAATTTAGTATGTGTATAACATATGGCCCCCAAAGCTTTGTTTGTCGGACATCTTTCAGCAAATCCTTGCAAACGCTTCAGATTCACATGCCACCACAGTCCTCCTGCTGTTGCAATCTGGTGTGAGAAGAGCCATAGCTTACTGCAACACCTGACCGGCCTCTCCAGATCTCTAGAAACAAGTATCGCAGCTTTGCTGACAAAGCAGTAATACAGTCCTCCCTTTTTAAACGTTTGCCAAAGTATTCAAATGAATGTTGATATTATCATTTTAAAACACATTGCGGCCCACTTGCACTTCACTCCCACCAGCTATAAAAACCATAGGTTCTCCTCTGTCTGTTATTAGCTCAGTCCAAATTTACAACCAAGTTTCTGCTGCACTGGTGATTAATGACATTTTAAGATGGTAATTAATTTTTAGCTAGTGGAAAGATGTGCATTCTAATTAATGATCTGAGTATGCAATAAACTGACTTGTTCAGGCACTTTTGGGTATCACGGCAATGCACTTTTCTAGCAGGTTTTAAACAGCAAGAACAAATATTTATGACATTATCTACAGATCAGCCTTTCATCCCTTCAGTTTGCTTTGGGCTTGGAGAAGCTGTGAAAGATTTAGGGAGGAGAAGGAGGATGCTCTACTCCCCCAAAAGTTTCTAAGGGAAACCTGAAGAGAGGTTTTCATTATAATGTATTCATCCCTTTTCAGTGCGCGCACAGCTCACTGCAATCATGCCTCCACTCCGTAGGCAGGAATGTCTCTTGCTTTACACAGAGCGTGTCAGCGCCCTGGCTGGGTTAGCGATGGATGCGCTCCCAAAGAATGCTGAATTTGTTCAGAAATAAATGTCAGGACTGCCGACAAGCCGAAAGGGGGGCTGGCTGCGCCGTACCGTGGGGGCCGGGTAGGGGCAGGAGGAGATCTCACGGAAGTAGAGACTGTTGTCCACCCACAACTCTAGCGAAGTTAGAGCCCATTCCTCACCTCCGCTCCCCCAGGAGAGCGGGGGTCACATCCTCAAGGCTGCGGGCTCGGCCGCCCTGAGCCCGGCCCGGGAGCAGCGCTCCGGCTGTGGGGGGCAGTTCCGGGCTACCGCGAGAGCCGGGCGGGGGACATCGGGGCGCTGCGCTGCCCTGGCCTCTCGCCCCCGCTTCCCACCCCTCCGCCCCCCGCGTTGGGGCAGCGGCGGCTCTGACGGTACGGAGAACGTGGGGAGGAAAAGAGCAAGGCGACGGTTTTGCCTGCCCCACGGGAGGGACAGACCCGGGCGGCAGGAGCCGGCCAGCCCAGCAGTGCCCGGGTTCGCCGGCTCAGCGCCTGCCTTTGCCCGAAGACACCTGGCCAAGGGACACCGCCGTGTGCGGCTCTCGGCACAACGCGGCTGCGGTGCGCCCCCCGCCGCCACCCTCCCCCGCCCCGCAGCCCCTCACTTGCATGCAACCCCTCCGGCCGTGGCAGCCGGCCGGAGACCCCGGGACATCCTCCTACCTTGAGCTGCGGGCGGGGAAGCGGGGAGGGAGAGGAGGGGGAGGAAGGGCGGTGGCAGGACGCCGGGGTCTGCCCGGGCTGCGATGCAGCCGGCGTCCGGGCACCACTGACGGCGGCGGCAAGCGGCGGCCGAGCGAGGGAGGGAGGAAGGGAGGGAGGGAAAGAGGGAGGAGGAAAGGAGGAAAGGAGGGAGGGAAGAAAGGAGGGAGATCCGCCTCCCGTCGAGAGCTCTGCACAGCGCCCTTTAAAGGAGCAGAAACCCGCTTCGTCCGCGGCCGCCGCTCCCGGCTCCCCGCAACGCCAAGCCCCGCCGCCGCCCGCCCGCCCTGCCGGCCACCGGCAGCCGCAAGGTTTCGCGGGCGGGCGGCGAAGCAGAGGCGCTCCTGCCTCTCCTCCTCTTTCCGCCGCCCGAGCTTTCCGGGTGGCGAGTTTTCAGGGCGTTAAAAGTCCGAGCTCCTAATCGGGATCCCCGAGCCCATTTTGTAAACGCGGGGGGTGGGGGTGGTGTTGGACCCCGCCGCCTGCAAAACGGCGCTCAGAGACCCCTGCCCGTCCCCGTTTTGCCCTGTGGGTGCGGGGGTGCGCGGAGCGCCCCTACCGCAGCCTGCAGGAGTGCTAGAAAAAGTGCGGGTGCCTTCGGCTGCTTCTCGACTCACGCCGAAGCCCGCCTGTCCCTGCTCCTTCCCTGGACTAGAGGCGACTGAGCTCGGACACTTTTTCCCCACCCCATCCAGGATGGAAGGGGGGCGGGGGGGAGGGGGGGAGAAACCGGGTGCGAGGGCGAGCGTGCCCCGTGGGAGCCGCGGCCCCCTCTGCCCCCCTCCCGGCCCTACTCGCTTCTAAGCGGCACCGCTTGGGGGGGAACGCTAATAGGGCCAAGGCCTCCCTAATGAGCTGGGGCGAATGGCGTCCCCCCCTTGCGGGGCTGCCAATGCTTTCCTCGCCCCCGCAGCGCCACAGGCGTCTGTCCGTTCCCCCCTTCCTTCTGTTTTGTTTCGGGTCTTGGACATGCCCTGAAGCGCTGCAGGACTTCCCCTGCGCCTCCCCCCCCCCATCCCGCAGCCTTTCCGAGGTCTGATCTCCGGGCAGAAGTGCTGTGCAGTTTGACAGGAAAATCCCCGTTCCCTCTCCTTTCCCTCGCGGAAAATTCCCGTTCCCGGATCCGCGGGGGAGCACTTGCCCGCACCCCACAAAGGATGCTCAGGCGTTGCCGCGCTTCATCTGTCCAAGCGATCAACTAGGGACCCCTGGCTATCGGAGGCGGGGGGGTTAGAAGAGCGTCGAAGAGATGGGGCTGGGGCGGGTGGGGGCTGGTGGCTGAAAAGCTCCTGTAATTAAGTAAACAGCAGAGTTGTTGTGCGAAGTAAATAAATAGTCAATGATCCCATTGTAGAGCCGAGCGCAGGCGGCACAGACTGAGACGGGCTCGCCGCGATTGGGCTCTGGCCGCTGTGACTTGCAGCTTAATCGGCCCCACAGCACATCCCTTAATTACTTGCAGCGCACTTCCATGGCCGACAGAAAATTCATTAGTCAGTTCATTTGCCTGAAGCTGTAATGGAGATAACTCTTGTAAAAACCAAGCGCGCTGCTAAAGCAAAGCGCTCCGTGCCACCTTAGGAGGTAAAGGGAGCTGGGGAGGAGGCGCTGCGCCAGGAGGAAGCGCCTTGCTTGTGGGGGCAACCGAGCGTGACAACGTCGCGGAAAGCTGAGCTCCGTGGGGTCCCGCAGGAGGGAAAGGAATCGCGGGGATCGCCACGGGAGCGACCAAGTGATCTCCACGATCTGCGGGAAGGCGAGGCAGGTTAACGCTGCGGGCAGGCAAAGGGTGGGAAGCGTGTGAGGTCGGGTGAGCAAACATCTGTGCAAGCAGTGACCCGGTGATGCCGTCCCTCCTCTTTTATCACTGACTGCATTTGCACTGTTAGTACCCAGAGCTTTCTGACCACAGCACAAACACAGAACAAGGCAAACATACAAATATGTGACTCAAAGGTGTCTTTCTAAGATGAGAGAAAGGAAGGCGGGGGAAGAAAAGGGATGTGGCATTTCAGTCCCCAGTACAGTTCTAATATTGCAGATAGATTGTGTAATACCCTCATGTAATCATTTCACCTCAACTACATTGATGCAGTCTTTTCCCTTGTTGCCTGGGTTACATTTCTGTCCAGACATGGAACCCTCATTGCTTTCCTCAGCCAACAACACTTTATACAGCATCAGGTCCTCTCTCAGACAGGAAAGAGGTTCCCAATGTCACCAGTGCTGTTATCAACACGTATCACTTGGGATATTTAGGGACTTTGCATATGTCTCATTATTACTTGAATGAAGAAAGTTGGAAAAACAAGCCTAAGATCACATTGCAAGTCAGTGATATAATGGGAAGACACTCTGGGATTCTCTTTTCTCAGGCTTTGACTACTGCAAAACCCCATCATTTCAATACTGACAAAGTTTCTTGTTGTGTGTCTTCCCAGTAGGACTGTGGGAATCTTGAACTTTATCAGTATTGATGACCAGAAAGAAACACAGGAAAGCACAGGCCCAGTCTGTCAATATTCAAAATAAGGTGTGCCAGAGAATTTGTCACACAAATGTCCTGGCCTCCTTCAAGAAAAAAAAAAAAAAACAAAACCAAAAAACCCCACCTATTTGCTTGCTTGCTTCTTTTTTATTGTTGATTATTTTTATTGAAATTTAAAACCTCATCAAGTAAGAATATACGTGTCACCTTTTCACCAGCTATTTAAAACAGGTTTTATAAATGCCAATAAAAATTTTACCCCATTTAAAAGTAAACAAATTTGCAAAGATCTTTGTGAGGATGGTTTTTGGTTTTGTTTGGTTTTTCCAGCATTATTTCTAAATATGTAGTGTGAAATAGTCTGGGTTTATCACATTCCTACCCCATTAATGCATTTTCATCTAAAAAGTTAGAAGTAATGTAAACTTGTAGCCTAATTCCTTTAAGGCCTCCAAAATTATATTACCTAGGGATGACAGGTAAATTCTTTCCCCATAGAAATCCCTCACTAGTACTCAGCATATCTGAATATTCAATACTTTTTTTCTTTCCAGCTTTCTCTTTTGGTTTGGGTCAGCTATGATAATGTAAACACTGACAGAATTTTAGATCTTTCAATATAATTTCCATGGAATTTTTTTGAAAATGCCAGATCTACAAAGGCCGAAAACCAACCAAAATAATCTCTTAGGTATTCTGGATGCTGAGCCTTAACAGCCCTAAACAAATTCTGTCCATATTAATGACCCAAATCTGAGTACTGACACTTGTTCAGGATGAGTGGTTCACAGCTTGTGCCCTGCCACAGAAAACACTGAAGAAAACTTTTGGGGCTTCAGACTGCAGACAACTGAATATTTTGTTTTTCCTGCTGGCCATTGTTTTATTTTTTTATCCTCTTGCAGTTGTGAACAGCACGGGGTGATCTTTCAGGAAATCTGTGTCCTACTGCTATGGTATAAAGACTTCTGGTACAGATCATGGGCAAAGAAAGAATTGTCATTAGTTTGGCTAAGGAAAAGCCTCCCAAGTTTTGGCTCTTCACAGTTGATTGCAGCTTTTACTCATGACCACAAGGTACTCATATCCCTGGTCAAGCTGGCTCATGTATCAAATCCTGTCCCTTCAAACAGAGGAATGAGTCAAAGCAGGATGGAATAAAAACAAAATATCTCTGTCTAGAAGAAATAAATCCCTGTTCTCATATTATCCACTTGAGGGAGACAACGAGCCACAGGTTACATCCATACGTCAGTTTGGTGCATCATATACAAAATTGAACTTTTAATTGATGAGGAATTTGTACCCATTGTGTGCTATGGTTAATTTAAAAAGTACTGGCCTGTGTAACACAGCAGGCATGATGTTTCTCATAGAAATTCATCAATCTGTACGTCTGACAGTTTTCTTCTCTCTCCTTACTGTCTAGCAAGATGGGATCATCTAATGACTTTCACTGATAGGTCTTATACAGGAATGTCTAGAGTCTTTCCAGGTGATATCCCATAACTCTAGAATTAATATCTCACATTTGAACAACCTGGCCTAATTCAAGACTTACATGTTGACTCACTTTATTGTTTAAGAGATACATCAAAGTGTATCATTACTAAGAGACCTAAAATATAACACTACTAAGAGCCATAAAAGAATAAAAAATATCCCTGAGTCTGAATACCTTTGGATATAGAAGCATGGCTTGGAGTTTTGTGCTTGTTTGGGGTTTTTTTTTGTTTTGTTGTGCCAGTCCTGATAGAGTGTACAATATTCTCCAACAGATTGGAGAATAGACTGGTGAAGACCACACCTGAAGTACTGTGTCCAGTTCTGGGCTCCCTGGTACAAGACACACATGGACAAACTGGAAAGAGTCCAATGAAGGGAGATGACGAAGGGACTGGAGCATCTGCCATATGAAGAAAGGCTGAGAAAGCTGAAACTGGTTAGCCTGGAGAAGAGATGTTGCAGGGAAGATCTTATGAACCTGTATAAATATCTGAAGGGAAGATGCAAAGAAGGCAGAGCCAGTCTCTTTTCAGTGATGCCCAGTGGCAGGACAAGAGGCAATGGGAACAAACTGAAGCACAGGAGGGTCTCTCTAAACATCAGCAAACACTTTTTTACTGTAAAGATAATCAAGAACTGGCACAGGTTGCCCTGAGAGCATGTGAAGTCTCCCACCTTGGAGACAGCAAAAAACTGTCTGGACATGGTCCTGGGTAACTACCTCTAGGTGACCCTACTTGACTAGGGGGGGGTTGGACAAGATGACCTCCAGAGGTCCCTTCCAACCTCAACCACTCTGTGATTCTATGATTGTGTCCCTCCCTGGTCTACTCTTCTCTAGACTATTTCTAAGCATCTCATAGTTATAAATGCTTTTGCTAGAGTGTTTCTAACTGGTCCGTATCTCTGTGTTACAGTGTGCAGATCTGTATATTGTACAGAAAAGACCACAACCAAAGTAGTGGAAGGAAAGACTGTTATTACTGTTTTCAGGTTCCCATCTTATTCAGAAATCCCAATATCCCCACCACCATTTCTGCAGTTTCTCCTATAGTGTCTTCATCAAACATTTAAATGAGGCAGCCAAGTCTTGCAATAGCAAATATGCAATAGCAGCTTAGCAGGACATAAAGAATTCTAGAGAAGTATTTTTTTTTCCTCCTTATGGTTCAACAGCATACCAATAAAATTGGTTTACACTGACTTTTACATTCTATTTTGCTTATGCAAATGTCATGTCTTGTTCAGGCTTATTCTTAGAAACTCTATAGTCTTGTTTATGAATACCAATATATTTTATCTACTGTCTTATCCTTGTGCTTTGTTCTTTAAGCCCAATAGAATTTCCTCTCCCCCCTTTTAAAGAAGAAATTATATGTAGGAATATGTATTTTATAGATTTAATGAATTTGTATATGTCTAGCTTTTTACAAATCCAGTGCTAATTTAGATGTATAGGAGAAAAATATTAATAGCTGGACCAAGAAAGCCCTGTGGCAATAAATGAAGCTTTGAAAAAATGTAGAGATGGAACCGAAGTGGAGCAAATTATATGATGGGGATCTAGTTTTGCATCTAGACTCAGAAGTAATCATAATGGGTAAAAAATTAAATAGTTTAAAAAAAACCCCAGTTAATTCTTACAAGCACAACGCTGAAATAGCTATAAGCAAAATTGCTAGTTTATGTCTTAAACAAGAACTGGATACACAACCTTGAAATACAGCTTTAAACAGAACTCCTATCAATAATAAAAATAAGGCTTTAGTTTAATTAGTGGGGAGTGGAAATTTCTCTAGTAAGTGATAATGCCCAACAGGTAGGTAACTTTGAATTGTAAATATGAAAGAGGACATTCTAATATTGAGAAGAAACTTCAATTTTACTTTGCAACTGAATTATTATTCCAATAAGATTTAAACTTCAGTAATAACATAAGAATGAAATGGGTCTTTGATTGCTGTGCTTTTTTCATGTCTCTTTTAGAATATGCCATATAAAAGATTAACATTAATCATGCATCAATGAGCTGCAACAGTTTTTGTACAGCTGTATAGCTGAACTGCCAGTATATTTGACCCAAACTCTCCATAGTTGGGCAAGTTTGTGTTTGTTGATTGCATTTACATTATTAAACGATAACTTTTTTTTCAAGTGTCTGAGTGATTTATTCAGTGTGAAGTTATAGAACTAATTTTCAGGGGGGAAGAACATAGCAGGAGAATTTAAGTTATGTATTGTTCCAAATGCCTAATCTTGAAGTAATAATATAAATAGGATTCATAGGTGATATTTTTGTGTTTAATATACAGCTGAGAGTAGGCCCCCATCCTCAAATATGCAGCTATTTAAACCAAGTAATCTGTTATATAGTCTGATGAATTATGATTATTCTCATTCCCTTTCCTGGGATTTAGAAATCAACATGAATCCATTGTCAAGATTCAAATATATGCCACTACATATTGCTTCTTAGTTGTGGTGATGGCCACACAGTAGCTTAGCCCTCAGTACTACCTACTCATTAGGACAACTGTTAAAGGGTGATTCATTGACTTCAAATTCTCAGAATAGAAGAATTAAAGTTTAGTAGTGTGCAGAGAATTACAAGCTCTGTGCAGTGTTTAAATCTCTTTGAGGTTTTGGAAAGTGAATTTCACCTAAAGCAAGCCTATGCTTCTAATCTACCTTGAAATTATTTTAGTTAGACTATACAAAGTGTATTTGGTCCATTTCAGGGGGAGCAAGGAAATTGCTCCACTATTCAAACCTAAGCAGTTTATCAGATATGGAAAGCCATTTCTAGTATGTGAAAATACTCCCTGAGGCATATTCCTCTACAATATGCATTTTAAGTAGATAGGAAATCACATACCCTGGCATTATATTATAAAACAGAATAATGACCTACTTTAACAATGATAACCATAAGTGAAGTAATGGGGCCACAAATAATATGTAAAAATAAACAACTTAATTAAGTAATTCAAACTCTTATTTACCCATACTTTTCACATTCTAAGCATTTATAAGCACCTTATACTTATTTTCTTTGCTATCTCATTCATTTGTTGGGAAGAAGTAGCAAGTTTCACTTCAGTCTGATTTTTTAGTAGAACAAAAGTCTTAGCTTTTGGGTGAACAGCTTACACACTGTAGTCAGCACAATTCGAATATTTACTTAAATACCTTGTCAAATTAGGATCTGACTTAGAGAAACAGCCTTAAATGAGGCTGTGCAAAGACCTTCTTTCTTTGAAGAGTCAGTTAAATGTTAGTACCCATATGCAGGCTGAGAAATGATGATCACATTTCTGTGATGAAATGCTTTTCGGACAACATGAAGACTGCTTAAAGTCCCAGCTTTGGACAGCCCCAAAAATTATCTTGATAGCTTCATTTCAATATATTGTTGAAATCCATTGTCCGGGAAAATCTTCTAGAAGTGAAAGGGACAAAAGAGGGCTTATTTTTCATTATTTGAGATTGCCGAAACTGGAATTTTAGTGTCTTTGAGAGAAAAAAAGGCTGTTGGACACACTATTCTGAGAGAAAGGGCAGGGCAAGCAAGAGATGATGAAACCAGTGCTGTGAAGAGCAGAACCTGAACCTGAAACTGAAACAGAAACAGAAAATCAGGAAGGATAAGAGAAACCAAAAAGTCTTCCTGAGTTGATAGGCCCCTTGCTGGGAGGAAGGGAGGAACTGAAGACAAGTATCAGAAAGGAAATAAAATATTTTAAACTTACTGAAATTGCTTGAAAGCTGAGAGAAGACACTATGTTGGGACAACTGCTAGAAAGGGTGAAGTCTTTCTGAAGATAAAAAAATCACACGAGTTATTCTTGGATAATTTAGGAGAGTTTGATTCTCCTTAACACTATGTATAATGCAAAGCATTTTTATGAAAGCATTTTAAACTCACAGTCTGCAAACATTCTATTTAGTTAGCATTTTACTCCTAATTTGGCCTGTTTATATGTCTACAAATGATGAACATTGAGGCATTGCCAACACAGAGATCACACTTAGACATCAAAACTGATGTCCAGTCTAAAAAGAAGTTGAGAAACTTTCCAGTCTCCTAGATTTACTAAAAAAAAAACCAACCAAAAAAAACCAAAAAGCAGAATCATTCCACTTTCACTGTGTATTTTTTTCTCCTAAGAGATAAGAGCCACTAGCCTGGTATCTCTTGATACAAAAAAGAGAAGATACATGTCCTTTTCCAAACTTAGCATTCCCTTTTAGAAGTCCTTCAGGAAGAATTTCTAAATCAAATGAAAATTCTTATCTCAACAGGATGAATTTAAAATGAACAGTGGGAAGGAGGAGACAAGCACATCATATCAAGACTTAATTTGAAGTCAAAAGCTTTGCTGATTTTGTTTCTTCTTTCAGACTTGACATGAATCCAAGAAGGGAGAACTAGAATTATAGTCCCATCTTTCATGTTTTATTAACAAGTCTTTTACAACTGGAAAACAACAACAACAGCAACAAAAAGGGACAGGGACCATTCTAAAAATTACTGAAGAGGGAATTGAGACAAAGCACTAAAAAACCCAAGTGAAAGCTTGCTCATACTAACAATAATTTCTTATACATGTGACTGCAACTTAAATAGCTCGAACACATATGAACAAATGCAATAACTTCTAGTTTTCCACTTTTAACCAGAGATGGGAACATTTTCATGTAACTCCCTGCATTTTACAGTAGATAGCACTATGAGTCAGACGATTAAATAAAGTTCAGAACTTCGAGCAGTAGGTTTTTTCCTAGGTCTCACAGGCAAAAGAATGGACCTAATAATTTCATATGCACTTCTCTACGGTAGGTAAAAGGTGTCTTGCAACAGTCAAACCAGTCGGTCTGTAACACCCAAAGGAGCAGAATAAACTCAGATTAAATCATTTAGATGATGTCTGAAATCTGAGGCATCCACATATGTGTAATTAATATGAGGACCTGTCCAGTCAATTATCTAAAGAGCCAATTGAGGTTGGTGTTATTTACTTCTTGTTTGCAAATAGACCTTGTAGGCAGTATTATCTGCTTATTTCATGATAACTGCAGGCTTTGGAAACATGTATTTAAAAATTTAATTACTTTTTCCCCTACAATTTTAGTTTAGGAAAATCATACATAAACCTCAACAAGGAAATAAGAATTTGAGGTACCTAAAACTGTAGCTATTCAGAACCCAAAAATACTTCTAAGAATTTCATCACATTTCACCTCTCTTGATATCACAGCACTGAAAATGTTTTGCTATTACACTGTGAAAGAGCAGTGTTGACTCTTATTTGCTAAACCTTTGCCTTACTAATACTGCAATCTGTACAACATTGTCAAAGCTGGCTAAGCCAGTGCAGTATTTCTTTCCAAAACCAACCATTTCTAACCTTGCACTTTGAGCTGCAATTCTTTAGCTAGGGGCCTGCAAAATGGAAATCTCTTGTTATAGTTTATCTATAATTCATGTCAATGTAGTTCAAAACTAGAGTTTTTGCCCAACATTTTCCATACAGTGTTCATCCTGTCCTTTTGTGCTTATCATGAAATAAAAAAGCATCTATTTATAAATTACATAGGATATTAATAAATTAAATAGGTAATTCTCAACTCTTTAGAGCTTAAGTGGGTAGCCCTATGCAATTTAATAAACAGAAAAATAATAGCAATGATATAGCAGAAGCTACAGTCTTCCCAAAGCAAAAAAAGATGATAGAGGTCTTGACTGATGTTATTCATGAGCCCTCACTGGGCTCTGAATCTCTCATGAACTACTTAGTTATTAAAGAAAACATCTTTTAATCAAATGTTTAAGCATTAACTACTGAGAAGAATTTGCTCTTGTTTTGTACTTCTGTCAGAGGATTACAGCCCAACATTTACCATCAGCTGAATTTAAGCAACGTAACCTAACTGCTAGCAGTCTTCACCTGGGCATAGAGACATGGTGTTTTTTCCATTAACTTCAGTGGTGAAAGCTAACATTAATT
The DNA here is from genome assembly GCA_034008185.1 of Gorsachius magnificus. NCBI lineage: Eukaryota > Metazoa > Chordata > Aves > Pelecaniformes > Ardeidae > Gorsachius > Gorsachius magnificus. Next base: position 79,514,429 of record CM067083.1, read on the forward strand.
ATTTTTCCCAAAATCTTTGCTTATTTGCAGATTATTTTTGGCTTTTTTTTTCTATCACACATTTGATTGTTTAGGTGTGTCCCCTTTTCTGTAAGTGTACATTTGGCCTTTAGTATCTCAGTCCTTGGTTTTTAAATGCTAAAGATCTTGATTGTGAATAAATATTCCTAAGGGAACAGAGATAAATCCACACTAAACTAATTCCATGTCTCCTTCCAAATTTATCCCTAAATCTCAGGAGATAAATAGCTAATATATTAGTCCATGAACAGTTTGATTAAATGAAGTTTTCCTCTTATTCTGTGAGATAGTAATAAGGAAGTAATAAGAAATAAGTAATAAATCTTACTAATGTACCTGGGACTGGGTCATCATCAAAGATAGATGAATAAGTGTTACCTGTTTTCCATAATGAAAGCTGTGAAACTTTTATTTGATATGTGTGCTTGAAAATAAATGTTGTCTGGAAGTGAAGAGATTTCACTGACACTGACAGCCCCAATGCAGGTAAGAGGATAGGAGACATTTTTCATTATACTTACTAATGTTTCAAAAAGGTGCATATCCACCTTTATTCTGATTTACATTCCTGTCGAGGTTCTACTTTTCAATATACTCTAAGAATTTTCATCCACCTTGAGATTTGGAAGAGAAAATAAATGCCAGGAGTTTAAACCAAGGAAAAATTCCTTACACCAATGCTCATAGAATCATAGAATCATTTAGGTTGGAAAAGACCTTTAAGATCATTGAGTCCAAGCATAAACCTAACACTGCCAAGTCCACCATTGAACCATGTCCCTAAGGACCATATCAACACATCTTTTGGCATAAGTAGCAGTAAACCATCTCTTCTGGCCTCTATGACTAAATAGCTGAAAACTTCACCCGCTCTTTGAAGAATCTTTCTTCTACCCATCTGACCTGTTGCATTTCTGAAAAATATCTTGGTCTACTGAGCTGACTATCACTCTGCTTGATCAGTAACCTTATATAATGATGATTGTTAAATGGACAGAACATTTAGTGATAATTGTGCAGTTTAATTCAAAAGGCTAAAATGTTGCTCCTTAGTAATAATGATTTTCCAAAGTTCTTGGTTTATTATTTCCTGCTGGCTTACACACACAGTCAGACAGCAACAGGCAACCCATAAAACATTAAGTATTTTTCCTTATAACCAGTAAAGTAGAACATATAATAGGCTACCAGTCTAAGTCTTTTGTCAGAAAAGGTCTTACAGCTGAACAATAAGGGTATGTGTTGGTAGAGTTAAATCAGGAGAGACTCCAGAAGTATATTACTATGTTTCATAGAAACACAGAATGTTGATACATCTGCAAAGTACAGTCAATTTCTGCTAATTCCCTCCTCTCTTTAAATTAGAAATGAGTTTTTTAAATGACTGTCAAGCTAGGTTTAGTTCAGAGGAGGTTTTTTTAGTCTGTTTTGATGACCTGATCCAAAGTTTGTTGAATCAATAGGAAAGCTTGTGTGAAAATCAAAACTTTACAAGAGACGGAGCAAAGAAGAAGGAAGGAAGGAAGGGACAAAGATGTAGTATCAGTTTAGGGATGTTTCAACTATTAATCAGGCTCTATCAAAATTTCTAGTCATTGGTGTCTCTGGATTTGCCCTGAAATAAGTAGGCCGGTTTCTGGCATAAAGTTTACTTACTTTGTGTGCAAAACAATATGCAGTTAACAGGTTTTTCATAGATTCAGGCATGGGTTTAGATACATAACATTTTTTTTTAATCATTAACTTTCTCAAAGTCTGCTTTTAGTTACACAAGGTGATGTCAGAATTCATTGAAATAAGTTAAGGAGATTCAAGACATTAAAACCTTAAAGAAGAATACTGCCTCCTGGAAATATTTTTTGCTTTTTCATTTTATTTTTTTTTTTTTCAGTGTAGTTAAGTACTATGTGCAAATATAAACATTTAAAACAGTGATATTTTCTATGAACTTTGATTTGGTGAATGGGATAAGATCTAACTCATGTACAACCTGAGCAGGTCAATCAATCTCTTCTTTTAGTCAGTGGAACACAAATATCACTTTTCAGATACCCAGCTGAATCACATTTGATTGGAACATAAAACAAAAAACACAAACGTGGAGGTTTAAGTTTTAAGCATCCAAAGTGGCATGAGTCCTATTTACATAGCCTAATCTCTCTTAAAAGGCTTGTTAGTGCACCAATCTTCAGGTATTTTAGCTGTCAGTGTCTAAATCTCTTATTAAAATGCAAGCACATTACTATATTTCAAAGATTTATAATTTGGTCATAGTTCAGTGATTTTCACAGTGACAACAGGCACATCACTTCTACATTGACCATCACAGCCATATTTCAAAGTGCAGAGGAAAACCAGTCTCATTCTTTCACAGTGGTTCAGCTTTTGTAAACCACTTTGAACAAAACTTCTGGAATAGGACTTCCCTGTCCAAATTTAGACTTCAGCATCCAAAATAGCTGTCTAGACTCCTTTATAGTCAGTCACAAAGAGTAGGCTTTCTTACACGAGAAGGATCTGACCCATTTATTTAACTACTGTAGGATGAGGCAACTGAAAATAGGTCTTCAAGAAAAGACAGACTGCAAAAAACATTTCTGTTGTTTTGAATTATTAAGTAACTGGGAGGTTTTAATTTTAAATTAAAATTTAAATCATGGAATGAGAGATTGTTTTAGTTTTCTGAATCTACATTTTGCATTTAATGTGCATACAATATATGTGTGGGTGTGTATAAGTGTATGAGATAGGACATCTTTACTTCCTTCATATCTTTAAAATGGCAGTGTAATATAGGAACTACTATCCAAACTCTACCCTGGAATAGGGTATAGAAAATACCACTTTTCATATGAGTGTCATCAGAATAATTCACTTCTGTACTATGGGTCATCTTTTCTTGTCCTTATCTTCTTGGTAGGTATTTACAAATATCCTTACATCTATTTTATAAGCACTTATTCCAAGTTCTAAGTGCTTACACAGGACAACAAAATATATAACCCTGAAACTTATTAATCCAGCATATAAATTTACCCAAGCTTCTCCAAATTTACCCCATCTCTCTATTCAACTATTATTTAACTACACATAAAATCTAGTCATTATAGAAGAATTTTCCCAAACTTAACATTCCATCCAATTCCAAAATGTTTGAGAAAAACACACTAGCTCATAGAATGTCCCCAGACTCCAAATTACTGATGGTGTTAGGCCAAGGAAACAAGTGAGCACCTATGCTAGGGATGTTCAGAGTATATGTAGTGCTAAGATCCTTAGAGATGTATGGGCTGTGAATTTCAGCATTATTAACTGTGACAATAGAATAATACCATATATCAGTTAAAAGGATTTAGTGGAGGAGAAAATCCTAAACTATTTAAACTTTCATGTGGACTTTACGTTGCAAAACAGGGCTAGGTAGCACAAGATGGAACTCAAGGCTGTATTCACTGCCTATTTGCTGGGAAGAGAGCAGATTTGATTCCATGACATGAACATGCTGGGTGTCTGAATATGGTGTTTCATTAAATTCAGTAATAAACCTCCTCTTTTTGATTGACTTAGAACATAATCCAGATCTGAAAGAGGGGATTGTTTGGTGTAGAGAATAAAGAAAATGGACTTCACATAAAGCATACCTTATCTTGGTTTTGCACTGCAGATGTCACTCTGTTACCTAGAGTGAAATTAAGGAACAAAATATACTGGGAAATAACCACAATATGAAGAAAATACTCTTACTACTTGAAGTCTTCTCAGTAAAATTTTAAAGTTATGGTCAAGAACACCTAGAAAAGTCTTACAGAACTTTAGGTCTGATTTGAAGTCAGCAAACTACTACACACTCTCCCACAAACCTTGCAAAATTATAAATTCTTGCTGAATTTAGAGTGCTCCAGAAGGAAAAAAGTTATTTTTTCCCAAGGTTGGGACTTTAAGAGGTAAAATAAATGCAGCTGAAACAATTGAATATTAAATTAAAATTGAAACTTTACTGCTTGAAATAGTTGACTTTTATTTTTCTTTGAGTTTTGAACCTACAGTTCTTCCCTCAGTTAAAAGACTCTTGAAAGACTCTCATACCTGCAATGTAAATTCATTAATTTGTTCAGATAAGGGCATTTTGTTTAACTTTCATTTTATTTTATTGAAGTCTTGGAACCAAATATTTATCTCGTGCAGTTGCATAGATCTTGCTGACAGAGTTACAGTGAACTAGCATCTATTATAGAACTAACCTTGAGCCTTTTAAAGGAACAATGGTATTAATGTTTCTCTAGTTCTATCACAACACATTTTTAGGTTGCTGCATCATATTTGTAAGAAACAAGAGCTATCAAAACACAGATTGCAAACCAAGATCTTTCCTTTTCAAGGGTATACATTCATACATGGTTCATTCAGTTAATACTCGTAATATAACGAGCAAACTGGGTAGCCAACTCAGGTTACAACAAAAATGTTAAAAGTATGATTTAAACCAAAGAGTCATTCTGCTTTCAGAACTATTCTACTATTATATCATCACACTGTGAAGCATAGCTGCATAATATATTATGCCACATAAAAAGCATGAACTATCCTGAGAAACCTCAGCAATGCAACTACTTTTTAAGATTACTGTGCCAATTTAACCAAAAAGCATATTCATAGGTCACAGGGATGGAAGAAACCTATTGTCATCCAGCTTTCTACTAGTACAGGATTACTTCTTATTTTATGTTTGCTATCACGTAGTTACAGTAGAACAGAACCACGTCATCTCAGCTCGTTGACAAACTCTTTAGTCTATTAATGGAGGTGTTTAATGAGAAATTATCCAACAAGCCCTGTGGCAAGAATGTGAGCATCACCCTTAATTCTACAGTGAGTTCCAGGTTCTGCTTTCTTTGGAATTTATTTTGTCGCTTGCAAGGGTGCTTGGGGTTTCTTAATGACATTTGATTGAATGATTGATTGATTGATTACAGAAATAACAGCTAAAATAGCTTTCTAAATATAAAAAACTATACAGACTTTGGCTGAAATTTCTGTCAAACTTTCCTTCACAAGATAAATAAAATTAAGCCCCATAATATCTAAGGACTATTGTGCAAAGGACTGTGCTGAAACCAGTTAATTTTATTTTTTTTACAGACATTTTTCCTTCCAACAAGCAATAACACCTAGATGAATCTTTCAGGTATATTTTCTGTCAGAAGAGAAATCAGTGTCAGGGAACCTGATCTCCTATTGTTTCACTATATTCGCTAAACCTTGAACAGAGATGGTCATGTGTAACTCAAAGTTTGACTGCATCTACAGAAGCTGTTTATATGTGATACAAAGGGAATCTGCTTGGCTGAAATTATCGTCTTGCTGGAGTTCTTTCTCTTTATGTGTTTTAAAGCCATAACAGTGAAGGGTCTCATCAGTTTTTTGGGTTTGCACTATTGCTCAGGATTGCTTTAATGGTGCTTTAGAACTGACAAAGACTTTTTGAAGATGGATTTTCATGTTCAAAGAACAAGTGATGAGATCATGCTCAGGTTAAAAAAATTGTTTCTCTATTTCATAGTACTTTTTTTTTTCTTCTAAATGAGCCTTAGAACTTTGGAGATACCAGGGTAACTGCTCTGTGGCAATGCCACTCATAATCCAGAATCATTACTGGATTTAATTACTAGTGTTTCCATCCTGCTGTAATATCTCAGCACTGGAAGATTTATTATTATTTTTTATAATTTCCAAAAATATTTTGTTGTAGGAATTTCCCAAGCAACCCAGAATCTATACTGGATGATCAGGTAAATGATCCATGAAACTGTAAGGACCTGGGAGGAAATTGGACAGAATACTAATGAATTCTGTTCTAAGAAATTTTTAGTGTAAGATATAAACAGCTGAACCTCAGAATGTCTGTGCTCACAGCTACTCTGTTTATTTTTTCTTAATTTTTTTAACTAAAACCAAGATCTTGAATTATATCTGCAAGCATGTTACAAATCAGTCTTTACACACATACAGAAATGTTTCGTTGTTGTGTTGTATAAGGCTGGCTAAAGAATTGTTGCAATTTCTTTGTAATAATAGTAAATAAAATTTGGAAAAGCTGGGGAATCCCTAATAAGCATATGTATAAAAGACTTTTTCAGTGAGTTTCAGGTGGAATTCAAGACTAAAACTGGAAGCCAAATCATTAATAAATTAAAATCACAGGAACTGTACTTCTAAACATTGTCATAAATTTAGAGATTGAAATATGATGTCGAAGAGCAAGAGACATCAGTATAAAAACAGGTTTTGACCTACATTAATATTCTATTCTCAAATAATTTAAATGAACATAGATGAGGTGAGAATACAGAAGAGATCAAGAAAGTCTTCAATAATGCCAAGGAGGCATGAAAGAATCTACATACCATATGACAAAAAATTAAAAATAAAGGCAGGATTAAAAAAAAAAGGGTGAAATTGCTGTTCAGTAGAAAGATATGAATTCAGTTTACCAAATTACAATATAGCTGAAATAAAATTAAAAGGAAAAAAATGCTCTTACATAGGAAGAATCACAAATCCTCTTGATAACACCGCAGAACTCAATATCAAACCTTGAGTAAGGCTCTCAGGTTTAATGTAGCTCCCAAGACAAGGACAGGAGGCCCCCAAAGTGCATTCTCACAGCTCTTCTCTCAGCAGTCAGGTCTGAGACCACACAGCTCTCTCATATCAGAGCTGACCTTAAATACAGGCATCTAATCCCCTAGGAAGAGGGGGGAAAGGGGTGTAGAGCTTCTGCACCTCACTCAGGATCCTGAATATCAGATATTAAGCTTGACACACAAAGGGAAATTTAAAATGAACTAAGAAAATTTCAGACTTTGATTCTTCTTTTTTAAACCTCCCAGGAAAGATGAAATGCTGGTACAGGTAAGTAAAGCAGGCATCTGAGATTACTAAAGCCATGCATGAATCTTTATTGTGTGAAGAATGTGAATGTAAGAAGACTTCTCAAGAAAATGTTTTTGTAGCGTTAAAGCTGGAGATGTATAATTTTCCTCACTATACCAAGCAATAGAGAAAAAGTAAAATTATGAAAACCTCTGTAGTGTTTTGAGTGAAATGTCATTAAAGACATTCAGGGTATCTTCTGATCCTTGCTATATGTTCTATTTATTGACTGGATTTTTTTTTTAAACATAACTGAAAATAAAATGAGAGAAAATAATTAATGGACTTTGACTCAATACTTATAGTCCAGTCTGTATCCAGAAATACAAAACAAAAAGTTACTAAACTAAATCAAAAGAAAATATGAAAAGCAGGATGTCCTCAAAAGGAATATATCATGAGCTGTGGGAAAAAGGACAGCAGGGTACAAATAGCTACTCAAAGAGAAGACTGCAAACTTGTGCTTCTCCTTGACTTAAGAGTATGTATACAGGGCTACAATAAGAGAAAGTTGCTGCTACTGCAAAAAGAATTGAGAGGACAAGATAGTATACACTAAAAGCAAGATAAAAACCTTTGACTTTAGATGACTTTGAAGCAAACACTAATTAAGTACAACGCATCTCTACTACCATTCTGAATGTGGGTGGTTGGCCTAAGATGTTTTTTTTGCCCTCCAGTCTTCTGTGAACAAATTAGTACATGGCCCACATTCTTGAAAAGTCTGATAGCTCCAGAATTTATCCTGGAAATATTTATCAAAATTCTAATATTATTCCATTTTTTAACTTCTGCAGGCATAGTCCACCTGTAGGTGAGAATCAGTTCTTGTAAAAATAAATTGCATAGAGTCTTTAGTATGGTTAGAGTAAAACAGCTGATTAAACTTCCCAAGTTAAAAAAAAAAAAAAAGGAAAATAACTCTGCAACAGAAGCAGTGTGTACATTTGGTGCAATTATGAACTATTCTCTTTTCATAATGGGCTCCAGCTGTGATTCTACATAAACTAGGAAGACAGGCAGCTAGTTTGAGAGCACTGTATGCATAGGTCACTATGGGTTTGTTATTCAGTGTTCAATGCTAATGAGCATACAGAAGCCACAGTGGAAAACCTGACTAACGGGACAGTATTCAAGATATTATATTGTGAATGGATAGGCATAGCAATTATCTAAGTTCAATTGATAAATAATTAAAATTAATAGAAAAGAACAAGTAGTAGGTCCATTTGGACTTTCCGCATAAAATAAAAGCTTTTGAGAAGTACTCTGGGTTCATTAGACCAAAGAAGGTAACAATGTGAGAGTCATATACACAGTGACAAGATATTAATTCTGAAATGATAATTACATTCAAAGTCAGTAGATCAAAGAGGAACTGTGTAAACAAATCTGGTATGGTTCCCCTCTTTATAATAGCTCTGTCGAGATTAGTTATTGGCAAAATTCAAAAGTTTAAAAGTTCAGCAGTGATATGCATTCTAAATTTTAGAGGCTTGAATCTTAGTTTAAAGCTTTAATGCAAAAATAAGGTATATTCTAGTAAGTGATTACGCTTTATTTCCTGGTCTCACACACAAGAGAAGAGCCAAAGTTACAATAATATTTTACATCCATCACATGCCAAGTGGTCACTCTTTAAAGAAGCCTGTTCTCTTTACTTAATTTTCATATGGCTCTCACCCAACTTCCTCTGGCCATTGTTCCCATCAACAAAAAACATCCATTCTATTAATTTTGTCCCCCTTCTTGTCTTTCAGAAGGTTAGGAAGAATATTTGATATTTTTTAGGAAATGCTGTTGGACATAAACTTAAGCCTCAGCTCTCTGATCCATAGAATGTTTTGGTAGTCAAGGAAATAAGTTTTTTCCATTTCCAGAAGAAAGAATCCTTTGCACCTACCCAGAAAAACAATGAAAGCAGATGTATATTGAGGTTTTGTTCTAAAAAAAAATCATATACTGAGCATATTCCAAACTAAATTCGTATCGATCCACTGACTTTATTAAAACTGCAACTTAGTTCCACAACTTACAATCAACTGATATTTTAGTGTGTCACTATTGGACCCATACCTAATTACTATTTTCAAGTTATTATCATAATTATTGGTGAGAACAGGATGGCTAGAATTTCTGGCTCATAGGGTCTATATCAACACTTTATGACCAAGAGCTGCAAAACATTTTCCAAAGGCCTGAGGAGAGGGGGCTCTCCAGGAGAAGTTCATAGACACTCTGACCACTCTACTAGAAAACAGAAGAGGATAACAAAGGTGTCTGGATTACCTTGCAATGTCATTCTCAGCAGACCTTCGTCCTTTCAAAAAGTCACATTAGAATTATTCATCTCACTGACATCAGAACGTCTCCAGAGCAGTGCACAAGACAGAGTTATGCCCTGCCTTCCTACACTTCAAGAGCGAGTGTATCCTGGTAGTCATAAACCAGCAATCCCTGAACTGACTGTGATGGAGAAAGAGCTGTTGAGATGTAGCACTGTGTACCAATTTTTAGCAAATCTTGTGGTTTCAGTGAGAATTTAAACAATAGTAGGTGATTTGAATCTAAAACTTCAAAACAAGATCCAAAAACTTTGTTAATTTTTCTTTGCTATCCATAGTCAAAACATATCCTTTTTTTTGAACCAGAAAAAGAGAAAAAAAAAAAGGCAAAATGAGTATTTTAAGGTATGGTTGACATTGTACATGAGCAGCAAAATGTTTGGTGCTTGGGGTCAATTAAAAATACTCAAGTTAAGTCTGCTTGACGGGCAAAAACTACACTGAAGTAGAAAATGAATGATAGGATCTAGGTATTACACTTCTGAAAATTAACTCTCTTCCAGGCGTACACATATTTTACTTTCACACTGATGCACTGCACTAGTAGCTTCCAGCAGCAAATGACAGACTACATCTCATACAAAAGAACTCTACACTTCAGCTCTTTCTTTAAAAGAAGAGCCTGTATAAATATTACACCATTGTAAATTCAACAGTTATCAAGACAGCACCAGATGTAGATTTATCCTAGAGGATTTTATGTGTTTTGCAGCAGCATGTCTCATAAAAATGGCAATAAATATGCTAATTTTTAATGTCTTTATACTTTAGTTTCATATTTTATCAACTTATAAAACAAAGATTAAATGTATATGGATATTATACTCTTGGATATTGCTTTCAAAAGTATTATAATAAGAAGAATAGCAAGATTAATATTTCAATAAAGGGTGAACAATTATTTTTCATTTGGTATTTGGAATGGCTAAGTCTTTGGCCACTAGATGCTATTATCAAGGGACATTAGTGGAATTAGTTTGATATGATGGTTTCACCTTCACTTTAATCTTTTGGCAGTAGTCGTTCTGGATCTTCTATAGATAAGTTTGCATGAAGGCGTTTGGCATTCATGTTTAATGCTAAGAAATCCTGATTCAGAGGGAGAGGGTAAAAAGTGACAGAATATTTAACAGAGGTGGAAGGGTGATGAGAAGAGGTATTCTATTTATCTTTCTAATTATCAGCTATCTAAGGAGATGAAGAGAACTTTGATCTTTCAGGTGAACTGAAATGCAAAGTATTAGAGGGATATAATTAATAGTCTCCAAACAATTTCACAAACAGGAGTAGGGAATATCTGGCATTATCTTCACAAACATTACCTGTGAAGGCCAAATTTTGCTTTTGGGGTGTCCATATTTTGCAACAAAACCCACTAAGTCTTATTTGCATATCTATTATGTATCACATTAAAAATAAGCCCATGCCATGCTGTATGCTTGTATTTCTTGTGCCTTGATACATGAATAGAAATTGTTGAATGAGCTCACCAGTAATAAAATCAAGGAACAGGGCCTTCATATTGCTATTTTTATAGAAGGAACACACATGGAACCAAATTCAGAAATCACAATATGTGGAGGAATGGCTACAGAACAAAGGACACGGTCCGATTATAAGCGATCCAGTCCTTGAAGCAGATGAGACCATGATCTCTCCCTAACGAGCAAGGAAAGGTGTGGAGGAGTGGCTGAGTGAGAATGGGCATGATTTAGTCCCATTTGACAGCCCTTGCTCTTAAGCAGACGTGGGCGGAACTATGACTGGAAGAGAAGGTGAAGCCCCTCCGTCGGACAGGTGATCTGGCCCAGTCACAGTAGCGATGTAGGTGTGTGTATAACGGTGTTCTACCAATCACAGTGTGACGTGTGTGTATGTTATTGTTTTCTGCCTATATATGCTTTTGTTAGCTGCGCAATAAAGGAGAACGACCATACTCATATTGAGATTCATCGTTACTCGGGGTCCGTCTCCCACTCCAACATCTGGTAGCAGAGGATGACCAGAGGTCGATAGTTCAGCTGGACTGAGTTCTCCGGACTGCGGTAAGCAGCTAGAGGAGGGGAGTGGGAAAAACATGGCTGAGAGAAGTGCTACTCGGGCACAAGAAGTGCGGTAGACAACGGTTGTGGGGTCGCTCCCCACCTCTCAGGTACAGCTATGGAAACAGAAGCTGCGGCCACCTTGCTCGCTGGTATTCTCTCTAAGAGAGGAATTGAAGCTCAGACGAAGCAGTTGATTAAATTAATCAAATTAGGACAGCGATGGGGTCATTTTTCTGACACACCGATGCTGTTTTCTGTCTCGGAATGGCTGGTCCTTGGAGAGACGATGTGGAAAAAAACAATTGAAGGGAACGAAAAAGAAGAGAAGGAGATAAAAGCTGTTCGTGAATTGTGGAATATGGTATTAGAGACTCTAAAAGCAATGAAAGCGGAAAGAGAGGTTGCGTGTGCTGCCGCGCAGATGCTAGGTCCAGGGACCCCGCTTTAAAACCGCAGAATAAGCCTGGACCTATTGCTCGAATTTTTGGATTACCTGCTGTCAGAGGCATGACTGGGACAGTTTGTGAGAATGTGGATAAAATACGAGAGAGTTGAAGGCGGCAGAGAGCCTTTCAGCTCGTTAAAAGGGGAAGTAAAGGACTTGTCGTTGAAATGCTCGCAAAGTGCGTCACAACCAGAAGTGAACAGTGCTGAGCCGAGGCAACAGAGTGAGGTGTATGAGGAAGTACCTCTTCAGGAAACTCCGGCAGAGGAGGAGCCTGAAACGTCTACTGATCTCATAGATCTGAGAGGAGCAGCGCGCCGACCACCGCCCACTGCGCCTCCCCTGTATCCGCGTCTGCCCTCCTTCAGTGAATCGTCCGGTTCGCCAACTTTACCTAGCGGTGAAAATCCTAAACTGCTCTCAGATTCCACCGAAAAAGTATTGCGAACAATATTAAAATGACTCGAAGTATTAGAGTCACAGGGGAAGGAAAAAGACAGACACGCCACCGTGGCTAGTGAACTCTTCAACCAATTTGAAAGCCACGCGCTGGAGTGGCGTTATCAGAGATGCAATCTTGGACGGACAGTGGAGTGCAGCTGCTTACCTTGGTGGAACCCCACCTCCACCATCTGCCTTTCCGGTCGTACATGAAAACAATGCAGGAAAATGGGAGCCACAAGACTGGAAAATTTTACAACAAGCTCGCTCCACCGTGTCTACTTATGGAATAAAATCTGAAGCAACTCGCCAAATTATTAGCTGGATTTTTTCTGCTGATCTAATGTGTCCATATGACTGTCGCAGTCTGATGAGATTACTACTCAACCCCCATCAATTTCTACTCTGGGGCTCTTCTTGGGGACATCGAGCGGTGAATGAGTCAGCTCACCGACAAGCAGCAGGAGATCCGCTCCACGGCGTAACAGCTGAAATGCTTACTGGGACTGGAAGCTATGGCAACCTAAATACTCAGTTAACATTTCCTGCCGAGATGCTGCGACTTTCAGCTCAGCTGGCCCTAGACGTGTTTCTTAGCCTTCCTGGATCCAACACCCCATCATTTGGCAACTTGTCACAAGGAACTACGGAAAAGTATAGTAATTTTATTGATAGGCTGTGGGAAGCAATTGAGAATCATCCCGATTTAGATGCAAAAGGCAAACAACAAATGTTCAAAATATTAGCCTTTGACAATGCAAACAAAACTACTAAACAAATCTTGGCCACTCTACCTAAAGAAGCTGGCGTTGAAGATATGCTGCTGAGAGTGGATAGAGCCGAAGCTCAAAAACAAAGCAACACGGTCGCTGTGGCAGTTCGAGGAGCTATTCAAGAAGTAAAGCAACCCTTTGCTGCAGTAGCCCAGAAAAGGCAAAATCACTCACCTGGTCAACTTTTCTGAGGAAGATGCTATCACTGTGGTGAAGAAGGACCTATTAAATCTAACTGTCACAAAACTGTTTGGTGTGATCGATGCCAGAAAAGCACCCATGCCACAAAGGTCTGTATGGGAAACTACAAAATGAGCGCGGGGAGAGACCGCGAGCAGAAACAAGTAAACTCTCAAAACGAGACAAAGGCTTTCTACAACACCACCAACCAGCAACCCGGGGAAGCATGGGAATCGACGTGGAAACCACAGTAGATGTTACCCTCATTGACTCCAATGTCCAAAAAATTCCTAGTAACGCTGTGGGACCTTTATTTCACCAAACTAGTGTTATTGGAGGATTGTTACTAGGCCGATCGTCAGCAGGGATTAAGGGACTGATCGTATTGCCCGGGGTGATTGATGCAGACTATACTAGTCATGTCTATATTCTGGCCTATACCGTTTGTCCTCCTTTGTTTATTCCTAAGGGTAGCCGAGTTGCACAATTAGTCGCTATTCATAGTCCATTGGGTTCTCCGCCAGAGTCAAACATTTATCATGGTGATCATGGTTTTGGGTCCACTGGACCTGCTGTCTGTTTTACCACAAAAATGAATCAGCACCCCACAATGAATATAACAATTTCACAATGTGGTATGTCTAAGCAAATTATGGCAATGCTGGATACTGGAGCTGATGTTACAATTACAAGTCGAGCTGTATGGCCTGTAAGTTGGTCAATAGAACTACCAACGTCATGCATCGCAGGCATTGGGGGACAATCTACACCTTATATCAGTAAACAACCAGTATCTTTGCAATTCCCAGAAAGTCAGCAAGTCAGTCTCAAGGTATATGTGTTACCTTTACCTGGAACATTGGAAGCCTTAATCGGCCGTGATGTCCTAAGTCAAATTGGAGCAGTTTTAACCACAAACCATTTTTAATTACGGCCGCTGGAGAGCAGTCACCCAACCCACCGTTGACTTGGCTTTCTGAGAAGCCCGTGTGGGTTGACCAGTGGCCCATGACCGAAGAGCGACTGCGAATTGCCAAACAGTTAGTTACCAAACAACTCACAGCCAGACATATAAAACCCTCTGTTAGCCCATGGAATACCCCTATTTTTGTAATCCCTAAAAAGAGTGGCAAGTGGTGACTGTTGCATGACCTGCGCAAGGTTAATGCACAGATGCAATCAATGGGGGCATTGCAGCCTGGGATGCCGTCACCCAGTATGTTGCCAGATGGCTGGCACATATTGATAGTTGACCTAAAGGACTGCTTTTTCACCATTCCCTTACACCCTCAGGATACACAGAGATTTGCTTTCTCTTTACCATCCGTAAACAAAACCTCACCTGCAGAACGATATGAATGGGTCATCCTACCTCAAGGGATGAAAAATTCGCCCACACTATGTCAGCTTTAGGTAGTCTGGACACTGCAACCACTTAGATACCAATGGTCAGATACAATAATCTATCATTATATGGATGATATTCTTTGTTGTCAAAAAGAGCCTTTCACTGAAGAGTCTTTACAGCAATTAACCGACATCTTGTCAAGAAAAGGACTTGTTATCGCACCCGAAAAAGTGCAACGCACAGCCCCCTGGAAATATCTCGGATGGTCTATAATGAACTCGAAAATTCGACCACAAAAGACAGAGCTCGTAACTCAACTGCGTACGCTGACCAATGTCCAAACATTGCTTGGAGACATTCAATGGGTGCAGAATCGTGTTGGCATTTCCAATAGTGATATTGCGCCCTTAACAGAATTATTGAGAGGCCATCATCCAGCCGACAGTATTACTCTGACGGAAATGCAACAAGCAGCATTGCAACAAATCACACAAAAACTACAATCAACATGGTCATCGCGACGAATTTTGACATTGCCAATAACTCTGATAAGATGTAATGGCCAAAATTCCCCATATGCAGTCATTTGTCAGTGGCAAAACAAAAAGGGGGAACTTGCTCCTCCCCTCTCTTCCTATGGCGATGCCACTGACAAATGCGAAGGGAAGGTAACAAAAGGGGATGTGTTTAATATCTTAGAATGGGTGTTTTTAAGTGTACAACCAAAAACGAGTATTCAAACGCGAACAGAAGCCGTAGGTGAACTGATGAGAAAAGGAAGATCACGAATCATAGAAATCAGTGGTAAAGAACCAGAGGATATTAGCATACCTGTCAATGCCTCAGATTTAGAATGGTGGCTGCGTAATGACGCTGTCATACAAGAGGCCTTGTTAGGCTACAGTGGGAAAGTGCATTCACGACAGCCACAAGGGAAATTATGGCAGGTGTTAAAAAGAAATCAGTGGTTAGAAAGACCCAAGGTACGGAGGGATCCATTGTCAGATGGTATTACTGTATATACAGATGCAGGAAAACGCTTGCGGCGTGCAGTCTGCGTTTGGCAAGAAAAAGGTCAATGGTGTCAGCATATCATAGAGGGGCAACCCTGAGATTCTCTTCAAACATTAGAACTAACTGCAGTGGTTTGGGCCTTGAACAATTGGCTGAGCACTCCTTTGAGTGTGGTAACAGACTCATAAGTGGCTGGAATAGTGCCTCGCTTGGAAGACGCACTGCTCAGAGAGACAGCTAATCCTAGACTGGGAGATTTGTTTATTCAGTTACGATCTGTACTTAGTCAACGAACAGGCGCTTGTTGTATTATCCATATTTGGAGCCATCAGCTGGACATTGGATTAGGCCAAGGCAATCAAATTGCTGATAGCCTGGTTAGTCCAGCGTGTCACATGCCTCCTGTGGATAAGTTTCAGCAAGCCGGACAGAGTCATGAGAACTTTCATCAAAATGCTAAAGGCCTAAAAAGACAATTTGGGTTGACAGAGAATGAGGCTTGAAACATTGTTCAAGCCTGCCCAAAATGGGGAAATCATGGTCCTGGCATAGGACTGGGAGTGAATCCAAAAGGTTTAAAGGCACTAGAATTATGGCAGATGGATGTTACACACATCCCAGAGTTTGGTCGCTTTAAGTATGTACACGTGACCATTGACACCTTTTCAAAAATGACCTGGGCAACTGCATTGCCTGGTGAAAAAGCACATCATGTATGTAAACACTTGCTTGCCTGTTTTGCTGTATTAGGAGTGCCTGAACGTACTAAAACTGATAAAGGGCCTGCTTATGTTAGTCAAAAGGTTAGAGCGTTCCTGTTGAGATGGAGGGCCAAGCACTTGACAGGGATTCCGCATTCACCTACAGGACAGGGATTAGTAGAACGCACTCATCGAGTGTTGAAACACTATCTAATGAAACAAAAGGGAGTAGAAACAGACGCCCAGCAAAGACTACATTGTGTACTTTTTACGTTGAACTTTCTTTGTCTTATGGGTGATCGAGAAGAACCGCCAGTGATGATCCACCATAGAAACCTTAAGTTCAATAGTACAACAACACTCCCACAACTCAAAGTAATATATAGAGATCCAGTCTCTGGAGCGTGGCTGGGGCCTGTTCCTGTTATATTTAATGGTCGAGGTTATATGTGTGTCTCCACAGATCGCGGTCCAGTGTGGGTGCCTAGTCGAGCCGTAAAACCTGCTCTGACTCAATGAGATCCGCCTGACAGCAAAGATGCTCAAGATCCTGCTCCTAGGGATGGTGCTCCCGAGAGCAATGACCCTCCACAGAATTGAACCCAGAGAGAACCTGTGGGTTACCTGGGTGAACAAGACAGGACAGCAAGCCTTTTGTTTGTCGCTCGCTTCTGCTAAAGAACCTTTTCGAATGTGTTTGATAGGAGTACCTAGTTTTAAGGTAGAAAAGTTTAGCGCCTATAGTAAGCAGAACTGTAGTAAATCTATGAGTGTTAGCAATTGTAGTGCTATGCTTATTGGTGGCTTGAATGTTACGCTGCCCTGGAACCCTCAAGAATTAGACCTGTTAGGATCAATGAGAATTGAGAACACCTCAAAAAACTGGACTCAAACCTGTATAATTTTTGGAAGACCTAGCCTTATCGGAACAAACCTTTATCGAACATCTAATTGGACGGGGTGGACGAACGTCACCTCAAAAGAAAATTATTATGACTATCAGAAAAGTGGTGCATTTTGTGGCACGAATGACTCAGTAAGCCAAGGATTGGGAGCCCTTGGGGGTGAAGTACGTGAAGGATCCCCAATTTGGAACAATGGCACCCCGAAAGCCTTGCCGCCAGATGTATTTTTAATATGTGGAGACAGGGCATGGCAGGGAATTCCAAAAAATATATTTGGTGGTCCATGTTATCTTGGTAAATTAACATTAATAGCCCCAAATCAGAACTGGTGGAAAAATGTGGCCCAGAATGTGACCCTCAGTCATAGAAAACGGACGGTCACAGGTCTCTCACCAAATTGTAATGATGAAGTTACCTTACTACCTACTGAGAGAGTGTTTTTATCTTTGTTTGTGCCTGGAGCAGTGGCAGGTAGAGCATTGAATGAAGTAGGGAAATTAGCTTGTTGGGCTAAAAAGCAAGCTGATGCCACCACTGAGGTAATAGAATCATTATTAGAAGACCAAAGCAACTTACAGCATGCAGTTTTGCAGAATAGAGCAGCAATTGATTTTTTGCTATTAGCTCAAGGTCATGGTTGTGAGGATTTTGAAGGCATGTGTTGCTTAAATCTGTCTGATCATAGCAAATCAATTCATAAGCAATTACAATGGTTAAAGGAACATGCAAACAAAATTTGTCAGAATCATGGGTTTTTAGATGGGTGGCTAGTTAGTTTGTTTGGAAGTTTGCCACAATGGCTAATAAGCTTGTTAACTGAAGGCTTGCACATTATAGTAATTCTTATAATCATAGGTTTATGTCTTTGTGTGTTACTAAGCTGTATTAAGAAAACAATGTTAAGAGTAGTGGATCAGGCCTGGATTGCTCAAAAACAAGAAGGGGGAATGGTGGAGGAATGGCTACAGAACAAAGGACACGGTCCGATTATGAGCGATCCAGTCCTTGAAGCAGATGAGACCGTGATCTCTCCCTAACGAGCAAGGAAAGGTGTGGAGGAGTGGCTGAGTGAGAATGGGCATGATTTAGTCCCATTTGACAGCCCCTGCTCTTAAGCAGATGTGGGCGGAACTATGACCGGAAGAAAAGGTGAAGCCCCTCCATCGGACAGATGATCCGACCCAGTCACAGTAGCGATGTAGGTGTGTGTATAACGGTGTTCTACCAATCACAGTGTGACGTGTGTGTATGCTATTGTTTTCTGCCTATATATGCTTTTGTTAGCTGCGCAATAATATGAGTATGGTTGTTCTCCTTTGAGATTCATCGTTACTCGGGGTCCGTCTCCCACTCCGACAACAATATATGGTAGCATAAGGCTTCCAGGCTTGTTTCACTCATGTTAGCAAAGAAACAACACGTATGTTGCTTCTACCAAGATTAGTGACAGCTCTTGTGCCCTCGGGTGAGTCATAGCCAGCTTGAGTGTGTTTGTCTGTCTTGCTTTCCTCTCTGCCAGTTCAATCAGCAAAGAACCGTTTTCAACTGCAATCAAATCTTCTTTATTTCGAATAAAAAACCACTGACAAGTAAAGGCCAAGGAAATAGCTTCTAGGGTTTCATACAGCCTCCAGATGCTACCCCCAATGATGCATTTAATCAGTACATACCTCTGCCAGTGCTTAGTCATTCATAAAACCATTGCAGACTTTGGGATACTGCAGGACCATATGGGCCAATATGGGTCCTTCATTTATGCAAATTTTTAAAAATTAACTTTCTATTGTTTTGTCCAGGACCACAATTTTCATGCCTTTGGCGCACCTGTTCTACCAGCTGTATTTCAGAAGATATTTCCTTACAATGTAAGTAAGTCCACAAAGGTAGAAATAGCCCTGTTGCAGAAATGGAGGGAGAAGGTTATTGCATACTTCAGATACCTAATAGCTGTATGAGAGGTATTCTTAGTGTTAGTGTATGTACATATGTGTTGCAGTATCTATACCTTTATGAGAAAGAGTAACCCTACCACGAGGAGTAGTAAACTCCAATTTATAGCTAATGCCAAATTTTGCGTAGGGGTTTCACTTCAGAATAAGCAAGAGACAATTTATTGGCATTGTCCTTTCCCTCATTCAAGAAACAAACTTCTTGCGCACATTTAAGGGTTGCTTGGTCCACCTGCCACAAGCACATGTGGGCCATTAATAATTTGGAAGCAAACAAGCTCAATCCCCTTTCAGTGCAGAGGATTCCTCAGTTTGGCAATCTGTGTTTGAGTAAAGCATGCCTGTGTTACAACTAAGTAATATCTTTAAAAGTAGTATGTGTTCAGCTGATTTCAACAAGACACAGAGAATTTACTATTTCCCTTTGTAGTTGGTTCCAGTGGCTACCACCCCTCTGAAAAGAAAATGTACAACTAGTTTTCTATTTAAATTGTTTTTCTTCATATTCCAGCTTTCATTCTTGGCCTGCCTTTTCTGCTAGAATAGAGAGCTCACCGTTTTCCTTCTATTCAGCTGCATATGCGTCTATAAACATTTCATATAATTGCATTTCCACAAGCAGTTTGTGTTGAAATTCTTTTGTTCACTACAAATCCTAAGTGTTCTCAGAGCCACCATTTTCCAATTCCACTGGTAAAGACTGAATTAATTATTTATAGATGCAAAAGCATGGCAGTTGGCATGGTTAATCATATTTTGTCTTAATGTCAGCTGTATTCAGCTTTTAAAATTATTATTCTATGTTTACTCATTCCTCAGCATTATTTGCTACTATACCAATTTTTCTCATCTGAGAAAGTTTCTGCTTGTGATCACTGCAGCTTCATCCCTGTGAAAATTATCATTAGCTCAATGTCTTGTGAAAGATAAGCGCATATGAGCATACAGGAATTTGACAGCATTTGCTGGACTTTCAGAGAGAAATACATATGCTTTTTTGGACATATTTGATGTTATAACCCCAAATAATCCATGTTAAAACTGTGCAGCTTCCTCACTTATTTACCGCTTTGTGATAAAGAGTTGTAAAGTGCTGAGATTGAGGTATAAGCAGCAACATATTATCAATATACTGTATCAAAAATCCTGGCCTTCTTAACTCTGTCCGAAAGATTTTACCTCTGCAATCTTCTCTGTGAAACAATTCTAGGAGTATTACTAAGTTAACGTACAATATGTTACATTTCATCAGGGAATGAGCTGAAATGTGTTTAGACTAGAGGTTTGTGCTACTTTATCTACCAATAGTATAGGTAAAGCAAAACTTGTGCTTATATGGATGCACGCATGGGTGAATAAGTAAGTAGGTGAATAGATGGAAGAAAAGACTTGACAAAAGTGGTGCCCACTTCTCTGTTGGTCTCTCACAACTGAATGCACACCTGCATGCACGGACAATATCTACAGCAAGTGTGTGAGAAGCCACAGGCTTCTCAGGAAGAAGCCTATATCAGGAGTCACATAGGCTCCTGAATATGCTACAGATCTAAGCTTAGTTCAGTTCTTCACACACAGCTTTTGGAAGACACTATATTGCTTCTTCCATACCTCTTGCAGAACTAAACTTTGAATCGTCCAACAATTCACTCAATGCAGAGATATTATGAATAGCTCCACTAATAATGCCAGAGAATTGGCAAATCTAGCATGTTTTTTGACAGGTTTATATTGACAGAATTTTTTTTATGGATGGACTCAGTTCAGAATCAAGTCTATAGGTGTAGGATACAGGTACTGCCCACAGGAGCAGTTCCAGTAAGACAATCATGGCAATGACCATGACTTGCAGCATACTGTCTGTCTGCTGAAGTGTTAATAACGAAAGGTCCACTGCACTGAACCGAGTATGTGGTTTAAAGCACTCCTGAGTACAATTTAGCAGCCAGCTCTTCTGAACTTTTAGCCACAAAAAGATAGAAATGCAGGAATAAATCTTTCTTAAGGAAGATATCATGGCTACAGTCAGGAAAAATGTGCAAGATAGGGCTGAAGCAAGAGCTGACCAGGTCATACCATGAACGGTGCAGCAAATATTTTTACCATGCGCAGGACTGCACACCCCGATATAACCATTGAATTTGACTCACAACTAGACAGGCGGATGTTTAAGCAACTCACAGTGAGGACAGTGATCAAAAAAATTTCCACTGACTGCACTAAATCTCCATGAATAACACTGGGGAGAATGTGTTTACATAGTTACATCTATACATACAATTTCGTTGCCAGATAATGCAGACTTTCAGAGAGAACCATATGAGGCATGTGTTAACATTTACTAGAGATGTGGCAATTTAAATTCGTGGTCCTTTACTAATCATTCAACTCCACTTGAAAAACAAAAAGTAACAGCTACACTTGAACAGTCATGTTACATGCTGGGAAGTGTTTTATTGTAGCTTGTAAAATTACCTTTGAGAGAACAGAGTCTAAATGCAGACAATAACAGAGTAATGGATTTAAAGCATACTTTTATTTTGGAAAGTAGCTCTAAAAATGGCATCTTGTGGAGGTTCTGTGTTCATTATCCCAACCACTCCAACTTAGCTTTGCTTAAGTGTCAAGTAAAAAAGATGTTTTCCTCACAGTTCCAAGCTCTGCAAACTCACCCTTATGACTGCTTTGACAGCAAGTCAGCCTGTGTTGCTTCCTGCTAACACGTCAGTGCCAGTTCCTCTGACCCAGTGGGAAAGCTGAATTGTATGTAAGTGTAAATAAGCACAGAATTTTATGAAGCATCTTTTTTTTTTTAACTCTGTCACTGGCCTGTGTCCAAAACCAATCTGGAGCCTAGATAAGAGAAGGGAAGTGACAGAAAAGAGGCTGTCATCACCAGTCACCACAAAGTCATGAGAAGTGCTCAGTGAAAGATGCCAAAGTGGAGAGGGGCTTTAGAGAAACCAGGGATGAGGCAGGCCCACATCTGAGCATGACAATGTCAGGCTGAAGCTACAGCCACAAGATTGTTGCTGGATACGGAATGAAATGCTGAAGAAGACACAGCAAAATCACAAAAGAAACAATAGAAGATGGCAACTGGTAAAGAACTGCCCTCAACAACCGAATTAGATATGACATTGCTTGCCTCTTAGAGCCAGGTACGTAAGGAGGAGATATCAGAAGATAGGGTGATAGATATGGATGTTAATCCACAGTGTAAAGAGGTTATCCCTAATAACTAGAGTACCGATAAATTATAATCAGTCATTCAGATGTCACTACAGCATATTTCATTTACCCTCACTGTGGCGTGGTCTATAGGACTACAGTTGATGCTAAATGAAAGAAAATCAAACAATCTCATGGCCAATTCCAGGAGTATCCCAGAGACAGTCTGCGACTAACTAGAGCTTGTTAGTTAGCCATCTAAGTTATCTAAAATGGGATAGGTCATCTAAGCCATTTAAACACACCTCCATTTGACTAAAAGCAAGTCTAGCATGATTACCCCAAATGTGTGTATCTATACTGTAGCAGTATACGTAATGCCTCACTTATTCTGTGTTATGCCAAAGTTGAAAATTCCAGTTCAAAGCCCTGAGTCAGCTTCTATTTAGACTCTTGGGCTATTCCTACATCAATAATATACACAGTGTCTAGGCCCATTAGCTGACCTGAGGACAACTGGCACAGAACAGCCTATATCCATACGATTAAACTCTCTTAGCTTCAAAACAGGAGTGTCCATCCAAGTAGTTTCTGGCACATGCTGCTTTCCAGATCAGGCCTAGGAATTGTTTGGAAGTATACTAATTGGCCCAGGCCAAGTTCAATTCAAGGACCACGCTAAAAAAAAACAAACAAAAAAATCAACATTACAGACAAAAACATTCCAGTGTTCATTCCTGTTCCCTGTCACTGTTTGCTTTATTAGTATATATGTACTCTTACAGTCTGAAATCCAGGCCATAGTTATTTTGATATCCTGGCTTCTGAGATCCTGTGTCCCTTTATCCTCTCAGCTCTACCCTCCCTCCCATTTCCCCCTAGTCCAGGACAAAAGTGTGGCAGTGCACTTGGAGCAGGTTTGTACTTGGCTCCTCATACTATTAGGATGGGCCACCCTAAGGCTCATTTACTTTAAGTACAGCGTGTTATGACCAGCTGTTTTAGTTGCAAATTTTCTTGATTTCCCCGCCAAGTGCATTTACCCTTGGACAACACCTAGTCTTCAGTCTTGCCAGTGCTCAACTGCCACTTCATGAGTTGTCAAATGGCTACTCAATCACTAAACCCCAAAGTCTCTTCAGACTTTTAATACAAGTCTATAAGTTAGCAGGCAGCTTAAAATTAACAGTAAACAATGCCTACCTGTAGCTAGGTAAAAGACAAGGAAAACCACTTTTCTGACCAGCAGGAAAGGCTCTCTAATAAGTTTCCTCATTCCCCTTCACAAGCTTTCCAAACTTAATGAAGAGTTTGTTAGCACTCCTAAGAAAGTAAAGTTGAAGACTACAGAGAAAGGCTGGAATGACACCAGCAGCATTTAGCAAGGTCTTGTGGAGACTACAGTGTCTGAAGATGTGGTTTTCTTCTGTTGCAAGCCATTTAAGAAGTCTTCTATGTCACCTTCCAGCCTTCATCCTTCACTACAGTTCATCACTGTCAGATGTAAAAGCAAAAAACCCAAGCAAATAAACAAACAAAAAGCTGGCACGATTATAAAGAGCGTCTCC
This sequence comes from Gorsachius magnificus, assembly GCA_034008185.1. Taxonomy (NCBI): domain Eukaryota; kingdom Metazoa; phylum Chordata; class Aves; order Pelecaniformes; family Ardeidae; genus Gorsachius; species Gorsachius magnificus. The sequence continues at coordinate 79,538,265 of CM067083.1, forward strand.
CCTAAAAAAAACCCCAAACCTCAAGAAAATAAACAAGAAAACCCCACAGAAAAGCAAAACAAAATAAAAAACAAAAATCCAAAAATCAAATCTACCCATTCTCCACTCTCCAGACAATGGATACATAGGAGACAGGGGATGCCTATGTACTATTTTACAAATCATCTTGTTTGAAAATGTATTGTTTATATTTTCATTTCTCTTTTTAAATCATTAAAAACACCATTGATGTTATAAGAAAATATTTCTGTATTTCAGATTTTCATGGGGTTTGCTTAATAATCAAATTAAGAGAACAATTTTCAAGAAAGTGGCAAAAAAGCAAGTGAAAATATGTTGTTCTGTTGTTTTCCTTTTTTTCCTATTTAAATCAAGTGATAACTGAGTCCTGATAAACTGAACAACATCACTTAGGAGCATGCACAATGAGAAGCTAAAAGATTTTAATTAGACTCTTACTCAGTAGGGGTGAAAATATAATTTAAAAGACTCAGGGCGAAAGCTGAATTGTTAGTTTTATATTTTAGCACAACAAAGCTACAATTAGACTAAATTAGTTAACAGCTTATTCATTAGCCTTCAATAGAAATTTGGATGCACACTGACTCCATGTTATTGTTTGCAGCAAAGTATATATCCAGTTCAAAATAGTCATGTATAACAATTTAAACAGTAGATGTAGAGGTTACTTATAGAGGTGGCTGTGTTAGGAAGTCACAGATTCATGTTTTCAAGCTGTGACCCTCTCACCAGGTCAGAAAAGAAATTAATTTCTGTATTCTTAAAGACATCACACTGATGATGCTACATTTCTTAGACTAGTAATAGAGAACCACTCACTTCCTGTCAAAGGAATACCAGACATAATAAGCCTGAACACACAATATTTCCAGTTTTTCAGTGTTCTTTTTATTTTGTAATTTCCACCTAAAACAGCAACTTTTTGGATAAGAAAAATATCAGCAAGAAAGAACAAAAGTAATACCTATGGTAAGGAACACCGAGTGTGATTCCCCTATCGCAGCAATACATCACAAAATTTCCACTCTTAGCAAATGTAAGACAGAGGTAACACAGTATCATAACTGTTCATATCCCAGAGAAGAAAATCTTGGCCTCACTAAAGTCAGAGGGAAAGCTCTCGTTGATTTTACTGGGGCCAGGGTTATAACCTCAGTAAATGAGGAATAAATGTTAGCTCCTAGGATGTATCCCTCATATGTTCCACTTGCTTTTCAGACTTCCCCAGACATGAGAAGAGAATTCAGATATTACTGTGCTGCACATCACACTTCAAAACTATGGAAAATGACTGATCAGGCATCACTGTGGCCTTCCAGTACTGCCAGCAAAGGGTAGCTCTCATTCCTACTGCAGCTGGTAAGTGCTTGGTATGTATAAGAAATACAGCCTTAGACTAACAGTGTTTGCTGCAATAAAAACAAGTAATAGGGGAAAAAAACAATACAGTGCCAAGATATTTGGGGGGGGGAGGAAGAGAGATGCAAAACCAAGCCACAGAGTTTGTCTATTTATACTGTTAATGGCTCAGGGGAAAGTTAAGATCTTTTCTTAAATCTTACTCAGAGAAAACAATCCTGAGGAGTGTGGGAAGGACTGCAAGATCTGGTCTTTGACAGTGTTAAGTTTTAACCTTTCTTTCTTTTTATGTGATCTCTCACTTTAAATTGAATTATATAAGCATTTTTTTTTTGTAACCATAAAGCTAAAAAAGCTATAAGCATTTCAGAAATTACACTATATTATAAATGTAATCAAATGGATTTACGTAATGAATCCTGAGGATCATGAGTCATGTCATGCTAACCTGTTATTTACACTGAAGCACTAACTTACAGAAAAGAACATATATTTTGGTTAAAAATATGACAAGTTGAATTCTCGTTCACTCATTCTAGAAGTGTCTCAAATTACTGCAGAGAGGCAATCTTAGAAAAGTACACCATGTAACATGGAATATATCAAATAAAGAATTAACAGCTCTTATTAGTTCCCTTGCCAGCAGAGCAAATTAAGATAATTGAGCTCAAAGTATCCACGCAGTCCAAAAGCTATCGTGCTCCTTTGGCCAGGCAACAAACTCCAATACAATTCCATGCCAGTATAGATATAAGTTTTGAGTCTGATCCAATAAACCAAATAAAAGTCAATGGAGAAAGTGGACAATGCACCATCCGTCAACACGGTTAGTAATACCTAGCAAATTACAAGAGCTATCGAATGATAATGAGTTTGCCCAAATATTCAAAGGGTGTTCCCTCTCGGTAAACACTATATCTTTAAAATTTTCCTCTTACTGGTTTACTAACATCTGCCTCCTGTATCCTCCCCGATCTGCAGCAAGTGTGGTATGTTTATTTCCACAAACATTGATTCAGATTAAAAAATGAACTCCTTTCTGCTACACTTGCATCATGTTTATGATCATTTTCTGCACGCATTCAAGCAATTGAATTTCACTTGCATAAGTGCCAGCAGGATCTAATCAATTCCCATTAAAGTCAGTGTCAGTGCCCCATCAATATAAATTGAAATACACACACACATTCAAGTATTTGCACTAAAAGTAATACGGCTTTGTGGAAAAGGAGAACTGTTGAGTTAACGAAGGAGACAAGATTCTTCTAAAACTTTTAGGAGCTATATTGAGGAAATTAAAATTCCACACAGGTATATAAAAATATTTTTTTCAGCTATGTCTATATTTGTGCCTGTCAGTGTGTTGAAGACATAACGCTACTTATATCAAAGATAAATTGGCGGTTTCTATATCAGTTGTATCAGCTTATCATATTTTGGAGAAAATGTTTCCAAAAGCTGCATGAGAGACAAGAATAAAGCTGGAGATTTCACAACAAGGATAAAACAACAGTTGATTTAAACTAAATGGAAACTCTGTGAAATGGCAACATAATTTCCATGCAAAACCTAACACTGTAGCTACTGCCCAGCAGAGTCAAGAGACTTACCTTAAAGCATTTGCCCAAAGCAAATGGTGGTTAATGTCTTACTTATACTGCCTTTTTTTAAAAAAAAAAAAATCTATTTTCTGAGGACATTTACATTGGGAGAGTATTTTAATAGTATTCTCTTAGTCTCTGCGGAGTAATTGTGTCTATTGTCTTGATTCTAGGTTCAGAAAAGAAAACCTGAAAACTCCTAAATTGTATCATCTTGTTATTACATATTGACATCTAGGGGTGTTGCTGGCATATGGGTTCATTTATCACTATATAATGACATAAAAGAAGTTCTGGAGGATCTTGTGCTACAAAACAGAGAAAGTTTGAAATGTTAGTTTACTGATATTGTTATATTTTTTCCACTGAGAGACTAATAATAACTCTCCACTTTTTATCAGTCAACAGCTATTAAGATGACAGCTTGACCTTTTTTTTTTCCCCCCAATATCAATCCCTTAATGGACAAAATGAAAGGAAAAGAAGGGAGCCAGACATGGTAGAGGAAGCTGACTGGCGGAATGCAAAGCCAGGTACAACCCTGACCTCTAATGAAGGTTATCAGGGATTTTCTTGGGGAGGCTGTCTACCCCATCACACTAGGGAGTAGCACTGATGTCTGAAGTCCTCTTACTTGAATTGAATGCCCGTACTGTGCCTGTGACTTATTTTGTCCATACTTTATTTCGTAAGGTCCTAATCCTTTCAAGTCACCATTGTTCATCGTCTAGACTGTCTTCAGGTTCTTGTAACACCCTCAACAGATTAGGTACACATAATATTATTTTTTAAAAAGTCTTTCCTTTTCCACAAAGAAATGCAACTAACATGGAATTTGACAGAATACAGAACTACTGTGTTCTGCAACTCCTAGCCAAAGAAAGTTGTTAAGAATGATAAGGGGAACTAAAATGAAAAGAAATATAGATGTTTATCCCTTGCTACTTTAAAAGGATAGCTAAAATAACAACACAATTAAAAAGCCAGCAGCTGGGTTCTCTTCTAATTTACACAATTTTTATTGCACTATATGTATACTGACTTAAATGAGATTACTCAGTTTATGGAGAAGTGAATGAACCAGAATGAAGTCAAAGTTCCAAGAATATTGTGAGGTTTTATGAAAGACAAAGAATAGGGCCAAATGCCAGCTTCTGCTTAGGGTAAAACAAACTTTACATTGACTCAACATTGCCATTACTACAGAGCAGTAAGATATGAATGAGGAATAGGGAACTTCATTAATTAATGTCAATGTATGCTCACCTCATCCATGATTATGGGGACACTACAGTACCATGCTTAAGGAAGGATAGCTAAATCTCAGGTCTAAATAGCCATTTTGAAATCTCAACTGTATCAAAATGCCATCCTAGGGTCAAACCCAAACCAGTGATGAAATTAGAGAAATTCTGAAGGAGCTCTCAGTTATATTAGGAACCAAACAATTCCAGTCATAATTAAGGGATCACAAAGAAGGTATAAAGACAAGTGAAACTTGGTGATAAGAGAAATCACAATCTGCATTCAAACTAGCTGTACAAGCTATCAACTTTTTTTTAATAGGTAGCATGTCTCTACAATGAAAAGATGGCCAGGTTGTGGGGACTGTCATAAGAAAACAAAAAGTATTTAATTTAACTAACACAAATGATGAAATTTTGCATTGTCAGTGTTTCCACAGTCTTGCAAATAAAACCAAAACCAAACCAATGAAACAAACAAAAAACCCAGAAAAATTGTTCCTGATGAATTTTTGTCACTACTTTGTCTCCTTAAAATGAGCGTGGGCTCAAAACGTCTCTGTTTATACTTAGTATTTTTATGTTACAAGGTTAAATATAGTTTTTCTATACCCTGAAAAAATTAAAATGTGTGAAAGTGTAATTATAACATTAATGTAGTCACCTAAAAGGAAGCACCATGCACTTGCAGAGTGGTAGAATTATCAGACTAATTAGTGGCTGATATATGGACATCAACTCCTCAGAGCCCAACAGTTCAATGATCTTCTTTTTGGAGGGGAAGGGGAAATGTAGTCTGTAGAAAGATAGTTGCCTATAGAATTTATTTTTCAGTAGTAACAAAGAGAGAGACATGGGAGAATAAAGAACAGTGAGAGATGGGAACAGAGCTGGTTTTCCATAAATTTATTATGTAATCGTACCACCATTTGATCCAAAGTAGCATACGGCATGAAAGCATGTGCTACAGATGGAGTCCACAGCTACACAGACATCTGACACCCAGGTATTTGATTTTGCGTCTGCCAACAGTCAGGGGTTTTTCAGAGTTTATTCACCCACTAATTCTTCACAGCAATGTTGGTATTTTGTCTACACCTTTCTTCTGCCCACTAATGCAACTTTTTTTTGCACTACTTTATGTAGAATTCTTGTGGTGGGTTGGCCCCAGGTGGCAGCTAATCTCCCACCCAGCTGCTCACTCTCTCTGCTACATCAGTGGGACAGGGGATGGTATAAGAAGAATAGGAATGAGAAAACTCATGGGTTGAGATAAAGGCAAGGACATTGCTTACCAATTACCATCACAGACAAAGCAGACTGGATTGGGGGAAAATTAACTTAATTTACTGCCAATTAATATATATGTATATATTTAAGTAGTCTTTCAGGTATCGGGAAACAAAAAAAAACAAAACAGAAAAAGAAACACTTACACACTTAGGGAAGACACCTTTCCTCTCCCGTTCTCAAGCTCTTCTTCACTCCAGACTTCTCTCTTCCCCTTCATTATTGCCACAGGTTATGTTCAGCCCTCTCAGTGAGGCAAGGAATGGTGTGGGGGTGTTGTCCTTCCTCTCCACGCTCCTTCCTTCTACCCACTTTTCTTCTCCTCTTCCTCCAGCCTTAGTTCTCCCTTTGCTGTTTCTCACTTGTTCCTTCTCCTCTCTCCCTGGGTTTTTTTCCTGCCCTTTCTTAAATATGCTTTCCCAGAGGTGCCACCATCTTGGCTGACAGGCTCAGCTGCGTCCTGCAGTGGGTCCACTGGAGCCAACTGGAACCAGCTGGAAGTGGCTGTGTCAGGCATAGGGCAGCCCCATGCCTCTTCCCACAAAGGCCACCCCTGCAGCCCCCCCCCCCCCACTGCCAATTCCTTGGCACCTGCACTCAATGCACTTCTATAGTCTGCAAAATAGGAGAGGTGTTGTGAAGTTTGTTTTGGTTTTGGTCTGTTTGAATGGCCAGGTTGCTTTTTTTTCAAGGACAACTGTGTTGAAGAAATAAGTCAGTAAGCAAACATTTTGCTATGGTTTCTATTAAAGAAAAAAAAATAAAAATTAAACATATTTTTAATTGAAGTTGGAAATACTTACGATTTTTGTGGCATAATTTCACATTCTTGGACCATGCCATTGGGAGAATTCTACCATTCTCAACTATTATCTCTATAGTTGTTGCATTATATTGTATTATATTGTATTACTATACCTGAGGAACAAATTTCCCTGCCATGGTATTCACTAAAAAGCTCTCGGAAGTATTTATATATTTTGGATGTGGCATCTCAAGTTTCTAATTGCTCACCATCTTCATGAAAATAGATGCAGAGTCCTAAATCAGTTTGAATATTGTTGACATATGAGGCATCATTTACCATATACCCGTGGCATCTCATAGAGCTGTTAGAAAAAACTGAAGGCAGGTCTAACTTCTTCCCCATCTGCATAAAAGTACAAAGCTGTATAGACCCTGCTGGGTGACCTAAGATAACAGAAAGCATTACCCAGTGTACCGGTTTTAGCTTGGATAGAGTTAAATTTCTTCATAGTAGCTCCTATGGTGCCGGTTTAGATTTTAATGAAAACAGTGTTATAACACAGGGATGTTTTAGTTATTGCTGAGCAGTGCTTACACAGCATCAAGGTCTTTTCTGCTTCTCAGGCTGCCCCACCAGCAAGTAGGCTGGGGACACACAAGGGGGTGGGAAGGGGCACAGCTGGGACAGCTGACCCCAAATGACCAAAGGGATATTCCAATGACATTGTGCTCAGCAATAAAATCTGGGTTAGGAGGGAGGAAAGGGGGGTGTTCAGAGTTATGGCATTTGTCTTCCCAAGTAACATGTTAGATGTGATGGAGCCCTGCTTTCCTGGAGATGGCTGAACACCTGCCTGCCCATGGGAAGCAGTGAATGAATTCCTTGCTTTGCTTTGCTTGTGCATGCAGCTTTTGTTTTACCTATTAAACTGTCTTTATCTCAGCCCATGAGTTTTCTCACTTTTACCCTTCCAACTCTCACCCCATCACACTGTGGGCAGAGTGAGCGAGCATTTGTGTGGGACTGAGCTGCCAGCCGTGGTTAAACCATGACACCCAATGAAAAAATTAAGGAGAATTATGGACTAAATGGAGCAAGAGAGATGTTTTCTTTTGGACAAAACATCTACAGAGAAGCTATAACATTCAAAAAGACATTTTACTTTGCCCAGAGCACACTCTCTGCCTTGCCCAGGTTCACCTTTTGCCAAACTGTTCATCATCCATAAACTGATTGCATTTATCCTTGGGCTTGGCTATAAGATTGTGGCTTTATCCTGTGAAGATGCCATCTCCTTTTTACTGGCACTGGAGTCAGTGGTCTGGCACCCTCACATAGATGGTGCATTCAGAAAACAGAGCAGAGTGTTCAGTCCTGGAGCGCAAGGCTTGGGACAGGCAGACATCTGTCAGGCAGCACCAGAGCAGGCAGGTATCTCCCTGTCTCTAGGACACCAGTTTGCCTGTTGTCTCACACAGTACTGGGGGTTCCTTTTCTGAAGCACTGTCTGATTACGTAACATTTCAGCAGCATTTCTTTTTCACAACTATCTTTCATGAGCCAGAAAAGGCACTTTTTTGTGGGTGATGTCCTTGATGTACAAGGCAAGATATCAGCTCTAATGTGAGGACAGTTCTACCAGGAGGATCAAAGGCAACCTGTCAGGCATGTAAAAAATAGTTTAAGACATATATTTTCTTTAAACAATATATTTTTTACTACTTCTTTAAGTACAAGCAATATTGTATTGACATTTCCCAGGATGATAAGACAAAAGTATTTAAACTTTAAGGGGTTTTTTTTTTGTGTCTACAGTAGTTTAGTTAGTGGTGGATTTTCTCAGGTGAACTCATTTGAATTAATTTGTCTTATCCAATGTGACTCCTTTGAATACTATATTTTCTAATATGACAAATGGGGATTCAATACCTTTTCTTGCAGGAAGCAAGTTGTATTTGTTGCAGCAAGACGATTACTGCTAATTCAGATGTAATCCCTTACAATTTATTTAGATCTTGCTCCCTAACACGTGTCACAAACACCCACAAAAGAAAAGGAATAACTGAAGCTTGCATAAATGACATTTAATTTTAACCACAAATCTGTAAGTATCCACAAGGGTCTAAGCTTTATCTAATTCTAGAGATTGCTCAGTGTTTTTTATTTTCATAAGATCTTGCATCCATTTGGCTACAGCTTTACTAAATAGGAGGATGACATTGTCCGTATCATGGACATATGTGATTATGTTGGGGTTTATAAACAAAATTTCAGGAAAAGCAGTTCATTCATTTCAACCAGAATGAATACTTGTTTTTTTCCATATAAAAAAATAATGCTTTTACTGAGTGCTGAATAAGTGCAGGCTTTTATGAAACAAAATATAACATGCGATAATATAATCAATGATTATATTCTAATTTGCTTTCATTAGTGGGGAGAAATTAAGAATTAGAAATCTGGCACTTGTTAAGTTTTGGGTATTTGACAGTATAACTTTAAAACTACTTTAATGTTTGTTTCTACATGAATGCTTGTGTTTATTTAAAATTACAGATTATTTTTATCTCAGTCCTTGCAAATTTAAAGCACCTCTACGTCTTGGCATTTCTAATGCCTTGTTACTGTATTTAGTTTACCATTTGATTTTGCAGGTGTTAGCCTCCTGATTGCCTAAGTAGCAGCAAGTTAAGTGAGCACCACAATACACAGATAGGAATAAAAATGTCTCCAGTAGCCAGACTGCCTTAAGCTGTTTAGAGAACTTCCCCTGTGGCTGGTTCAGATGAATGAGCATAATTAACATGAATCTCCAGTGGCAATGGATGACAAATGAATGATTATGCAATGAAAAACTCTGCCTTTATGTTACCAAGATCTGCTGTTGTGATTGTTAATTTTTTTTTCTCTCTCTCTCTTGCTTTGAGGTATTTTAAAAATAACAAAAAGATTCTTGCTCACAAAATAATAACAAGACCTCTAGGGGTCCCTTCCAACCCAAAACATTCTATGATTCTATGATATTAGGCTTATCATTAAATTCAGAGTCTCCATGAATAAGGAGTTCTAACTAATGAAATAGAAAGTGAAAGATCGATACCACTCAAGTAAATACAATATAGGACCCAATCTACCACTGCTGAGGCTTTGATGGCAAAAATTCAAATTTTCACAATGTCTGCAGAATTGGCATGATAGCAACCAGTCTATATAAATGTTCTATAAAATAAGGGCATGGCAATCTATGTGACTCTAAGCAACACAGATTTTTCTTGTCAAATATCTCATTAAAGCAGTAACTGAGTTCAAGTCAACGAATCAAAACATCTGAAAGCCACATTTTTATCACAGTCATTAAATTCTGTAACAAGGACATGGTTCTGGATCATGTAGTGTAAATTAACACTTTCATGGAAGGCACTTTGATGACATAAGCATTACCTATGTATCACCTATTACTGTGCTCAGGAAGTCTAGAAAATAGAGCTCAGGAAAGGTACCAGAAGCATCACAGTTTCAGGAATTCAGGAACAGCTGACAAAGACCTATCCTAGCAAAACAGTCCGGATTTGTCTTACATAATGTACAGTGCAGTGTCCTGATCAACATCAACTTTTGGGCCAAACTGAATATTTCATTGAAATATTTGCCCATTAGAAAGCAAGCAACTGAAAATACTCTGATCTCTGCTAAGAAGTTGTGCTTGGGAGCTATGAAAGGGGAGATGAAAAATAGCACTATTCAACAGGGCAGTATGTTGGCTCAGCTTTTAAAGAAATATTTAAGTTCTCACTTCTGCTGTCTGTACTCTGTGTTGGGCTTATGTGAGCTTTTAAGGAAATTTTGATTTTTCAAGTGTTCGCGCCTATGAAGATGATCCTCCAAAATCCCACATAACATACTGCATTCTGTATGAGGTTTTTTCTAAAGGAAACCCCTAATGTTCTTGGGCAGCAGTTTCTCTTTTGGAAACACATAGATTTTGATTTACAGACCTGGCAGTCTGTCCTTAAATAACTCTATTCCAGAGATTAATGCTTCTCACTGTGCATTGTGCCTAATTTCTTTTCTGAATAATCTAACTTTTGTTTCTCTTTAATGGGTTTTACTGAACATCTCTTTGCTAGAATGGTAGACCCTCTGGTATTGGCTTTTTCTCCCATGATAGAAAAAGAGACAACCCAGACTGTGGTTTTATATTGCTCAGCATTGCAACCCCTGCTTTCCACTGTTGATTCTGTAGGCTAAGCATTCAGGCTTCCTATTCATGCCTTCTCTACTTGAAATGCTGCTAATTAGGGCATGTTCTTTGGAGATGTGAGTTTGAATTGACTCTGGCAGAAAAGGAAGTCTGAACTTGGGCCTCCTACCTTCCTCAGAAAATATTCTGTCACAAGATATTTTAGCAAATACACCCACAGCCTCCTCTTCTCTCTGTGTTTTTTAGGAAAGTAGCAACTGCAACTCCACTGCCTTACAGCTTAGTTCTGTCAGTTTGTCTGGGAATACCATCTAGGCTAAGGTTTCACAGGAGATGGAAGTGAAACACTGAAATTCAACAGCCTGCCTGGACCTAGTCATGACATAGCAAACAAGCCACTTGAAACCAGGACAATTTGAAAGACTCCTAAAGATGCGGTTCTGGTCATACGAGTAGCATAAAAACAATAAAGACTTCCTATAAAGTACGTGCTGTCTTTGCATGGTAGCTAAGTGAGATTTTTCAGAATGACAGTTTTACCTTGGTGGGTGTTATCAGTTTAGAACATAAAATCCTTTCAGATCTGGCCTTTACAATATAAAAGAAAGCATCAAGCCTTTCTACAGAGTAAATGAATGACCAAACAGACTAAAGCGCTTTACAAACACATAATTAAAAGCTGATGAAAGAGTTTTGTCCACTAAATGAGCCATAATACTCTATTTATCCAGAAAGCAAGCCTATTTAAATGTTGCAACATCTATAAGTTACCATTGTCGTAATAAATTAAAGCAAATACTTTACTGCTTTGAATAAAGAAGGCTGAGCAGCTACATGGCTGCAGTCACATCACTTAACACAGGAGGACACACTGCAGCCGCCAGCTTTATTAGATGGCTCTTCCTCTTTTTACCTTTATGTTCTCCCCACTCTTCTTTAATAAATCTCTGCTCAGCAGAGTTGAGGGACGTTGGCCAAAAAAAAAATCTGTGAGAAGATTTGTATCAAATTAATTCCTTATGACCACTGCAGTTCCAATTTGGATGTCCCACTGTACATTTTTGACACTGCAAGTCCTAGTCACAGCCTAAGGCCTAACCATGTACTGATTTAACAAGGACTTTAATCTGTTCACATGAATGCATTTATGCATTAAGTTAACCTAGAGCAAAGTCTTTACAGTCATATCATTAACATAGTCACAATCTTCTTCCAGCTGCAGTTACACTGGCTGAAAAATTACTGTCATCAGCCCCCGAGGCAGCTGTTGTCTCTCTGACCTGCCATGTGAGTATTCCCCAGGCCTTTTTATTCGCAATAAACCAGGACTGCTTAAAAAAATTAAATAATATATCCATGCTAATCTGGTTTATATGGTGCAACTTCAGTTAGCAGGGTAGCAGCAGGAAGAGAAAATGTGATGACACTTCGTCCCTCTTTCTCTCTGTAGGCCTAAGGAAGAAATTTCCTGGTCTGAGAAACACATTTAATCTTATTTACTTATCTACTTACCCACTTATTGATAAGTCCAGTAAGAATTTTGATTTAATTTATCTGCAATTTCATTTTGCCCAGCTGAGATAAATGACCTGTGACACCTCCCACAAATTAACAGAGATTAATTTTGAGACAACAATCTGAATAAGCTTATGTGTAGAAATGCCACAAGATGATTATGCAAACACAATCATTTACAGTTGTTACACTATTGAAAACTATTAATAATTTCTAAAATTATGTCTTTATCTCATCTGCATGATAAACCAAAGAATCATTTAAGAAACCCCAAAAATGTAGAACCAGACCATGCTAAATTATATGGTATTGCAATTGTGGCAGACTGTGAGGCTCGATATGCTTTTCTGTGTATGCATATAATACTCTATCCATTATCTCATCAAAGATCCAGACTAATTAAGAGGAAGACATTTTGACAGAGAGCCCAATTAGTTTTAGATAGGACATAAAGTGATGGTATCTCTTGTCTAAGCAAGAAATGCCCAGATAGAAATATTCAAAGAAGTTATGTTGTACTACTTCTTTTGAGTCAGAAAATAAAATATTAGGAAGAGAATAAATAGATTAAAAAATAGGTGCTATTTTAAGGGTGAAGTAGAAATAGCCAGTGGTGTTTAGTTGGCATATATACACCCAGAGAGAGAGAGAGAAGAAAGCTATGAACTCAATTGACAGCAAAAAGCTACTGTGCAGCCAAGTGAAGGCTCAAGAAACTGAGATAGAAAGAAAATCAAGCACACAAAGGAATTAATGGAATAAAAAAAAATGAAGACTTTTGAGTTTTAAAATTCTTACTAATTCCTTTTTTTTATTGTTTTTTTAATTTGATTTCTCGTTTGGGACAGCTTATAATCCTGAGTATTTTTAATATAGATAATATTGTTCTAAAAATTTGTAATAAAATAAATATTTAAGATTAACAAAGTGGTTAATAAAAGGGCCTTTTTATATAACTATACTACCGAACACCTATACTGCATTTTTCATTTTCAAAGTGCTCCATTAACATTAACTAGTTGAAGAAGGTTCTGATAAAGGGTTTTGATAAAGTCCATTACATAAAGCTATTAAGGAAGCCTGGTGAATGCTTGATGAAAAGCGAAGTATACTTACAGCATATATATTTAATACAAGGAAGAAATACAAAAATTAACAACAAATGGTCAATTCACATACTGTGTAAGCAGTTACAGTAGCATGAAATGGGGAATAATTATACCAGCCCAGCTTTAGGAAAGCTTAAGCATATCAACAGTTTGATAGGAGGCAACTTCATATTAGTATGGCCTCCTGCAGTGAAAAAAAATCCAGGTAACTTAATGCAGAGTACTCACAGAGATGATTATGTCACCCGAGGGACATGCTTGCACTTCGAGCTATCAAATAAATAAATAATAATGAAGAAACCAACAACTACATTCCTTTGGAGACATCCATATGTCTTGGGGGTATTCCTTTTGTATATAAGCAAGGAAAATTTGTGGTGCAACATCATGTGATTTATTTATTTGATATCCTGAAATGAACGGTCTTTATTGTGTTGAAGGTGCATTAACTCCCCTAATGTATTTCAGTAAAACACAACATTTTTATTACACAACTAACGTAATTCTCTTTTTTGCTAAGTACACACCATTTGCCACACTGCACACAAGGTGTGGAACTCTATCCAGCAAAACCTAAGACAGGCCAGGTCAAGCACAGCTAAATTCAACCCCTACGTTAGCCAGAAGTTGTATGCTCCAAGCTTGCTCTAAGACACCGTCTGATATATCAACTACCCACATCCAAACCATCATCCCTATGATAAATCTTCAGCTTCAGAGCCTCAAACAGAAGTATCTGTGTTCTCTTACTTGCTCTCCATTGTCTGATGCTCTTTTCTCTAGAAAGTTATCCCCACTTTCACACTACTCGCCTGTAATTCTATGAGCAAGAACATCAGTAATAACTAGTAAATCTCTTGTTCATTCATCCTGAATTACACGGAGTGGATACCATAAGTAAAGGAAGCCAGGAATAATTTAGCACCTATTTATCATGGAAGTAAGAGTCCTTTATAATCAGACTTTCAAAGATCAGAAGGATAATGATCTCAAAATAGGGCTTCAAAACATATCATTACTATGCATCTGGCTTCAGACATATCCATCATTGAAATATGTATTACAATATCTGTGTTAAAAATCTCATACCATTGATCCAAGAGAATTATCAATCATCTTGATCACAAAGGGCTACTCAAGGATAGCTGGGGAAGAACAAGTATTGCCACTAAGGTGATGAATTCATCAGTGAATGAGAATTTGAAGTAAGACTGATGAAATTTTAGGTGTATCTGATAGAAGGAGGAGCCAAGACTGAGTTGCTTTTTCTGAGACTGAACTAGAAAAATAGTACAGATGGGCTTTCCTGTTCTTGAAGACTTAATTGATATAATCAGAGAATGTGGAAGCAGCAATGTCTTACATAAGTTCAGACTTGGAATACAATTCACAATAGCTGCTCTTCAAATAAGGACTCATAAGTGCGCAGAGGGGTTGGGATAGGGTTTTTTGACCAAAAGAGTTGTAAATAGCAAAATATCTGGGGTGTATAATGCAATTCATTAAATAGAAAACTTTCCTTTCACTGATTTCAAGACAGGCCAATGAAATTTAAATGAGTGAAAATCTGTAGAAAGGTAAAAGCAAACTGCAAGGTTGCATTGAGATATGTATTTTTGTATTTAGTGGTCTGCAGAATAACAAAGCATCAATTAGATTAGGCTCATGGCAAAATTAAACTTCAGAAGTAACTACAATCAGGAAGATGCTGATGTCTTGTTAATTTGGTGCACATGCATTCAGCTTTTGCTATTTCTTTGGAGAAAAACTAATTTGATTTCTCAACACAATGACAGTTGGAGGCTTTGCTTCCCATAGTCTCTGCAGTTATGTCTCTGATGTTTTTTTCTGCTGCATCATGCCATAGAGGGTTTGGTCATACAATAAAATCATAGAATCATAGGAAACATAAAACTGAAAAATATCTCAGAGGTTCATCCAATTGTGTTCATGCACAAAAGATCTTGTGATAAGAGTGATGGAGACTCCTCAGGCCTTTCAGACAGCCAATATCAGCATTCAGTTTCACTGACAAACTGCTAGAAACTTCTGCCAAATATTTTCCTTGCTACAGTTTGAGCTCATTATTTCTAGTCCTGGGCATAGTGAATAGATTATTACCTTTCTATTTGAACAAGCCCTCTATGACTTTGAAAACTATAATTTCTTGTCTTAATCTTCTCTTCTCTAGCTTTAGATAAATTAAATGTCATCAGTCTTTCCCCATGCTCTATAAACTTCTAACCATGTAACTAGTTTAAAAAAAACAATGCTAGAACTGCAGTAGAAATATACTAAACAGGCTGTTCACTCAGCCTAAATAATGAAAGACAAACCATGAGCTATCGCTGGTCCTAATAAGACTGTGTGTGTTCTCTAGAAACAGTTTAAACTAGATTGACCAAGAGTAAAACATCATCTCCTTCCAACATACTGGGATGAGCTACCTAACTTTTTGCTATTATGTGCTGTAGTCCTTTTTGGATTGTCTATGTATCTTTCTCACCTTTACCTCTACTTCACTGAAATGAGAGATGAGGGTTGGGCAGAATTCACAAACCTGACTTCACCTTTAGGTGTTACAGATCTGAGGGAATTTGGCCTGGTCTTTAAATTCTTTTCACACCTCAAAATCTTGGAGTTGCCAACTGTTTATCTTGTGATAGCTTACTGAGAAAGCACTATCAAGTCTTTTCCACCTTTGAAGATGCCTCTGTCATCCCTTGTGTTATTCCAACAGAGAAGGACTGCCAGCTAGCAAGTTATCCAGATCACCATGAGTCTTGGAAAGGGGTGTCCTCATCTGCCAGCAGCTATGCTGGTTAGAAATGCAATTCCTAGTTGGTTAGAAACCTAGCTGGTTAGAAATTAATTCCCCAAAGCTGCATTTAGTTGGCAGCAATGGACCAAATTAAAAGTCAACAAACCACCTGAAAAGCTGTATTGACATTTGGTAACCTAAAAATCACAGTGACTTTAGAAACCTTAGGATTAAGAGATTACTTCTTTCAACTGTTGAAGTTTCTCACAGGTATACTTGAAGTAGTGAAGTCTTCAATTTCTTCCAGGACATTGGAAACAGGTTATTATGAATCAATTTCCAGTTCCTCTAGACTGATTCTCCTGCTTCTAGATTGCAATTGGTTAGGTCTCTAAAAATGAGTCACCGGAACTTTTGCAGCTTTGCTATTGATTCTGTTCTGGCTTGTTAAGCAGTGGCCTGTAGGATCTATTTACTGTGCTTGACTCCAACACTTGTTCATTTATATTTAGTTCACACCTACATTAAAATACATTTGTATAATAAATAAGGTGTCAGAGATAGGTTATTTTAAATGGGAGTTTATCTTTCTAGTCTCTTTTGCTACATTGGTGTTTCTGACATTTATGAGAAGCCTCAGGTTGTGCCAGACCAGGTTTAGATTGGACATTAGGAAAAATTTTTTCACCGAAAGGGTTGTTAAGCATTGGAACGGGCTGCCCAGGGAAGTGGTCGAGTCCCCATCCCTGGAGGTATTTAAAAGATGGGTAGACAAGGTGTTTAGGGACATGGTTTAGTGGTGGACTTGGCAGGGTTAGATTAATGGTTGGACTTGATGATCTTAAAGGTCTTTTCCAACATAAATGATTCTATGATTCTAAGAAAAGGAGTTGTTTGTACTTTCTTCCATGATGTGCATTTTAATATACTGGTGCAAATTTACCTCAATTGGCCATTATGATCATCAGCTTCTTGCCAGTATCACCTACACTCCTGCATTACATGGCATTATTACAGTCTATAAACTGCATAGTCATGCTATTATTTAGAAATTCTGTGTTCCTTCTTGGTACTCTTACCTTATAAATGGTGTGTGTGGGGGGGGTGGGGGGGGTGATGTATTATCATGTTAGGGTTTTATTGGGATGAGTTGTCCACATTTTTAAAGGAAGTCTGTAGCAAATGTTTCTAAGAACAGTTGCTAGTATGGAAAGAGTTAAGCAACAGCATCAACTCTGAGCCAAGGAAACAACACTGTGGAAACCAGGCTAAAGTCTTGTTTGGAGGCTAAAGATATGACCACTGAACAGAAACAGGAATGACAATTCAACAAAGAAAAAGAGGTAGAAAATTGTTGAGAATGACAGAGGGCCCTGAAGAGCATTCAGGGGACTGGGAGGAAGTGGGGAAAGCCATAGACTGAATCAAGAGTCTACACCAGAGTAATATATAAACAGGGTTGCTGACTGCATGAAAAAAAAAAGGTTTATCTGCAAGGGGGGAACCTATCCTCTTCTCATCCCATTACCAGTATATAGTAATGTATCATATAATTCATGTCCTACAGTCCCCCTGAGGCTCTTCTTTTTTTCTTCCTGCATCAGTATCATTGTGGTATTCAACTCTCATATATGTAAACATCTGCATGCAGATGTTTACAGATCTGGCAATGAATTCATCCCCTTTCTCTAAATTCTTTGCACTCCTTGGAAATAAAGCAACTACAAACCTGAAACTGACTGAAACATTGGACTTGTGTTCCCCTTCTCTATCACTAGAGAGGTATAATGCAGCTAAGATAGCCCAGTGAATTTGTTCCTTTGTTTTTCAGCTGCTTTAACATCTAGCGCACTTCAGGCTTACTTTTTTTCTTTCTTCAGCTCATGTAAACTGGGAGTAGCACTTAAAATCAAAGGAGCTTGGTCAATGTGAAAATACGCAACAAAGTCTTATGGCATTGAAAGTCACCGTTGTCCCTTCATTCTCTTCTATTAGACATTAAGTAACAGGCAATGAGTTAATTAATCAAGGTTATAATTTACAAAGTTGGTAAAACATTTCTTCTTTCATTCAGTAAGATTGTGTTGGGTTTTTTTAAACCAAGAAACTCCCTCTTACCCATTGCTATATGTCTACATTCACAACTTTGGTAAGAAAGGAATTGACTTTCTGATCTCTTAAAGTAGCTGAACAGTTACTCTGAACACTTTAATAAACAGCAGGACATAGCCATCCTGTGGGTGTACTCATGCTGTGTACATGCATGGGGCATGTAAACTACATCCACTTTCTCTGGCAGTAAGTAGAACAAAAGTGTGTTCTGACCAACTGAGAGGACAGCTTTCTGCTTTTCATCAAGCAGATTTCACAGAATCACAATATGGCAAGGGTTGGAGATCATCTAGCCCAACCCTCCTGCTAAAGCAGGTTCACCCAGAGCATGTTGCACAGGACATCATCCAGGTGGGCTTTGAGTATCTCCAGAGAAGGAGACTCCATAACATCCCTGGGGAGCCTGTTCCAGTGCTGAGTCACCCTCAAAGTAAAGGAGTTCTTCCTCATATTCAATTTAGTACACACATGCTCACTGTAGGGATCTAGTACGTGGCACCACAAATGATATGGGTAGCTAACATTGGATTGTGGGGAACTGAGTCATTTACCTGACTTTTGTAAGATACTCCAAAAACAGTAGTTCATTATACACTCAGTTTGCAAAACATTTGTGTGAAATATATATATTTCTCATCAAGAGTGAAATGGTTCAGCCTAAAAAACAATATCAGAGACAGAAGAAACAACAGGTTAAGTGAAGCATCAGTGATGTCTTTGCAAACTGAAGTAATTTCCATGCTGAGAGAAAAGCCTGGAGGCTAGCTAGAAAAAATACAAGTAACTAGTGAAAGATACTTGAAGAAGTAAGTGAGTGTTTTACTATATAAGTAAGTATGCCCCGTCCTTATTTTATCTTAGTCTTTCTTCACCTTTGTTAATTACCATTTCTGAGATTGCTAAGCCTTTCTGCATTTAGAAAGTTACACCACTTCATATTCACCATTACTCTTACTAGGGCCAAATTTTCTCATGCTGTACTTTGGTGCAGAGGCTAAATAATTTCACTAAACATAGAAAAATACTGATTGCTATTAAAGCTATAAGAATAGACTATAACATTTTATATTGTTGCATTCCATTAATCATCTGACCTTTTGCTTCTCTACAGGAACCAGAATATTCACAATATTTACATGTGATCTAAAGCAGAAATAACAACGTCATCATACTTTTGATGGAATGGGCAATATGAGGAAAGATGTGTAGGTAAATGTAGTATTTTCTATTAGTCTGTTGCTTATCCTTCTAACATTAAGAAGTACTTAGAGGAATAAATATTACAACCTATCATTTGATCTAATAAAAGATCTTAAAAATCTAAAGGAGAGTAGAATGCTGACAGCAGGAATA
Organism: Gorsachius magnificus; assembly: GCA_034008185.1. Lineage (NCBI taxonomy): Eukaryota > Metazoa > Chordata > Aves > Pelecaniformes > Ardeidae > Gorsachius > Gorsachius magnificus. The sequence goes on from CM067083.1 coordinate 79,557,579, forward strand.
CCAGACTACCTGTAAAAAAAAATAAATTAAAAAATATATGAAATTCTAAAATAATTGTCCATAGATGTAGTAGTGGACCTCAGTGCACTCATCTTTTTATTACCCAGACTGAAGACTAAGAACTTAATGTGACATGAATTCTCCCTAAAAAAAATGTGTGTGGCTTTTATAGAAACAGCAATCAAATTCAAATTAAACATTCCTGAGAATGTCTTGTCTATAATCTCACTGTTTAAATCCCTCAATTATTGTGTCTCAGATTACCTTGACCGTCAGGATTGTACTTGTGAATTGGCAGAGGTTTGCAATCAAAGGTAAAATTCATATTACTTTCATAAGAACAGAATAAGATGCTAATTTAGTTCAGAAGTACATAGAGTGAGGGTTCCTACAGGATGGTACTTCACAGCAGAGTTGCAAATATGAATGAGAGAAGTGTCACTAAATGGAAAGTGGTATATCCATTAGCTGAAGTTTCTGGACGGTTGTAAATGAGAGACCCACATACTACATTTGCAGTATCTGTGCAAACAGCTATCAGAACAACTGAAAAATTTTAAAAGTTTGTGACAGGGGAAGGCAGCAGCACAGCCAGTGGGGCAGGTGTGGGGTAAGCACACAGCCATCTTAAATTCCATAAAATAAAACCTACTTTCTTCTAAAAGCAGAAAGAGTAAGAACTCCTGTCTATCCCTCTGTAGAGACAGGAGTTTTCTAGGAATCACCGCTTGGTGAAGAAGATGCCATCTCGCATGACTGATGAGCAGGCTAAACAGCCATGCACATATGCAGCAGCCCTGGTCCTCAAACTGAGAAAACATCTGACAATAATTTAACAGTTACTGGAAGAATTCAGCAACAGAAGTTTAATACAAATGTGCTGGTGACATAGTAGAATTGCCAAGTCACAGTACAGCACTGCGTTCTGAGCATCCAGTGTATATGCCTAAATTAGGACACTCAATTTGGCTTTGGTTCACTGTCTAGGCAATAGGGATTGCTCCCAGCCCACCATCAGGTTCTGCCTCTTGGCTATTAAAGGGAACATGTTGATGAAGTTGGTTAATATGGTAAATACCATCTTTAGGCCAGTACCTTAAATAAGTCTATAAAAACACTGGAACTATTCAAAAGCCACTTTAAGATGCAGGCAGTATGAGTAATTCAATCCAGTACAGAAAATAAAAGTCTTTAAGCAGATACTTTTATATATCAGGACCTCATAGAAGGCTTGTAAGGTTTGGACTGTTTGTTTCTCTGAGATCTGACCGCTAGAATTTTTTTTTTAATCATGCTTGCTTTATGTTATATGAGAATGTACTACCAGCTATGACATTAATTTGTCTTTGAATGAAACAAATGCTCTAAAATTCTCATTAGTATATCCAGAACAAAGTTGTTGAAGATTTTCACTCTCTATATATTTTTATCTTGCCAAAAGCTCACTTGACTGAAATTAGACTTGTTTCTTACATTTACTGTGCTTCACTGACTATTCGTAATTTTAGAAAATAATCTATTTTACAGTATAGTGTTATTATGCTACAAAGAAATAAAAAATTAATCTGACTAAACTGATAATTTTTTTTGAAATTTTATATAGCACAGAATAATTATGATTCTTTTTCTTCATAATTACAAATTATAATTATATTTGAAGTTACCATAAAAATCTATGACTTATAAATCAACAACAAATAATTCTGCAGTCATCCAGCTAGCACATCGATAAACTAGTTTCATTATAGCACCACCAACTGCAAAACCCTTAATACGTTCAATACAGACAATACAATACATTTGCCAATGGCATAAATGAGATTATATAGCAGTCTCTTTTTAATGCACAGGACATTTTTTTTCTAGTTTGATGTATTAGTCAATTTTATTTTACAGTTTCCAAGCTTTCTATGTGCAACAAGTGCAAGAGAACTAACTGTTATTCAATTAACTCTAACACTGTTAATGCAAGCAGGATGCAGGAAAAGGCTATTACCTATTTATTAATATTGAGTTACATAGTCACAAGATAATTGTGGTGGTGCACCCCCAAACACCTCTTTCTCTCTTCAACTGCTTTTTGACCTCAGGAATTCCTGCCAGACCACGGCCTTTGTGTAGTGAGTTGGTCAGTTAATTGTGCCAGAAAGGCCTACACGGCTGAGGCAGAGAGAGTCACTGTCCATATCAGAAACCCTACATGGCTGAGGAGGGGAGCAAGAGCAATCATTTATCCCCTGACAGCCCTGGAACATGCCTTACTTGGATCGTAACCTGAGTGGAGCGATACTATCGTTACTGGAATTCCAGTAAATACTGACCCGGATTGTGGCTCAGATGGAAATTTACTGATGACTGAAGCTAATCATCTCATGATTCTATAAAACAGCAGTCTTAAGTGAGACCCTTTGAGCTCTCCTGGACTGCAGTGGGCTGTGATCAGCATCTCCCTCTGCGTGGGACGCTTCTCAGAGCTAGCAAACTCTTAAAGTTTGCTAAAATTGGAGGTCCATTGCCAAACACCAACAGTGAAGCCTGGGCTGAAACCTTTCACTCCTTGAGGCTCAACCCTCACCCGTTGAGAAATGCCAACACATTCAACATGAATATTTCACTGAACTTGAGGGGAATTTTTAAGTGGTATACTTTTATATATATGTATATATGTATGCATAGATATAAAATCATGTCTCTGTGTATGCATCTGTGAATCTATTTAAGTAGTCTGTAGATATATGATTTAATTACAAAGTGAGTCTTATACTGCTGCTATATATACACACACACACATATATATATATATATATATTACCCTTAGACATAAACCATTGACCAACTCTGATGCTAAGATTGGACCTAGCCTCACCTAGACTCCTCTCTCAGATGGAGTTTAGAAAGCAAGAGGGTCTATTAAACCTTGGCCAAGCCTGAATTGGCCCCTTAGGCCCCAAAAAAGTTTAAAAAATTCTACTCTGAACCTTGTGACTCAATGGGAGGGTCCTCCTTATCCTCTGCATCCACGGTCTCTCTGTGAATCATTCTAACTTGAGTGTAACTTCATGTCCTTTGCGTACTTCTTCCGTGTAGCCATAGAGTGAACCTTGCCATCTTCTAATCTTTAACTAAGTTGCTGTTTTGATTAATTTTATCTGATCACTTTGTTAATCAACTGATGATTGAGTGCTATTAAAGTACCACAACCAAATCCTGAGATTTGCCACAAGTAAATTCTAAACTGCTACTAAATCAAACTGTGTAAAGTCACTCATTCACGACAAATTAACATAGTCAGCAGGATTCACAAATTCATTCACAACGATATGTCTTGAATTAGATAATGGATAAAGCACTAATGTTCTGATGGGACATTTGCCTATGAATGGTGGCTAATGTATTAAAAGTTACCCATCTGCGGTATGCATACTGCAAGAGTTTTCATGGTAAGAATAATGCACTTATTCATATTTGTTGATACAACAGCAGCCAAAACAGAAAACTTAAATATTCTTGAAAAAAAATGTACACAAGCACATCACTAGAGAAGATTTAGTACTTAACAGATGGCTAGTTCTGCAGAGATGCTTTAACAGATGGTTGGCATGAAGGTCTGGGAAAAAGTGTTTACTAGAGTTTGGAAGTTACAGTCTTACTGAACAAGACTTCTCCCCTATTCTCATGAAGGTAATGTATGGCATCACATATGAGGTTTTATCTATTACTGGCAACCAACTTCACCACTTTCTAAAACCTAGCGCAAGAGTTGTAAAAAAACCCCCATAATCATAGTTTCCTTACCACCTATTGTTGCTTGGTATGTTCTTTCACTCAGTGAAAGCAAGCGTCCATGCATAAGCTTGTTAACAACCTTTTTCTCTGAACATCTGGGAATCCTCATGGCTATGAATTGCGCATGGTACTCAGACTATAGGTATCAACTCATAAGAAATGTCACACCCTTCTGGGGTGCTTTCTTGGGTAACTCCATTGTCAAAGTTGTTCCAAAATAGGGAAGCACAGGATAATCCTTGAGATCCCTGAAGATTTCATGGCTTGAGAGCATTAGATTTTTTGTCGATTCTACCACCCTCATGCGAACAAAAATAATTTCAAAAAGAGGAGTAAAACACAAAATTTAAACACAAAACCATAAAATTTGAACATTTTTTTATATATATTTTATGGGCTTAAAGAATTTTCCATTAATCCAAAAGAAGGAAAAAAAGAAAGAAGAAAAAAAAAAAGAAACAGAAAAGACTCACCCAGCAATATTTAATGGGGAAAAATTCTTGTTGAAGCATGCTATATACTTGCAAAAAATCACCAGGTTACTAACAGAGAGATGAGCTGGCTTCAGGATAGCTAAATGGGATACTTCTTGCCAGGGAGAGAAATCTGTAAAGCAAATGTCAGATTCTTTATCAGAAATAAAAAGTGCCTGTCAGGAAGAATAGGCTCTGGTCTATTAATGCCAAAGGTGGAATGATTAAACCTTAGCTATATCTTCATTTGCAATGCCCTGTTTTTAAACATTAACTCAAACACAGTTATTTGCTGATTTTGTTTCCCAGTTGTGTCCATGAATAAAGAAATATTACCGTTCACTACAAGAATAACATATGTATTATTTTTATTCCTAAACATCAGGCATTGCATGTTCTCTTCTTCCTGCCTCATTTGTATATGTTGTAAAATTTAAGTACTTTTTGGACACTTTCGTACATTCTTTAGGGAAATGGAAGTATTATCAGTGCAAGAGGTTTGAGTAATTTTGACTGACAACCAAAGGAAGCTAAAGAGAAACTATGTGACAAGTGGAGGACTGATGAAAATGATTAAGTGAAACTCTTGTAGATTAAATGTAATGGGCAAGATAACAAGGGCCAAATTCATTATATGACTTAAGTACAAAGATCTAGGTGAACTCCCACGGTCAATAAAATTCGAGATTACATTCTTCATGAATTTTAATATGTACTCTCCCATGATTCATTATAAACAAAGGTACAGGCTGTAATGGTGACAAACATAATGATGTTATTGATTATATTAATTTACAGGTTATCATTGATAAAGAAGACTTTTAACAATTATCTACATTTACCTGATAAAAGTTAATTACAATTAATAATAATTACAGTAAAACCTGTATTAGATACTTGATACAGTTATATTTTCACATGTTGCATTGTGAAATGAGTCGTTCCGCACAGTAACTAACATTTTAGTCTTTTCAGAAAACAATTGAAAAATTGTATGTTGGTATTAAATGGGATATTTAACCCTTGTTTGTGAAAATGGAAGATCTGTCTATTTTATTTGTAAAATCATGCAGTAGCTGTTCTCAATATTGTACAGTAATAAATAGAGTTTAATTGTGAAAATATTTCACAAAGGGCTGGGACAAATCTTCCCTGATTTTGTGTGTCCAAACTAGTCATCCATACAGTCCTATTTTAAACCAAATATTTTAGGCAGATGGGATGAATTGAGCTCTGAGGGTACTCATAATTTTAATTTCTTTACAGAGAAATCCTAGATCCTCGCTTAGATCAGATACGAGGGGAGTGAAAGGGACAGGAGAGAGATATGAAATGTGAACAGCAGGATGAAGACACAGTGGTAGCAAAGCTTTTACAGAGAAGTTTGGAAGAACTGCAAGAGCTAAGAACATTGCATTTCTACATATATGGACCTCTGCACTCTGGAAACAGAAAACAAAATTCACAGAAGCACTTACAACAAAAATTCCAATTTCCAGTGATGGCTGTTGTATTCCACCATTAGTTCCAAAGAAATTTGCACATAATCATGCTTACATTTCTGAATATCAGTACTTCTGTTAACTTAATAATTAAGCTCTATGCTAGAGTGTTTTAGAGTAGATCAGTTTAAAAGTATTTCAATCAGAGTAGATACTTTTTGATACTTTAACTTCCTGAGTTGTAAAGTCAAAGAACGTTTTATGACTTGATATGTAAACACGCTTGAGACAATAAATCAACAGTTTTCCCTCTGTGCTGATCATTCTTGCATATTGAATGATAAGTGTTTCACTCAACTTTTAGCACATATTCTCCTTCAGCATATGACTCCTATACTGGTAGTTTATAATCTGTGGCAATAGCAATGCTAATTAATTATAAAGCAACTCTGTGCTGAGGTAGTGAACATCACATATCATTATAAAAAATAATTACAATATAAGAGAAACATAATAAAAAACAAATTTACTATTACTTTATTTCACTGAAAAAGATTATGTAGTAGTAGACTATAATGTATTTTTTATGAGCAAAACCAACCACTAATACTTCTCAAACTTTTTTCATATAATGATGTCAAAGAAGTGCTTCATGAGCAATGAATTAAGTTTTACAGCAAGTCTCAGAGGTACATTAAGCACAGTAAAAGAATTAATCCTTCTGTTCTTTCTTGTCAGGTCCATCAGGACTTGATTGTGGGTTTAACAGTTCTTGATATTGTTTACCATTGCAAACAAAAGCATAGCTCTTTAGCTTTCCATCTGCCAGATCTGAGGAAGAGATTTTCCCTAATAAGCTTTTATATGTATTATATGTCACTAGGTGTTCTCTAAAGAGGTACTTACAAAGTAGAATTTGGTCTTCCACTTCATAGTTTATTTATTTTTTTGTTATTTATTTGTATGACAGACTGGAATATATTGATGAAGTTGCAAAACACATGTATAGCAGCATTGATCAGCTATGTAGGTCCTTAGCAAAATTTCATTTTTTTTCTGCCAGAATTGAAATTAGAATCAGAAATATTTCAGTTTAGAAATATTGCTCCAGAATTTCGGCAGTCCTCAGCTTATTCTCCTTTCATCACCCCAACTTTGAACAATTTATCTTCTTACTCATTAACATATCTTCCACTAAGAGAGGAAGTGTATTACAGGAGTCTAGGGCTGTGTGCATCCCAGAAAATACAGTTCAGCTGCAACACACAAACCATTTGTCCTAAGTCCCAGTTATTGTATTTCCTTATAAAAAAATGCTCACTTTCTAAAGTTTGTTCCAAGACAGAGAGACACATTTCTTAAGAACTTCTACAGAATTAACAAGCTCCATAGAAATTCCTAATCTATTTGTATTTTTGTCAAAAATAATTTTCACTTGAATAATATGTTTGACACAAATGTTTCTGCCCAGAACTATATCTGATGTTTGGCATGCAGAAGTACATGCAGATAATTGACTAGGCATCAAGAGAATAAGCTAAAAATTGTGTAGCATGGATCTTGATTTTCATAGAACCAGCTACACTTGTGGTTGGGTTCTGGAAATAGCTCTTTACAGTTCTATGGCTCACATTTCAGTGTTGCTGGAAACTCACAATTTGCAAATGGATGGGAAAAGAGGGGTTGCTCTTGAAACACTCCATTTTATCTATTCTCTTCTGAGGATAAAGGGGAATTAAGAAAACTAATGCATCTGTTTGATAAGAACTTTGCTTTCACTTCATTCTGCTGAGGCTAAAATGTTGCGTAACATCCCATAGTAAACAGCTTTAATATTTGAAGCACCACTCATCTACACAATTTCAATTGCTCTACAAATGTTTATCACAAGGAGGATGCCAATGTAACAATCCCATAAATGTTATGTTTGAGATGACTGTCATAGATCATAAGTGAATCACAAAAAAAAAATCAGTATCCTGCAAGCTAAATTCTGCATTTGAAAGGTAAATAGCGAATTACTAAAACAGTATTTGACAACAGATTTTCTTCAAGCCTTTTCTGACCAACTTTGTCTGTTATGTTTCTGAAGGGGAAAAAAGTCAAGCAAAGTAAAATAATTAAAATATATGTTTTTCAAACACAAATGACAAATGTTTTGTTAAAAGGTGAAAATAGAAGCATGGTATTCATGATGCTCAGAGAAGTCACAAATAGTCAGTGACAGAACACATATTCTCCCTTCAGTGAAAACAAGTAGCTGTGACCATTGGCAATATCTCAACAGCTTGCAGCTTGGTCTCATGTCAGACTCAAGTGTCAGGCTTGCCATCGTTTCATTGACTCCTGCTTGCTGAAGTAGCACCCCTGTTTTACACCTTCACCTTTCTGTCACCAAACTCTCAGAGTAAAACACCAATCCCCATCCTTTGCAACCTCAGCAAGTACCCTCCCTCTTGCTAGCCCCGGTAGTTACCAACAGATCAGCTGCAACTGCCTGTACAAAGGAGCCCACCCGAGCTGCACTCAGTTACTTGGACTGGTAATCGGCCATGTGAAGGACCTCACCCCACATTTCAGAAAAGTTCATGTACTATCACAAGTAGTAGTTCTTGTAGTACTAGTTCACACAGTTGATATTATTTATGCCACAGTCTGGAAACCTATTTCCTAAAAAAGTAAAAGTATAAAACATTTTCCATTGTCCTTAAGCCATCTTAATTTAGTCATAGCATAGACATAATACTAATGGCTTCAAATATTTTATAGCTTGACAGTCAAACTAGATGGAGCAATGGATAACGTGGTCATTGGTGCTGTGTTATATTCAGAGTCTTCCACTCCCTTATCCCCCAACTTCATTTTGCTCAGCTTTATGTATCTAACTGAACAATGTGTATTATGAGCCTTTTTCAGGAGGTGTCTCTTTTACCCCACAAAAATAGACATCGATGGATCTGTCACAAATGAATCTGTGAATCCTGCGAACTATGCCCATTTGTCTGAATTAGTGTCTTTACACAATTCGATTTAGTAACAGTTTAGAGGTCATTTGTGCTTTTATGTCATATCACAGGATTTTATTGTGATATTTTAACTGCACTCAATCACCAGTTGATTAACAAGGTGATCAGACAAAATTAATCAAAACAGCAACTTAGTTAAAGATTAGAAGATGGCAAGGTTCACTCTATGGCTACACGGAAGAAGTACGCAAAGGACATGAAGTTACACTCAAGTTAGAATGATTCACAGAGAGACCGTGGATGCAGAGGATAAGGAGGACACAAGGTTCAGAGTAGACCCCTTTGCTTTCTAAACTCGTTTTCGGTGAGGAGCCCAAGTGTGGCTAGGTTCAATCTTAGTCTCAGCTTGGCCAATGGTTTATGTGAATAAGGGGAATCCTCCTGTTGAGTCACGAGGTTCAGAATAGACCCTCTTGCTTTCTAAACTCCATCTGAGAGAGGAGTCTAGGTGAGGCTAGGTCCAATCTTAGCATCAGAGTTGGTCAATGGTTTATGTCTAAGGATAATATGTGTCTAGCAGCAGTTTAAGGTTTGTTCACAGTTTTAAAGTGGACCACAAGATTTTTAGCAGATGAGAATTTTTTTTTTTACTAAATTAACATTAACAGAGTTAGTAATTAAATCACTCATCTACAGATAACTTAAATTGATTCGCACATGCATACACACACAAACACGGCTATATCAATATTTTTATATTTATATATAAATTTTATATTTTTATATTTACATATATAAAAATAAGGGTATACCTGCTAAAAATTCCCCTCAAGTTCAGTGAAATACTCACGTCAAATGTCTTGGCATTTCTCAATGGGTGAGGGTTGAGCCTCAAGGAATGAAGGGTTTCAGCCCAGGCTCCACTGTTAGTCTTCGGCAATGGACCTCTGATTTTAGCAAACTTTTTTTTTTTTCTCAGAGCTAGAGTTTGCTAGGTCTGAGAGGCATCCCACTCAGAGGGAGCTTCTGGTCGCAGCCTGCTGTTGTCCAGGAGAGCTCAAACGGACTCATTTGAACCACTGTTTTATAGGGTCATGAAATGATTGTCTTAAGTCATTTGTAAACTGTCATCCTGACCACAATCCAGCTGGAGCTACTGAAACTCCAGTAACAGTGGTACTGCTTTGCTTGGTTGCCACCCAGGTGAGGAATGCCTCAAGATCGTCAGGAGATAACCGATTGTTCCTTGTTCTGTCCCCTGCCTCAACCAGTCAACCAGTGTTTCTAGTATGTGCAGTGCCTCTCCCTCCTCAGCCACATAGGACTTTCTGGTACAATTAAGGGGCACTTAACTGACTAACTCGCTATACAGAGGCCACGGTCTGGCAAGAATTCCCGAGATCACAAAGTGGTTGAAGAGAGAAAGAGCTTGGGGGGGACACACACGCACCACCACAATCTGAGATAGTTAGATGCAGTAGTAAGACAGGCAAAAGACTTCTCCATTCATTCTTTCTGAAGTTGCAGTGCTGACAGAGATTAATTAATTTTCTTAACTAATCCTAAATTTAAAAACATACTGGTTTTCAGTGGAAAGGCACCACTCCCCTTCCAGTCTCTGTTTGGTCAGAAAACATTTCAGGATATGCTTAAAGAAAATGAGAGGAAGACATATCTATAGTGCATGTCTATTGATTTGTCCTCATAGCCTCACGTTTAAATATTAATTTTATGTCCTTAAATCCATTTGCTCCAAAGTTTCCTTTGTTGAATCCTTTATTCACCATTGAAGTGAAGTGGGTAAACTAAATATTTCCCAAATTAAAAATGAATAATTGAATTCACCTTCCACTTCAGTTCTGCCATCCATGTACTTTCTGGCTATGCTACGCTTCTAGTTATCTTTCACATACATACTTAATTTCATTAACAAGGTCTGGCAAAGCATGACCAACTCCCAGTGAAGGCAGTTGTGCAGAGCCATTGTTGTTCAGTCAACAAGGAGGGCAAGGGAGCACCAAGTAGAAGGAAGAGGTCAGGGCAATGGGAGACATTTTATAAGTAATCAAATTTAAAACAAAATTTAGAAAAAAAGCAAAAGATGAAATGGGGAGTACCAGAGGCCCTCCTTTTCTCCTCAAAAGCCCCTGACTCTCTCTGCTGGGTCACCTTGAGCATCACTCTCGGCTTTTAACTCCTCACATTGAGCCCTAGGATGACTGAGGTGACTCTCTCTCATCACAACTGCTTTGCGCAGCAACTGTAGCACAAAATTCATTTCCCCTCCCCACTCAGAGTTTTGACCTTCAAAGTCTGTTCCAGCTATTAGAAAGCATTACCAGGAGGTAGTGCCATCTGACATATAAATGACTGGAGATTTTCCAAGGGAGTTTCGTTTTCTGTCCTGCTACACATACCTAATAATCTAATCTGTTTCACAATCTTATCAGTATATGTGAACATCCACTGAATGACCATTCTTACAACTTTACTTATAGATTCAGTGTAATGTTTACCTATAATTCTGCTAGAGCAGATGCTGAGCGTGGTGTGAAATTGAACCTGATTAGCAGAAATTTGACTCTGTCCGTTAAGGACAAATTGTCTAAGGATCGTTCATTAATGACAATGAAGGACAGGTTTCAACTCCAGTAGAAGGATTACTATCATAAAGGTATAAACATCTATTCAAAGCTGTGCATAAAGTAGGATAAAATTAATTATACCAGTATAAGACTAAAAACATGCAAATGTAATAAGATTTTAATTGCAGTGTTACAATTCTGATAGAGTGTGACACCTGTACAAAGAGAGATTTTCATCCAACACTTCACATAATCTTAATTTTTTGTTTTATTTTGGTTAAGGCAGGCTGTAACATAATAAAATTGAATGTGTGTAGTTTTAAATTTAAACAGTGTTTACCTACAACAGAGAAAATATTGATCTTAATTTTGACCTATTCTGCTGTCAAAGGATATAAATATTACTAAAATAAAAAAAAAATTATTTTGATGAAATGTTCAACTGACTGTGCACATTGCCAGTGATTATCACACTAACACATAGTCCAAACACAACTTATGTTTTAAAAACAAATGTTCATTATAATTTAACTTCAAAAATTTCAATTCTAAAAAAATCTAGGATAGTTAGATTCAGCGGAATTTGTCCTTAAAAATATTCTTATCACTGAACGATTACTACTAGAGAATCAGAGTTTCTATGCATAGGCATAAGTGCTAAATAGCGTTAATAAAGTAGTTACCAAAAAAACACCTTGTGTAAATAAAAAAGAAATCCTTTAAACTGATTGTAGCAGACAGAAGAGCTGTACTGCTTGGTGCTTCAGGACTGAGCTGGCTAGATGGCACTGGCACAGCTGCTACTCCATGGTTCTGGAGGAAGCAATAACAAGCAACCTAAAAACCCTAAGCACTGACTGGAAGGCAAAACAAGCTGTCTAAGCAATGCACTATCTGCAGCATGTAAGACACTGAGCCGTGTAAGATCCCAAGCAAACACTGAAACAACCAGCTCTGAAACAGGTCATTTCAATTAATGTCTTGATTTCACTGTTTTTCCCATATCTCCCCACTCAAATCCATATTATATGCATGTATTCATGCGGTTTTGCCATATAAAAATGCTACAAACATTCAGTCTCATGAGAAAAATCCATCTCAAGAGATTTCAGGGCCAAACTCCTCATCAGACAGGTTGTAATTTTCCACATTCAGATACCACTTCTTCTCTCTCACCAAAATTTCTACAGAAGTGAAAATGCTTACATTTTATATATATGCACATATTGTATTGACATGGTTAGAGAAACCTGTCATAAACATACCAGTGCTGTATAGCAGCACTGCATAGGAGCAACCCGCATAGAAGGTTTACATAGTGCTGCCACCCATTTAGTGATCTCATCCACCCTCATCAGAAAGTGTCATGTCAGCAGAACCAGCAGTATCCTCATAAAAGCTGTACGAGACAGGACAACAGTATTCGATGCAGAACATCTACATTTTCCACCTATAATACCAGTCAAATGGCCACTGGTAAAATCATTAGTTTAAAGCTAAAGTGTAAAAAAAAAGTTCAGTGATTGAATCATTTCTGTATAATCACCCACACCAAGCAATGATGAAAATAAATCAACACAGGAGTAAACACAGTAAAAACTGTATTTTTTACTTCACAGAATAGTTTGCTTGATAGTAACTAATTTTTCAATAAATAAGCCTGTAGTGCATGAATGGAATTGCTGTGCTATGTTAATATGACTAACAGTTTACTGAACTTTTCTATCCATCACCCACATTTGTAATGTACTTGAGGCAGCCGATTCCAAATGGAGATGTACCAGCATTTTCTCTTCTTCTCTTCTGGAATGTTGTCTGCTTTCACTTAAAACCAGACTCATCCTGAATGACCTGTGTCAGGTGCAGCAGGGGCCGGAGGCTCCCCAGGTCCCTCAGGGCAGGACCTGGCAGTCAGGACTCATCCCACACCCCAACCATGAGTAGGACAGCTGGGGGGCACCATTGGCAGCCCCTGGCCCTAGCATCAGGCACCTCCCTGGGGACAGGCAGGGCAGGGTTGGAGGGAGCTGGAGACTGGTCCTGATGTGGCATCGCTGAGGCAGGACTGATGGCACCAGGGGGCTGAAATGGGGCCCTGGGCATGGTGGGGGGAGCCCTGGGAAGCAGGAACTAACAGAAGCCTCGGGGCCCTGACAACCCAAACCTCAATGCTGGACACTTTTCTGCACGGAACTGCAGGCAAACTGAAGAATCCAGCCAGTATAATCTGTTATAGCAGCTCACTCTTTTGGCTTTGTAGGTACTATACAGTACCTACAACAGCTGTACTCACATATGATTTAAATAAGGAGGGATTCTCCACAGGAAACAAATGCCTTTGACTATATATTCAGACCTACTATCTATTGCAGTTCCAACATATTATTACTGATAAGGAATTTTTTAGTTGTAAAGGGATTTTTTTTTTTTTAAATACTCAAAACAATCTTTTGCAGGAAAATTCCAGATTCAGAGAAAAATTCCTCAGGGCTCACCCATTTCAGTCAGTTTTCCAACAGAAGAAACTGGAGAAGCAGGTAGTGCAACCATTTTCCACATAATTCTCCGTATCATGAGGAGAAGGAAGAGGTCCTCCTTTTTCAGTTCACACAATAACAATCTCAACTTTTTTCCTACTTAGATGTAGGGGTGCATTAGCAAAAGAACAGGATTATACAAATACAATCAGCTTGGCTATTCTACTATTTTCTGTTTGGGAATACAACTGTAATATTTAATTTATCTTGCTTATAAATTTGGTTCATTTTCAGCTGAAGTTTTCTGCCTCCTCATCCCCCAGTGCTTTCTCACTCCAATTTTCATGCAATTTAAATGAGATACTCAAGGATTGATTTCTTGATTAGCTTATGCAGAAGTTGTATTCATCCTTCTGCATTGCTTATCACCAGTTTAGGGAGGGAACAAAAATAAATAAATATATACCTCTCACTAAAGCTAAAAATAAATTATGCCTATTTGCAGTTGAGTTGGCTATTCTCGTTTACAGACCTATAGGGGTTCCCTCCTTCAGCCAATGCTGTTTGGATATTTGTTTACCATGAATTGCCTGCCTTTCCCATAAACTAGAATGATAAATTTCTGTGGGGCAGTTTTATGCCACCTAACCAAAGAGCTTATGTTAAAAAGCATTTAGAGAGATTATACTCCTACAATACCTTTGGGCATGATGATTAGGATCAATCAGGCGATTAAGCTCCTCCATAAAAGGACCATTTTTTTTCCCCAGGGACCTCTCAAAAGTTATGTGTAGTTTTACTCTTAACTTGGGCACCTCTATCAGTCCTTTGAGGAAAGACACACTGTGTCTTTGCCACTATACTAAGACATCAAGACCACCACACCACAAATATAAACTACGCCAAATTGCTAAGAGTGATTTTTTTTTTTTTTAATATAAATACATTTCCATCTGTTGGTTTATGCTAGCAATTCTGTATTGTTAAGGATTGCATGTTTTCTCATCGTCACCTCACCATAATTAAGATGGTATGTAGTAAGTCTGGACTGACTTGAAGGAAAAAATGTTTCTCTAGTCAGAAGTACTTCTTTATAATGACAAACAAAATTTTCCATCAGATTTCTAAACTGTCTTTTCCAAAGCTAGCTATGATTTTTTCATATGAAGTATTTCCTTGCTATGAAGGAAATGAGATAAAAATTCCTGCCCATCCATGCTGTCTTTTGCATTTCTAATGCAGACTTAAGTGAAAACACAGATCTACTGCCTGAAGTAATCACTTTGAAACACATGTGCTCATAAATCATTCTAAGAATGATTTTTTTCTTTCACTAAGGGATTACACAAATAGAAAACCTGTATTTTTGTGACAGCAGTTCCTGAAAAATACTAATTTACATCAAGCGCGTACAATCTAAATGCACAGCACATGCTATCCTTTTACTTCAGAAGTGTCAATGACTAAAAAAACGCACATTAATTTATGGTATTTTAAAATAGAGCCCTTTGGGACTGTGTGGAACAACCACCCTAGAACTACATTCACTTGACCAAAAGGAGTAAGAAAACACAGCTAGCAACTGAGTGGACTTCCTTTAAAAACAACCCCTGGGAATTTGTATATTTAGCCATCTGAAAAGCCCTGATTTACAGACATCACAGGTATCTACTGTTCAACTTATATCTGATAACAAAATGAAAATTATTAGGACAGACACAGAGCCCAACAACCCTGCATGGTGTCAGTTTTGAAGAAAGTAGCAAGGCACAAATATCACAAAAATGTCTCTGTCACATTAGAGTTGCCTGGATTGGTAAGAAAGGATGCTACAAGAGAAGCTCTCCTGTCCTATTCCTCGTCCCTTTCCTTCTCACTAAACCACTCCATCTCCACCACTCTTATCCACAATTACCTTATGCTTAATGCTACTGACCATCCATTCCAAAATGCCCATCACTGGGCTATAAGATGATTTGGCTACAAGAAGAGCTGTTAAATATAAATAGGCACAGCAAGAATAGAAGAGCAGCTGCAGCAGCCGGTAAGCTTTTGGTGTAGCAAACCCCCTTCAAACATGTTCTAATATACTACCCTTCCCTTTCATAATAGGCCAACTCTTGTTTCAGAATGGACCTTAAAAACTTCAGAATCAAGATAGAATTGTATATAATCCACTTGGGTTTCTGGAGGCAGAAAAATAAGACATGTTAAAGAAAGCAAGGTGGTGAATAGTAGCTCCAAGAGATTTTTTTGTTTCTTGGATCATTGGACAAAATGAGTTCGCTTTCTGAGTAAGATGTCCTTAAATCTCATTGGCCAAAATCTCACTTTCTGAAAACTGTGAATCAAGTAATCTGTTTAAAAGTTTCACTTAAAACAACAAAAAATCCCACTACACCACTAGTTTACATCAGCTAAGGACCTGATCCCACATTCTCTCTGCCACTCTGCTAACCAGAAAATAAAAGCATATTATTTCGATGCAAAAATAAAAGCCTTATTTCTACAGAAAACCTACAGATGTTTAAACTTGTAAAAACTTCTTAAGGCTAAATTATTATAAATAGCAAATTTCAACTGAGAAATGGCTGCATTTAGAATATAACCCAAGTCACACTGAGTGGTGAAATTGCCTTCTTACCCCTCTTTTTTGCTCAGATAAAGAAGTGATGTCAGTTCACACAAGGGGAAAAAAAAAAGCAATTAGGTGAACTAACTAGGTGCTAACAAGCATCCCCTAAAACCAAACCTGAAGTACCCCTCAAAGATCCATACTGAAGTATCACAGAAGATTGTGTTAAATGCTTGTGCAAGAAGAAAGACCTCAAAGAATGTAATAAAGTTTAACAAATCCTGTCAAACCAAAAGTGAAATAATTTCCGTAAGGGAACTAAGAGCACTATGCATTTTGTACTTCTCTACAGAACTGGAATGGTGTTAATTTTGATATGATAGCTGATCCCAAGCAAAGTTTGGCATCAAATGGTGGAGATGCCCATGCTGCTAGATAATTCTCCAGCTCTGTTACAATACTCTTCTAGAAGATCCAGCCTCCACAAAGGTTACTGCAATTGCTCACATATCCTCACTTCCCAGGAAGACGTAAAGGACTGCCTGCAGTGTCTACTAACACCTCTCATACCTCTCATACAAGAAAACCCATGGAAATTCTTTATCACTGCCACAGTTTTAAGCTGCATCAACAAAAGATTGTGGCACATCAGTGCCATGAGCACTGTGGCAGAACTTCAAAATGGCGCTATAGAGACACTAAGGCATCTATCTTCTTTGACAGAATTGGGCTCATCTTTAGAGATGTATCTGTTTCTCCTGTTTCTTAGGAGAAGAAATCAATTTGGTAAATCCAGTCCTGTGTTCCACCTGCATCTCTTGCCATTCAGCCCTAAATTACCATCACTTTTACAGTGCATAGGTCTAAGATCAACTGAATTTGATTGGGTTTTTTACTATCATGGAAACACAGAGATATTATACCTTTGCATTTGAAATCTCTGAGAGAATTTCTACACAAACACTTCACATAGATGACAGAAGATACATAGCTAAAACGGTGCCTGACATGAACTTTACTCCCAGAATCACAGCAATGCTAATTCCCCCTACCTCCTACTCACCAGGCTCAGATCTAGCACAAATAAAACTATTACAGTTTCTCCTGAGCTGGCATGTGAGATACCCATGCAAGGGTATCTTGTGCCACTGTGCACCTGACTGGACTGTCTGATTGATAGTTTCATATATAGTTTTTCATGTTGTGGCACCTGACATGTTACAGCATCCAAATGATTGTCCCAGATTTACAAAAACTGGAGGTAAGAGATTATAACAATGCTCAAATGAATGCAAGAGTGAAGCATCCTAATGTAGCATTGTATGAAAACCTCTACTGAGCAGACGGGTACATCATACCTCCAGTATATTTCATTCATTCCCAAATTTGTTAAATACCTCTTTTATCTTCTGGTCCGGCCTTGCTGCCAAATCCCAGCAGCTGAATTCCTACAGTTTCATAGTTGTCTGTGGCATTTTGACAGTCTTTGTGAGCCTGTTGTC
The DNA here is from genome assembly GCA_034008185.1 of Gorsachius magnificus. NCBI lineage: Eukaryota > Metazoa > Chordata > Aves > Pelecaniformes > Ardeidae > Gorsachius > Gorsachius magnificus. Next base: position 79,575,385 of record CM067083.1, read on the forward strand.
ACAGACAAGGATGTTACCAGCCCCCGTGGGAACTGGCAACTACCTCAGTTGTAGCAGTTAAAACAAACGTGTATTGTAAGGAGGGTCCTAAACTGCCACCTTTCACAGTCAAGTGTATTAAACTATAAGCAATGACAACTGAACTGCTGTGAACTGCTCCAGCTAAAGGCTTGACACATGATCTTCCACATTTTTCCTGTTACAGGGGTAGCGACCTCAGGTGGATGAGAAGAGATGAAGAGCTATCAGATACAGATATCAGTCTAGTCTGATGCAGGACCAGAGCTCATAAGTCAAAGCCATATTTTCACGCCTAAAGAGGGGATGTTCTTGGTTTACAAGGTTACAAGCCATGGTTCTTAATTAAGTACAGCATATGTATCTCAGGTTTCTAAAAGTCATATGTTATATGCTACCTAAATTTGGGAAGTTCCACTAAACAAATACATAGTTATTTGCTCAAAGATCTCAAAGTAATTTAAAAACTTAATTGCAAGTCTCCGGTTGAGGGTGTGCACTCTTAAACATAAACAATCACATCAAAGTATTTGGCCTGGAAAAAACAAATAGAAATTCAGACTTGGCATTTTTTTCCATTGTTTGTTTGGGGAAAAAATGGCAAGGTTTGGGATTCTCTTTGCAGTAAATAAAATAACTTTTGCCTAAAACTACTGAGAAAGGAAGGTGTAGGCTTTCCAGTCTTTTCTCCATGGAACACAACAGTTTTCTCAACCTTTCATTTGGGGAATTGCAAGAAATAAAACCCATGTCTTCTTGTTGTTGTTTAACCCTGGCTGGTGACTGTGCCCTACGCAGCTGCTTGCTCACTCTGCCGACAGTGGGGTGGGGGAGACAATCACAAGAGTAAAAGTGAGAGCGCTCATGGGTTGAGATAAAGACAGGTTAATAGGTAAAGCAAAAGCCTCGCACGAAAGAAAAACAAAGCAAGGAATTCATTCACTGCTTCCCTTCAGCAGGCAGTGTTCAGCCATCTCCAGGAAAGCAGGGGTCCATCGCACATAACAGTGACTTGGGAAGACAGACGCCATCACTCTGAACATCCCCCCCACTTCCTTCTTCTCCCAGTTTATACACTGAGCATGATGTCATATGGTCTGGCATATTCCTTCAGCCAGTTTGGGTCAGCTGTCCTGGCTGTGCCCCCTCCCAGTTTCTTAAGCACCTGGCAGAGCATGGGAAGCTGAGAAGTCCTTAGCTAATTTAAGCACTACTTAGCAACAGCTGAACCATCAGTGTGTTATCAACATTCTTAAACCCCACAGGAAAAAATTAACTCTATCCCAGCCAAAACCAGGACACTTGTGTCTTTTTATCATTTTGTTTTAATCCAAACCCACGGCACTTTGGTAAAGTCCTGTGTATATCACATTGGCGTGTTTACTCTATGTACATACTGGTCTCTTAATGAGAGGTTTTCATTTGATCAGTTGTCATGGAAGCATTATGGCTATTGCTGAAATAGGATGATTAAATGAATGCAGCTATAACAGTGGCTAAAGCCCTGAATTAGCCCTAGTTTCACTCACTGATATAAAAAAAAAGAATAATATACAGATGTTAACAAGCAAGACTAACAGAAACACTAAGTGTTAATCAATCTGTATTTTTATCTAAGCACAGCAGGCTTAAGATTTTAATGCAAATTAACTGTTAACAAGACTTTAATAACCCAATTGCATACACTAATGGAAAGCCCATGAATATTTGTTCTAAGAAACACTTGGACTATTGGTGATGGCTTTCCACCTCCATTGCTTTTTAAAAAAATTGCATGAGAAGGGATTTTTTTGATTGCAGCCTACATCTATGTTTTTTTACAAGAGTCAGAGCTTTATGTAGCTCTATGCAGTGGTACAGAGGAAAACAGTAAAGCCAACTGCAAATTACAAGATGTCAAGAGAAAATAGATGGTGCTTGTAGCTCTGAGTGGGGTCACCTGATGATAAAAGAGATATGTATATAAGGAGAATTTGGTATTTAAGGATATGGGTGAGGAGAAATTCAAGGGATGAGAGTTCTAGAATGAGGTGATGAAAAGTAGGGGGCATAAAAGCATGTGAAGGAAGTTCAAGGCTGAGAAAAAAAGTTACCAAGAGTCTACTGACTAAATTCTGGTTTGAAGGTAGGGCCACAACATTCTCTGCCTTGTATTTCAGTTGCCATGAATATGGCAGCTTTCATAAATCTTTGTTCTTGTCCTGGTGAAGCACCACAATCCTGGCACAGTTACAACCTCACAAAGGATCATAGGAAGTATTAAAATGTGTTCCCTGAGGTACTTGAATATTGTTTATATTCACCATGATGGTAGTGACTAAAATGGGTCGAATCACTACCTAGCCCAAAACTCTGCATTAAGCTGGACTCAAGTTATTCATCACAAGGATTAAGAATTCAAGTTATGAGTTAAAGTTGTGGGTGAAGAGAACATGTTTGTAACATGTTGTATTCAGAGGGAAACAGTATTAGTTCTTATTGGCTAAAGTATCTATCTTGAAGAGAAATGCTTCTTTTTCTACTTTCCTTTTTTTCCTCTATTGCACTAAAACTGAACACTAGTTTTTATATTGGAAGAAAATCAAAATGAAATTTCTGGATCAAACACTTGTTTTAGCTTTATAACCATACAGTTTCAATCTTTTTTTTCCAAAATCTTGTATCTCAGATAAAGACTCACTCAATAACTTTGAAACTGTGCAAAGATGTTTCTGTGAGAGAGAGCTAGTATCATACAATTCAGATAAGACTTTTTCTGAGGAATTAAAATCAGCCTTCTAATAAGAAAACACTTTCTGTCTGGTAGAGTCACATTTATGTAGTAATATAGGGCATTAAATCTCTTTAACAGACAAAAAACTGCAAGTAAGAACAAGGAGAAGCGACTGATTTTGACTGACTGTCAGGGGTCAGGTAATTCAATGGTCAGGTGAGCATATGACTCAATATGAGTTATGCAAGGTCAAGAACAATCCAATGGCATAATAAGATACTGAACAGCAAGCTAGTACATTTGAGACATTGTTTTGGCAATTAACTGCACATTAATTGTTAAACAAACTGTTTATTGCAGCTAAAGAGCTACATCTTTTTAAGCATTCACATAAGTCTAAAATACTATTCAAGGATCAAAATTTTTTATTCTCATAGAATCACTTTGGTTGGAAAAGACTTCTAATATTACAGCTTTGAAATTAATTTCTTCGAAATAATTTTCTGTTTTCTGTCTGTATATATCTTTCAAGATCCCTTTGATTTCCTCGTGGAATTAACGGAGAAGTACACACCCCTACTCTGTAATTAAATTAACATTTTCCAAGTGCAACATTGGCTAATTCACAAGTATCTCATTTTCAGGACATGTTATAGCCCCCAGCAATCATTTGAAAGAAAAAAAAAGAAGGAAACAAAAGATGCTTGTTTACTGAAGTGGTGTACAAACTAAAGAATTTTTCTTTCTTATCAGATTTATATATTGTATCTTATTCTACAGAAGAGTGAGTTTCAGACACAGAAGCAGTTAACCATTAACTACAACTGCAGAACAGGATAAAGGTCAGTGATTATACTATTACCCAGGGCTTCCAGAAAAAAATAAATCACTGAACACAGCCCTTGTCCACACTCACACTACAGTCATTGCAGCAGCAGGTTGGCTGCAGCTGTGGTTAACAGTCACTGTCAGCAACAGATAATTTTATTGCATTAGACAAGATGTGAAAGGGCCACCATGGAAAAAGAAACTTAATAAAGGAGAAACTTAAAACATAAAAACCCCCTAGCACAATGATTTGCAATGAACATTGTTATTTGAAGAGAAGCAGAGCTCTATTTTGTTGTAAATATAATAAAATGCTTCCAGCTCATGTGAATCACTTGTTAATGGGACTATTGTGCCATTGTAAATTACTGTAAAGTAACATTATCACATGCATCATCCAAGCCATTTTCTAACCATTCATCAACATTAACTGTCATTGTGGAAAGACAGTGTTTCCTGTGTTTAGAAGCTACAGTCACAGATATATAGAAAAAGCAGGAATTTCAGTCACAGATCGATTCAGTTCAGATGTTTATTGTGTACCCCCTTGTCTCTACACCATTGTTGGAACTTAAATTATGTCCTGAAAGATGAACCAGAAATAAAACAATAGAGCAGACTAAACAAACAATGTGTAATAGCTTGAAGTACTGAAGCAAAAGAAAAAAGTATGACGTAGCTAGTTGCCTGTTGGAAACATTCCTGAAATCTCCAAGCTAAATTCTACTCAAATATTTTAAGGAGGCAGAAAAACACGTGTGGGTGGATGGAGGACAAGTGAATTTGCATGGAAGGTAATCTTGTGCTTGTATTTCATTCTGAACTAGAAAAAGAAATGAATGAATGTTCAGCGGCAGACATACAAGCATTAGAAATGTTCTAACGATGCCAGTTAGTCTGGTTTACCTAGCTGAGTGACCATAGGGGGTGCTACTCATAAAAGGCAGATAAACCTGACCACCTTCTGCAGTCCTCAAAATGGACACTGCCCTTGGATTCCCAGCCACTGGATTAAGTGTCTTGGGAGGTACATCACTTTCTAGACTTTATTTATTTATTTATAGTTGCTACATTTGTCTAATCCTTTTTTTTTATTTTGATTTTTTTTATTTTGATTTTTGATTTTTGTTGATATTGTCTGTCTCCATTCAAAGAATTTCTCTATTCTTCAGCCTCAATAAAATACTATAACATCTGACATAATGTATTGGGTTTACGCAGCAAGGTTTTCATAGCAGAGGGGCTGCAGGGGTGGCTTCCATGAGGAGACACCAGAAGTTGCCCCCACGTTGGACAGAGACAGTTTCAGCTGGCTCCAAGGACCCACTGCTGGCCAAAGCTGAGCCCGTTGGTGACATTGGTAGTGCCTCTATAATAACATATTTTAAAAGAGGTAAAAAATGCCACAGAACAGCAGCTGGGAGAGAGGAGTGAGATGTGAGAGAAACAACTCTGCAGACACCAAGGTCAGTGAAGAAGGAGAGGGAGGAGGTGCTCTGCATGCCCGAGCAGAGATTCTCCTGTAGCCTGTGGTGACATAGGTTGTCCCATAGGAGGTCCAAGGTGGAGCAGAAATCTACCTGCAGCCTGTGGAGGACCCCATGCTGGAATAGGTAGATGTACCCTGAAGGAAATTGTGACCCTGTAGAACACCCATGCTGGAGTAGGCTCCTGGCAGGAACTGTGGTTTGTGGACAGAAGCCCACATGGGAGTAGTTTTTCTGTCAGGACATATTACCCTGTGGGGTACCCACACTGGAGTAGTCCAGGGAGGCCATGATGACTACCCCCATTCCCTGTGCCTCTGTGCAACTCAGTGGGTGGAGGTAGAAGAAGCGGGAGTAAAGTTAAGCCCACGAAGAAGGGAAGGGTGGGAGGAAGGTGCTTTTTAGACTTTTTCTTCTTTCTCATTATCCTACTCTGTTTGATTGGCAATAAATTAAATTAGTTTTCCCAAGCTGAGTCTGTTTTGCTCATGATGGTAATTGGTGAGTGATCTCCTTGTCCTTATCTTGACCCATGAGCTTTTCATTGTATTTTCTCCCCCCGTCTTGTTAAGGAGCGGGAGTGATAGAGCAGCTTGGTGGGCACCTGGTAGCTAGCCAAGGTCAACCTACCACATATGTGCTCATACCCCTGGAAATAAAATGCATTCCCCCTGGATATAAGCTGCAACTCCCTATCCAAATATTTTCCCATGGGAAGCATATACCTTTGATCATTACATTTCCAAGAGATAAATGTTCGATTATTTCTAAAGATAAATTAGGAATGGCATTCAATGTTGTTTCCTGTGAAATTAACAGTCTACCAGGAATAAGAGAAGACTTAAAAAACAGACAGCTACTTTTCACATGGATTTCTCTGACATATTTTCACAGAAGTATCAACAGCCTAGGAAAACTGGCATGTTAAAGGCTTTAAAAGGGTACCCTTTTCCTATATTTTGTCCCATGGTATTGATGGGATGGAAAAGCTTTCTTATGTCTGTTCCATGGAATGGATTTTTCTGCATCACCTCTTGTCACATATCCACTTCTTTTTCCTCTTTGCACTGAGAAGAAAAAATTGGAGAAAAGAAAAAATTTTTTTAAAAAAAGGGGGGGGGGGAAGAAGACTGAGCATTAAATAACCTTATAAAATAAACTTTGTATTTTTAAATTCTTGACAAAATGTCATTCTTAGTAAAGGCCATTTTTGATCCTGGGAATTAATAGATAATTCCATTCCTTTTCCTCTCACACCCCACACCCCTAAAGCTGAAGTCATACTTTCTAACACTGTAAATCTGAGGGTATATATTCTGAACCTAAAGCAAAAATTCTATGCAACTATAAATATACGTTTTAAACATAAAATAGGTTTGATTATTAGAGTAGCTATATGGTATTGCTATATGAATTTTTTCAGCTGTGACATCTTTAAGTTTTCAATATGTTACCATTTCTGATTAGTTGAGTTGGCACACTACTGAGAAGTAATTGCTATGGGTCTTTATCAAATGAACCTCAAGAAAGTATGAGGTCAGCGCTACATTATGTAGCATCACTTTTCAGCAAGATTAAATTCTACAGTTGTAGACTTAGTCTAGGCTATAAATGCATCATTTTAAGTTTTAATTGTTAAGGAATTTCATAGTGTGTAAGTGTTACAAAAAAGAAGGATACACAGTGAAACCTGTATTTTTAATTGATTACTGTTGCCTGATGATATTTCATTTAAAGAAAGTTACTTTGTAGGCAAATGTGAAATAATTTTCCCAGAAAATTAGGATGTCTAGAGAGACTCAGATGGAGTAAGAAGAGAGCAAGTGAAATTTACCTTAGGTAATGAATGGACTTTAAATTAAGGAAAATAATACAATAATTCATATATATGGATAGCCTCAGACACGAGCAACGAAAGTACTTGTGCAATTCTTTTAAAGCTTACTTGTATGTATGCTGAGTAGTTTAGACAAAATTTTGTAGCATAACTTTGAAGAGTGACTTCATCAAACCAGTTGTTATGTTTCATTTTTAGCAACAGTTTTAGGCTTTTAAAACTTTGTCAGTATAGGTTCTGGTTTTCATATCATGCAGAATGCAATACATTTTAATCAGATTTCTATTTGAATTTGCAAGGCAAATTTCAAATGCCTTTTGAAAATGGCATCTCCTTAAAGACACTTTCATGAAACCACTGTGTGTATTGGCTAGATTTGTAATCTAATACAATTTAGGCTATAGAGAGCAGCCCTGTGGAGAAGGACTTGGGGGTATCGGTGCGTGAAAAAATGAATATGAGCCAACAATGTGCACATGCAGCCCAGAAAGCCAACAGTATCCTGGGCTTCATCAAAAGAAGTGTGGCCAGCAGGTCGAGGGAGGTGATTCTCCTCCTCTATTCTGCTCTCATGAGACCTCACCCGGAGTACTGCATTCAGCTATGGGACTCCCAGCATAAGAAAGACATGGACCTGCTCCAGTGAGTCCACATGAGGGCCATGGAGATGATAACGGGGCTGGAGCACCTCCACTATGAGCACAGACTGAGGGAGTTGGGATTGTTTAGCTTGGAGAAGAGAAGGCTGTGGGGAGACCTTATGGCAGCCTTCCAGTATTTAAAGGGAGCCTATAGGAAAGATGGTGACAATCCTGGGGACAGAAAGATGGGGAAGGACTCTTTATCAGGGAGAGTAGTGATAGGACAAGGAGTAACAGTTTTAACTTGAAAGAAAGTAGATTTAGATTAGATGTTTGGAAGAAATTCTTTACTGTGAGGGTGGTGAGACACTGGAATAGCCAGCCCAGAGAATTGTGGAGTTGTGGATGCCCCATCCCTGGAATTATTCAAGGCCAGCTTGGATGAGGCTTTGAGCAACCTGATCTAGTGGGAGGTGCCCCTGCCCATGGCAGCAGGGTTGGAACTAGATGATCTTTAAGGTCCTTTCCAATCCAAACCAAACCATTCTATGATTTTGTGATACCTGTGCTAGTAAAATAAACAGTGCCATGGAATATTCCCAGGCACCAGAACAAAATAATCTAATCTGTAAAACTGTTAGAATGGTCACTAATGCAGTTTTAACCTGGACCAAGTGTCAGCCTCTCAGAAAATTTCTGGACATCATCTGGAATTTAACAAAGGACAAACAGGTACAGATAGACAGTTCAGACATGGCCAGCATGGTTTGGAAAGTAAGTGAATATATAGCATGCATGTAGGTTGTCCTGTGTCAGCCAAGTTCAATAACATTGAATGATCCTGTGCATTTGCCACTATAATTTTCCAGCATAAATATAGCCATCACAGGACAGAATTTTAAATTATTTTATAATATTCACCAATTTTATTGAGAATTATGTATTAAGGCATTTTTCTGAAAGCCAAAGAGATTTCAATCTTTTCAGAATCATTTAAAAAATTTTTTTCATAAGAGTCAGTATAGATAGCTCAGCTAAAATACCAATGTTCTGTGCAAGACCAGACAAAAAGTAAAATAAATATTTATTTTATATGGAAATAAAGCAGCACATTCCCATGGAGTATTTTGTTCACCGTTTTGACACCCTATCTTGCTGTGTGAACAGCTACTCAAAATGCATCCACTGAAAGCTTTCTTATATCTATCTCTGCAGCATCTTATACTGTACCTTTACGGAGATAGAATGCTGGAAAATATGGATTGCCATTTTGATCCCAATCAATATCTATGTTTCTTCTGTATTCTTCATTTAGTATAACTTCCATATTAGTCCAAAATCAGAATCTCAGTCCTCACTTCTTAACATTCACATTTTATTTGTTTGTACTGAAGCCTTTTGAAAATTGGAGAAATATTTAAAGAAATGAACAATTAACAAGTAAATCTACTATATTTTTTAAAGGTACATAATGACTTGATTTTAACAGCTCCACAAAAGGTAGTGCAGATCACCAAGGCAATTTATGAGCTAGAAGTTTCTAAAAGCTACGAAGTAGGTTGTTACACAAGAGACTAAAAATAGTTATGATTTATCAGGTCCTGATTCCTTCGGGGCTGTTAGAATTCAAAACGGAAATATGAGCCCTTTTGTAAAATCTCTGCCTTTGTGTCTCTCTGGCAAACATGACACAATCTTTATTATTTTCTCAATAACCCATGAAGATTGTTATATACTCATTTCATAATTTGGAACATAAGTCTCTAAACCATACATACTAATGGACAGTTTTCTAACAAAAAGGAATATATATTTTTTTAATGTTACTTTAGGCAAAGAAACACATTTGTAATGTAAACTGGTAGAGAATAAACAATTTAGAGCTATGGGAGAATATCAAGAATGACACTCTCTTTAATGCATTTCATTACATCCAGATGCAGAATAACACAATGCTAAATATTGTGCACTCATCTCAGGCAATGAAGATTGAAAGCCTGAGCCTGTAATTCTTAAGGCAAAACTTTTATTCTCTGAAAGACTGCAGAGTCAAACCATATGTTTCACCGACATTTTCTTCTGTAGCTGTGTTGTATTTTGTTTTATATATTATGTTAAATCAGATCTTTATGTCCTGAATGTAGTTTTCCTAACTGCTATCCAGCTACGGTTGTCTTCCTAAGCCTAGCAGGTACTATGCACAGCTGGGATGAGAGAGGGGCATTCTTTGAGAGAAAAACTCATAATCGTTCTTTTGTTCCTTAAAATGAAGGAAGGAAAAAAAATCTAACAAACACATCTGTATGCTGGACTGTATGACAGACAAAGCAGATCTTCTGGCTATCAAAAAGCAAAGTAGAAAACCATGGTGTTTAAGAGAATTGAGACAAAATTTGCTGCCTGCAGGGTGTAAGGCAAATACCATCGCATAGATGACAGCTTCTGTTTTCACTTACTGTTTGCAGAAGACTGATGAGAAGGGCTTTATGAAAGAAAGAAAAATTGCACTGATCCTAGATATGTGCACAGTATATCTGCACATCTCCTCATAAATGTTTAACCGAGGCTGTGTGTCCACAGATGTTTCTCTCTGCAGCAGCACAAGTTGAAGCGGCTATTCTCCTCTCTCTGCCTTGTGCTCATTTCCACATCTGTGCTGCTCCCTTGCTTTCACAAATATAACTATCTGTAGGGCCACAGAGCGAACTGGATCAGCAAATTAATCCAAGTTAAAATAATCATACTGAAAATAAAATGCAACTGAGGGTTAGAGGAAGAATTTTAATCCCTGATCCAGTTCAAAGACAGTAGGGATGCAGAGTAGTGCTGGAGGCAGGATGACAAGAACAATGATATTGTAAAACACATCACAAATAAAGTGTATGTGTATGATGAGAAGAAGATAATGTAATTATGTTTTGCTGTGTTGATCAAATTAGAAACTTAAGGTTTTGAGACAATACTGTAAGGCTAATTCTTACTAAGCCATGTAGGCATTTACAGTTTTATGGATTTCATGGAATAAACATTCTCAACATGATGCAGACCTTGCCTCTATTTAAGTGCTAGCTTAGGAAAGGCAGACACTTTATGTATGAAAGTGAATGTACTGAATAATCCTTCTCTTTGGAGGTCATCCTATCCTCATTCTTCCTTTCAGAAAAATGCTTTCAAAATGATGAGTAAAATATTTGCCAGCCAAAAGGAGGAGGAGGAATCTAACAGTGTGTCCATGTGCTGTGAGGCCAGTGAAGCCGTGCCTTTAGACAGAGATACTTCTCTGCCATGGACTCCTCCTCTGCCCAGTCTAGTTAATGGAGGTTGACATTAAGGAGAGAATTCTTCCAAAATAATCCTCAATCTTGCAGTATAATTTTCCTATAAGCATAATTTTATGGTACAAATAGACTGATAGCTTTATTTGCAGAAAATATTCTGAATTTGCAATAGTTGCCAAAATTTTAATTGACCCAACTTTCACTGTAATTCACAAGAATTAAAAATAAAAATCAACTGGGTAGTTATTATAAAGCATCTCTCTGTACAAAATCTGGAGAGATTTCAGATACAGATACTCTTTAATAGAAAATGTTTCACTTTAAAGTCTGCCAGCCTACCTTCAGAACTAAATGCTATATAGCACCTTTAACATCCAAAGTTGTCCAAATACCTTCCCTAAGGCTACATCACTACATTTTAGTTATAACCACCAAAGACAATGGCAGAGAACACACAACACAGTTTAGCAAGTATATTTCTCCATGACAGAGTATGCTCACACAACACCAATATTACACTGAAGGTTTATTCACTCAGTGCTCAGTCCTGTTTCTCAGTCACATAATATGTCTACAAAGTACTGGAATGTATGAACTGACCTTGCTTATATATTGAGAAACCTTGTGGACATACTATGGGCAATCCTACCCAGCTTTGTCAGGTTCTGCCTGTGGAATAAGCTGACAGCTCTGAGGCAGCCCAAACTTTTTCAGTTCAAGTCAGCAGAGCACAGAGCTAAGGCACATGAAAAGGGGCTGATGCATCCAGCTTGAGGCATGAGAAGAGCAAACCAGTAACATGTACAAGAGGTGGCAAACCTCTGCTACAAGAAATGGATGCTTTCTTTACAGTAAGAGTTACAGTCATAAACATGAGTTAGAGAAAATGACAATAAAATTGCATAGATAATTTTATAGATTTATTCCTCAAACACTCAATATTTTTTCCTTATTGCTATATTTAAAATACTTTGTTGTCATTCAATTCAAATGAGTGATAGCCATACTCTTACAACCTCATTGAAATGTGGATGGCTTTTTTCTTAAGAAGTGATCTACTGTAAATTTGTCATAGACAGTGCAGCCTCGATTGTCAGGGGTAATTTTCTGTTAAGTCACTTCTTATAGGTCCATCAGAGAGCTGCAAATATAAATCATTCCCAGCAACCAGTTTCCAAAGCCAGAGCAATTATTATACCCCTGCAAATTTTGTAGCTATAAGTGTAGTGAGAGACAATCATAAAAAAAATATACCCACCATCAAGTCATCAGCTAAGCACTGCTGAAAGCAAATCGCAATTTAGGCATCACTGTTAAGGAAGAGAAATTGCACCCCACTTGTTGATTTCCAGGCTGCTTCTGAGAGCAGAGGCACTTAGTGTTATCTCAATCAAGAGCAACAATAAAGCATGTCAGATGCAAAAAGAACCATTGAACAGATGTAGCCAGATCCTAGCATCACAACAGCTCAGAACATGGAGGCGGCAGGAGGACAAGGAAATCTTCCACTTCAAACGGATATCTTATGTGGCTCTTTTGTGCATGGGAGACTCCATCCCTGTGGAGTGACAGAAAAGTAAATGCCTCAGAGCTATAGGCTTGATAGAAGTTACATGAGTTGTTTGAGAAACAGACCTACAATATACTTCCTTCAGCTGTAATGGCTCAAGCGATTGGTCTACTGAAGTCTCTGGCAACTGCTTAAGTAGAAAACTTTTAAAGAAACCATACAGAACAAAGGAAGGAAGGACAGACAGAAGGAAGGAAAGGCAGATGGAAGGAAAGATGAAGTACTTGCCCCTTCCATTATCGAATCATCTAAGCTTTATCTAATGCCGCTCTATTACAGAACTGTGACCAACAACCTTGCAGAAAGGCAAGTTAAGTTACAACCAAAGACCAAACTGACATGGTCCTGTGAGAACAAAAATGTCTGCAGTCAGTTTGTATTGACAACCTCACGCCAGCACAGTCAGCAATGGAGGAATAGCGTATCAATAGGACAGGCAAGTCATGTTATATATCATGCATATCTGGAGCACAAGGCTTACGAGGAGCAGCTGAGGGAACCGGGGTTGTTTATTCTGGAGAAGAGGAGGCTGTGGGGAGACCTTATTTCCCTCTACAACTGCCTGAAAGGAGGGTGTACCAGGGTGGGAGTCAGCCTCTTCTCCCTGGTAACAGACGATAGGACGAGGGGGAATGGCTTGAAGCTGCACCAGGGCAGGTTTAGGCTAGACATTAGGAAAAACTTCTTCACCGAGAGGGTTGTCAGGCTCCGGAATGGGCTGCCCAGGGAGGTGGTGGAGTCCTCATCCCTGGAGGTATTTAAAAGAAGGATAGATGTGGTGCTTAGGGACATGGTTTAGTGGTGGGAAGGCAGTGTTGGTTAACGGTTGGACTTGATCTTAAAGTTATTTTCCAACCTAAATGATTCTATGATTCTATTCTATGCACATTGCTTTGTACCCCAGGGTGAGAAGAGAAGAGGAGAGGAGAGGAGAGGAGTCCCGTGTCATCCCCCCCCACACACCCCAGCAAGTTAAATTTATTGGCAAATTTCTTATCACATACATATATATCTACCAGTGGAGCCATATAAATTTACATAACAGTCCACAGAATAGTTATTTGAAAATAAGGAAATGTATGGAAGACTTTTACGCTAGGTTATTAGAGTTGTCAAGAGAGTATATGCAGGAATAAGAGGCAAAATCTAAAGATCATGGTAACTCAAGTCTTGGTTTTTTATGAACATATATTGAAGAAGAGGAGTTATCCCTCACATAAATGATAAATGTTTTTCAGAAGAGAACACTCATTACATCATTTGCTGTGAATTTAGAAGCGGTCCAAAACTGACATCCAAAACTAAGCAAAAAAGAATACAAATTTTGACTAAAATTTCTAGGGCAATATAGGAGATTCTCTTTCAATTTGTTAAAGCTACGATTCATCTGCTTAGCAGACAGCAGAATTATTTTGTAAGTTTGTCTTTAAGTGACAACCACAGCTCACAGTAACAGATCTGGTTAAACCAGATACAACTCAAACAATAATTATCTATTCATAATAATATTTAAAATGTGAGCAAAAAAAATTGGCATAGCATATATGCCAGTAAGAAGGAAAACGATATTAGCTAAAGCCAAGGAAAACTGTAGATTTAAATTTGAAGTAATCAGAAATGCTTAAGAGCAAACTGTAGATAGTAGTTCATTAAGAAAACCATTTAAACTATTTCACCCAGGCCTTTGCAGTAGGGAGAACACCTGGAGAAGCATAGTTTGATTAAGGATAACTAGCAAGGACTCTGGCAGGGAACTGTCATGCTTATCTTGCTTGTTGGAGTTCTTTGAAGATATTGCTGCTGTAAGAGATAAGCGGAATTCAGTGGATGTAATATACTCGGATTTTCAAAAGTATTTGACAAGGTTCCAAACTAGAGATTAGTAGTTGAGGTAAAGAATAAGGGTTAAAATAGGCTACTGGATAAAAAGACTGGATCAGGAGCAAAGTATAAAGTACTGCTATAGAAGGAAACTTACAAATTGGAAAGGGGTTTGGAAGGTTAATAGGCAGTGTAAAACCTAGAAATACCTTACTTATGTGACAGCACCTTGTGAACTGAATTGCCAAATATCCACATTATATATGATTGCATGCAAAGTGAATAATGAAAAAACAGTATAGAAAGCATCACAAGAAGTCATCAAAGTGAATTTGAAAATTTTCACAAGCAAGGGAAAAAAAAATAATTTGAGACTGCTGAAAACTAAACCAAATGCTAACCAGAAAAAAAAAAAAGATAAGAGGAAAACATCATTATCAAGAATATACAGCATGAAAAAAAGACAAAGCAAACAACTCTGTGGAGATTATTCTATGCCAAATGAGGTAATAGGCAATAATCATGGATGCCCGTGGTTCTTGCAGTTATTATGTATAATGCTGCTAAAGCACACAAAGGATAAAAATGTTATTTTAAAACAACAGTAATTTTAGTCAATCAAGAAAGATAAAGGAGCTGTTCTTATCACTGTTAAAGAAAACAGAACATCAAACCTGATTTCATTCTTTTGTGGAGATATACCTTTATACCACCAAGAGATTAAAGAGTGAGGAAACAATCCAATTGCAGGATTAGGATTCTAAAAGGAGAAAAAAAAAAAAAAGAATAAGTTTCTATAAGAGCCTATTAATCTACAAGTGAGTTATTTGGAAAATTTATTGTAACAAAAAGGTTGTGAGTTTAAGGAACATCTAGTGGATTATTAATAATTAGCTTTGCCATGTGAATGCAAACACACTCAGCAGTCATTGTGCCAATGCAAATCATCAACCAGGTTCAAGTGCCTTTAGATGACTGCAAAAGTAGTCAAAAATCCATTCATTCATATTAGATATCTAACAGTCCTCTCCCTTCTACATCAGTATGCAAAAAAGCAATTAAGTCAGTTGATTTGAAACCATTCCCAAGAAAATTTCTGCTCTCCAGTTTGTTTACCCTCCTTCCTTCTTCCCATATTTGCCAGGAATTTACCTACTATGATAGAAGCTTTTCCTGACCTATCTACCTTTCCCTAGAGCCTCTAATCCTAGGAGGTGTGATTTCTTTGCACAAATAAGTGTCCTTTCTCTAAATAAAATATGTCTAACTCCAAAGCATTCAGTGTTACAGAGAAACTCAAAGGATTTTGCACCATTAGATTTTAGACAAGAGAAAAACACCATGAAAACTCTTCAGATTCTCCTTTGTAGCCTCGTAATTCATTCTATAATGAATGTAAAATCCTAATTCATGTCAGGTACCATCAGCTGGCTTCCGTAAATACAGCCAACACAATGGTCCAGGAAGATTGCACATATGATCTTATTATTGCTCCATAAGGCAAGGAACTTTAAATATGTAAATATAGTAAAATAAAATAAACAAAACTTCACTAGATATTTTTTCTTATTATCATCAATAGATGCATATTGCATATGGTTGACTTAACAGGCTTTAAATTTATTCTGCTCAATCTTTGCTTCTATAATGAATGCAAATGTTGTCTCACCAAAATACAGAAGTAAGTTTTATAATATACTACCCAATGCATTCAGCTCTATTTGTACAGATGTGTTTTATAACCCAATACACACACTTTAAATCAAAGCAAACCATTTCAAAAGGCACTCAGAAGAGCAATGACATAAATAACATTGTACAGGTCCTTATTCCTTTCATATCAATAACTTCTATATCCAGTTCATTCAGGTAAGTAATTAGATTTTGTTCATTTTTAAACTGACTAAAAAAGTTCTGATCAGTTATGAAGGTGGAGAAAAAAATCACATCATAATCTTCTAGACATTTATATTACATTTGCCATGAATACAGATGCTGTAATTAGGATTTAGCCCATTCTTGTGGGAAGCAGGCTAGAAAACAAATATAACATGGTTGACTAACATGCAAAGACACTTTTAAAATCCATTGATTAAATCCTTTTAAATCCATGTTGGGTAAAGAATATTTTTGATCACAAGCATTTTTCAATCTAACTACATATTCAGTGTGATTGTAACATACCTATCATTTGTCCTGATGTACTGGAACATGGTTTGGTGTGCTGGACTAGGTAATCATCAGAATTCTGAAGTGCTGCAAAAATTGTAATCAATGCATAGTATTTCAGAAGGTATAATATTTTTTAAATATTTCCGTGTGTTTTCAAATAATTCTTTTGTAGCTAAGATGATATACAGTTTTTAGCTTTGGATTTATGCACCAGGTCTTACTCTACCATGATTTGATTTACCATACTTCACCATGATTTGGTTAGAAAAGAAAATCCATTCCTAAAGGATCAGAATGAAACACAAAAAGAAGAGGCCAGTATTTTAAGGATAAAGGCTATTCTTCTGAGATATTTCCTAACTTCAACCATCTGTAAGCTTTACTGGAGAACACGGAAACAGTCTTGGACACACAAGAGAATTCTTTGGGCAATGGATTTATTAGTAAAGATCTAAGGCTTAGAAATTATAACACTAATCTTTTTTAAAATGTGTTAAAAGAATACAGGAAACATTCTGCTTAAAATATTGAAGAGGAAACTTGAAGTCAAATATAAATTTGCTAGTCAGCCTCCACAAAACCTGTAAGCAACTAAAAGATTGGAGATAAACTTGTCTCCAAAAAGCTGTAGAAGATTTTACTGAGTTCCTTTCATCTTGCCTATAAAGACCCAGGTGGCAAGAACATATTTTTTCAGAGAGAATACTATTGCCTTATTTTTAAAGTGTGTGTTTTGCAACTGTGAGCCTTCTAGTCAAACCTTACTGATCTCTGCCTGAGTATTGGAAAGGTTGAATCTCATTCAATGACCATCTTAAACCATTAAAAGATGATGCCTTAAATGATAGGATCTGCTTGATTATACAGGAAATAAATGTGCTTGATCTGAAATGTGCCAAATGTGTATTTGTAAAGGCTTAATTCATAAGCATCACCCATGTCAAAGCAGCTCTTTGTATAAGCAAATTTGTATGATACTTATGTGACTTGAGGTATAACTCCTTTGTGTGGCAGCATAATATATAGAGAGTATATTCTACATTTTATTTGTTGTTAGTCTTCAGAAAACATATATATGCACACAAATCTGAAATTAATATTTAATATTGTTTTAGACTGTAAATGACTATTTCCCCTCCAAGGAAGAAACATGCTAAATTTCATTTCAACTGGATGAAATAATCTCCCAGATTTCTCTAATCTTTCTGGTATCTTGAATTTTGTTTTCTTAACTCTTCTATTAGCTGTGGAAACATTGTATTGTGCAACTAGGTGCTTCAAGAACAGTTTTTATCTTACTGTTTCTAACACATAAATAATTCTGGAGAACACAAAGTTAAACAGATGGGGGAAAGAAAAATAATTAATAAATAATACTTTGCAGCTATAATAACATCAGAGTTGGAGCTGACTGAGAAATCTCAATGGAATTATTTTATTTCAGTCAGTTTATGTAGCTAAAACTTTATGTTGAAATATTTTTAACAAGATTTTCACCCAGAAAAAAAAAAAAAATCATTGGATAACCTGGTCCACGATTAATTTTTTAATAGAACAGAAGAAGAGAAAGTGACTGCCCCACATCAGTAGCCTAGTGGATAGACTCAGTTAGCAACTTTAGGCCCTCAGGATCTCTGTCAGAAACAGAAGGAAATGCGATTCTCTGTTATAAGTGAATGCCTTGACTAACCTGGTTTGTCTCTCCCAAAATACCTTGACCTCATGCTGGTGTAGCATAGGATTTTCAGGCTTCAAAATTTTTCACAAGATAGAAAAGCTTTTACAACCTTCTCTGCTTGAAATCCCCTTGCTAAGATAAATACTTCTTGAATTTTAAAGCATTAAAATCTAAGACTATGGTAAATGTAGGTAACTTTCACATGAAAAATGTTACCAAAAAAATCTTCCTATAACAGCTTTTATTGGTCAGTATCTGAACTATATAGTGGCTGCAATACTTAAGTAATATATGATGAACCATATGATAAACAGAAGTGAATAATTCAGAATGATTTTTCATAAAGTAGTTTGGGTAATTCATTCACTTACTTTCTTTGAAGTTTCTCTAAGTTTTCTGTGACATAAGGATGTTGATCTCAAATAGTACCTCCTAACGTGCTACATTTTTATTATATAGACTGTCAAAAGGATAGGGACCTCAGGGCTAAGGTTGGAGAATGCGTTAGACTTCATTTGGAACCGCCACAGAATGCTGATGAAAGTCTACTGAGAGCCCAACATCTTTGTTGAGCTTTTAATGTTTAACAAAGGCAAAAAAAAAAAAAAAATCCTGATCAACTTTAATCCTGGTATTTGCTAAATAGTAAACAAGATTTACTTCCAAAACATAAAATAGAAGATGAGGAAATGTTATATAGCTTTTCTTGCTACTGACTTCACTTTGAAAAGTGTTTCTAACTAAGTGAGGAAGAGAGATTTTCCAGGGGCAAGTGTAGAGAAATATTTAAATCAGAAAATTGATTTAGAACATGAAAAATAAGTTCATAATATTTAAATTATAGCTAAAGGAGTAGAAATACCATGGAAAATACTTCTATAGCACTAACTTGTATTTTAGATAGCATTCAAGTCCTCAAATAGAGTTCATGTCCATCATAGATAAACCGAGCCAAATATGAATTCAGGATAATTGATGAGGGGGAAAAAAGCTTTTTAAATTGATGGACAGATAAAAGAAGACACTCAGGTCTTCAGCTGACAAGGAGGATCACTGACTTGAAATAACTTCTTATAAAAGCAGATCATCTGGTCACTGGTATACGATCATTTATGATGAGAAGCCAAAGGTTCAGTGCTGCCAGATATACAGTACATATCTTCAGATGCCTAAAGAGAAGCTATTGCATGTCTGTCACTTTTGAAAGTGAAATAAATTGTCCTGTCCTTTTTATTAATTTTTCTCACATTCTGAACCAGAAAGCTATGTTCTTTATCCAAAAAGTGCATTACTTCCAATACCAACAGTTTAAGCCTAAACAAGACAGTACAAATCACTTTCAACCATATAATATATTGTTTACATAATACACAATTGCTAATTCCACTGTGTTGACATTAAAATATTTTTTGCACTTAAAATATTTACTTGGTAGTTAGAACTCTGTATATCCTAACGTTCCTTTGACTTCAGAATAATATACATATATCAAGAGACTGGAAATTGTTTTATATGTTCTTCTTGGTAATAATTTTATCACTAAAAATAATGAGTTGGAAAAGAATTGCTGGCCTCGAAGAAATAAGTTAATTTCCTTATTTTTCCCTCCAGCTGCATGAAGACTATGTGGTCACTGCTTAAAAGTGTAAGCTTAGACAAATATTAGAAAGATATATATTTACTGCTATGAAGGTGTGTTTCTCCGGAAAATTTCTTTTCTCTAGGTAAAGCCATTCAGATATTAGTCAGAGTAGTTCCCCCAGAGTCCTGCAACAGTAAGCGCCTCAGAAGGATGAAAGAAATTAAGAAATTACCCTCTCTGCCTCTCTCCTCACCTCCCTTCCACAGTTCAGTAAGACTGCCACTGCTACCTAATGGCTTGGTTACTGGGTGCTACCACAGAAGCAGCAGGAGTCATGAGAGCCTGCAATATTTTTCCCAGACCTGAAACACCTCTGGACAACCCTTTTGGATGGTATATATGACATGATAGTACTGCATGCATCTACAGTAAATTAAGGCAGTACTGTTCATTTGAGGATTCATACAGCTGACATGATTAGGCATGACAGAATGATCGACCTTTTTAGGCATACCAGAATAAGCAAGTTCAGTTCTGCCTCAAGTCTCTCCAGCCCTGAATGCCTCCACATGGGATAACTGCAATTTTGCTTATTGGCTGTTTGAGTGCTTTCGCCATTTTTTAACATATTATATATAAGGTAAACCTGTAATATCATTTGATAGCTTGCTGAACACCTCTTGAAGAAAGCGGTACAGTCAATTTTGCCATCGAGGCTGCCATATAAAACTGCAACATATCAAGATTTCTCTTTTTATTGCATCACTAATTTTTTAATATATAATAAGAGGTGAGCTTGTTTTATATGTTCTTCTTGGTAATAATTTTCAATATATTTGAAGAATGATTCATGTTAATTATCAAATTATTTATAAACTATAAATAGCTTTTTTTCCCCCTGCTACCATTTAAGAGGCAGTAGAGGCAATCTTCTAGGATAAGGATTACAAACCGGTATGTTTGATGGGGGGCAGTGGGGAAGGTGTGCAAATATTTCCCAGATGCTTTTTGGGTATGTGGTTGAAAAATACTGCTGTCCCCTACATTTCTTGCTTCTATGAAAAATGGTATGTACAATGCTTTGTAGTAATCTTCTTTCTCAGATAAAGCTTGCTAGCCTAGTTACTAGGGTGTTAAACTACTAACAAAGATAAAGACCAAAGCACTTGCTTAGAACTAAATCAAGTTGTGCTTTTAAAAACTTATCTAAATCAAAAGCCTATGAAGATATTGAGATAGGGGCTTGAGTAATAAATAAGATGAATCAGAATTGTTTGTTTACATGCCCAAACTTAATAGAATTGGTATTGCAGCACCCTTGCAAAATGAATTGCATAACTTGAAGAATAAGATATGACTTATTTAAAAATGACAGAGAAAGCAAAGTGGGAACTGAAGCAGCACTCAGTATATCAACATAATGTTAGCTGTTACTAGGTTACTGTGCTGGTCCTGGGTGGGATAGAGTTAATTTTCTTCATAGCCGCTCATATTTTACTCTGTTTTGAATTTGTGACCCAAACAGTGTTACAAAACAGGGATGTCTTCGCTATTGCTGAGCAGAGCTTACACAGAATGAAGGCCTTTTCTGTTTCTCACCCCACCCCACTAGCGAGGAAGCTGGGGGTGCACAAGAAGCTGGGAGGGGGCACAGCTGGGACAGCTGACCCCAGCTGAGCAAAGGAATATTCCAGGCCATATGACGTCATGCTCAGCAGCAAAATCTAGGGGTAGAAGGAGGAAGAAGGGGATGTTCAGAGTTATGTTACGCGTGATGGAGCCCTGCTTTCCTGGAGAGGGCTGAACACCTGCCTGCCAGTGGGAAGTAGTGAATGAATTCCTTATTTTGCTTTGCTTGTGCGTGCTGCCTTTTCTTTACCTATTAAACTGTCTGTATCTCAATCCTCACTTTTACACTTCTGATTTCTCACTTTTACGCTTCTGATTTTTCTCCCCCATCCCGCTGTGGGAGAGTAAACGAACGAGTGGCTGTGTGGTGCTCAGCTGCCTGTTAACCCACAACAGTTACCCATAACTGACAAGCAAGTGATCCTTGAAAAGATTATGGAGCACTATACAAATGCATAATTAGTCTTCAGAGAATATTGATACCAACTCTTACATTCACCTACATAACAAGTAAAAAAAGGGATATCACACGAACCTTTACTCTCTGTAAAACATGCCAGAAGTTTCACCCTCCTGATACAATTGATTTCACCAGAATTTACAGCACGTGTGTCAATCTCCTAACTTAGAGACATTTTCACCTGTTTAAGAGAACTTCCAGCTTCACTTAGTTAAGATAACAGAACTAAAATGACTTTGTAGCAAGTACTCTTATTTTGAATATATTTGCTATGCGCAAGTGGAAGAAGACAGAAAAAGCATTTATATATGTTTGGTGCTTAAAAATAGCATTTTCACAAGTTGAGGAGTAATTTATGACTTAAATCAACTAACTTTATGAACAGAAAAATGTGAATTCCAACTAAAATTATTACATTATATATTTCAAAAATCTGTAATTAAGAAACACTAATGACGGTATTGGCTTAGAGGATTATAAAAAACAGACATTAAAAATAATAAAAAGTATCATACAGCAAATGAAGACTGGAATTTTATATCAGTGACTACAAATTAAAAACTAGGGAGACAGGAGGACAAAAAATATCTGACTATTAATTTTGGAAGATGCAAGGAAATATATTCTAATAATGGTAAATGGTAAAACTGTCAACAGCAACACAAAGCTCATAGAAGTATGTAATAAACATTGCTCATTGGTATTTGGGAAAATATGTGGTGATAAATGAATTACATAGAATAAGAATTCCTTTCCACTTCATCAATAATTTCAGAGGACACTTCATTTTCTTAATTTAGTAGCTTAAAAATTGTGGTTCAGATAATTTTTACTTGAGAATTTTAAGAGAGTTTGTCAAGGAGTTTTCTAGATTATTAATACAGATTTTCAACAAGCCTTAGACCTTTATGAGATACTTATTTAGCATGAGACTAAGCATTTAAATTAAAAATAAATGTAAAGTATTACACTGGTTGAGCCCAGATATGTTCAACTATTGTATTAAATTTGGCAAAAAGGCACTGAAAAATCTTAGAGGTGCTCTCTATCTCCATAACTGTAGCTCTTTACCTTATGAAAGGTTTAAAACAATCTAAGTAGATTAAAATCTTATTTAGCATTCAAAATCCGAAAGTATAAAATCCAAAGTCTTGCATTTAAGGATAAGAAAAGAATAATCAAAAATTCTGTATTGTGTTACATTTAATGATGTATGAGAAAGTTTTCCATGAAAAGGAGACTCTAACTTGATATGGTTACAATTCTTTAAGAAGAATTTTCAATGGAAAAGCAGTTATGCAGTCATATTAAGCAACATCTGCCAGTAATTAACACAGACTTGAATACCTTAACTTTGGCTATTAGTTACGGTAGAAGACAGGGGTTACCACACAGCAGGATCTGTGGCTTAGCTTTGCAATCATGAGCAGTAACATGGCTGGGTTTAAATGTGGCACGTTACAATTACTCTTAGTGACTGAGACAGCTCTTCATCATCCTTGCCAGCAGCCTAAGCTGGCACACACTTGCCTTAACATGAAGCTGTCTTTGTGATACAAAGTTATTTTCTCCTCACTTTTCTGTCAGACCTTTTAAACTGACTGATTTTTACTCCGTTGTGCTGTTATCTTTTGCACTCACCTCTGCTCTACATCCAAATCCACTGAGCACTCTGAAGGTCCAGTATCTTCTACTAAGTGCTCAGTCTCCTAGCTTTAATCAGGTAGCAGGAAGATTTCATGCTTGTGCTACAAGCAGTATGATCTGTGAATACAAGTTATCTACATCTTTTGTAACTATGTCAGAAGGAATATCGTATTCTGATCTCAAAAGCACAGATATATTTATAGTCAGAGTAGAAAAGGAACAGCTTCCCCACAGAACAGAAACTTGAAACCTAGTATTTTGTACAAGAATGTAGAAAGAACGTAAAAAGACCTTCTGCTTTAAAAACATTGGTCCGAGGAAGCTTGATTAAAATAATGACATTGAACTGTACCTAAATAGCAACAGATCCTAGCTGGTTTGCACTGGGATGAACGTGGGAATTTGAAAAGCTGAGAGAGAATATTAACAATCTTATTAATTTAAGGGGACTCCATCTCTGATGCTTTGTGGCCACTAGCTCTAGCAATATGCAAACCCCACTGTGCTGGTACCACAGTATTTCTGAAGATATTAATTCAATAAACACACTACCATACTGCAACAGCTTTTTCTTGCAGAATTGTGTTGATTGGTGGTACAGTATTTCACCATTTTAGATAACAGTCATCCAAAGCATCTCAGACAGACAACGGAGAGTTTAAATACTCCATGGGTTTTTAACAGTTCCTTATTAGCATCTCTTAAAATGCCTCAACTTGTTTCCCTCCTTGTCTTCCCTGAAGTAAAATGCGTGTGGCTGCAGCTGTAAAATTTCAGTCATTGTCATTTTTGCTGCAGTTAGGTTTTTCACTTAAACTTGATTATGATCCATTTCTGAGATGCCAATCAGAAAAGCAATATACTAAGAGGAGTAACATGCATAATAGACATGAAAACAAGAATGAAAGACTACTTTTTTATTATATCATTAGTTGGCTCTGTAACTTTTTCTTACATTATCCTACTTCCTTCCTGAGCACTCATATCCTCAGTATTTAGATATGGTCCATTATGATACCTATCTACAATCTTCTTTCCAAATACTCTCATTTCTGTTCCACAGGACAGTCTACGTGTACATTTTGAAATGGAGTAAGGTAGAATTACATTAACAAAAATGCATCATAAAACCACATAGTTGAGTACTGTGGCACATACGGCCACCTTCACTCTTTAAAGTAACTTCAGTTGATCTTAGAGTATTGTATCTAATATTAGTTCAGGCTCTATATTACCCTTATCATGACAGTAACTGTAATTCCTGTCGAAAATTGAGCAACAGGACTAGCAGCCACCAATTGGTTTTGGGCATCTTCCAGACTCAGATGCAGTATGAAATGTGGAAAGGGAAGAGAACTGGAGAAACAAAAGTGTGAAGGAGAACACCATTAAACATAATACGCACTTTGAAGCATGTTTGTAGGCATAACACTTTAAGACAACTAGAATTATAAAAAAAAACCCCATAAAACAAAGCTGCAAGAAGGGGACAAGCATTAGTTATGGCCCAGAGATCCTGCCACTGAAAGATCCCAGGCAATGTGCTTTACAGCTTCACCTCTAGTTCCTTTCAACTGCATATCCAATTCAATTTTTATATTCTTGACAGGAACAGCCACATACCATAGCTTTGTATAATAAACAGAACAGAGATGCTGGAATTGAATCCCCCTGCTCTCATTAGTACTTTTGCTAAGGAGGAAAAAAAAAACCACAGGCTTGAATTCTGTCCAAACTGTCTGCTACCATGGAAATTGAAAATCATCTTGGTAAGGAAATGCTACATTGTATCTACTATTTCAGCCAAAGTACAGCCTGTAGCAGTCGAGATTTTGGAAGAACTTCATCCCGTGACCTGAGAGCTGTTCAGTACATCCTGTGAGATAATTAATGGCCTCAATTCCTGCTCACTGAAAATCCAGAAGAAGCTGAAGAAGTTTGTCACTTTGCAGGAAGCACTTGGCATCTTTGCATTCTTAGGTCTTAAAGCCACATCTAAGAAACAGCTCTTCTTTCCTTCTTATAGAAGTAGCTTGCATGTTAAGGACATGCAGTTGTTAATACTGATGACAATAAAACAAAAGCTCAATCCAATTTAAAAAATATCTTATTTTCATTTGTGGTCAGTCTGGAACAAGTTGTTGAAGTAATTTAATGAGCCATAAAGTAGTAGAAGTTAAGTATTTCAATATTTTTAAAAAGGAAGCCTTTTCTCTTCATTCAGTAGGAAGAGCTTGTGGGTTTTCCTTTTGTATTTTAGACTAGAAAATATTTGTCTGCAACATCTAGGATGACCTTTTTTTTTTCCTCCTTTCTATTTAAGAAAATATATTGATTTGTACAACAGCAAAAACAGAACAGACATCTGCTACATATTCAAACAATGTAGGACAGTATTATTGTGTCTGCATACAAAACACTAGAAGCAGATAAAAAAATTAGAGGTTCAGAAGAGTAGAAAGTATGATGTAATGGTAACATATCAATTGCAGAAAGACTGTAAAGTAGAAAATAATTTTTCACATATATTTAACCTATTGTTTTAAAAGAAAGACAGTTTTACCAAGGCATCAAATAGACCATTGAATCTCTTTTTGCCCTTAGTTTCACTGTGTACACAGAAATAAACCTGTACTTCAAACTGTTTATAGGTCTTCAGAGGAAGTACTTATCCTGTCTTCTTGCACAGTCTTAAATCAAAAAGAACGTAAATTCTGGCCTTCCCTTTACTATTATTCCTATTTTAATGAGGCTAAACTGAAAACATTTGCAATCTAAATTTTGAAAGCTGCAGGGTTTGTCAAGCTTCCAGTATTTTACAACGTCTCTCCTGGCTGTCAATACAGGCAGATGTAAAAATTTCCTCAAGTGTGCCTTGTCTGGTAGTTCATTTATACCTTGAAACAGGCAGATGTCAGGGGAAAGCATGAGGGTAGAACTCATAATCTTTCTGACAGGAATGTTAACATTGTTCCAAAAATTCAATATGAGCCTAATTCTGCTCCCATTAAAGTCAGTCAGATTTTGGCTCTTGACTTGAATGGATGTAGAAATAGAGCTGAGGAGAGTCCATACAAACAGCTCTTGGGGAACAGTGACATTCTAGATTTTGAATAGTTGGATGACCACTCATTGTGAAATTAGGTCATTTTCTTTAGATTCTACTAGATGCTGATAGCAGTTTATCACACACTGCCTTTCACAGATGAATATGTCCATTTATTTGCTGAAACAAATCTGCTCATTTCCTCTCTAGTGTACTTATCATATGCCAACATTTCACAGTAGAGCCAGAACCAGTTCTGTTCTGCCTTCCTCCTAACACTCCTTAATGTGACAACAGTCCTCAGTCCCAATTCTTGTTCCCTCCTTCAGCCACCTTTGACACAAGGCGAACAGGCCTCCTCAACAGTGTCAGTTTATAACTATGTTCAGAGTTTCTGATACAGTTTCAGTGCAGGATTTTTAACCATGGTGAGCAACATGTGTCAGAAGTAATCATGAAGAAGTAGGCATTTGGAAGACAGGCTGGTCTTCATTACCATATAAATGTAAACAGCTTGATCTTCAGCTCCTCACAACACATATTAGTAGATATAAAAATATCCTGAGCTGGAAGAACCTTTAGGCTTCAGGTTTTCCTTTTCCTCCTTTTAGTGGGCAAAGCCATGTTACTCATATTACTTACTAGGGATCCCCCCAGGATACTTTCTTCCCTCAGCATGAAATATGATCTATAGATAAGATCATAATACTTCATGCTTCTTCCGTCAAATGTTCCTAAAGCAATTATCAGAAAAGTCTCTTCAACAGGAAAAAGCTCTGCCATTACACCTTCAGGAATAACTTTGTATTTAAACACCCTCCTCTCCTCCTCTCTTCAGTTTCACATCAGTAGCCAGCTGAAACCACAATGGTCCTCAGCCCCCTCCTGCCAGATGCATTCTCTGTAAAGACTTCACAACCTCCCTGAATAACAGCCAGTTACACATACAGGGAGAAAAGACAGCTTTTGCTGGTCAGATGAGAGTAATTTATGAGTAAGTGTCCTCTTTTGTCTGTTTTTGGTGAGGGGTATGATTGTTTTGTTTCAAGTTTGTTGCCTGAAACTGTTTCTGGAGTTGTGGATCTCTCTCTTCATCCTACACTAAATGCATGTCTGTGACATTTTTACATTTTGATGCCTAAATTCTTTCTGCCTGGAACTTGGAATGCCTTCTCCCAAGCACAAGCAAGTGCTCAAGAGGCTCAGACCAGATCCATAATAGCTAACCCAAAGGTCATTGGAAGTTGTCTTTGACACCAAAACTAGGAGTCATGCCTAAACTTGGTGAGTTTCCAGAGCAAGGAAACTCTCAGATTCCCATTTCATTGACACTCTACTTCCTTCATTAAAGATGAAGGAGCAGAACAAGTATCTTCTCTTTTTATTTCCTTTCTGTAACAATCATTCTTTTATTCTCTCTCCTTTGATTACATTGTTGCCCCCATTTACTCACACAAGTTAGAAAATACTAATCGGAGGCACCTGCAAGACCTCTTCCTGAGCAAGTCATACTTTTAAAATGTGTTTATCTGCAAACACCATTGTGAGGTAGGAGAGTAAGAGTTAACACTGTTATTAAATTAAGCAACAAAGGAACTACATGAATTCATCACCCTTGTTATTAAGCAAGGAAGAAAATCCACTTAGCTTGGTAGTTCAGATACCTTATATTTACTCTTTTTATCTGAGGTTTTAGTGTTGATGGTTCAGGTTTTGCAATTTGTAAAAAAAAGGTCTTGTACTATCTGTACAGCACTTGCTTAAGTATTGGTTAATCATAAAACACTAATAGGCAGAGGGCATTGATTTTCTGAAAATCAGACACAAAACCCCATATTGCAGAGAAACGATTCCATTATTTATTTTCTGACCTTAACAAATATTGCATAAGGCACATTTTTTTAATACATATTTTTAATACTTACATTTTTGCCTTCTATATATTTACAATCTTTCATAAATAAATATGCCCTGAAGTTTCTGGCTACCATTTAGTTTGCCTACAGTGAAGCACTAGAAAGTAAGGTTTCACAGAGATATATAATACAGACTGGGAAGTGCTCTCTACTTGCTGCTTTGCAAAATTTGCTCTATTGGCAACATTCATTAGAATAATTATACAATCATAGGAGTCTTTAAGTTGGAAAAGACCTTCAACATCATCAAGTCCAACTGTTAGCCTAGTACTGCCAAGTCCACCACTAAACCGTGTCCCTAAGCACCTCCTCTACCTGTCTTTTAAATACCTCCTAGGATGGGGACTCAACCACTTCCCTGGTCAGGCCATTCCAATGTTGACAACTCTTTTAGTGAAGAAATTTTTTGTAGTATCCAATCTAAACCTCCCCTGCTGCAATTTGAGGCCATTTCCTCTTGTCCTATCACTTGTGACTTGAGAAGAGACTGACACCCACCTCACTACAACCTCCCTTCTCTGTAGAGAAAGATAAGGTGTCCCCTGAGTCTCCTTTTCCCCAGGCTGAACAACCCATTTCCTCAGCTGCTCCTTGTAAGACTTGTGCTCCAGACCCTTCACCAGCTTTGTTGCTCTTTGGCTGTACTCCAGCACCTCAATGTCTGTCTTGTAATGAGGGGCCCAAAACGGAACACAGTATTCAATGTGCAGTCTCACTAGTGCTGTGTACAGGGGGACAACCAATTCCCTAGTCCTGCTGGCCACACGATTCCTGATACAAGCCAGGATGCTATTGGCCTTGGCTACCAGGGCACGCTTCTGGGAAAAACACCCCCAGGTCCTTCTCCACTGGGCAACTTTCCAGTCACTGGACTGTCACCCAAGCCTGTAGCGTTGCATGGGCTTGTTGTGACCCAAGTGCAGGACCTGGCACTTGGCCTTGTTGAACCTCATAAAACTGGCCTTGGCCCATCGATCCAGCCTGTCCAGATGCCTCTGTAGAGCCTTTCTACCCTCAGGCAGATCGACACTCGCACCCCACTTGGTGTCATCTGCAAAGTTACTGAGGGTGCACTCAAATCCCCTGTTTGCAGATAAAAAAATTATGCCAAGGTGTCACCCTGAAGCGTGACAAAATCATAATGTGGAAATGTACATCCATCACAGTTAGTTTGAGTCACTGATAAGACTGAAACTGATAGCACTGACAAATTTGCTGCAATGAGTCATAATGTTAAATACTGAAATGGCATCTGAGTTTTGTTCTGTTAACTTTGTTCAATTTACTACTTGCTGATATTCCTTTTACAAATTTCCTTTGTTTTGACCTTTCCAAGATTCTGCTGAAAACTCTGTGCTGACGAACAGCATACAAATCAGAAAACAGAATTATTTATACCATTTCATAGATTGTGTATTGAATAACATGAAAGAGATCTCCAGGTCCAGAGACAAAATGGGACACAAAGGGGGGCAGAGGGGTGGGAGGTGGGGGAATTAAAGATAATAATAGCTGCATGGGTATAAAAAACAGATATTCCTGTATGTAATGTTTTTCATATTTTCAGACAGCTACGTATATAACTGCAAGCTGGTACTAAACTACAAGAGGAAATTCATTTAACATGAGGTCCATAAAATTGACCTAATAGTAATATACTACTAGCTCATTAAAAGATGAAACCTTATACAACACCATAAATGTATAATGCCACCTTGAGTCAAATATAAGACATTTTATTAGACAACTATAAGACATTTCTTATTTCTGGGTCCAAATACCAGAATTTGGGGAACTGAATAAATTCCATATGTAAAGAAAGATCTGCAGCCTAACCTGAAGCTTGGAGAGAAAGGCCAAAGCATACAGCAAACAATCACAAAGATGTCCAGGATGAATGAATTTCTGAGAGGAAATGTTCTCAGTACAGCAAGTCAAACAGAAAAACGCATTTGAAGAAAAACTAAGGGGGTCTTGGCTTGTGACCTGAGTGAAGCAAAGTGAACAAAGTTTAATGGGTAGATGATAAATCTGAAAGCTTGGTGGTAAGTCTAATGGATGAATGATACAAATCAATGTTCGCACCATTCTATAAAATGCAATATATGTGATATATATGCTAGAAATGTGTATCTCCAAAGTATATACAGCATCAACAGAGTTCAATCTGTGTTACATAAACCGCTCTTACAATGGACAAGACATAGAAATTGATCTCGACAATACTCCATTCATATCAGTTAGCTACAGGTACAAAAAGAGAGATCGGAAAAAAAGGGCTCCTTCTAGGGCTGAAATTACAGGTGTTAAGGAGGGTAATCAAATGTCTCTGAGATTATATTCAAGAGAGTTTGATTCCCCACGTTAATGTGAGGAGGTCCCAGAATTTCACTGACAACACCACTTGCTATCATGATTTGGAGATCAATAAAGTTGTATCTCAGTGGCATATCACCAAAGGAGACAACAATTGAGGTGCTTACTTAGCTCCAGCATAACTGAATTTAAAACAAAAACAAAACCAAAAACCAACCAAACAAAAAACCAAAAAAAACAGCAAACATTCATCATCCACATTTTGACTTAGCTGTCTTCATTATTTTATGGAGGACTTGCTTGAAAACATATAGTAGCCTTTGCTTCATCAGTGTGTTGCTACCTTTCCCCTGCCACATGAATTTAGGAACCTATGCATAGCTGCAGAAATTATTAAAAAGGCCAGAAAAGAAAAACAGACTATCTTCAATCCTGACTCACAAAGTACATTCTCCAGCTGTCAACTCATTGACTGGTCACCTTACTCTTTTTTTTTACGCTTTGATCATTAAAGTTCTCGCAGTGGCCTCAGGTACATGTTCAATCAGAGAGGAGACAGAATTAGTCTTGAAGATAGAAACACTCAGTGTGAATGAAGGGATTCTCATTATGCTCCAGCAAGTTTTATTGGATAACAGTGAGCAATATTACTCAACCTAACTCTGTGCTAAGTCACACCAACAGATCAGCAGATCATTTTGCGTGGGAGTTTCAGATATACTTAGCAGGCTGAAAAATACCAGCACTGACATTTCATCCTTGTCTGTATCCCTGAGGACATTATCCATCAAAATAAATGCCATCATATCTATGCAACTTACATTAAGACTGGAAGAGATCCAAGACATTGTAAATGTGTTAGAACAGTTGCATTTGGCCCAGAGGAACTGGAGAATAAGAGTAGAGAAGTTTCAAACCCCATCAAAATGGGGATGAAAAACCTCTATTGATGTTAGCTTTATTATCCCAGTTGATTAGAAACTGTCACAATCACTTACATTAATTGAAACACAAAAAGGGCTTTAAATTCACACAACTAAAGATAATCTACTCATGTTTTGAGATCACCATGGTATTTAACTATCATTTGCTATACAGTCTCTGAGAAATTAAAATTGAGAGAAGTTCTATACCATCATGAACATGAACCAAACTGCTATTACAAAGCAGTTACATTTTAAAAAGGGTTAGCAATCAAAGATAATTGTGTTCACAATTTGTTCTGATCACTTCTGTTACCCATATATATCCATTTGATTTTCCACTATATGTCCCTTTTTGTCAAGTGATTCAAAATATATCAGCTGCTCCAATCACATTGTAATCACTTCATTTTACAATGCAACACAGCATGATGTAATGGAGCCTAAACAATTCTACACTGTGTGGCCATACAAAGAAGTTCTATAGCATTTTTCAAATGTCAGGCTGTAAGACTCCTGAAGTATCCATCTATCCCTTTGGTTTGTTTTTCCAGTGCCATCCACCAGAGAGAGACCATCCACAACACCAGAACGAGAGGACAAGACACTCTTCTCCTGCCCCACACAGCTGTAATTTCAAAGTGAAATAGTCCTGGTTCTACTGGACTGAATTATTTAGTCATCAGAATCTGAAACAAAGAGGTTCTATAGAGATGGAAAAAATATGTGGGTTGAATGACAAACAAAGTATTATTTACTGAATGTATTAAAAATTGTTTTTCCAGACACATTTCATCAAAGCAAAGCTCCATTCCTGGGAAAACAGCTATATTCACAATCAAGACAGATGTACAAGTCATGTGAAATAAGGCTGCCACTGGACTGAATTATTTAGTTGTTTGCTAGAGACTTGATCAAATTCAGCCTCCTTGTAAACAGACAAATTTAAATGGGACACAGTTTGAGGTGTTCTACATCCTGATTGAATTTGATCCTCTGAGTGCATTGGATCTCTGGAAATGCTAGTGTAAGAATGTTGTCCTCTTAGTGAATGTAAATTTGCAGGTATGTTTTGGATTAAATAGTCCGTAAGACTCAATAGCATCATTCAAAAAAACCCAGTAATCAATCAATCATGTATGCACGAAGGAGCTTGAATTTCCAATGTGGTCAACCCATGAAAAATCTGTCAATGGTAGACAATTGAATGCAACTTCATTTTCAATAACATGTTTCTTTTCTTGGAAAGGTGAAGTCTTTTTCTCATCATATATCCAGATCTGAACAATTTCCTTCCTATAACATTAACTGTCTGTTTAAATACCCTTTAAATTTACTGACTACATTCAAATTTGTTCTTCCAACAGATCACTCTGAATTTTAGAAAACTTTGCCTTTTCTGTAACTCATGTTCATGCAAGTAACAGAAGATATTGGAAAAAATTGCTCATAGAAGAAAGAAGTGTGATTGTATTTAAAGATTCCCAAATATACCTAATTTATGTTAATATGATATCTAAACAATATGTGAATAGAGTTTTTTCATATTGAGCCACCACATTACCTCTGTTGCAAATGAATTAATGGTTTACTGGTTTAAGTAGCCAATATTTTAATATTTATTGCAGATTTTCATTACTTTGTGTTGACAATTGCAGCTTCTGTAGCATATACCACATAATTTTATTTGCTTAGGAGCAGAGCAATACCTTTTTATTCCTTTTTACACAGTTTCAGTTTTCAGCTCTTCATTAGCCAGAATAGCATAAAATGCAAGGAAATGAAGTGTGAAACTTTACAGAAAGGAATGATCTTGCCATTTTCACCATAACTCCAAATCAGTTCTCTTAAGTTTGTAAGAAACCATAAAGGGTTTAGATTAAAACATGACTACAGTTATTTTATATCATGCCTACAAGATTTATAATAATGGTGGAAGATGTACTTCACATTGGATTTTTTTTTTTTAAATTATAGAATATAGCTATTTTTATAAAATCTTATACCACTGGTAAGACACATATAATAAGATAATCTAAAGCCATAGTGATCTTGTGGAATCTAAATAAAAATAATAAAAATGTGGAAACTCATTACACAAAGTAAAAGAAAGAGCAGGTAAACCAGACAGGAAAGTATAGCAGTTTTATTATAGCTCAAATGAAAGAAGTGTGACAAGTGTTCTCAGTGGTAAAAAGCTATGGGCGAAGTGTATAAGCATGCAGGCTATTGCTTAAGTAAAGATACATTGCTGTGATCCTTCACATTTTAATATTTAGTAAATCCAAGATCAGAGTATGATTGTAATTGTTGCCAAGCACTAGGAATATTGTTTCTGTGGGGTTTTTATCTCAACAAAAATGTGTTTGTGCTTGCACTAGAGCAAGAACCATGACCGACTTTTTTAATTTAATTTGAGGATGAAAACTCCTATTGAAAAAGAAGAGTGCTCAGCAACCAATGGTCATAGAAGATGTTAATCAATCACACAGTCAGCTGATACACCTCTGCTAAAAAAAAAGGTAATGACAAAAGAGTTCCTGATGACCAAATCTGACCAAAGGCAATAAGCAGCCTGTAGTAGTAGTTCACTAGAGTAGTTCACTAGCAGGGTTTCACTAGAGGATACTGGTGTTCAGCTGAGGTGCTGAGACAAGGTTTCAACAAGTTTGTCCTAGTAGATCACTTGATATAGATCAGCATAACAAAAAGGAGAGGTGGGCCCCCATCACATCCGTTACAGAATAGGGAGGTCACAAGAGGAACTGCAACATTTTGTGTACAGATTAATGCTAACAGTCTGCCAGAATAAAAGGAGAGAGGAATTGCTTGTACCTTTTTTGCGAGAAAATGGATTGATACTTGATTTAGAAAACCATTTCTGTGAAGCTGGTAAAGGTTAGCATGAGAACAAGTAGAAATTATCCCAGCAGTATACCTCTGTGCAGACTTAAAGGCAACAAGTTCCTTGAGTCACTCAAGGGCTACAAATGGACAGAAACTCTTCCTCAGTTATGGTACCCTCAAAAATAAGAATGTGGGTGTATCTCCGTCAAGTGCTGAGAATGGGTCCTGACTCTCCACCACAGAAACAGGGTAAATACCCTTAGGCTGTGTAGGACAGCCTAGAGCCCACCATCTTGTCAGTGGAGCAGGGAGTAAATGTACAAAAGCCAAGAACCTGTAGCAGTTTGCCCTGTCCTGAATGACACAATATTCCATGGCCACATTCAAATTATGTGCAAAACCTGCATAACACAATAAAAAGGGGTAGAACCCAGGAAGTGCATGTATAGAAATTTTAACCACATTATTGAGTCTTTGTCAACATAGAAGTGTTCGGGTTTTTAACTTGTTTTCTTTCTTCATAATAACTAGGATTCTTAGATTAGACTCTTAAGCTTTCAAATATACTAACAATAAATTCCTGCCTTTATATAAGATAAAATAACAAGATTTTGAATGTAATGTGGCCAAACTGCCAAGTAACTATACAGTAGATTTGGCCGGTGGCAGAAAGAGGTAGCACAGGGAGGAAATACTACCAAAGATTAATACAAATCAGTCAAGTGTTCCATTGCAAGAAACATCCAACATGCTCCAGTCAGAGATACACAGTATTCATAGAGAGCTTGGCTGATACTAGCAAAAGTTTTTAGATCTTTAACTTCCACTGGAAAAAGGAATTTCCAGCAGAAGGTATGTATATAAACATTTCAAAGGGATTAGATCTTATAACCTTAATACATGTTTCTTAGTTAGCTCACCCTATCAGAATTACCATTAACAACAATTACAGAAGAAATGAGTGGCTGATCTTCTAAAATTATGATATAAAATTTTATAGGTCTTATATCATTGTTAAAAGTGTTTTGCAAAAAAATACATTAATATGTACTGAATTCAGTAGTTTTAGAGGGTCCAGTAAACAAAACGGAAAACCTTTTATCACCTCCCTAGATTAACTTGACATAATAGTGTGGGAGACACTGTAGGTGACTAAGTCACTAATGTAGCAGAAACCACATGGAGTTCAGGTTATAATTTTTATTCCCAACAGTGATTATCTGAAGTTGTAAATAGTGAAAAAATTTAGTCTCTCTTTATTGGCTGGAACTCTGAAAATCTCCATATTACTAACAGTATGTACGATGTTCCAGTTAAAGGGAATGCGATACTTCAAAACTGAGAAGCTTTTCCAAAGCGCCCATTTTCTCACCATGTGGTAGACAGGTTAGTACTTCTTTTAAGGAAGTCATTCTGGTGTTATAAATTGCCTTTAACAAAAGGATAACATTGCAGTCATGAAGCTAGTTATAGAAAATACCAACCATCCCCTCAAGGTCAAAACACCACTGAATATGCTAATTAGTGACATACATTTAGCCGGACCAACACCATGCTTTCACTACATTATTTAAGGATGACAGTGTTATCTCTATTTTTTTGTCACAAAAAAAAGTTATCTTGCTGTCCTGAGAACCATGCAACTGCTGTGAGTGAGAGGAACAAACTGGAAGAACACAACATTGCCTACGTAATATTTTTCATTCTGCATTACTCCTTGCTGTGTATAAAGAGGTCTGTCCTATGGAAATAATAACTAGAAAAATTGCATTTAAACCCCAGCATAATTCTATTTGTATCACTAAAGGATATTTTAACATCCCAGAGTTTCAAATACTCTTCTCTCATCTAGTTTTAGATATCCAATATACATGGGTTCCTCTGGAATCTACTCTGTGGCCAAAAAGCAGTAACCTTTAATACTTCAGTCTACACAAATAAATATAGTAAAAAATGTTCTTTAAAAAAAAATGGCAAGTAGTTTCAAGCAGTCTATTTACTAAGAATAATTTTGTTTCTCTTTCTTAAAACTTCTTACTATGTCCATAAGAGTTAAGGAGGGGTTGGTAATTTCAGGTACTATGTAGATGAAATCTACACCTGCAATTTCAAATAATCTTTAAAAGCATGTAACCATGTTTTTTTCCATGTTTATACTCTTTGGAGTATACTTAATACACACATAGTGATGTTTACAAAACACTGTCTGACATTAAACACCTCTTTGTGTAGCCCAAAGTGAAGTTAATTACAGGGAGCACTGACTGTTCTTTTACCACCTATTTCTTTAGTGTCATGCCTTCACACACCAAAATATGTAAACAGAGTCAGCTTTACCTGATGTATCACAAGAGCCATATTACTGGAGGCAGCTTAAGAATATGTACTTATTGTGAGGCAACAATTCTAATGGTTTTTCACTTAAATTACTTAATACTGCCTAAGAGTGGTTACCTTAGAGGATCAGACCAGTGCATACAGACCTAAAACAGTGTTGCAAACCTGTAACACAGTTGTATACGCCTCTTAATTCACATCACTGAAAATACAGAGAAACAATATCAAACAGCTATTTTATCTTAATAGTATTTTCTTTCATATAAAAATTTTAATTAGATTTACTAGGCGGTAAGAGCAAGGAACTTTGTTTCCCATTTGTAAAAACCGAGAAAACCAAATTAGATGTCATTCTGCTATTATCTCAATTTTTCCATAAATAAGAAGGAAGGAAAGTAAGAAAATGTTAGCATAAAATGAGATTAAGTGACAGGCTCTAATTTTCCCCATATCAAATTTAAGGGCTAAATTCTTACTAAAAAACTGAAGTTATCTAACAATACCTAATAAAGCATTTCATACCTCCATATTCTACAGTGGTATTTCAGCATAACAACTAGGATTTAGCCTATCTTACTGTCATTTTGCCCAGTTAGGATGTGCCACTACATTAGCACTTGCTAATGTAGAGTGTAGTGAGCTCTAGTGTAGAGCTATGGGAGTGATCTGCAAAGAACAGATGGTGATTAGAGTTAATTCCAGAAGTGGCTCAGGGTTGATTCAGCCGGAGCCCAGTTTCATTTCACCCAGGAAGAATTGAATCTATGTTCTCTGGGACCATGGGGCAGCATGTATCCAAGTAGGGCTTATCTGGAAATTCTCTGTGAAAGTGAGCTTCTGTTCAAAACAACACTACAACACTAATGTAGGTACATCCCATGATTTTGAAAAAGTGCCCTTAAAGCCCTCTTGGTAACCTAGGGTTTATAAAGCCAGACCTGAACTTAAATTTACAATATCTACGGTGTCCTAAACAAGGGATAGTTGGATTTAAAAAAGGTGATATTTGCCAATTCACTAGCCATCTTCTGCAATACTGAACTTGGGTGTGCTACTGCTGCCATAATTAAATTGGGATTATTAACCTAGTACCTTAGATATTAACTTCAGATGTAATTCATTCCAAAAGGATGCAAATTGAACAAATACTATACACATTTAATATCATCAGTGTCCACCTACATCTCATAATCCTAGCACACTGACAGGAAAAATTTTCAACAGATCATAACCAACATTCATGTGATATATTACAGGCAATGCTATAGCTGTGTCATCTATTCCTATATGCTTGTTTAATATCTATAAATACTTTTTACTTCAGAAAAACCAGAAGCAGTTTTAAAATAATACTGATGTGAACCTATGCAATATCAGATCAAAGAGTGTTCCAGTAAATCTTGGCATATTATATACGTTTGGGATTTGATTCTACAATTTCAAGGCTCCCACTCATTTCTATTATGCCAGAGTCTTTCTAAAAGTTAACTGAAATGGTAAATGAGACCAATGCAGTGAAAAGATGACAAATAGGTGTAGCCTGATGCCTAAAACCTCTGTGTTATCAATGATAAAGTGTTGGGGTGTTCCTTGAAACTGCCAAAACTTTGCCCCCATGCCTACACTTGGAAAATGTTTCTCTGTTTTACACCGTACCAGTAGCATAAAGGGACCTTAAAACAGATGTGGAGTCTGTAACAATTATATACAGCTACAGTGATAACTGTATATAACAGTATACAGTTATACTCCAGTACACTGTTACTGCGGTTATAACAGTAGAATCCACACCGGTCTAAGCCTGAACAAGAGTCCACACTTGGATTTTCAGTTGCCGAAGTAGTTGCGAGCTTCAGTCACAGATGTGTCCCATATCAAATCAGCTATATGACTCGCTATGAAAATTACAGTACAAGGTAAACCCTCTATTTTTATCCTTCTTATATGTAAGGAAACGTATGTGAGGAAAATAGAAAAAAATCCTACTCTTGTAAATGAGTATTCAATAATAAGAGAAAATATTTATTAAAAATAAAATATGCTATTTCAAATAATTCAGTTAAAAATAAGAAGAGCAACAAGGCTGAAAAATTAAGTGGATTATTTGATCAATTGTTTATGTGACATTTTGAGGCTATAACATTTTATAGAAATGCAAATTACTGAGACCATAATTAACTATACTGTAATTCCATAGTCAATCACTTTGTACCAGTTAGTTATTGGATTACTTTCTGGACAGAAAAAATAGGTGAAACATCGCAGTAGATATTTTATTGACACATATCATAAGCATTGTGTTGTCTCTTATTCTTGGATAATACTTCTTTATTTATCTTTATAATGCTGTGTTTTACCTACAAATGAAACTTTCATGGGAGGGAAAAGGTGATTTTCAAACAGGTATGGATCAGCCACACAAAAAACAAGGACTGTGACCTTGAACAGGATTGTGCTTACAAGAGAAGCGGATTGGGGCTATCTATATTCTGTTATCTGTGCATACACTGAGCAGGCAGGCTGCTGTCATCTCTTATTTACTTGTAATTTTCTGTAATTCATTATACATGGCCTCTTTCCTAGACAAAATATAAACTTCTGAAAGAGGAAAACGAATATAATAAACATCAGTCTACACCCATTACCAGTGTGTGAAAATCAGAAGAACCAAAAAAACCAGTGTGCTTCCTTACTAAGTGTAGCAAGACTAACATAAGCCCAACATATTTCATATGAAAAGCAAATTGGCTTTCTTAGTATTTCAGTTTTCTAGCTTTAACTAAGTACATTTACCCATTACATGTGGAAAAAGAACTACAATCTGTTTTGTCATATAACACTACAGTAAACTTCATGAAAGCTCAGTCATATAGAACGTGCTTGCAGTTGTTCCTAACTTCAGAATATCCACATTGTTCAACCTTCTTTTAAACTTCTCCATTCAACAGTAATTTTTTGGCTTTAAAGTGTTATATTTGTGAAGTTTTAATCATGTCATTAATAAATGTTGCAGATTATACCATTCAGAGTATATCACAATTTCTACTTGTATTCCTTCAAGTTTCAGAAAACATTTAATTGATTACTATTTGTAGGCATGATATTTTAATGATTACAAATTAAATGTAACTACTATATGCCTGCCAGTGCTTTCGAGACAACACTATTTATTAAAATTACAGAATAAAAAATAAGTCTATTTGTGAGATTCATAAAGCTTCCTGAATTTCTTTTTTAGTTCCAATCTAAAACCCAAGCACTATTAAGGAGTAAAAACTCCAATATAGAAAGATAATGCCTACAATACATTCTGAGTAAGACTAGAATATTAAATGCAGGATATAGGAGACTGTACATTGCCATGTAAACATTCATTTAAGACAAACAAATTATTAAATGGAGCAGACTAATACAAATTCATGCAACCTACACTGAAGCAGACAGGGATTTATATTATACTTTTAGAAGAATATATAAAAATAATGCACTGATTTGATGTACTTTGACAACTGAGAGTACAGAAACTCATGATTGGCCAGCTCTTTATAGGCCATCAAGAGTTTCTCAAACCATGGTATATGATGGTTTACAATATTAAAAGATTTTTTCTCATCTGTGAAGATATGCATTTGGATTTCTCTTTATTCATATGAAATTTCAGGTATGATTTTTAAAAAAAGAATTTTGCAACACCAGTAAGAATGTGGGATGTCCCTGTGTTAATTTCAGCAGAGTACAAAATCTTTTTCCCCTCCCCAAAGATTTTCATCTGGACAGTGATGGAGTGCATCAGAGCCACATAGTTCATGAATATTGCTTACAGTAGCTGCAAGACAAAACACTTTCTGTCAAAAAGATTCATGAAGAGAAGGAGGATTTATTTTTAGCAAATATGGAAATTCTATACTTTTTTCCCTCCTGCTTTGATCTCAAAATAGGAAAAGGGTGAAGGATGACTAAAGTAATAATTATGCTATTCTTACAGTAAATATACTA
This sequence comes from Gorsachius magnificus, assembly GCA_034008185.1. Lineage (NCBI taxonomy): Eukaryota > Metazoa > Chordata > Aves > Pelecaniformes > Ardeidae > Gorsachius > Gorsachius magnificus. The sequence goes on from CM067083.1 coordinate 79,616,067, forward strand.
CAGCATGTAATGGAATCTGGCACAGTGCTATTGCACATCGAAATATTAACAGGTTTACTTAGCAGGCCACTGTCTCAACAAGACTGGTCTGCATCCTATTCAAAACCTCCATCACTCAATACCCTGTGCAGCATGGGCAGGTGTGGCAGCTAACACACCAGGACTCCAGCTTCAGGTGGGACCGCTGCAATCTCGTGCTATATATGTAATAGCTCTGGCTCAGATCAGGTGCTATCAACTAAACAGTGGGATGCACTTATCTCTTACAACATTTGGGGAAAAAAAAAAAAAAGGATCCCTTTCCAAAATAAACTCTTTTCCATTTGTCTCTGCCCTCAAAAATTTCCAAAGCAAAATGCTGACTTAAGAAAGAGGAGCTTTACAAGTTGCTCATAAATGCATAAAAAAAGTCAAGTCAACATCCTTTAGTCCTGCAGTCAGCCTAACCCTGAAAAACACTGTACATCATATTTCTCATTTCAGGATTACCCTAATTCTCTCTGCTATGGAATTTCAGTCCAAATCCTAAATTGCTCAGCTAGTTTCCATAGAAAAAAGAACACCTCCTTCCAGAATACAAATTTGAGTGGACAAATTAGTATTGTACAATTAATGTTTCTTGTGGTCTTTTTATACTCAAAATTTTGTTTACAGGAAAAGATGAAATGCTCTTTACATATAAAGTGAAGAATTTATTGTTAGTGTAGTTGAAATCTTAAGAATCTATTCAAAGAAGAATTTTTAGCACAGATTTAATTATTACAGAAAAATAATATTTCTATACAGAAGACTTAATAGTAATAATACATTAAAAATAAACACATTTCCTAGTTTCTATCCCTTCTCCTGGTGTTATGCTGACCCTTCCCCTGCTCCTCTGCATCCTAAGGAGGTCAGTGGTATCAGTCCAGTATTGGGGGAGAGGGAGGGGCTGTTACACAAACTGTCAGCATATGCGAGTTCTTCACCAGGAGGAGTATGATGTATGATCTCCTCCCTCTAGAATCCACTTGGGATCTTTTTTGTATGTTTATTAACATGCTTTTATGCCTTGCTCATTCCTTATTTAAGAAGGCAAACAGTGTCCTGGGCTGCATTAGTAAGGCTGTTGCCAGCAGATCAAGGCAAGTGGTCCTTCCTCTCCTCTCAGCCCACATGAGACACATCAGGGCTGGGTCCAGTCCTGGGCTCCCACTACAAGAGAGGCAGGGACATACTGAAGAAAGTATGGGTCTGAAGAAGTGTGGTGTCCAGTACCAAGCCTGTGCCCCATCTCTCGACACCCTGTGCCTTACTCATCCATGCTGTAACCTGCGCCTCCACTTCCCAAGATCTCTTGGTGTCATACCAGACCAGCGTTACTCTATAATACACCATTATGTCAGAGTTGTGAACATCTCGCTCTACACAGAATAACTTTTTGTTACTGTTACCTATACAAACATATGGTTGTATCATACAAAGATAAGTAGAAGTGAAACAAAGTAGGCATAACCAAACCAAAAATTGCTGTTAGACTTAGGCCATGTAAAACACAGCTCCAGATATCTCAAGATAAGTTCAAACAGGCCAAGCCTGACAAGCCTCAGTCCCAAGGCCTTCCAAACTTAGTACAAAGCCTGTGGCCTGTTACTAGCAGTGGCAATATCATATTGCAGGCCTACAGGCTTAGACATTGTGGAAGAATAGACAAAAGATGTAAGCATTTGAGAATAGCAATGACTGGTTCAAAGAAGACGTAAGGAAGAGTGGATAAATCTGACATAATGTTTTCTGGAAAAAAAATATGTATCGTAAGTCTACAGATCTGCACTGAAATCCTCTATTTGAAAAGTTTCCATTTCAAAGATCACTTCCCACAAGATGAAAAGGGAAAATTAGGAACAAACACTTCTAACCAAACACAGAGCATAGTCAGTATGAATGTAAGCAAAGAAAACAGAAATTAGCAGTTTACTGGCAAGCTAGGAACCTATATGACTTGCTGCACTTCCCTTTCTGAATAACAAACTTCCACCTTTGCTAAGGACAATCAGAAACTGCCCTTCTGATATACCTTTTGCAGTCAACTGTTACTCAGGAGTAGATTAAAAGGTTAATCAGGTAGTGGTTAAACAAACAGGCAAACAAAGTATTTACTTTTACAGTCACCTATGATAACTTCATCTGTCAAAATACACACTTTCTGTATATCTGTATTGCTATGTATATCCCATGTTCTGTTGTATTCTCGATTTTGCTGAATCTTCATTATTACCTTCCATGGGTACTTGTGAAATGAGGGAAAGCAGACTTGACCCTCAATAGTGTTAAGGAGTGACACACATTTTATAGAGCAAGATATGTTCCCTGCCTGAAGGATTGATATGAGCAGAAAGAAATCCCACTAAGTGCAACAGAGCTAAATGGTATACCAAATTTACCAGGCTTTAAATCTGATCTTTCTTTATCAAAGAAACATCATGCAGACACTTCTCATATGGCAGTGAAGTCTTGTGCATTATTGTATCAACTGCATTACATTTGCTCAGAGTAAGAGAATATACAGACTCTACCATTTCTTGCAACTAGCCACCTCCAACTTCAAGCATCTCGAACCTGCCCACCTGAAAGCAACATAAGGCACAAGCAATATAACTACTAATAAATACATACATAGTAAGTTTTTAAACAGATGTTACTTAACAAGCATTGCAGACCAGCTATACATCAGATACTCAGCCTTCAAAGGCTTAACCATCAGGTAAGAACATTATGTATAGCATACAGCTTATCTACCCAAATAATTTACAAGTCTGGTTACCAGCTTTGGAGATAGGGCAGTTAGTGAACTGGTTGTACCTACCCATACTACTACACTTCTCTTTATCTATGCAGAGAAGAATAAAATCCTACCATGTTAATCATAGAAACACCTACACTGCTAACTAGTTCCGTTCGAGAAATACCCACAAAAGATTGACCAGGCTGCTAATCATTAAGGAATAAATTCATCCCCAGCATAATGCCACCACTGTCACAGAACTTGTCACAAGTTATCATACCAGATAAATTTGGCTGAGCATTAAAATGCTTATTACTGTAATTATGATTTTTCTTTATAAAAATTCATTGAGAATGATCTGAACAAAATTAGTCCATAGCTGATTACAGCTCATGAATTTACATTACCATCAGCAGGAATATTCAGAGCCAGTTAACAACATGTGAGTGATTACATTGAAAAATAATAAAACTTAGTAATTGAGTGTACAATGCAGAGTATATCAGATTTAAGAAAGTTTGGGTTGTTTTTCATTTTTCATAAGATAAACATGTTTTTTATTACTGCTGAGGTGCTTAAAACACATCATGTCAAAAATATTCTTGCAGGACTGTAGTTATTCCTATATAGAAAGAATCAAAGTCAATCAGTCTTCAAAAAATGAAGATTAAATGTTCTATTTGAGTGAATAAGTTAAATTCCTCAAAATATGTCAAAGCCTATTATGAGAAGTCTTTGCCCCGCCTCAACTATAAAGGTTTGAGAACACTCTAAAAAACTTCAGATACTATCAGTATGCTCCTTAGCCTCTCTCAGTGAAGTATATAATTTGATCGTTATTGGTTATGATCTTTTCATAAGCCAAATGATTCTATAAAACAATGGCAGAAAAAAACCCTCATATTAATTTTTTAAATTAATAGCCAAAACAACAGTAATAAGAACAGCTCTTCTTATGTCTTCAGAGACAGCCACCAAAACCTTTTCTCCTTGTCAGACTATACCCTGAGTACCAACCTTCAAAATCCACACATCAGAAACTTTTGGTGGCAATGTAATATTTACAAGGTTAAAACAGTGGCATCACAAGGCATACCATAGATTAAATCAGATGTATGAAATTAATGAGAATCATAGAACTTCTTAAGTGTCGTGCAACTGGGATGCATCAACCTACGCAGATCACAAATCTCATAGGAAACCTTATTTGTTGCACTGAGTACACAACAAAACACGATGGACAGCCTGGACATTTATCATTACAGCTTGTGCTAGCTGAGTCTCTGCATCATCAGCTGGAATGCAATAATCCCTTGTAGCAACCAAAGCTTATCTATCCAATGAGTTCCATGAGTAACTTAAGTCTGTTTATTAATGTATTCCAATCAGACACAAACCCACCACCCACAAGTGTCGCAAAATCCTTCTATTGTCATCAAGGTCTAATTATCTCCATGCATGTAATAAAGGCAGAATAGAACCAGAACATTTTTGTTAGATTATCTCTACATCGGTAATAAAGAAACATGGAACAGAAGAAGAGGGTTTTTTTAAACAGACTCTTAAAAAAAGAAACTGACAGAACTGACCTTTTTAATTTTTGTTGCTATGTTTCTGATATACACATTCTTTGAGTTTCATACGTGATTTTGCCCTCATTAATAAAGTACCTTAGTTAGCTGCTAATATAACATAGAAACTATTAAATATGGACCTAAAAAAATCTGATTATGTACATTTTTGTTTCAAATTTATTAAAAAGAGGTAGTTATCCACCTGTAACTCTGCTTCTCTGTAAATACCAGATTCACTGGAATCCTATCTTGGATGGAGAATATGCCTAATATAAGACAGGACAGCATTTGAAAAATCTGGTCCTTTAACACCTTCTACTTCAGTTCCATTTCATTAAAAGCCAAGCAGCAATGTAGTTCTCTCTCACTCTCCAAGTGCCTCAATTAGCAAGAAGAAAAGTTCCTCAAAGTTTAATTGTTGCCCAATCAATGTTTGTAAAATAAGGTTTTCCCAGAAAAGTCACTCTTGAAAAACCTTATTGACATAAAGAGAATATTGTACTAAGTGTATCCAAAACAAAATGAGCGGTACAACTACAGCCATTGCTATGACGAAGTGCTGTCCACTGGAATTCTTTGTGGTAGTAATTCTTTGTGGTAGCCAAAGATTATCCGTTCAGTGATTTTCATGAGCTACATAAATCCTTGCTCCTTTTTTTATCTCGTACTCTAAACCAAATTTCCTTCTTGACGTAAAATTAAAGAGACACACACAGAGGAAAACTCGCACAAACACCTTGGGTTTCACCTTGACGAAGTGCAGCTCAAAGGTCTCCAAAGGAATTTGGCTCCAAGTTCAGATGTCAAGATTATTCGTGACTGTATTCTACCTCCTCCTCTTCTAAAACACCTGTAGTGTAGCATATAGACCTTATTGTATATAAGCTTATAGCATGCACAGTTGCAAGATACTGCCTCTAAACTACCTGCAAAAAATGCTGCAGTCAGCTGATCTTCACAGTTACTGACCTTAGCACCAGCCTCAACGACACACACACACACCCCCACACACACCCCGACAAAATTTAAATAGGCAAAAAATGAAAGAAAAGGATGCAGCAAAATTGGCCTTCAGAAAAAAAGGGAATAATTTGAGTAAAGATACACGGTCAGCCTATTCTAAGAAGGAGGCTATCCACATCCCTTTTTTAAAGGCTGACAAGATTAGGTGAGAGGATTTATGACGTATTTTGCTGATTCTATTTTTCTGAAGATAGGCAGAATTATAAGCAGTTATTTATCCTTTTCTTTTTTTTTCTAAAAACACTCCTATGATTAGCAGGAGAAGCCAGAACTCCATGTGAAGATCAGAAGGGCAAGTTCAGGGTTTAGACTGACTGCTTGAAATACAAAAGGTTGAATCGATGTGGTTTATTGCAAGTACTATGATTTAATGCAAATTGTACAAGTTTTAACACAACACTGAGAAATAAAGAAAGTATTACATCAAAGCTAAGTTACTATTAATACTAATGACATGGGTATAGTGTTCCTGCCTTGGTACAGGGTGGTGAACTAGATGACCTTTTGAAGTCCCTTCCATCCCTACTCTCTATAAATATTAAATTAAACTAGAAATACATCAGGGCAGTGACTCACAGTATTGAATTGGTGCTAAATCAAATTAACCACCAATAATAATCAATCCTTATTTAGTCTAAGGAATCGTCTGTCTCTCCAATTATAAATCTCAGCTAAAGAATTCTATCAAAGCCAGTAAAAGCTGGAATTTGAATAGGTAAGTAAATTAATAATGGGCCAAATTAATACAACCAGAGCTAATTATAAAGTTTCTGTTTTACATACTGATCAGTTTTCACAGGTACATCTTTCCCTCTCTTTTTAAGGCAGAAGCTTTATATCTTTTCTTCACAAGAAGTCATATGCAATAATGATTAGAGATTTAGGACTTCAGCAAGTAGTATTTACAGAATGATACTTAGGAAAAATTGCATCTGGATAATTTTTTGGTTTCCCTATTTTCACTACAAAACAAACATAAACAAGGTAATCTAGGGGCAAATTCTGGCATTATTGTAGATAACTACCTAATTCCTATTGATTCCCTCCATGATCTCAAAACATCTTTCCTATTCTTGCACATCAGCAGAAAATTATACACCACAAAATGAAGTGGAGAATGGATCAATTTTAGCTCCAGAAGTTCTCCAATAGTTCTACACATTGTAGTTTATAGTATGTGTTTATATATTTAGAGAGAGTATAATTTGTAGATTATACCATAATTTATAATTCATGCTCCAAGACATGTTTTCTGCAGCAAGGCAAAAGCTGCAGCTTTACTAATGAAGTTTAGTGCCACTTACCCCTAGCGAGCTCATCCCTATTTTCCCTCCTTCCATTGTTATTAAAATTATTTTCACCTGTACAGCTGTTGCACTCTCTGTCTATCAGCTACAACAGATTAGTTATGATGCCACACTGTTTGTATTTCAGAAGCAATCAGAAGATTCACAGGCATTTTTTCAACTATTTCCATAACATTAGTTAAATTGCCACTGTGATTTTGCAGCCCTGCTCCGAAATCAATTTTAAGAGCAGTGCTAATGGGCTGCTTTTATGTCAGCGGTTAGACAACTAGTCTGAGGGACAGATGTGTCATCATTCATGTCTTAAGTCTTCCTTTTTTCAAAGTCACTTTTCCAGGTAGCGATGTAAGGCTGCAATTTTATATTGACATCAGGATCTGCTTTGAAAACACACCTTGCAAGACACCCCAAACAGAGTAGCCCGACCTCAGGAAAATTTTGTTCCAAGAGCTTTGGAGTTATAAAGTGAACCTCTTTGCTCAGGTAACCTGTAGTGAAGCCTGCAGGACAGAGTAATGCAGTAAAGTAATCCCTTCTTTTCCTAGGATCAGATTTTGTTAGAAGTTAGAGATATAAGCTGTAGGGAGAACATATGCTATGTTTTGTTTGAAGGAATTGGAAACTTAAATCTACACAGAAAACATTTTCAGGGCCAGCAGGAAAACATCAAGGCCACTGAATGACTGTGTATAGACATAATGTCAGCACTGGGAACGTTGGCTGAGCTCAGTGATCTACAGTGCCGAACCCAAACTGGTGAACTGTGTTTTGAGGGGCAACGATAAGAAGCTCAGTTGTTTGGTTGAAAGTTTCAGAAGAGACTGTCAGCCTCTGAAAATGACGGGCATAAAAAGTAAACTGCTTGAAAAGAGAGGTATAAAACCAAAGCAAAATTCAAGGAGGCAGTGAGAAATGGAACCCAGCTCCAAAAGCCAGAACTCCAAACATATCGCTATCTCAGTGGTGTCCAGGGAGAAGCTGTGAAGCACTGGTAATTGATTTTACACCGGTGCTTCAAATGACCACAATTTTGGAGAACAGAGGATTTTTATTCTGACTCACACAAAGCATCTGATACAAAGGAACATGTATCCAGCCAATATCATTTTTTTAGAAAGAGACATTGAGCAATAATAGCATTTTACTTTGAACTGTACCAAAAGCTTTCTTCCTGGTACAGTTTTTACAGGAATAGCTGACTGCAATTTCAGAGAAATTTTTTACAACACTGAAATATGGTACAGAGACTGGGGGAGGTGGGGACAGGGAATACTTCTCATGGGGAGGTGTGTAGCTAATGAAATACCCTGAAAAAAATCACGTTTTTCATATACACATCTGCCTTTGCCTGTGTTTCAGTCACCATGTGTTCTCTTTATTTCCACATTATAAAGACAATACTATGCATTAAAAAATAGGAAATATTTTTCTTTGCTGTAGTGTCTATGCTTTGCAGATGAATCAATAAGCAATAGGGCCAAACAGGAATATGCTTACTAGTAACTTTTTCAAATGTCTTTTACAGTTTTGAACAGTGACACTAAGCTGTTCATAACACTTGCACAACTTCCAGTATCCTCTACCACATCATATTTATTCATACGATGTTAAGCCATTTTGAATAATTTCATGCATATCAATGCCCATAATTGTTTCAGGCACTCCAATAGCACATGCTTCATTACTGGGTGTTAATCCAGAGAGATTGTTTTTTGTCAACATTCCCTCCTCATTGAATAGTTATGAACTGTATCATTTATTTTCATTATTTCTCTCTACATTCACTCTATCTTTTAAAAGCTTTTTAAGCTAAGCTGTCTAATAGTAACCCTATAGCACTGTTTAAAGGTAGTATGCTGTTTGTTAGCATACAGTGTTATCATAGCAGATGACAACCACTTTTCTCTGCTTTTTTATCTCTTTTCACACTTGAGAAGAAGAACTTGGTGACCAACATTATTATTGCCCTTGCAGAATTGTTCCTGTATAATAAGAGTCACAAGGGCCAATTTGATGAAAATATGATGCTACCCTTGGTGGGAAAGATGGGATTGAAGCCCTGAAATAGTTTAAACCTGGAACCTGTTTAATAATTTTAGTTTATTCCATCTTCCACAATTTAGTAATGCAGAATTTCACAGCTATTCAGAGCAGAGACGGTATTTCTCATTTCAGTTATGCCATCCTGTCAAATTAAGAGAGGATTAATTAACTCCTAGATTCCTTCTCTTCATCATTCCTTCCCATAGCCCTTGTTTTTTGATCAAGTGACAAAGAATCCTGCATTTGTTACCACATGTACTACCACATCACTGACATCTGCTTGGCAGAAGGCAACAGCATGTTGTACATCTGTGCATTTAAAGCCTCAGTACACCAGAGCCTTAACACAAACGCACAATATACATGCTATATGTATATATGTACTCTACATACTGGATAATCTCAATCAATGTGTGTCCGAGTATCTTATTTACACATATTGCACACATATAGGATAAACTTTGAGCTTGCCCAGGTTTATACTCAATAACTATCAACTTCAGCTAGGAAACTCATGAATCTAATCTCAATAAAGCCTACAGGACCATCTTAAAAATTAAGGTTCTTCTCATATTTTCTTTTCTGTGATGTTCTGTAACATTTCTATTTAAGCTTTTTCCCACGTAAATGAAGGGTTTAAAATAAAAGTTGAAAACCAAAGTTTAGTGAATTGCAATAAAGAGACAACTTACTGAAAGAAGTCTAATCCTGACAGCACAGATCGCCATAAAAGAAAATTTGATCTGGAGAGCTTTATACAGACACAATTCTTCAAGTATCCTAATGGGCTTATGTTACACATCTCTTCACTACACAACTGTCCGTAGCATAGATATCCTTATGTCACAATGATCAGGGATTGTAAAGAAAATAAAAAATGCCAGATGGTAATGGTTTCACAAAAGATTACAAAACTGTTACTGTTCATATACTAACATCTGCATGAAAAAGAGGCATTTTCCTTTCTCTCTCCTCCTACTATTCTTAAGCCTTTACTTTGATTGCTTTTTCCTGAGGTTTGTTCAGACTGTAATGACAAACCTGGTATCACTTAAGTATCCAGGCAAACTAAAGACAGACTGAATTGGTGCAGCAAGATACAAAATTAATCAGAAATCTGTTCTCACGCCTACAAAGAATCAGTGGATCTTCCATCTTAATGAAGCCTTGGTTTTCAGTCAAGGGGAATAAGAAAAGGCAAACAGGGAACCTCTGTCTCATTAGAAACAAAAAAGTGATTCCAGCACAGCTCATCAGTGTTCAAAAGCAATCATTTTAGTATACTGCCAGCTCTGCCTTTTCTTTTTCTTTTCATGCTGAACTGACAACTTTTACTCCATCCACAAAGAGGCTGACAGGTGGAGCAGCAGCTGAGCAGCTGCAGGCATTTGGCTGCCTGTAGCTTGCTGCTGGTGTCTGAGAACTTCTCTTCACTCTGGCGTTCATCTCCCCGGAGAACTTGGGAAGTTAGCAGCACAGTGCTGAGTCTTTTCTACTGCAACTACACCAATGGTGCAAAAGAAGCCAAAAAGGTTAGAAGGACTTCATCTATCCCCCATTATTTCCAGAATACTGATATGCGTGTCTCCCTCTTGAATTAGACAAACAGGACAGAGAAGACTCTATTGCCTCTGAATAGCTTGACAAGAAAAGAAGCATGTTGAAAATCCACCTCTGTCACAGCTTTCACATTTAAACGTGGTTATTTCTTAGCCTTAGCAGCCCAGTAGATAACAGCAGTTATGCCACTGTAGAGCAAACAGCTCTTTTCAAAAGTCTAGACCAAAGCTGAGCACCGTGGCTTTGTTCTCTAGCATGATGACTTCACTATTCTACCACCACCTCCAGTCTACTACAGAGATAAAATGTGAATCCCTGAAAGCAAAAAACAAAAACCCCAAGGCAGTCCTGGTGGAGAGCAGGTACATAAGACATGCCCTACATGCAAATAGCCCATACAAGCTACATGGATGTGGAGAGCAGAAAGCAGAGCCTGCATCTTTCATCTCAGCCACCTTCAACGCCTTTTTTGCTACTCTGCTCCTAAACTCTTATTAGAATCCTCCAGGACAGCTATCCATTCAATCATCTGTGACACATATATATCTATTCATTCTGCTTGCAAATGTGCAATACTGAGAGAAATAACTGACTGTCACAACATTTACTTCCAAAATGAAATGAAAAAATGTGAATCCAAGAGCTGTGTTAAAACATAGCACAATACATGATTTAATGTGTCACTGAACATAAAAGAAATCCTCTACTCCAATCAAGGGAACATGCATAGGGCTGGAAATCAGGAGGTCCTCAGCTTCTTTCCCATTTCTGACATTCTTTACACTTTGTTGAAGGAAGACTCCAAGGATGAACAAGATTCACTGCTGCAGTTTTTCCTTATTACATGCTAGTGACCTGCTTAACTTCCCTGAATCTATCATGTAAGATATAAAAATATAGTTACTGCAGTCTGTAATCTGTTTGGAGATCCATAACTGTCATGGTTTAACCCCACCTGGCAACTAAGCACCACGCATCTGCTTGCTCACTCCCCCCAAAATGAGATGGGGGAGAGAATCAGAAGAGTAAAAGTGAGAAAACTCATGGGTTGAGACAAAGACAGGTTAATAGGTAAAGCAAGAGAGGCACATGTAAGCAAAACAAAACAAAGAATTCATTCACCACTTCCCATGGGCAGGCAGGTGTTCAGCCATCTCCAGGAAAGCAGGGCTCCATCACATGTAACAGTGACTTGGGAAGACAAACACCATAACTCTAAACTTTCCCCCACTTCCCTTCTCCTTCCCCCAGCTTATATACTGAGCATGACATCACATGGTCTGGAATACCCCTTTGGCCAGTTGGGGTCAGCTGTCCTGGCTTTGCCCCCTCCCAGCTTCTTGTGCACCTGGCAGAGCTGAGAGCTGAGAAGTCCTTGGTCAGTCTAAGCACTACCCAGCAACAACTAAAACATCAGGGTGTTATCAACATTCTTCTAGTACTAAATCCAAAACACAGCACTATACCAGCTACTGGGAAGAAAATTAACTCTGTCCCAGCCAAAACCAGGACAATAGCAAACAGGTATTGAATATCTACCCCCCTCTAGGAGCCAACTTTTGCTGGATCTAGAGCTAGAGAAGGAGGTAGCCTGCCTAACTTCTGTAAATCATCCTGTTATCCAATGTTAACAGAAATTATAAATTTAATTCAGTTCAGCTATGTGCTATTGTCCTTTTTCACTGTCTCTGCTTTCTTTCCCACATTAGGTTACATTTGGCACATTCACACAAACAATTAGGTGACATTCAGAAGCTGCTCACCTCTGTCTCTTTATATCTTAACCTCTGCTAGCCTCAATGCCAAACAAAACACAGACAGTCATTCCGTCTGTCTTTGCTCTGCCCATTTGCCAGTAAAGGGTTTGAGTATGTTTGCCGATTTTAGTAAAATCTGAAAGTTGAAGTTTAAGCGTAGCCAGATAAGTAAATTACTACAAAGTTTACAAAACTCTCTATCTAAAGGGAGAGACCAAAACTCACGTACACCAAAGGGAAGGAAACCTTAGTCTCTATTTCTTCTGTCTATTAGCCAGCTAATGGCAATAATTTCCCAAAGACAGCCTCACCGAATGGCATATGGGTGTCTTTGGAGGAGCAGTGGAAGGACAACGGTGCTCCAAGAGAAGAAGTAATGGGTGCGCCCACACCTATCTTCCTGGGGAAGCCCCTCCCCTTCTGGCTATCACATGACCCCCTTGCCCCAGAAGTCCCTCCCCTCTTCCAGTTACATGGTCTATTTACTCCACCCCTTTCTGCCTTTGGAGGTCTCCATTTTGTAAAATGTCATACCCCGCATGATCACAGAGCGCCCTGTGATTGCTCAGCAGGACCAGCTGCCCCTTCCCGTATGCCGGCACGTGAAGTCCCTTCTCACTATGCGCACAGGGCCACTGTTTTGTTTCAGATGCCAGTTTATGGTTGGGAACCACCATTTTGTAAACTGTGATATCCTGTTGTGTTTTCATGTGATGGGCTCTCAGTCCCCACATCTCCCTCACGGCCAGGAAAGGGGCAGAGCCAGGGGCAGCAGGGGTCAACAGCCCTTATACTCAGCCATACCAGAGCAGTGCCCGGGGCACAGTCTTCCACAAGACAGCAGCTCCTCCTCTCCTGCCCTCCCATCACCATGGTTCTACAAACATATGTTTAGGCATTTTAATTGCTTTCCTAACATTTAGATAGCTAAGTTTAGTTATATACAATGTTACTGAAAGACACTGGGGAGATTCAGTTCTGTGCTCTGGTGGTGACAATTCATTGTGTCAGGATGAGATGAACCCAGTCCTAGAAATGCAGGTTTTCTTCTGTACTTCAGCACTAGAGATGACCTCTTATTTTGACAAATAGGGTATTCCATCTTGCACGTTATAATTATATGAATGAATATTGAATTGCTTATTGCAGTATACTTATCTTTTAGAGACTTCTTAAAACATAATGACTGCCAAATTAGCCTGGGGGAAATGATGTTGCAACACTGTACCAACAATGTAGCTCAATTAAATATCTCTGAGGAAGGAGATATTAATCTATGTTGAATCATAACTGATTTCAGTCTCTCAGACTCACAATCTCATATCCACAACCATCAAGATGCATGTAAATAGCCTGCCAAGCATTCTGGCCCTAAGACACCTGTATCCAGATAGTCTGTCCAAGATCTCTTGCAACGATGTGGAGGACAAGGAGCACCAGTTTTTAACATGCTTCCCACACTTCCTGGGTTTTTCTTAGGACTGTGCTTATTTTGGATGTGTTTCATCCTCTCCTTCAGGAGCTGGCAGCAATTAACCTCTCTGTCCTGTCCCACCTCTGCAAGTCATCAGGATTTAGTCACTGTCTACTTCTGATCTGCTTGTCCTGAGAAATTGCAAGTAGATGTGTGCTAGGATCTTGATGACCTGCTACTGTAGGTGTCAGCAACACATGTGATTTTTATAGCCCTTCTTCTCCTGTCATTTTCACCCATGTGTTCACATTCACTCTCCCTTCATATCAATATAAATGTTTTTAATGATTTCCATAGGCCTAGAAGATTCCTGGGTTTCTGTTTTCTAATATGTTGTAGTCACTTTGGTACCTGCTGGCAATAAAATGACAGCTGCCCTTTATGACTCATAAGTTTTCTTCTGAAAAGTCTCCCAAGCTTCTGGTACTGCCCCCCTCAGTATGTCAGCATTATATGATAGTAAACTTTCCACCTTTCTGTCTTGGAATCACAAAAGAAGATAACAATTCACTTCTTTCTATGCAGCCATTTTGTCTGTAAATTCTGACCTTATCCACTGTTCATATTCTATCGCTATTTTATTTGATTCTGGTAAGCCTTATGGTGAGTCTTCCCAATTTATCATGCTCTGTTACCCACATTACATTATCCCTTTTTATGCAAGACATATTGGCAAAAAAGTTTGCCGTTGAAGAAAGAAAACCAGAAAGAAGTCTGTTAAGTAACAAAAAAAGGCATTTATTTAATTTTTAAATAATATTCTAAGCACTCCTGTGAATTCTCATAATACCCTTTCACTGGTGGTACTGCTACAGATTTGTCAAGGTCTACATTATTGGCTAATCAGAACTTTATTGGTTATAATAGAGATGTCACTTGGCATCAGATAAAGATCTTGACCCAAGTTCTATATGCAGCACTTATAGTCAGGAGTGGCAGCTAGCTCTCTCCTCAGATTAGCAGCACGGTTATCACTGGCAGGTAGTAGAGACAAAGTTTAGTTCACAGATCCCTTTCATGAGAAAGTCAGGACGTTGAAGGGAAAACAGCTTTGCAAGAATCAGGCAGCCGTTTTAATGAATTCATATTAATAAGAAGAAACTTACTTTGTGCACATGATTCTACCACAGAGAATGTTTCATACTATAGTAAACATTGAAACACAACTTCAGGTTTGTTTCTTTAGTCTTACATTCTGTTAGTACTGTTCAGCTGGAGAAAAAATATTTCATAATAGGAAAAAAAGAAACTATTCAAATGCTTAATCATCAGACCATTAAGATAATTTGGAAAGTTGTTTCAGAACCATTAGTATGATCATAAAAATCTACTGATAAAAGTGTAAGAATATAAGCCTTGAAAGCCAGATAAATTAAATTGCTAAAGAGAAGTCAAGCAGCCTCTCCATACCTTTGTACAGGCTAGGATTGTTGTCCTCCATAGCAGTCCTGAAAAGTCATCCAGCTCCAGATGCTATAGTTCACACAAAGGTAACATAGATATGTAGTTAAAATGTGTTCCACAGGCTTCTGCATGTCCTTAGTACATCTCTTGTACCCTTACAGCCTAGAAGAAAGCTTAAGAACAGAGATATTTGTTAAAAAGGAAATTCCATTTTGCAGAATTGTTGTATCTTACTAGAATCTTATGAATCAGGTACCCAGGTAAAGGAAAACATCATTCCAAGGCAGGCACACGAATGTGACAGAATTAATGTAAAGTTTCTTATTTCCACCATGTCTTTGGTCACAGCCTTCCCTTCTGCCAGGCACATTTTCCTTGTTCACTGAGGAAGAAATTAGTGCTTTGAAAATTAGTACCTAGAACACAAAATTCTAAGGAAGGAAAAAGCACTTAATGGTAAACTGCATAGCAACCAAAATCTCACATAGGAAGTGTAAACTATTAAATAGTTTAGAAGTTTATTCACATATACTTCTGAAGTCAACAGGATGAAAGTAAAGAATAAACTGTATGTGTTTGAGAACGTGTTCTAATAACTATTTTCAGCAGAATGGTAAAGTTATAATTATGTTTAGGTTTCATCATAAGTCTTCCAGACCAAAATAACTTCAAATAAATCTTATAAAATGAAAAAAATATTCACTGATAATGTTTAGCTATGTAAACAGTGACGTTTTTATGTGACCATTAAAATGTGAAGAAACAAAATGAAAAATAATCATATCATTTAAACAAAAAGTTTCAGTAATTCTAAAGATAGGAAAAACGTCAATATTTACAAGAATTCCAAGTTTTATTCAACTCTAGTTCTTGTTTCTTTTAAAGTGCTTTCTTGCTGCCTTGTATAAGCTGTAAGCATCCTGGTTTGCAAGCCAGGTTACCACTTGGCTTCTGTTCAGACTATTTCTGTTTGCCTTTTAGCAGCTTCTAACAGAGAATTTATACCCCCAAAGCCTCCCACCTCCCCAGGAGCACAGTTAACTTTTAACAGAAGTGGTGGCATAGACATGTTTACCAATCAGCAGCTACTACACACACGTAAGAAAGGAAACACTGGACTTCAATTGAAGTCATGCACAGAGAAACTTTAACAACAGGGTATGAGGGGAGTTGGATGCCTGCCAGGCTTTGCCAGCTTTTTCCCTTTTTTTCTTCAAACGCTGCTGTCTCTTCTATGCCTGTTCTCCTTCTTTGGATTGCTACAGGGCCAGACAGGAAGGCGAATAGACCATGGCACACCTCAGTCACTTCGCTGGAGTTTTTTGAACTGTCTATAAGTTAATTGACTTAAGGATAAGGAAACACATGTAGCACCAACCTGCACCCCATAATGGTCCCACATGTAGCTCCCCCACAGCCACAGGGAAAGGGCGCTTACCCCACCACCACCCACCCACTCTGTGTGAAACTTATCTCAAAATATCAGTTTCTGATTCACAGGCCCATTTGCTACTTTTTTTCTGGTTCACGTGGAAATTTCAGGAATTGCTTTGGAGTTTTTTCTTATTGCCCCTGCATGCATGTTCTTCTGAAGCTTGATTTTGCATTTTCCCAGGCACTGTTGCCTGTGTCTTCCAGCATGGTGCAAAGCCCCAAAGCCCACCCTAGTGCATGGTCATCCTAGTAGTCTGGGGCTGGATACAGGGCCTCTCGGAGGAGCTCCCTGCACAAGTCTCTCAGTTGCATGTAGCAGGGGTTGGGCAGGGGCTCCTTGGTGGCCTCCTTGGATGGGTCCATAGTTTTTGGGTGTGTTCCACAGTGTTTGTGGCCCACCACCCTTCTGGTGTCGTTCCCCCCCCCCCCCCAATGAACTTCCCCCCCCTCCAGCATGCAAGGGCTTGCTCAGCAGCCTTGTAAAATGGGGGGCCTCAAACTTGCCTTATACCTTTTACCTATTTCCTTTCTTTTCACATTAAAACTTTATTAATTTCATTAGCTATTATTAAAGAAAGTTTTGTACATTATATACCTACACTTCTAGGTATATATATTTTTTAATGTATGTACCTTCCTGTGTATGTATAATTATATGCTAGATATACACATATAAATATATATGAAGTGCATGCATAAATAAGTAACATCTATTTTTTTCACTCTTTTATATGTAAATTTATACATAGAAATAAAAAGTTATTAATAAACATATCTTTCTCTCTATATTAGCATTTTGTGGTCCAAATGGGTAGCCAATCACAGGGTCATGACCCTGTCAGAATTGGCAGCTCCCTGCCATAAAACAACATTGCAGCCCCAGTGTATTTAGCGAAAGGAGAATTGCTGCGATGACACCCGTCTGGCGTAGATGGTAAGGGCAGGCTTGTCCTGACAGCCAATCAGAGGGCTGAGAACCCCTGGGGTACGACAATGTCACAAAAAGCCACCATCCAATCACAAAGCAGTATGAAAACCTGTGGGCTGCAACTGTCCATAAGGTACTTGGATCATGCAGGACAGTTAATTCCTGTTTCTCAGTTCTTAGAGCTAGAATAAGGTAGAGCTGGGTGGGATATCCTAGGAGTAGGAGAAGGGTAGAGTTTAGGAAGAAGAGCTCCAAGTACCACAGAGGTAAAAATGCAGGAAAGCCGAAAACACGAACATTTTGTTCTATCATGTTAAAGCTATTAAACAGTGAGGCGTTTATTTCAGCAGAAATAAGGGAGCACGCTTAACTTTCTTTTACTGCAAGACTCAAAACTATTTTATATTAAAGCATCAGTTTACCATTAACATTATCTGGCCGAATGGGACACATATTGCAAATGCTTCTTTTCAGAAGCTAGAATCCAACTCCTGAAATGGATCTATCACACCTTATTTTTTATAACATTTCTTAGTAAATTAGGAACATATAGTTCTGGGGAGGTTTTTCTGTTACTCCAAGAAGAAAAAAGAACTATTCTGAAAAGCAGACAAAACATTTTAACTTGACAGAAGTATGCTCTTTTCCTTTCTTGCTAACCAGTGAAAAGGGATTACTTTAACAGATTAACAGGTAAAACATTAAATTCTGTGTTTCAGTGTACAAACAGTTAGATTCACTTCCATCAAGCAAACTTTTTTTTCTGCCTTAGTCAGACAGCATCATAGAATAAATTGTTTGAAATTTAAGTGAGGTCCAAGCAATAGCTAACTTCCAGTAAGTGACAGAAAAAGTTGTAGTACAGTACTCACAACAATTCCACAACAATTCATTATATTTATCTTAGAATAAATCTGTATTAGCCATTACTAATTTGTGTACATCTACTAATGTAGTTCATATCTAGCTGCATTATCTAGCACCGACGGGAAATTGAAAGAATCCTTTGTACAGTGACTTCAGTATTATATATTTAAGAGTGAGATCTGGAATACTGCATGTTTTTGTCAGCTAGAATAATTCTGGAACATATTCAGACCAAGCCTGAAAATCTCTGAACAGGTTTTTAAATTTTATTCTTTACTGAAATAACAGAACTTATGTCAGTCCGATTTGATGCTGTATCAGGTCATATTGACACTGAACAAGCCATTACCAGCAGTTGTCTACACAAGGAAAAGGCAACACTGATTTCTGGTTTGAAGCACTGTATTTTCAATCATTTACTTCCTGATTAGGGCTGTGAAACTACAAACTTGTGCATTTATTTTAAAAATTTTTCACTGTGACACCCTATATTCACATGTTTACCAGTGAATAAAAGTGTCCTTATGTGATTTTATAACTGCTGTGTTTTCTACAGATTACCTACTTATAGACCTCATCGTGTTTTCCTCACTTCAAAGACAGCCTGCAAAAATTATCGTTTGAAAACAATGGAAGTTCCTTAGATTCATATAGCACTTCAGAAAGTCTAACTTAATGCTATGTCATAGTTGAGAGTCTTTGATCAAAGAATTTCACAACCTAAGCTTGTAAAATATTCAAATCAATCTTTTTGTTTCTGCAGTGCATTCACGAAATAGTCTGCTAGCAGTGTTCAAATATAGATATAAATATATATATATATATAATGGTATACACCATTTTTCCTTAGTATGTTCCTATCAAAGTTCTTAAACCAGAAACTTCACAGATAACCAAGTTGTTGACATACCTACCCAACCAGAAAAGCAATGTGAAATGGAGAAAACATATAGAGAATTTTTAACATTTTAAATTGCCTGTAGGTAAATTTTCACCATAGGTCCAGCCCAGGAAATTGAAAAAAAGGAAATGTCCCCAAGATTAAATTAAGTTTAAGGAATAATAATGATTAGCAGAAAATATATCTAAGACAGGAAATTGGAATAAAGCTTCTGGCCACTCAGAAATTAATTTCTAGGGCAGTTTCTGAGCTAGATAGCATGAGAAAAGGAGCTAAAATGCTTTAGAATTATGCTTGGTTGTTATATTGAAAGGATTGCATGACAAAATTGGAATTACAAGAAACAGAAAATTAAGCTAATTACTTAAGTAATTATGTTTATGCATTGGTTCAGCCTGACTAGGGTCACCTATAACCTTTATCAAAACATGCAGTAATAGGATGTGCCAATTTTGTTCTTTTCTGGTTTTCTTTCAGTGACACAATATGGTTATGGATTTTTGGTTTTATTATCCATCCTGTGTTTGTTAAATACTGCTGGGGAAGATTGCATGGCCTTGGCAGGGTGGCACCATGTAAAACAGATGATCTGTGGAATTTTATAAAACTGCATAATTGATTATGAGAGCAACAAGGATGATAAAGGGACTGGAGCATCTCCCCTGTGAGGAAAGGCTGAGAGAGCTGGGCTTGTTTAGCCTGAAGAAGAGAAGACTGAGAGGGGATCTCATCAACACATACAAATATCTTAAGGGTGGATGTCACGAGGATGGAGCCAGACTCTTTGCAGTGGTGCCCAGCGACAGGACAAGGGGCAATGGGCACAAACTGAAACATAAGAGGTTTCAGTTGAATATGAGGAAGAACTTCTTCACTTTGAGGGTGACGGAGCACTGGAACAGGCTGCCCAGGGGGGTTGTGGTGTCTCCTTCTCTGGAGATATTCAAAGCCTGCCTGGACGAAGTCCTGTGTAACATGTTCTAGGTGAACCTGCTTTAGCAGGAGGGTTGGACTAGATGATCTCCAGAGGTCCCTTCCAACCCTTGCCATTCTGTGATTCTGTGATTACTCTGACAACATCCTAGACTTAACCACCCAAGCAGACATCCCTTCCAGTCTTCTGTTCCACTGTTCTCAGCATGGCCTGCATTAAGACTTCAGACACTGTTTTGCCTGTTGAGGGAGTTCTGTTGCAGAGAGAAGAGGTGGGGAAAGGACTGAGAATGTTGAGGAGAGAGAACAACATTATGCCATTAGAAACTTCACAGGGCACCTATATCTGGAACGCTGTGTGGAAGTCCCTCATGGCCAAAAGGATTCAGCGCATTTGCAAAAGTTTTAAAGGAGAAAAGGTGATCTAAGGCCTAAAAAGGTTCCTATAAAGGCTTATGATGTAAGTTCTCAGCCTCCAAAAAAGACAAGTATTTTAATCAATTATTCACTATTTCTTCCCATTTAGGATCTAGGGGGAAACAAATTAATCTATCAGACAGTAGGCTAAAACCAATAAAAAAGCAGTGTTTCTTCATATAATGTATTGTTATATAGTATATGACATGGTTAAACCCCAGCAGGCAGCTAAGCCCCACATAGCTGCTCGCTCACTCCCCCACAGTGGGATGGAAAAGAGAATAGGAAGGCTAAAAGTGAGAAAACTCACGGGTTGAGGTAAAGACAGATTAATAAAGAAAGTGAAAGCTACATTTGCAAGCAAAGAAATTCATTGACTACTTCCCATCGGCAGGCACTCAACCGTTTCCAAGAAAGCAGGGTTCCACCAAGCGTAATGGTTACTGGGGAAGACAAATGCCATAACTCCAAACTTTCCCCCTTCCTCCTTCTTCCCCATCCAGCTTTATATACTGAGCATGATGTCATATGCTGTGGAATATCCCTTTGGTCAGGTGGGGTCAGCACTTCTTGTGCAGCCCCAGCCTACTCGCTGGTGGGGTGGGAAGAGAAGCAGAAAAGGCCTTGATGCTGATCAACCCTGTTTCAGCCACAAAGCCAAAACAGAGCAGTATATGAGCTGCTATGAAGAAAATTAACTCTACCCCAG
Organism: Gorsachius magnificus; assembly: GCA_034008185.1. Classification (NCBI taxonomy): domain Eukaryota; kingdom Metazoa; phylum Chordata; class Aves; order Pelecaniformes; family Ardeidae; genus Gorsachius; species Gorsachius magnificus. Next base: position 79,637,162 of record CM067083.1, read on the forward strand.
CCAAACCCAGTACAGTACAGTATGCAGAATCTATGTCACAGCGTGCTGTAAATGCTAGTGCCATGGGAGTCACACCTGGGCTGGAGAAGTTCAAGAGGAAGCCACCAGAGGCTTCTAAATATCTGCCAACCATTTTGGGTGAGAGAAATTGCTGGAGGATGGGAGAGAATTCCCAAGAAGGATCGTATATGCTTTCCCTCTTTTCCCCTGTTGTGGAGAGCCACTGTTGACCACTGCTGGAGCCAGGACAGCTGAGCCCAACTGACCTTTTGTCTGACACAAAGTGATTACTATTTTTAGCAGACCTGCACACAACATTTGCAAGCAAATTGCAGTCTTACACATTGACATAGTATAAAAATGATCTCTGCTTAGCTCTTTATTCCTAATAAATCCTAGCACAAATGACATCTCAATTACCACATTTCATTACAACTCTTAGATAATTTTTCTCTTTTTCCCCAACTGAGCTCAAAACATGGCTTAAAGCAGTCCTCATAAAGAAGTAAAATCTCTTTTTCACAGTAGAATGGCTCAAGGGACAGTTTGAGATCCAGTTAAAGAAGGAACCAGTTACTAATAACAAATGCTTTAATTAAGTAAGGTCTGTTTCTTTTGTTTCCTGGGTACTATTGTTATGTTCTTCGATATTATAAACTTTTATTAGAACAAGCACGCCTCTCTAATCCTTGCAGATAAAACAAGGTCAGAACATGGACAGTTGTAACATCTGCATGAGTTAGCACTCAGGGCTCTGGGATGTGTGAATTGCTTAATGGGTTGTTAACTCAGATGTGCATTGATAATAACTGAAAGATCAACTTGTCAACATTACTTATTTGGCCACTGATCAAAGCACTATAAGAGGATGAGGGAGATAATATGAAGGTCAGAATAATTTTCTGTGGGGATTTCACTTTGGCACATTAATATTGTTACTCCCTAATAGGTTACTGAGGAAAAAAAAAAACAATTAGGAAACACAGGGTGAGCCAATAGCACAGAATCTGTTGTGGAACATCACTTCAAGCAGGGAACCAGTCTGAGCCCATGCTGCATTTAAAACTCACTGGTGAGCCCAAGGAGTCAAAACACACAAAATGAAATCTTGTTCAGGGCTCTGAACAGGTTCTCATTTTGGTGTCTCATATGTGTGAAACCTAATTCACAATTCCTAGAGTTTCCTTGAGTTCAAGACCTGCTATCCTAGTAACATTCACTACAGAAGTCCCTATGGCCTAGTTATGCAAGGAACTCTGCAATAGAATAAAACAATGGCTGCCTGGGAGAATTTAATCCAATATCATATCTAATATTATTTTGAAGGCAGGCGTAGAGCAAAGAAGAAAGAAGTTTTCATTCAGTTTCAGTATTTCAATGAAACGACTTAAATGTTACCAGCTGAATGTTTTTGTTTCATTATGTAGGTTCCTGTTTTCATTATTATTTTTTTCTTCTTTTAAACAGAATTTTGTTATGAAAAGAGCTTGATGAAAAGAAAATGGAAGAGGGCAGGCTGTGAGGCACCAACCTGGGGTCAAAATCATCCACAAGAATCTATGAACTGAATGTGACAATGACTGAAACAAGCACAACATTTGCATGAAACAGTTCAGTCTCCTGCAAGCTTTTCACTATCATTTTATTAACAGAATGTCACAACTGTTAAAGTGAAAAAGTTCAAGAGTGCACAAGTTTTGCCAGGGAATATAGCACCCAAGTATGCCCTCTTATACTCTCTCCAGTAAAGGAAAACAGAAAACTAAAACCCCTATATTACCAACCACAAAATTTGGCAAAAAAAATAAAGTTAGTTAGTTCCTCTTCACTGCATCAGTGGGTTCTGTTAAGGAAAGGAGAAAATAAGTCACTTGCCAATGACAACAGCTTATCTATAAAGGAGGTGTTGTATGTATTCAGATTCTCTAACTGGAAAAACATCTTATTTCTCCTATATTAGTGGTTTTGCTTCTCTTAGGTGGCTTTGCTAGAAGATACTGCAATTCTGCTCAAATATACTGTATCAAACCTATTTTATTTTTTGCAGAAAGAAAAATTATATATCCAATGTGTCAACTGTGATTTGTGAGCTATAACTAAGCAGGCACAAGTGTTAGAGGCTTCTAGGAAAACCCAGGGTATGTGGTATTGAGTTTTATCTGTCACCTGGAATCCCTGCAGTATTAGGCATGTTAAAACAAAGCTCCTGTCCTACCACATTGTGGGTTCAGACATATCTGAACAAATAAATCACTGTAATACACAACAGCATCTACAAAATATGGTTGTCACCTACTGACATTTATTAAGCAAAAAACTGGCAGCAAAAATGCATGAAGCTGATGCCAGTCGTTGGGAATATGCAACTATTTATATTTAAAAAGACATATATGTCAAAATAGAAAACACAGTGTGATCTGGAATCTCATTACCTACTACAATTTAAGGAGAATGATGTAGCATTCCCCTCTAATGGCAAACTATTTTTAAACAGTGGAGTCACAAGGTGTGGTTTCATCATCAAAAGGTTTCTTTTAAGGTAAGAGTAACTTCTTGAGAAATGGAAAACAAGTCCTCTAAATTTCAGAAGTCCACCGGTTTATTCCTGGTGAAAAGGATTTTTCTAGAAAAAAAATCAAACAGGTCAGTCTAAAGCAGTTGGCTACCCACTCTTCCATTACCACATAGTACTGTCCTGTGGATGCTACCACTGGACTAAAAATGAAGATACTCAGGGTACTCTTCCACTAGCATTTTAGTTCAGGAGTGCCTTTTTCTGCAAATTTCTGGTCATCCCTGCTTACATTCATATTGTGGAGCAGTCTTGGAGCACACAAATTGGATTGCTTCAGATGAAATGAAAAAGAAGCTGTGCCCCAGAGCAGCATACACGTGGTGCATTCAAACCAATGACCAGCGTTCAGTGCAGAGCAGAGCTAGTCTGGGGTAACACAACACCCTGTAGATGATGTGGACATTGGGTCCTTAGCATCACCTGTTTTGCTTTCTGATCTGCTCCAATTGCACTATTTGCTCATGTGCATGTACTCTCAGCTAGCCAAAATGGAGGTACACACTTACCTATTTCTTTTCTTATACCCTTGCATGGCCTTAAAACAATGTCACAATGAATTATATAACAATAAATCACAACTTCAACCTCTTACATGTACGTTTAAAGAGTTCTATAAGAAATACCAGCACAATGTAAATTTAAAAACCAAGAACATTAATAACACGATAGGATAGAAAGCCTAACTCCTATTGTGCTCACTGTTGCAAACAGTGCTAATGATGCTACAGGAATGACCTATTTAATATAATTAGCTCTTTACAAAGTTGGAATTGCAGTATTTTCCATACCTTAGACACACTAAAGTAATTTACAGACTAAGTTACAAACTGAGAAGAAGAAATTGGTTTGCTTCCATACAGAGAAAACATGGAGAAGATTCTTGTATACAAATGCCATTCCAATGCACATGCTTCTGGAGGACATTATCATCTTGCAATGCTATCATCCTGCCTCAGTTTCCTAGAGGTAAGGATTATCCCTCCACTTTAAGTGTTCCAGTCTTCTCCCAGGGGGACAGTGTATACTTAGTCAAAACTGAATTCCTTGACCAAGCCTTTGGCCCAGAATATATTTTAACCCACTCAGTAACAAAGAAGCCAACTGCTATAGCCCACAGGTCTCCTACTCTTGAAGAGTACGGAAAGCAATTATCTAGGTCATATTGAATTCATCTTAGCAAGGAGGCCAGACTTCCCACATGCAAAATGCTTCCATTTGAAGACAGGTTACACACCTTTTGGTAATCAGGTTTCCCTTCTTTTAAGCCTACTACCCAGCCCAAATACAGAACATTTTATCTAGCTGAGTTCTACACTTTTAACTCCTTGGTAATTATTAAAGGTTTAAAAAAAAAAAAAAAAAAAAAAAAAAAAAGCATAACAGCAAAAGCATAATGGACTTCCAGATTACCAAATTCTTCTAAATAATACTTTGAAATCATGAACAGTAAGGAGATTGAGGACTACGAATAATATCTTCCCCCAAAACCAGTGTTTTACTTAATACAAAACCCTTAAAATAGATGCCTGGGATTTAATTTGGTATGATTCAAAAGTAAGAGTGCCACCTAGTGAGTCACTATTACCATACTCTGTAGCTCCTTGTTGAATTTATGGAAAATCCCTCACCTGGATCTTTGAATTTGAGGAAGAGTGTTTGGGAAGTGTCTTCTATTTTTCTTTATGCTGAAGTACGTAGCACAAACGGAAGTTAAGAGCTTAATGCAGAAATCACTGGGGGGAGATTCTATAGGCTATGTTATTCAGGAGGGCAACCCAGGTAATCATAAACTATCATTGTCCTTAAAATCTATTAAGGTAATTCATTTCAGCTGGCAAGCTCTGACAGGCTGGAGAAAAGGGATATTCAGCAGTGAAGTTAATATATATTCTGTTTCTCTTACATATGTGCTAGTATTACTTCATCCTGTGAAATTCAAACACTCCTTGAGGACAGGCTCCATCTTTCTCCATGTGTCTAACCCAGCTGGTAAGTCATTCATTCAGAGCACAGATGGGAATGGTGCAGATGCTCTATGGTCTAACTTAATAATAAAATTCCTGTTGAATCTCACCAATATGCAACACACAAAATTCTGTGAATTACTGTTCATTATTCATCAGACAACTACAATCAGTAAAGCAAAATACCCCAAAGTCTGACTAATGTTTGTAATGAAGAAGTTTATACTGAGACAACAGCAGTGTGTACTCTAAAGGACAATATAATCCTCAATCTGTCTGTTCCATCACCTAGTACATACTTTTCTAAAATCTATTCTTTTAATTTCTACATACTGATTTTTAATCCCCACATTAAGTATCTTGGAGATGTCTCAAGGCTTTTCAGCCAGCCAGTGAAATCTTACAATAACAGATTAAGTCACACGGGGGTAAATAGAAGAAAGGAAGGAAAGCAGGAAAGGGGCAGCCAGGCCACCCTGCAGGATTTCCTTTCCTTCCCCATTCTGCTGACTTCACCTCCCCAGCCATTCCCTTCCTCATGCAGCCACTTCCCCTGACCAGTTCACACCCATCCCTTATATCACCCTGCTAAGCCTCCCAGATGCCCTGCAGAGCCAGGCCAAAGGCTGCAGAATACACTGGAAGGCGACTTTACCCTTAATGAAGGAGATAAAAACAACAGCCCCTTCCCATACTTTTCATACCCTCCTCAGCAGGGGCTGCAGCCTGTGGAGGTAGCAGATGGGGATGGACCAGCTTTTGCAGTCCCCATCTGAAGGACAGGCAGTCCTCTACTCCCTGCCTATTGCCACCCTAGTCAGCAGCTGAATTTCCTTAAGCCTCTAGTGAGCTCTGAATTTTCCGTTCCTATAAATACACCCCTTGTTCAAACCAGTTCTAATAAGGCTATATCACACTCATTCTTCTAGAAACACTTACCTGCAGTTTCTATTTGCTTATGTGCATTCATGCCTCTGTCATCCATTTGGATTTATTCCCAGAGCTGCTTTTCCTTTGACAGCCATTGTTTTCTGTAATTTTTATACCTTGTACCCATGTTTATGGGAGTGCTATTTTGCTCTGTCATATGCCCAGAAGGGTCATTTACAAAAGAAGAAAAATATCATTATCTTTGTTTAACAGCTAGTGAGACTCAGACAAAGAGGTTAAGTGACTTACCAAGCAGAAGTCATTGGCAAAGCTGGAAATAAGTCAGTTATCTTCCCACTTTGAACATACTGCCTTCTGGTCTGAAAAAAACCCACTGCTGATTGCAAAGGAACAGATAAAATGATAAATATCGCTGGTTCCAATTCTATTACACCATTAAGTAAATCTTCACTTGTCAGGTAAAGCCATTGGTAACTCGCTGTCATTAGTTTCAGCTCAGTGCTCATAGCCTGTAGGAACAAAGGTACTACACTGAACATCCATTTAAGAAGCAATTCCATAACTTTGAAATGCCACTGGTTTGTCATCACTGATTTTGCAATTATTTCATATCATTTCATAATATTTAGAAAAAACTGTCGAAAAGTACCTGTATTACATACAAGTTCATCTGTGAAAAACAGCTACCTAATCCTGAAGCTGTTTTGTCTTTACTGAGATGTCTCTTTTATGTCTAATTTTTATTAAATTGTAGTGTTCAGACAGATATTCAACATAAACTCAGCAGCTGAACATTAAAATAAGGTGCAGTAAAGGCTACAAATCTCAAAGCAATTCAGGCAGAGAATGAAGAATGACAGATCTAGCGGTTACATTAGCTACTCATGCAGTATATAGGTAATATTAGTACAGGTGTGGACTTATAGATATGTTCACAGAGTAAAAAGCCCCCTAAGCAAATTGATCAGATAAAAATCCTAATTCTAAGTCTGAAAACCACTCCTGGAATCCTACAAAATGGGCAACTTGAGAACCTGATGACATTTTTTTGCTCTTTAGTAGCATATGCCCCAGAAAGGACTTTTAGCCATTGGGAAGAGGACCCAATAACCACAGATGTCCTTTTCAGCTGTTGTGGGCTTTTTTTTTTGTTAGCCCAACACCCGACCTGTAAAAACTAGAGCTGTCTAACTTCTTTCATCTAAACTCAAGTGGTCTCCTGTTGGAAAGGATGCCCAGCAGTAATCAGGAGACAAGAAACTGCCATATTACTGAAACATTACTCCGCAAAGGAGTGAGCAAAGAGTTATTCCCACATTTTTTTCTGAAGTTATTGGTTGGAAGCCTGTTCACTTTCCCCATTCTGTGCTGAACTTAATGTTTTCTGCTTTGTTGCCTTCAAAGCTGTAGTAATTCCACTGAAATTCCACCACCTAGGTAATCCTAGGCAGATCACCTTTAAGGTGAAATGGGGAGCATGCTCTGGATGGGATGCAGTACCACAAATTAACGATGTGTTCTTCTAGTCCCTCAGAAACACAGATCTAGACAGGAAAGGGGAGATGAAATGAGGGAACATTAGAGGTTCCCTACTGTAAGATTATGGAGAAAGTCTTGGTGAGGAATATAGACAGGATCGAGACAAAAATTCCTGCTGTACTTATTTTTGAAAGCTGAGCTTTTATTTTTACTGATTATGATCTTGTAATGCAGAAATTCATACTTTCAGAAAAAAAAAAGTAAATTACTATTGGCAGATAGAAAAACTCATTAAAAATTAAGATTTTTTTTTTTGTTATTGCAGTAATGCTATATATTCTAATCAATGATTTCTTAAGGCTAGACCTCTATATGAAATAAGACAATGACACTTAGTAGTTCCTAATGGAACTGAATCAGATTTAGGGATTTCTAGTTTAGAAACTTTTTAGAAGGTCAAAACTTTTCACATTACTGATACAGTATTTATTTTAACCAGTTAAATGAGGGAATCATTACTGTAATTATTCAAGTTCTGTTCAGCTAGTTAGGACTTTCTTTCCAAGGTGGGAACCATAACTTGATACACTTACAAATGGACAGAAAGAATCATTGTTCCATGATAAACCTATATGAGCCTCACTATATTGTTTCTTTCCTCTGAAGAAAGGGATGTTTCCCCCCCGCCCGCCCCAGTTATTAGTTTTACTTAGTAAGTGAATCAGCCATAATTTTTTTACATAGAAGAAAAACAACTTTTGAAAAAGAGTACTGGGTAACTGACAAAAAAAAAGGTTTAAATCACAAAGTTCATGTGATACTAATAAGCCTGGCAAATCCAGGGTCAAGCTGAATATAGGGAAAAAAGGAACAAAATACCTTGCGATATAAGAAGTATATGATTCAGCTGATCTGTTTCCAAAGTCAACTACTCAAAACTACAAAATTATTACAAAATTACATATTTTCTATTACAAATATTGTAATAGGATTCTTGCAGTAATATTCAGTTCCAGCTTCAGACATCTCACTTTAGGTGTTGCAATTGTAGGTGTTGATATGTGAAATTAGTGCTTATGTCTCCATTATAGTGAATGCGGATCTAGACTGTGTAGTCTCAGGAGGACCCAAGGGCAGAATCCAGTTTCCTAGACATGTGTGCCCATGGTCATATGCATTGTTCTAGCAGACCCAAAATACAACATTGGAAGATATACATGGGACTTTGAGAAGATTTGCATCTTTTGGACTGGCAGCTGCAGAATATTTGAAGGTATGCTGAACGATGCTGGAAGCCTAGGTTTACAGAAGTGAATCCTGCCCAGACTGTCAGCTGTGGGATATTCCTCCAATTCCATGTGCCTGGATCTGCAGGTGGTAGGCATGTAAGGCACTGCTCAGTCCAAACTCCTAGGGAACTTTTATAAAAGGTTCTTCACCTGGCCAGGCAAATTGTCCTGCTCCTTCCTGGCCCAGAGCCTGCCACACAGAAAGAATCCAGTGCCCTGTATTTTTTCTGAAGGGTAGCCAGGTACACCAGCTGCACCTTCGTGTACTGCCAGCTCTTCTTCCCACCTGAACCCATGCAGACTCCACTTGGTGAGTGGACTGTCCATGGGTGGGAGAAGTCCAGAACCATGGTCAGAAATGTATTGTTTTCTAGTGCAGGTGGGCCTTGGATGTATCCTACACCTTAGTGCATAGTGCAAGGTCAAGGGAAAGCCACACAGAAGATGTGCTGTTGGGGTGGAGGGGAAGGAAAAGCAAGGGAGAGTCTGCAGCTGGTATTTTACCAGCTTCACGCCATGCGAGAATGATAAACTGCAGTCATGCCAGAGCTGTTTCAGATAATACCCAGGGTGTGGAGCGCATTCATTGTACACAGTGTATCATTTCCCTGTCAAAACTGTAGCTGGTTTCAACAGAGGGAAGGGAGGGGGAAGCCATATGCATGCTCTGATAAAGATATCTATGAAGGACAAACTTCTTCATGTGGCACATGTTCATTTCTTGCCCAAAATTATGATCATTTATGTGGTGAATGGACAGCAGCCTCATAAGTCTTTTGCTAGCAGCAAAAACTTTTGGAAATTATAGCAGCAGCAGAGAACAGTCTGCTAACTAAAACTGTAAGTATATTTGTTTGGCAGATCCTACAGCAATCTCAACTTTTATATTTTATTTTAGAAAAAATTTACTGATGCTGCCTTGACCCCTTAAAAATAACTTACCTTCCTGTAAGAGTCTCCTTAGTCATTCATTCTCAGAAATCTCTATAGTTACAGAGCTATTTATTAGCATTTTTAGAGAAAATGAGTGAAATGGGCTAGTGGATTGATTTTGATTTGTCAAAATCACTTGTAAAAATATCCCCATATATCACTATTATATATCTTTAAACGTGCATTTTTTTTAATAAGGGTGATTAAAGCTAAAACATTATGGAGTCCTGTATAAGGTAAATATACAGCCAGTGTGAATTTATACCAATTACTCTGTAAAGTACAAGCAGTAGGGAACTGCTAGAGTCCCACAGAGTCTGTATTATTCCAGGATTCATACTGGTATACTTGAGAGAAGTGTGCAAGGATAGTTTCAGCTTCCCGTCTGCTGGCAAACCCTCTATTCACGCATAACAGTACACAGACCAAACTGGTATGCAAGGTGATAGAGAAGCAGAAAAAACATGGCAAAACTATCAAGATAGGAGCACCAGAAAAATATTTGCTAGTTACAGCTTGCTTCTTTCTGTATGTAAATGTAAAAAAAAACAAACCAAAACATACAAGAGCTCATTGAAACCTTCTGCAACACAGAAGAAACATACCCTGAATAAAATGACAAAATTTGATAGATACAGTGCTAGATAGAAATGTATAGATATTTGAGAGCTATGGAGCTACTGGAGAGGGTCCAGCAAAGGGCCAAGAAGATGATGAAGGGACTGGAGCATCTGTCGTATGAGGAAAGGCCAAGCGTTGGGACTGCTCAGCCTAGAGAAGAGAAGGCTCAGGGGGGATCTTATAAACACCTGAATGGAAGATGTTAACGAGGACAGAGCCAGGCTCTTTTCAGCGGTGCCCAGTGACAGGACCAGAGGCAATGGGCACAAACTGAAACACAGGAGGTTCCCTCTGAAGATCAGGAAACTTTTTTACTGTGAGGGTAACCAAGCACTGGCACAGGTTGTCCAGAGAGGCTGTGGAGTCTCCACCCTTGGAGATATTCAAAAGCCATCTAGACATGGTCCTGGGCAACCAGCTCTAGGTGACCCTGCTTGAGGAGGGATGTTGGACCAGATGGCCTCCAGAGGTCCCTTCCTGTCTCAAATATTCTGTGATTTTGTGAAAACTTCTTGCAAGAATATTTTTTCATCTTATTCCATCTACATTTTAGAGTAAATTATACAGAAACAGCCTAAACTAAACATAAGCTAAATTACACTTTCAAGTTACAAAATAAATTGTTTGAGTCAGAAAGGCTAAAGTTAATCCATATTTTTTCCTGTGGGACATTTGCATTCAGATGTAACCTGTCAGGTGTGAAAACATATTTTCTTTCTACAGGTTTAATACCTCAATCATACATTGATCAGACAGTATGCAGTGAGTGAAGCACTGTTAAAGCCAGTAAATGTGCGTTTCATCTGTCTTGGCTACTAAGGATCTATCCATGTAATCCACTTTCCTATAGAATTTTCTCTCAATGTACACTGTGTTCCTAAAGAAACCATACATTTTTATCCTCTATTTTGTTCACTGCTTTTTCCATAAAACATTAATTATGTAGAACAGGCCAACAAAACTTCTTCCCAGGAGATAAAACTTTGTAGATAATAAGCAAATGACAAAGCCCTTTAACTGAAATGTGGGCATATATTTCATATGTAAGTACAAAGTAGGTAATTGAAAATTAGCTTATTTTTGACCATAATGGGAGTTTCCCATAACCTTGCATTATATTTCCAATATACAAATTCTACTCAATGCCAAAAGAAAAAGCTTCTTTATTGAAACAGTTATAATTTAAAGCATAAAACAACCATTATACATACGAAAAACTTGTTATTGACCTGCTGAAGTATAGTTGTTTAGTGCAGAGCATACACAGAATTCATCGGTCACAGAAAAACTGGAGGGCATTTTTATTTTAGCTCCTCAGCATATGAATAGATCTATTTCCCTGTTACATATAGACAAAAGTAAATTGAAATTACCAACATCTGAAAAGAAAAGGATAAACGTGGAACCTTAGTCTGGAAATCCTCAACATGCAGAGCTTCCACTGAGCCAAAAGAATATTCTGTACAGAACAGATTTACAGGGCTTGGTTCTTTCAGGAACCTGAGTTTGAGAAATAAGTTTCGAAAGTGGCACTCCTAATCAGTATCCTGATAAAAAATGTTAGCCCACTGTAAGAACATGTCATGATTATAATAATTACAATAACTTAGCTTCAGGTTTTAGTAAACAGTGGGAAATATATAACTAAGAAGGAGCATGGACAAAATATTTTAGAACTAGGAGCAATGAAATGAAGGAAAGTGTCTGTATGTCACTGAAGTCTAGTGGCATGGAAAATTAAGCCCACACTACTAAGAGCTTACAGAAATGTAAGATCACCTCTTCCTGATAATTTACATACCAAATATGATACTATTCAGACTCTGTCTTATTTTATTCTGATCCAAGCAACAGAATTTTTCTATCTCATGTACCTTGAAATTTAAGGGTGCAGTCAGAAAGTACCTTGTTTTATTCACACAGAATTTTCCTTTTCTGTATTATACTTGCTGTCACTTCTGATCAGTCCCATGTGTCACACCTAAGAAAAGAAAGATAGGTCCTGTAAAATTCAACATGTGTTTGCAAAGTGTTGGGCCATTACAGCTAATAATACTCAATATTTGTTTGCAGCAGCACCTAGAAACAAACAAGCCAGATGTCCCTGGTGAGAAGAGCTCAGATATCTTGCAGGCTATGCCTGATTTTCAAACAAATTATAAATATGCAGCTTGTTAGTCCTTACTTGTGTCAGTTGTCTTTGCCTTCTCAGTTTTACTGCTCTTTGCTTGAACCTCTTTCCTCTGTTAGCCAGCAGCTTTCCAGAACCACAGTGTCCAGAAAACTGACCATAATGTTCCAGGGTTTCATGTAAACCCCATTTTATTTAGCCAAATAATGTGACGATTTAAATTTGACAGATTCCCACTCTAGTTTATGCTTTAAAAAGTGGGTTTTGGAAGGGGGGCTCAGCTATAGAACAAAGAACATAAATTATTTACATGACTATCCAATTAGTCAGTGACTCGCAAATCCAATGTCTTGGCGCTGCAGGGGCACTGACTCATTGGGGATAGCAACCACGTTATTTCACCTGCAGGAAGGAAATATTGACAGAAGCAGCTGTGACATCCACTCCCTGCATAGACAGATACACTGAAGTCAAGATCAGACAAAGTGAATTAGAATTATATATTACCTGGACGAAGGAAGTGGGGAAAAACACAGTATGTTTCTACATTAGATTCATAAACTAAATGGGAATAGAAGTCTACAGACAGAAGAATTAAAGAAGGTCCATTCAAAGGCCTGATGGAGAACATCTTTACAGTGAAATAGTGCTAACACTTTTTTATAGATAGATGATTGCTGTCACATGATTGAAATGAGCAAGATTTAAATAGCATATAAATAAATAAAAAAGGTGGGCAGAGCATTTCTCTCACAGGCTGAATAGATAATTTCATCATTTTCAGAGGAATAATGTCAGTTTCTCTACATTCATAACTTTTGTTGAAACAGGTTCTTAGGAAAAATTAAAGCAGTCATAAATCATGCGACCATAAGGCCCTCTGATCTAAAATAAAATTCCTGATAAGAATGATAGGTGCAATATAAATTTTGAATGAGTAAATGTTATCTGAACTGAAACAGCACTTATTAATTCCAAAAGCGACTTGGGGAGTGGCTTTTATACTTGTGACACCAATTACTTGCTCTTGAACATTAGCAGTACAAACTCAGAGAAATCTCCAGTGATCATCTGTTCAGAGACTCGGTTTTGCATTTGCAGTGTTTCTGTGGATTGAAATACAGAGTTGTGAGCATCTCTGGCCTCCACATTTAGCTTGTGTTTGAATTGCCTCTGGGCTATATGGCTGCTGCAGGCATGTGCCAGACAGTTAGTGGAGCACAAGTCTGCAGTTAAATCAGAGCTTCCCTTTAAGTCAGCTCTGCAAATCTTAACACTGTACTTTGTGTCAGCTCACTGCAGCGCTGCAGTGCAGGGTGACAAGGAGGACAAAGCAACACAGTTGTTTCCATCCCTGAGCAATGCAGGGTATCAGCAAAAGTGGTTCAAACACCTGGAAAATTAGAAAGCATTTTCAAATGCCCCCAAACTGATCCTGTAGCACTTCCCAGTTATTATTCTGGCAGAGCTGTAAATGAAAACTAGGTAGTTGATGTTGGTCAAGGTGGAAGAGGGAAAAATAACATTTGCAACCCTTAGCTGATAATCCACATGCTAACAGAATGTTTTCCAGTAACACGAAAGAAAGTAGCACTGCCTTAAATCATATGGGATGAAGTTGTTCACTGTGTCTTGTCCCCAGCATGCAACCATCCAGTCCTGCTATAAGTTATCAATATGAAACAATCTATGTATGAATGCTCAGAGTTTCCCTGAGGCTGGAAAGTGGAAGTGAGGCTCTGATGCTCCCTATATGAGAAATGCAATAAACCAGTACTACATCTAACTTCTGAAAACAGGGGCTCAGGTAATCTGGGGTCCCTGTCCAGGAAGAGTAATATGCTTGGAAGGAAATGTAAACTGAAGAGGATTAGCTTTCAAGAAATGTATGAGACCTGACTACAGCATCTATATGGAAATAATTGTATGAGTTAAGTATGCTTTTCTGTTTTGGTGACAACTAGTGAAGATAATAGGTCCTCAACATACAGGATAAGATTCACTTAATAAACTCCACTGAATTTTCTGAGGGTACATGAGCTGTCTAAGTCCCTGTTACAATTAATAGATATTGAGAAAATATAGTTAATGGAGTCCCCCAGGGCTCAGTTTTAGGGCCGGTCTTGTTTAATATCTTTATCAATGACCTGGGTGAGGGGATTGAGTGTGCCCTCAGTAAATTTGCAGATGACACCAAACTGGGTGGTAGTGTTGATCTGCTGGAGGGGAGGAGGGCTCTGCAGAGGCACCTGGACAGGCTGGATCGATGGGCTGAGGCCAACTGTGTGAGGTTCAATAAGGCCAAGTGCCGGGTCCTGCACTTGGGTCACAACAACCCCATGCAGCACTACAGGCTTGGAGAAGAGTGGCTGGAAAGCTGCATGGCAGAAAAAGACCTGGGGGTACTGATTGACAGCCGGCTGAATATGAGCCAGCAGTGTGCCCGGGTGGCCAAGAAGGCCAATGGCATCCTGGCCTGTATCAGGAACAGTGTGGCCAGCAGGAGTAGGGAAGTGATCGTGCCCCTCGGTGCTGGTGAGGCCGCACCTCGAATACTGTGTTCAGTTTTGGGCCCCTCACTACAAGAAAGATGTTGCCTTGCTGGAACAGGTCCAGAGGAGAGCAACCAAGCTGGTGAGGGTTCTGGAACACAAGTCATACGAGGAACGGCTGAGGGAACTGGGGTTGTTTAGTCCGGAGAAGAGGAGGCTGAGGGGAGACCTGATCGCCCTCTACAGCTACCTGAAAGGAGGCTGTAGCGAGGTGGGGGTCGGCCTCTTCTCCCTGGTAACAGATGATAGGATGAGGGGGAATGGCTTGAAGCTGCACCAGGGCAGGTTTAGGCTAGACATTAGGAAAAACTTCTTCACCGAGAGGGTTGTCAGGCTCTGGAATGGGCTGCCCAGGGAGGTGGTGGAGTCCTCATCCCTGGAGGTATTTAAAAGAAGGATAGATGAGGTGCTTAGGGATGTGGTTTAGTGGTGGGATGGCAGTGCTAGGTTAACGGTTGGACTTGATGATCTTAAGGTCTTTTCCAACCGAGGTGATTCTATGTTTCTATGAATGTAGAGTATGATTGAGGTGATGAGCTGCTAGGTGACTGCCCTATATAGGCCCAAATTGCTCTCTGGGTTTCATTAATGATATTGACTATATCTTCATTGACTCATTGGAATCTGCCCACCGGTAGACATCTACATTTTAAACACAAACTGAATCCCACTCCAGTGATAGCCTTTTTGCCAGGCATTTATGTATTGTAGCATAACTTCGATTTCCCTATACAATTACAGCTCTTTTTTGAGGGGAAAAGGGAAAACAGGAATGGCTTGCTTAATTTATATATTAATACATAAGAACAACAGCAATGGAAATTGGGGCATTTAAGAATTTGGCAATTCTACAATTTTAGATGATAATTCTTTGGGTCTCTGTGAACCCAAGTTTCTTGATTCCACCACACCTCCCTCATGGTCTCAATGACAGACAAAAAATATCTGGAAAATGTTCTCCTCTACCTAGACAGAAAAGCTCTGCCAGACCTTGAACCAGTGTGACCCAACCTAACGTGTCAGTGTTTTGTCAGATCTGCAGCTGTCATCACCCATTAGATCTAAACCAGCAGCTCACAAGTTCTGCAATCATAGTGACTTATACAGTCCATGAAAGTTATATACTGAGAAAAAGAGAGGCTTTCCTTTCCATTATCATGAAGATAACAGAGTATAAAAATTGTGTGGAATTCATCAGCAGTGAAAGAAAAATTCAGTGAGTTCCAGCTAAATCACAGAGCTAGTGCTCTGACTGTTCTTTTTAATAAGGAAAACATGATAATCCATATGAAGAAATGATAAAATGATGAAATGTCTCATTACCACTGATTTGGCTAGCTCTCCAGTCAAGAACATATCTAAGCCATTTCTTAACTCCAGGCTGATTGCTCATAATGTCAAATACATTATGTGGACCCATTGTCCCATGTAGTTGAGTACCCATCACATGATGGTCGTCAGCTGCTGCTTCTATCAATACTTAAAAATATTTGGGACATACTGCAGTGCAGGAATTGTCAGTACCCTAGCTAATTTGTGCAGAGAGCAGGGACAGTGCCCAAAACGTGTATATCTTGCTTTAGACCTCATCAGTCTCAGACTGAGCCAACATGGGTTTTTCTGTACGCTCGTCATGAATAAAGCCAACTCAGTACCTTTAAAAATGAGGTTTACATGAGCCCAGTTTGCGCACAAAACACTAGGTATGTTACCAGCAATATGTATAATTTCAAGTTAATATTAAAACACCTTTCAGGCAATATATTGTCACACAGCATTGCTCAAGAGGCTGATAACAATTCAGTGATAGAGAGTTTATACTACTGGAAAATATTCTGTATCTTCAGTATGCATATTCTCATTAAACTCATTCCTATTAACATCGATGTACTCAGAATACATTACTGTCTGGTAATAATGATGAATTCTGCATCAAAATGAGGAAGGAAGACTGAAATCATGAACATTTCAGTGAAGTACTATCAGTGTTCTTTAATTATATTCATACCGTTGTTAAATCTCATCCCAAGATTAACAAATTGAAATTAATAGTACAGCTTTACGAGTGTCGAATAAATACAGTCTGAGTGTGGGATGAGAAACGGTACCTTCCTTCCAAATATTCAGCTCATTCAAACTGACAATCACAGAAATTGCCAACAGTAGCCCTTCAGACCCTAGTCATCTTCCAGGGCAATATAAGAACACAGAGCTGAGCCTCCCACTAGGCAGGTGACCAACACCTCCTTTGACAGAAAATTGATCATTCATCCTAAAACATGCAGGATTCTGTCTAGGACTAAATAAATCTTTAGCAGACACTAGCAACTTCATCAACTACTGCCAGCACCTAGTCTTCTGTAAGCAAGCTAATCAAGAAACAAGCAATCAGAGTCTCCTGTCACCTGTCAGTATTCTGGACAGACATCAGGAGTGCTGCAAGCCAGAGGCAGCACAGCAGCAGCGCTTTGATAGCTCATCTGCCTCAAGTCAGAAACAGAGGCAATCATTCATAGTTATACTGCACCGTTCAATACTGCTGATTTTTGAGCAAGTTATTGCCTCTCCAGGGAGATGCAGGCATACACAGATATTCCCCAAAATAACTGGATGAATCCTTCATTTCATATTCAATTTTATTTTTCACTCTTCACCAAAAAAAAGTAAGTATGGAAAATATTTTCAGCTCCTGTTATCTTGTGTGTGTATGTGTGTTGATGATGTCCACAAGAAAGGTATGGATAAACCTGTATCACTTTGTCATTTATACTCACTCATTAATTCATCTATGACCAAACTGCTTTTCCCAAGTATAAAAAATCTTCTTCTTTGGTAAATAGTCCCATGACCCAGTTTAGTTTTTCTTTTGCAAGAAGCTTTAATCTTTCAATTCTTTCTTTTTAAAGTCTTATATCTTACATCATCAATTTTATTCCATTGGAAAAACAAAATCTTCACATTCCAGTGCCATACAGAGCCATGTGCCTCCAGTCTCCTCTATTGTGCTTGAAATTAAGATATTATTAGGGAGACAAAATTAGTTCAAACCATTTCTAAAAGTAATTTTTTGTTATTTAGATTGTATTGACTATAACTCTTCAATCCCTTAAGACCTGGGAGAGCTGGGATCATGAGGGCAAAGGTAAAAAGATACAAAGATAATAAAACAGTCTGACTAGGAGAATCAAAGTTTAAACTAAGATTGTTATGTTTGCCTTATAAGTGAAAATAGTAATCAAGCTGGGAAAAAAAAAAAAAGGATATAAATGGTCATTTTCCTCTGTTCTTTTACCTTCCTTCTCCAAGAGAGGCTTCTCTCTCGGTTGGAAAGCAGATGCTCAGACATCTCATTTTGCTTTCCATGCTTTTGAAGAAAAGGCAACTTCTTGTGGGAGGTGTGGGTGGAGGCAAAAAATGACACTCAAGGAGGAATAGGAATCACCATATGCTGTTATTATATTATTATTATTATTATTATATTTATTTTTAAAATGTAAACAAACTCTTGGTCATGCCCTTCCGTCCTAATTTAAATGTGCAAGGCTGTGATCACATTGCCCCAAAGCCTCCTAAATAGAAGTTGGAAATTCTTTTTAACATTTTCCTTACAAATGAACTCTCTAAAATTAAAAGAACATGTACACAAGTGTCATAATAATAAGAACAAAGTATTTGAATACTACATGTTCAACAGAGACTGAAAAGTATTTAAAGTAAATATATTAGTAAGTTGCATAAGAGTCAACATAAGCTATTATTTACATATTAGCTAAATGAATATGCAAATTTTAATTTATTGTCTTGAAATCACTTCAGAATCAGCAGAATGTTGTCTAGAGAGCCTAAGAACATCAGAATTTTGCTGCAGAGTGTCTCTCTAGCTTGCTATGGTTCCCAGGGACTTTGTCTATGTCTGTATCTACAATGGCTTTTTGTATATGAAAGATATGTAAGACGTTTTTATTTGTGGTTTGGAAAAGGATAGGACAATGATAACTGTCACCTTCAGGCAATTTGGAAGAGTTGTAGTTCCTCTGGCAACATCAGAGAATTGCACTGCTCTTGCTTTTCAGGCTCAGACATGAGTAACACAAGATGGTGGGCAGAAATGCCATATTGCCCCCAAGTTTTCCATAACCTTTTGTAAACTTCTGCATTTTAAGTTCTCTAAAAGCAAAGATTTAGACATCACAGCTAAAAAAAAAAAATAAATTGAAGAAGTTATATAGATAAAAAAACAGAGTGAGGAATGTATACAAAAATCCATTGGGAATTTATTTGTAACACTGATGAACCATAAAGCTGGACACAGGTGATCCAAGAGAGAAAACTGAAATGCCATTGAAGTTTGCTTTTAAAGCTACAATCTGCTCACAGGGTCTCTAAAACTGTGTCGTGGTTTAACCTGGCTGGCAACTAAGCACCACGCAGCCGCTCGCTCACTCCTCCCCCTCCCTCAGTGGGATGGGGGAGAGAATCGGGAAGGAGAAAAAGGTTAGAGCCGAGGGCTGAGGTAAAGACAGTTTAATAAGAGAAAATAATAATAATAGTAATAATGAGAATGGTAACAAAATATACAGAATATACAAAACGAATGCTGCACAATGCAATTGCTCACCACCCGCCGACCGATGCCCAGCCCGTCCCGAGCAGCAATCACTCCCCCCGAGCCGCGATCAGTCCCCGAGCCGCGATCACTCTCCCCGTGACCGACCGACCGACTAAACCCCCCCGAGCATGATGTTATATGGTATGGAATAGCTCTTTGGACAGTTTGGGTCCTAGCTGCGCTGTACTCCCAGCTTGTTATGCACCTGGCCGAGCAGGAGAAGCTCAAAAAGTCCTTGAGCAGTCTGAGCACTGCTTGGCAACAACTAAAAACATGAGCGTGTTATCAACATTCTTCTAGCACTAAATTCAAAGCACAGCACTATGCTAGCTTCTGTGAAGAAAATTAACTCTATCCCAGCCGAAACCAGGACAAACTGTAACCAATTTAGGCTGTAGTACTAACCTGTGGAAGGTGTGATGTCCCTGTATCCAAACAAAGAAGAAATCCCAGTGCAGGAAGAAAACAAAAAAAAAGGGTAGTCTTATAAATTCTATGCAAGAACTTTCTGTTCTGAATAATCTCTGATCCGCTGTGTTCTCGGTGATTGCAGTTCAATAGCAGAAGAGCAGTGTCATGGTTTAACTCTAACCAGGAACTAAGCTCCACACAGCCTCTTGCTCACTCCCCTCCCTGGTGGGATGGGGGAGTGAATTGGAAGGGTAAAAGTGAGAAAACTTGTGGGTTGAAATAAAGACAGTTTAATAGGTAAAACAAAAGCCGTGCATGTTTTTTGAGCATGCGCTCAGCCATCTCCAGGAAAGCAGGGCTCCATCATACCTAACAGTTACTTGGGAAGATGAACACCATCATTCCAAACATCCCCCTCTTCCTTCTTCTTCCCCCAGCTTATACACTGAGCATGATGTCATATTGTCTGGAATATCCCTTTTGTCAGTCGGGGTCCGCTGTCCCGGCTGTTCCCCCTCCCAGGTTCTTGTGCACTTCCAGCCCACTCACTGGTGGGGTGAGGTGAGGAGCAGAAAAGGCCTTGACTCTGTGTAAGCCCTGCTCAGCAGTAACTAAAACATCCCTGTGTTATCAGCACTGTCTCCAGTGCAACTCCAAAACATAGCCCCATACTAGCTACTATGAAGAAAATTAACTCTACCCCAGCCAAAACCAGCACAAGCGTATAAGCCCCCTGCAAACTCTGGGCCACAAAAGCATCCAGAGCTACAGCAGGTACTGAGAGTCTTTGTTGATGCCTGCCATGCTCTAAAGTACAAGTGGGATACCTAGTGAGCCTAATGAAGATAGTACAGATATGGCCAATATTAATTGCACAGCAGTTACACCCTCCATCATTCCAAGAAAGTTGTGCTAAATCCAAAAGGCACACTGACTTCCCTGTATATACATGGTACTATTCAGTTGCTTAAAATATCCAGCCTGGGTGGGTTTGAAAACTTGGAAGCATATTTATCTAATGCCTTGTGCTTTTAATATTCCTACCACAAAGAGTGAGTTCAATGCCCTCACTTTTTTCAAACGGTAGCAAAGATTCATTTGCCCTAGAACACAGTGACTTTACCTAAGTAGAAATTTGAAATGGGACAATTGCAAATGGGCTGCTTGGGCTCCCGAGGGAAGAGGGGGAGGGGGAGAATTTTGCCCTTTGCAAGAAGTTGCAAGGTATACTCAACTCAGGGAATTGCTACCTTTAACTGCCATCAAAGTCTTACTCATTTGGTCAGTCTTTCCAGTAATGCTGCCAGGTCTTGACACATTTCTAAGGCCGAGAAACAGCAAATGAGTAGGCACTTCAGCAAATGAGTGTCAGAAGGACAAACTGCAGTGCAGTGAACAATAACTCCATCTTATACGAGAAACTGTATAAAAAACATGACAGCATGACCCCATTTATTTTCCAGAAGTAAAAATAAAAGGCTATTTTAAATAATGAAAACGCTTTTTTTTTTACTACAGAAATCTGAATTTATTTTATGGAACTTAAGAGTAAATTAATTATCTATAGCCCTATTCTTATCACGAAGCAACATATTTATTGTAATTTCTACATCTGATCTGTAGAAACATCTCTCTTTTCAAGTGTTCAGCTAAATGAGGTACCAAAAAGAAATGGTCAATCCTGTCAACAGCGGTAGGGAGCTAAATGTATCCATTAATTAGTTTTATGACCTGATGAGCATAGATACCAGCACTGATTGGCTGATCACCTCAGGAGCGCTTGTTACATTTATAATGAAGCAAATCAAATAATTCAGTTTGTATTTGGGAAGCTGGAAAAGCTGAGCCAAATAGTCCCTGATGCAGCCTGGCAAAAATCGATAGCGCTGAATTTTCATCCTCTATTCCTAAGTGGCAGTAGGTGGTCATTTGGTTAAAGCCAATCACGTTAGTTAAACTGATCTACTGCACCAGCGACAGCAAAAGTCAGAACTTGTTGATTTCTGAAGTTATGCAGGATTTCACAAATCACTGTGTGGAGTCAGCAGCAAGAATACGTGAAATGAAGACAACAATAATACTTCCAGCGCTTCTGACTGACAAGCACCAGTCTACAGTAAGGAGTTTTGTTACTTAGGTGTCAACAACCATTTTAAAGGATATTACTACACTGAATTCTGTCATGTTTAAAAGTTTATGCTGACAGATTGGTTGTCATGCAGGAAAATGAGATGGAACGCTATGGCAGAAACAAAGCAAGAATAATGAACAACTGTATCAGTTAAACCAAAAGTAGAAGATGTGGGATTCTAATGATGAAGATGCTACTATTGAACACGACAACAGGTAGAGGAAACTGTGTCCCTGAGTAACTCTGATGAATATTAGCAATGAAAAAGAATGTGAGCTGTAGAAAAAAAGAGGTTCACCAACAGAAAAAAAGAATGAAAAGTAATGACTGATGAGCATTTTATACATACACCAAAGATAAGATTTCTGAATGACAAGACAAAATGACATAATCTGATTTATCATGTGACAGGGTGGTGGGATAAATAAAACAGTTAAAACCTCCTAAAAGAATATTCAGAGACATTTAAAGAATCATAGGGATGGCATCTCAGCTTAAGGACCTTATTCTTCGTTAAAAACTGCATGAAAATGGAATTCTTCCATGTTTTCCCCTGTACTAACCCTGTAAGTGGTGAATAAAGCAAGCTGTAAATTTAGGTGCAGAGAATCTGAATGTATAATAAAACCAAAAGTCTTCTTCTTCTTTCAAGACAGATTGATGAACAGAAAAATAATGCTAATTCTGTTGATTTTTTTGTGTGTTATTTTATCTCAATACAAATATTAATAAAATTCTGTTTTGTTTTTTTTTAATTAATTTGGCCAGTTTTATCATTTGTTTTACATTGTTCAGTAATGTTTAAGTACAGTCCTTAATGGTCACTTTATTCCTAGGATTGCTGCTGAAAGCTTGGTTTGTTACTACTCAGACATACCTGATCCATTCCACTTCTAAAAGCTGATTTAGTACCAGCATCTTTTGGAGGATCAGGTATACAGTTTAAAAGCAATAAGTGACATATTGCCTCTTCACACAGCAATGCTTGAGACAAGTCAAGCTGAAGCAACTGACACCAAAAGGGAGAATGATATCCAGAATTAAGAAACATTTTCAGACACTGTTCTTCCACCATCCAAGCCTAAGAGTATTTAACTATCGCTCATCTACCAAGACACCGCAGAGTAAAAGCTGTGACAGCTGAGGCTATCGTACCCCAAAGAACTACAGAAGTAATGGTCAAACCGAACACCTTGACTGCACATAGACACAAACCAGAGAACATACTGTTATATGTTGCCTCTGTGTCAAAAACAGTTGATGTTTGGATCTTCTCTGTTTCAGTGACACCCATGTAATCACAGACAACTGACTTTAAGACATTTCACCATAATTTTGTCTTTAGATGATTTAGAATAATGGTATACTGACTTGAGCCAAGTCATCAGCTAACAATATCGCTTTTTTCTGTTTTCACAGAACTAAACTTAATGGGGAGTTTTTAATGTTTCCATGGCAATATTAGACAATGCATTAAAAAAATCTGAAAGCATTTTCGTTTGCTTGTTTGCTTGCTTGCTTTTTGCAGAAGAAAGCGTTCCAATACAAAAGGCAACAATATCTCAATCTATTGAGAAGCAAAACCTCACCATTAAATTTGTTCTTCCTGTTGGAGAAACAGACAACATAATTTACTTTAAAAATAGACATTATTAGACTCAGTCAAACAGAACCTAATGTGAAATATGGAAATCATACTGAATATAAACCCTAATACTGAATTGTAAGTAATTTTCCCTTGTAATTTCTAGCACAATCTTGTAGCCTTGTAGCCCAGCAAATACAGAGTTGCTGTTGCTTGTAAGAGACTACAGGCTCAGCATTAAGTTAATAACACAGGCATCAGGAAGGGTCAAGCTTTGCCTGGACTATTCTTGACCTGCCTGAAGATTTGTTTTAGCTTCATACAGTCATAGAAATATCTCCTAATGTTATGTATATTTTTTAACTAATAAATAGTCAGAACATGTAGTTATGCTATGTGCAACAACTTACCTATGACCCTTAGTATGAAATGCTGCAAAGATGAGCAGGGAGACACAGTGGAAGCCTTGAAAGTACAGGCACAGGAG
This sequence comes from Gorsachius magnificus, assembly GCA_034008185.1. NCBI lineage: Eukaryota > Metazoa > Chordata > Aves > Pelecaniformes > Ardeidae > Gorsachius > Gorsachius magnificus. Next base: position 79,660,820 of record CM067083.1, read on the forward strand.
ACACCAGAGGCCACATGGCAATAAGTAGCAATGGTCATCAACCACTGGTTGCCAAAGTAATGCACTCTTCAGTGTTGGGCAAGAACAGTTTTAAGGGTGAGAGAGCAAAGAACAAATATCTAAGCAATGTAAATGACATCAAATACTGTAAATATATAAAAATAAATATAAAAATAAAATATATTAAACTGCTGTTTAATATATTCATCAATGACTTAGACAGCGAGATCGAATGCACCCTCAGCAAGTTTGCGGACGACACCAAACTGAGTGGTGCGGTTGACACACCAGAAGGACGGGATGTCATCCAGAGAGACCTGGACAGGCTGGAGAGGTGGGCCTGTGTGAACCTCATGAGGTTCAACAAGGCCAAGTGCAAGGTCCTGCACCTGGGTCGGGGTAACCCCCGGTATCAGTACAGGCTGGGGGAAGAAAGGATCGAGAGCAGCCCTGCCGAGAGGGACTTGGGCGTGCTGGTGGATGAAAAGCTGGACATGAGCCGGCAATGTGCGATGGCAGCCCAGAAGGCCAACCGTACTCTGGGCTGCATCAGGAGAAGCGTGGCCAGCAGGTCGAGGGAGGTGATTCTGCCCCTCTACTCTGCTCTGGTGAGACCTCACCTGGAGTACTGCGTCCAGCTCTGGAGCCCTCAGCACAAGAAGGACATGGAACTGTTGGAGCGGGTCCAGAGGAGGGCTACTAAAATGATCAGAGGGCTGGAGCACCTCTCTTATGAGGACAGGCTGAGAGAGTTGGGGTTGTTCAGCCTGGAGAAGAGAAGGCTGCGGGGAGACCTGATTACGGCCTTTCAGTATCTAAAGGGGGCCTATAGGAAAGATGGAGAAAATCTTTTTAGTAGGGCCAGCTGTGACAGGACAAGGGGTAATGGTTTTAAACTGAAGCAGGGTAGGTTTAGACTGGATATAAGGAGGAAATTCTTTACAACGAGGGTGGTGAAACACTGGAACGGGTTGCCCAGAGAGGTGGTGGAGGCCCCATCCCTGGGAACATTCAAGGCCAGGTTGGATGGGGCTCTGAGCAACCTGATCTAGTTAGTGGTGTCCCTGCTCACTGCAGGGGGGTTGGACTAGATGACCTCTAGGGGTCCCTTCCAACCCAAAACATTCTATGATTCTATGATTCTATAAATTGTGATGTAACATTGACTTGCACGCCAATGAAGAAAGTCAGACACAGACTGTTCTAGGAAACACATAAAAGTGACGCCAAGTGGATCCTACAGTGAGGCAGAAGACTTCACCATCATCACACTCCTCCCAGTGAGAGACTTGTGAAGCTGACGACTTGCTGTACACCCTTGGCCTGGATTGTAAGACCCACAGGGACAGTAGAAGGTTGAGCATAACATCACAGAAAGGGGTAGATACTAGAAATTTTGTGTATGTATTAAATGTATGTAATTTGAACCATAAGTGTTTTACACATTTATAGCTTCCATGCCTGGTTGCATTTAAATATATTTTGTTTGATGGAATGTATCTTACCAAGAAATTTATGTCATACAGTATAATTCTTAGCTGTCATTATTTAATGCTCTGACAAATTTCCAGTTTCAAAGGAGTGATTAAAACATCCTACAGTGCTGGACCCACTCCCAATCCTTGCACAACCCCTCATGGAGGGGGGTGAGGGTGGTGTGATTTTCTGTTGATAACTACTTACTCATAGGTTATTCATTAGACAGTTCATTAGTCCACTAAATGCATACTTTGTCAATATTGTGTAGTGATGATTTTGTAATCAAGATGTGATGTGAGATACAGTCAAACTCCTTATAAAAATGAAAGTATGTTACATCCAAGAAGTTACTTTTAGCAATCAAATCTGCAGTGTTAAGGAATGAGATCAAGTTTGTTTGATATGACCTACTTTCTGTGAATTCATAGTGACATACATTACTTAATTTTTAAATAATTCACTATTAAAGCAGCTCTTTATTAATTTTTCTTTCAAGGATAAAGTCTCTTATTCAGCCATGTCACAAGATACCCATTTTTTAGTCTTCTGGAATTTATCCACTCTTCCAAGATTTCTTAAGAATGTACATCAGCTAGTCAGACATTCCTTCAATCATGTCTTCTGGAATTCTATCCAGACCCGGTGAATTCAGAATCATCTGTCACAGCAGATGTTTTTAACCTTCCTGGTTACTAATGGAAAATACTTTATCACTCCCCTGTGAAATAAGCCCTTTACTGCACTTCTTTCAAAATTTAGGTGAGAAATATTCAATGACAATCACCAGTTAGCAATGTGGCATATTCATACTGCTTGAATATTTGTTCACATCCTTAGAAAATTACTCTATTATCGTTAGCATAGCCATCATGGGTCTTTTCTCAAAGCTGTTAGTTTCCTTCAGCTTCCTTTTTCCAAAAATTCTAACAGGCAGCTTTGGCATCTATTTATTATTTCAGGTGTTGTGTATTGTATTTTATTTTGAACTTTCACTTTACCAGTGAGGCAGAGGGCGTGAGCCTTGACTGTGGGATCAAATAATTTTGGTCCTCTAGTAAATTTTCATCAGTTATTTCTGATTAATGGAAAACACTCATTTGTTTGCCGGACTACGTATAATCATAATGACTAGTCTTGATTCAGCCCAGGTGATTAATTCATCTTTATCTGCTATAATGACGACCAAAATAGAGAAACAGCATATTGGTGGCAGAATCTTTCATGTTAGAAAACAGTCATCTATAATGCTTAAAAGAAATAAAGGATGCTTTTCTAAGGGCTCTATGAGTCCTCTAATATGTCTCTAATGGTTATTGCATTACTGACAATAACCTATTTTTCTTTTCATTTATGCTATTTTTCAGTCTTTTAGACTATGCTAGTTAGCACAGTGATGTTTCTTCAGTGTAACCTATTACCTCTTTTGCCTATTTTGTTCTCCTAAAGTGGGTAATAACCACTGATTTTAATGTTCTAATCATGCAAATCAACTCATCAGCTTTTAGGAATACCAGTTACATCAAATTTCTTCTAATCAATGAGAATTTCCAATTCCTCTTGCTTATTGCCTTCAAGCAGTAGCACATAGCAATTGAAAAATATATTCTTTCCACATCTGTTGACCTTGATAACAACATCCTGGGTTTGTGTTTACACCACATTTGCATTCTTATTAAGTTTCCTTTTTTATTTTTGTGTTAATAGCCTCATAGTTGCTCCAGCTAATCTTCAGTTGAGAAGATTATCACCTTTTTTTTTCTGCAAGAAGTAAGCTGCAGTATTTATAAATCCAATCATCTCTTAGGATAAATGTTCTACAAACTGAAACCTTCCCTTTCATACCAGCCACGCAAACAGTGGTCCCCTCTGGTATCTTCTGCCTTTTCAGTGCTATTAGAATGACTCTAAGAAGATTATGTGGGCTTTTGTCTCCTACCTCCCTTCAAGATAACCGAAGCTTCCTAAAGCGCGTAGTTCCACATGAATGTCATGCAACTCATTTCAATGTGCATCACCCCTTAATAATATCTCATATGTATCTGGTGGATTCTCTGTCCTCTCTTTTCAACACAGTCATCAGTGATGACTGCTTGCCCTCCTGGGGTATTTGAACTCTTTCTGTAGCTGCTTGCTTCATGCAAAAAGAATATGAGTCAAGATATTCTATTCTTCCAGAAACAAGGGATGAGTTGCTGATCATCTGATGATCTGACATTTGTAGAGGAAAGTGAATGTCCTTCTAGGTAAGGAAGGACAGTATGTACAGCATTAACATCTCTTATGTTATAATGCAAACCATAATCTTGGCTTCAGAAGCATTATTCATCACTGATACATACATTCTTATAAAAATGTGTGGAGAAATATAAGGTTAATAGTTAAGAAATTGTGCTGTAGTGTTGGGGTGATTAAGGCATCAAATGTTTATCTGCTGGAGGCATCAGAAAGTGTTCCTCTTCTAGTATCTTAAATAACACCTGGCTTGTTTTTTGGCTGATAAACATTTATGGCATGGTACTAGCTAGAACCTAACAGGGTCAGACTGTTGTTGCAGATTTCCAGCAGACAAACCACACAGTTTAAAGGAAACCATAGTCAAATGTAACAAATTAACAGACGGCCTTCTAGGTCTACCCTGCCTTACCCTTAGTTAGTTTGTAAAGCTTGACGTGATAACAGCAGAAGGTGGTAAGACTGAAAGTATAGTTTGTTAGGCATAGAAAGTAGTAAACAGAATTCCTGGTAGTTTATAGGGCACATTTTCAACTCCGTTTACCCATGTAATTTTCATGTAAGTAATGTATAATACAGTGCCCCTATGCCAGAGTGCAAAATGTAAATTTGGCAGCACAGTCCCTGAAGCAGCTTTGTCAACAGTGTGATCTGTGATTGCTCATTGTTCTGTGATTAAAATATAAAATATGTTTGATCAGATGACAGAATAAATGATGAATAAGTAATGGCGGGGGGTGGTGGGGGTGGCACCAGGCACAGCAATTTCAGTAGCCTAAGAGAGGTGAGGCTGCTGCAGATTCATGTCTCCAGGTCCAACCAGCAGCAAGGCTGAGAATGTATTCCTAGTACCATGGCACAGGCACACAGAGCACACTTACACACACATCATAGGCACAGCTGGCCACACAGATCAATACAGACGGACACATAGAGCGAGCACTCACACAAACAGCACCAACAGCCTCATCCTGCTCCCCTTTCTGGCTGAGCAGGATGAAGGTCTCTTAGTGTGAAATGTATATATACATATGTACAACGTGGGTCCCTCCAGCAGCTGGGCTCAGGCAGTCTGCCCAGTAGCTGCCCCTAGATCCGGGCCTCCCCAGTTGCTGGCACCTGGAGCTCTGAGCCCCTGAGGCCACAGCCACACTCCACCTGTTGGTACCTCACTCACAGGTACACACACATGCACAGAGCTGGCTGGTACTCCCCTGGTCCCTTGTACCCAGGTCCTCCTTGGTCCCACCCATAGTGGCTGTCATGGTTTAACCCTGGCTGGCAACTCAGCCCCATGCAGCTGCTCGCTCACTCCCCCCACAATGGGGTGGGGGAGAGAATCAGAAGAGTAAAAGTGAGAAAGCTCGTGGGTTGAAATAAAGGCAGTTTAATAGGTAAAGCAAAAGATGTTCACATAAACAAAGCAAAACAAGGAATTCATTCATTGCTTCCCACCAGCAGGCAGGTGTTCATCCATCTCCAGAAAAGCAGGGCACCATCATGCATAACGGCGACTTGGGAAGACAAATGCCATCACTCCAAATGTCCCCCCCTTCCTTCTTCTTCCTCCAGTTTATATACTGAGCATGACGTCATATGGTCTGAAATACCCCTTTGGCCAGTTTGGGTCAGCCCCCCCAGCTTCTTGTGCACCTGGCAGAGCTGAGAGCTGAGATGTCCTTGACTAATTTAAGCACTACTTAGCAACGACTAAAACATCAGTGTGTTATCAACATTCTTCTAGTATTAAATCCAAAACACAGCACTATGCAAGCCACTGTGAAGAAAATCAACACTACCCCAGCCGAAACCAGGACAGTGGCACACCTGGCTCCCAGGCCATTGCACCTACTCACTGGCTAGTCCAGCTTGCTCCTCACTAATGCTCACACACTCACTCCCGTGCTCACTCCAGCTGCTGGCACCACAGACAACACGGGCACTCCGACTCCAGCTGCTGGCACTTAGACCCTCATACAGCCACACAGAACAGAGAACCCCTCACCCAGGAAAAGGGTTAAAAAATGGACTTCAATAAGAAGATAGGGCAGACCGCACTGATCAGGCACAGGGCATGCCCAGACAAGTGTACCAAGCTTGTTACCTGCAACTGGTCCCTTTGATCTCCTAATCCTCCTATTTTCCCATGATAGTTCCTCCCCAAATCAATTAGATTCATCTCCTTCCCTGAATTCTTTCCTTCTCTAAACATCCCATTATAAGGCTTGCACAATCCCAAAATGCTCTTTATCCTGCTCCCCCTAACATGTCCCATACCCCTACGCAGTGACCCCCTCTGTCTGTGTGGTGGGTTGACCCTGGCTGGATGCCACGTGCTCACCAAAGCCACTCTATCGCTCCCCTCCTCAGCTGGACAGGGGAGAGAAAATATAATGAAAAGGTCATGGGTCGAGATAAGGACAGGGAGATCACTCACCTATTACTATCATGAGAAAAACAGACTTGACTTGAGGAAATTAGCTTAATTTATTACCAATCAAATCAGAGTAGGGTAATGAGAAATAAAACCTAAATCTTAAAAACACCTTCCCCCCACCCATCCCTTCTTCCTGGGCTTAACTTTACTCCTGATTTCTCTACCTCCTCCCCACCAGCGGCGCAGGGGGATGGGGAATGGGAAGCTCATCACACATTGTCTCTGTTGCTCCTTTCTCCTCAGGGGGAGGAGGACTCACACTCTTCCCTGCTCCCTCACACAGGAGACAGTCCTCCATGAACTTCTCCAGTGTGGGTCCTTCCCATAGGCTGCAATTCTTCATGAATTGGTCCAGCATGGGTCCCTTCCATGGGATGCAGTCCTTCAGGAATAGGCTGCCCCAGCGTAAGCTCCTCCCACAGGTCCTGCCAGGGGCCGCTCCAGTACGGGGTCTCCACAGGGTCACAGCCTCCTTCGTGCACCCCCTGGCTCTGGCATGGGGTCCTCCACAGGCTGCAGGTGGAGATCTGCTCCACCGTTAACCTCTGTGGCTCCAGGGGGGCAACCTGCGTCACCATGGTCTTCACCACGGCTGCAGGCACCTCCTCCCCTTCCTTCTTCACTGACCTTGTCTGCAGGGCAGTTTTCTCTCACATATTCTCACTCCTCTCTCTGGCTGCAGTTTTGCAGGGTCTTTTTTTTCCTCTTCTTAAATATATTATCACAGAGGCACTACCACCATCACCGATGGGCTCAGCCTTGGGCAGCGGTGGGTCTGCCTTGGAGCCGGCGGCATTGGCTCTATTGGCCATAGGGGAAGCTTCTAGCAGCTTCTCACAGAAGCCACCTCTGTAGGCCCCCCACACCAAACCTTGCCACACAAACCCAAGACAGTCTGAAAGGTGCTCCAGAGACTCATCTTGATGGGTGTCACCCTGGCCCATAGCTGAAGCTCTCCTGGGATGCCCTGGCAAGGGCCTGGTCAGGGTGTCCTCCAAGTCTGTAGTTCAGGTAGCCCTGCTGACTGCTGTCTCTCGGTGCTCCCTTTTATGTGCTCAGACTAGCTTTTTACCACATAACCTAACAGAAACATGTGAGCCATATGACAAAAAAGCATCATATCCCTCCAGTCAAACTATGTATTAACATTTTAAATAAGACCACTCTGTCAAAGGGTCTTTCTGTTCAGTTCACAAGACAATTGTCTCCAATACAAGTAATTGGTTCCCTGAATAGTCTTCAAAAGGGAGAAGGGCCATGACAATCACATCAAAAGGACAATCATGCTTATTATGTCTGTTAAAGGACACCTGGACAATTCTTATGAATCCTTCATGAGGTACAAAGAAATAGACTCAGCAGGAACTTTTCAACATCTTTTTCAATAGAAGTACTTAAAAAAGTCTTTTGGCTAATACAATTCCTCTGAATAAATGGGTGAAAAACTGTGATGTCCATAACAAAAGACTTGCTATTCAAAATGCTGTTTATTGATTACTTTATGCCAACTGTCCTAAGTCAGAAGTGAGCACACCAGCTTCAGCAATTTACAAAGCACAAGATATTACTCATCTCATACTGGGACAGCTCGGTCCTTTAGTGTCCTCAGGCAGCACTCTTCTAAATGTCTCCCAACTTCACACTGTTTTTCCTTTTCACTGACAATTCCCTTTCCAAACAGGGCAAATGTTGATGTCTGTGTCTGATTAGATATGTTGGAATATTCTCCTTTTTTTTAATAGCTTTTGAAATCCTCTGCCTGAAGTCATTCTCCAAGTCAGTGACTAAGCAGGGCTTAAAAAGTCCTAGCTAGAAATTACACTATCATGTCTCTGGTGCTTTGCTGCTGGTAGGAACGGCCTCCTCCCCCCCTGCAGTATATGTGACATGAATCCCTATAGAGCTACCCCATCTTGTGTCAGAAGAGCTGTCAATAACATTTTGGGTTTCTTTAGATGCTTCATAGGCCCCTGAGAAACCTCTTAATATAAAAAACACACAACAATAATCTGGATATAACCCAAAATTAGTTTGTAAAGAAAAACTTGTACAAAATCCTGAGAGTTGCTTCTTCTCACTTTGTCTAGATATACGTATACACACACATATGTCATCAGTTTGTGTAAGTAGTGAACTGTTAAGCTCAGTGACATAAGCCAGAACAGCAAACATAACTGCATAACTGACAACAGCCTAGCACCTGGCATTGAAAAAGGTGTTCCACTTTCAGCAGAGCTCACAGGGATATCCAGCATCCTGCTGCAAGGCTGTAGGATTTGGAAGAAGCAAGCAGAAAATGGAGTTGAGATGACATTTGCAACTGTAGCTGACTGAGCAAATTCTCACTATGTCCCAGTTTCTGAATCTGGTGAAAATACTGTTGTTCTTGCCATTTGATGACTCAAATCTTATTATAAAGGATCAATTGTCAGTTAGAATGAGAAAAGGATTTTTTTGCCTGTGTCTGGCCAGAAGAGCAACCTTTTCTTTCTTTCTTGTGAAAATGTTGCTGGTATTCTGAGGTGACTCTAGATTAATATCATCTGGTCAAAGTAAGTATCACCTACAGACCACATAAACTACAATACAACCACCTTGCTTTTAAGTGATGCACCATATTGGAAACACAGAGTGCTTATATTCTGAGATATTTAATACTGAAGACTAGATCTCAGCATTCTTGCCTTGAAACTAAGAAGTTCGATATAAAGGGAGGCTGTAATGATGTTGCTTTTTCCAGTATTTTTTTTTCCAAAACCCATGTGAACCTTTCACTTACATTTCCCTTTCTTCAGCATTATCCAGTGTTTGGAGATAAGATATTGATACTCTCTTTAGCAAACTACTTTCTCCAGCTGCTCTTCTTTGACAAACTTATTGAAGGAAATATAAATAGCACGAATCATTGCAGTAGTATACTTGAGATGGAGAACCAGTTCTACCATTTTTTGTCATCAGGGCATATAGAATTATGAAGGTCAAAGAAAACATAAAATGACAGGTAAGGTCTGCTCACCGAGTTCCAAATCTGGCTCTAAAGTATTATCAATTATCAGCCTAAACGGGTGTGAACCATGCCTGTTGACCATGATGATTCAACATTTCAGCTCAGTTCACTTCAACACCACACTGAAATTATATATATAAAAGAACTATTTTAATGTGCAGACTTTCAAAATTGCTAACAAAAGAATGAGAAAGAAATAAGAAATAGGACACCATATATATACCTCAGACCAACATAATTTCTTTCTGGTTTGTATTTCTGAGCAGATCCCATTCCTGACCACACATATAGTTCCTACATTATAAATAATTTTTAAAAATAAATTAACAAATTATGAAACACAGGATGAAGTTCTAGCCTTCTCCCTGGGCTTAACTCCGTTTAATAGTTCTATACTTCATGACTGTTTACACAAAACATTATTCAACAGATCATCTCTCTCTGGCAAGATACTGTCATATCAACACTTAGGTAAGTTAAGAGTTCTCAAACCTGTGAATATCTCTCACCAAGACTGAAACCTGGCAACAACGTGGGTGCTTCAAACATCAGTTGTCATTTTCTTAGAAAGTTTTACTCTATCCATTAATGTAAGTATAAACTGGGAGAGGAGTGGCTGGAGAGCAGCCCTGCAGAAAGGGATCTGGGGGTGCTCGCTGCCAGCAGGCTCCACAGGAGCCAGCAGCGTGCCCTGGCAGCCAAGTGGGCAAACTGCATCTGGGGTGCATCTAACACAGCACAATGAGATGGTCAAAAGAGGTGATTACCTCGCTGTACCACCTCACCTTGAATACTGTGTGCAGTTCTGGCCCCTGCAATTTAAGAAGGATATGAAGGTCCTTTAACACGTCCAGAGGAGGGCAACAAAGCTGATGACAGGGCTGGTCTTATGAGGAGCAGCTAAGGACTTTGGCTTGCCTAGTGTGGAGAAAAGGAGGCTGAGGGGCGACCTCATTGCTCCCTACAGCTTCCTTGAGGAGGGGACGTGGAGAGGGAGGTGCTGAGCTCTTCTCCTGGGTATCCAGCAATGGGACATGTGGGAATGGTTCAAAGCTGCACCAGGGGAGGTTTAGACTGGACATTAGGAAGCATTCTCTACCGAGAGGATGGTCGAACCCTGGAAGAGGCTTCCTAGAGAGATGGTCGATGCCCCAAGCCTGTCAGTGTTTAAGAGGTGTTTGGACAATGCCCTTAATAACATGCTTTAACTTTTTATCAGCCCTGAATTTGTCTAGATTGGTTGGACTAGGTGATTGTTGTAGGTCCCTTCCAACTGAAATAGTTCTGTTCTGTTCTGTTCTATTCTATTCTATTCTATTCTATTCTATTCTATCCTATTCTATTCTATCTGTGTCCAAAGAAGGGCAACAAAGCTGGTGAGGGGTCTGGAGCACAAGTCTTATGAGGAGCGGCTGAGGGACCTGGGGTTGTTTAGCCTGGAGAAAAGCAGGCTGAGGGGAGGGAGACCTTATTGCCCTCTACAACTACCTGAAAGGAGGTTGTAGTGAGGTGGGTGTTGGTCTCTTCTCCCAGGTAATGGGCAATAGGACGAGAGGAAATGGCCTAAAATTTCTTCACCGAAAGGTTTGCCAAGCATTGGAACAGGCTGCCCAAGTATGTGGTTGAGTCCCCATCCCAGCAGGTATTCAAAAGACAGTAGATGAGGTGCTCAGGGACATGGTTTAGTGGTGGACTTGGCAGTGCTATGTTAACAGTTTGACTCAATGTTCTTAAAGGTCTTTTCCAACCTAAATGATTCTATGGTTCTATTCTAACTTTAAACAGTTGCATATAGTAATTTTCATAAAAGAAATGTTACTTGTTTGTTTCATGTTCAGAATGAACTCTTTCCATTTGTTTTACTTTCTTTTTTCATTCTCCTTTGATACGGAGCTGGCAAACATGTTAATGCAAATTCACAAAACATGACACATAGTGCATTCATCTTAAAATTATGCAAGCATGGATCAGACTAGACACATGACCGAGTTACAGAAACACTATGGATAAAGAAGATGGGTTTTACTTTTTCTGATTCTCTTCGTGTGTGAAGAGTGAGAGAGCGGCTGTGTGGTGTTCAGCTGCCTGCCGGGTTAAACCACAACACTGTTAAATTATAAGACTGTGTATGATATTTCTATAGTCTTCATCCATACCTGTGAAGCAATTAATGCTGTTGCACTTTTAAATAAATTTACGAAATTACAGATAACCATAAATGGAGACTACTAAGAAACATATTTGCCATTCTAGCTACACTGATATTCACCAGCAGAGAAGGAATATCACACTGCTTAATTAACCTGAAAAACCCTGGACAAAATAAATGATTGCTCTGAAAAGTCACTATGTTAAAGAAGAGCAACTGGGCGTTAAACCTAGGTACACTCATATCTGGTAGAAGATAACATGAATAGATTGAAGTCAGAGAGCAGTGCAGAAGAACCAGTTATAATGGAGATGATATATCCCCTTTAGGTAGCCTGCATGACATTAAAAAAAAGTCTCAGATCTCCAAGAACAAATCTGAATTATGAATTTTTATGCAGCAGTGTCTACATATATTTTTTTGCCTATCTTCTTCAGCAGTATTTTCTTATGATACACTGTGTATTAAGTTTCGAGAACTTGCAGACGACTTACACTATCTGTGCGACTTTTAAATAAAGTATTAAAAGCCATGGGAACAAGATGAGTGTAAAGAATTATAGCTCATTTGCATGATTGCATCTCCGATGCACCGGCTTTTGCTAGCATTGCAGTTGTGGCCATGCACAATATGATTACTTTGTAATTGTGGGCAATAGAGATTTCGGATGTTTTCTGAGGAAGCTGCATTATCTTCACATAGTAACATTGATTTAAAATGTTTCTCCCAGTGTTGGCAACTGTGGCCTCTGCAGAGAGCAGTTTAGTTTTGAATGCTTGATACTCTCATCACACTAGAGATCAACAGTGAGCCAAGCATGCCTGTCAGGTTCGTCTTACAACTTCAACAGGGGCTGAATTTGCTGAATATTCTGGAACATAGCAATTTAATAAATTTTCTGTTGTCAAAGTAAAGACAAGGTCATTCTAATTACTAGTCCATTTCTTTTCTGAATCTGAAGTAGACTTCAAGTAACAGTAAAATTCATGGTTCACATATTAGCATTAGTTTTTAGTTGTTAAAAAGAAACAAAAGAGCCAATTCAATAGCCCATAAATTACAATGCATTTGCAGACAATAATTCAAGTGTCACCAGCTGGCAGTACTCAGACTGACCATAAACTAGGGATCAGGGCTTGTGAGTACCCATTCTTCTCCATGTGAAAAACCCTTATTTAACTCTGAATGCAATATTGCTTGGTTGAGAAGCAAATAAAGTGAGAAATACAGTAGTGAATTCGCTTTTTGCAAACTTAATATCAGATATGTTTCTTGCTTTCCAGATTCTACGCTTTTTGGGCCTACTTCACTGAAACCTTTTTCTAAAATTTGAGTTAGAACATCTCACATTGCTATGCTGGAAGGATTTGATGTGAAAGACAGAGAGAGACTTTTTTTACACCTTTTTATTGGAGCTGCAAGAGGCATTAACAGTCAAACAAAGGCCAAGACAGCGAACTGCAGATTTAGATACTGAAGGATATTAAAATGCTGCCAAAGATCTGGTACTATACAAAAGAGAATAAGCAAAGAATGATTTAAGGCATGGACATGTAACAAATGATGTAAGAAGAAATAAGAAGAAAAACCTCTTTTTTCTCCTAAGGAGCAAATTCCTCTTAAGTTCATCTCGTAATTTACATTTCTGTCCATCTTAGTCCATAAATAGGGTGAAACTGTACTCACCTTGTATATCTCCCTTTAGTTAACTTCAGACATTACAGTAATATATATACGTCTACATGTGAGCTGCTCATTTTATGCTCCCTTTAGTGATCACCGAGAAGTGCTGGCACTCTTACAGTGATTCATCTGATTTTAGGGTGAGAAGAACAGAACCCATGTGCTTCCACTGATTCTTAAGCAAATATAGAAGACAAGAACAGACATAGATTTCTGTATATCAGGAAAGTAAAATTTTAAGACAAGGTCCTCTCTATGAATAATTTTTTAATCATTTTTATGTATCATATGTGTTCCAAAAAAAAATTAGTACAGACTGAAGAAAATCAGATTTTTTTTTCGAGGTACTTAGTAAGTCTATGTTAAGTCACCTTCATTTGATAAAATTAATTCTATGCAATGTCTGGCACTTCTGGACCACTAAAAATCTAGCAAATAATATCCTTATTGTAAAACATTACCGTACACATACATTCAGTATTAATACAAGTGAGGACATAGGCCACTTAGTTAAAAAACTTGCTTCAGAAATTATTTAGAATTTGGAACAGTAGTATGTATGTACAACTGTGCATTCAAGGTGTTTGAAAGCTAGGTCATAGTAAGGCTGTGGGGAAGTAATGTCTGCTGGGAAGTGAATGTCAAGAAAAACCAAAGAGCTACAAAAATGTAAAGTTTCAACATTTTCCAGGATGAGGAAACAAACATAAGACAGTAAATGTGACTTTTTTTTTCCATTAGTAGAAGACTTTGTATTGACCTGACAGTGCAGGCTCTCAGAACTTGTCTGGGCATGTCTCAGCCTGAGTTGGTTTTAGCTTGCTTTAACAGTTGTCTAGTGGTCCAGTGACTATAGAATGATGTGCTTTATCTTAAGCTCTGTCAATACCACATATGGTAGCAGTCTGACAAACTAAGGCAGTCAGTTTGTACAAAATTATAGCCATTTCTGTCAACTGAGGATGGGAATGCCGCAGGGCAACTCTCAGACTTGAGCTGGGAGCCAAGAGAAGGAAGCAGATTGTGTTAAGAAAACATATAAAAATAGTCAGGTTAGAAGATGGGAGGAAGAATAAACAGGGACATTGTGCTCCTCCTGGCAAAAAGAAACCTCCCAGTGGGAACATTATCCTGAGGGAAGACCTCATGATGCTGACATCTTGTAAGCCCCTCTTGCATTCTCCTTGAGAGGGACAGATAGGTCCCTTAGGATCCAGCGGAACATTTGAAAGGTGATCATAACACAAAAGAAAAAGGTAGAAACTAGGAAGGTTTTAGCTGCATGGTAAAAAAGAGGTTTTTCTCTAGGAGATAACTTGGACTATTAGATTGTTAAAACATTAATTGGGCTGCAAGTCAATTCTTGGTCCTATATATGGAGCGTCCTCTTTTGCCTATAAAAAAGATTTTGAGTGCAACACAGACAAAGCTACAAAGCCTGTGATCTTAGGAGATCCATGGGTAACATGACCTTGCAAAGACAAGTTTACCTTGCAAAGCCTAGCTTTGTGGAATACATCCTGAATATCTATTAAAATAAAAAGATACCCTCATTATTAAGCATTCCTGTATTGCTGTTTATCTATTAGAAAGCATTCAAATCATACTAGTTTTTGTCTACAAATGGAAGCCTCAGTATTGCCTCAGTCTCTCCTTTTATGATAGGGAAGAGTCTTGGTTTGGTTAGGCTGGAAACTTGCTTTTATGTGAAGTACATGTTTCAAGAAGTCAGGAAGGAAGGCTAGAACTGTATAGTATTTGTTAAGTGACAGCTTTGACTCACAAGTCTGTAATGGAATCTCCTCCTACCTTAAGGAAAGCAATATGCCAATGACTAGTTCTTACACTCCATTAAAAACCTGTGCTCAGAAAGAATATAAAAACATTCCTTAATAAGTGAAGAGTATTAGAATTCATAAGAGGATTGCTCTCTTATTTAATTACATTAAGATAATCTCTTTTTAAATTACATTTAACTTTGCCTGGCAGATTCATGCATTAGAAATATAAAATAATGTACTTAAAGGACATTCAAATTTACTTTGAGAATATGGCTGCAAAATGATGCTACAAAAATTGAAATCCTGAGGTATCTAGCATCAAGTTACAGGAGCTTAATTACAGTACTTACTCCTTCCTACTCCACTATGAAGATTTTTGTTAACATGATGACTGAAGTGGCAAAAATTCGGAATTTCCAGTGTTTAGACTAGTCAAACACTCTAAGGATAAGTGGTCTAGAAACATAACCAGTTCCGCATGACCATCTACCAAAACCAAGATACACACACTTCACGATTCCTCTAAACTGTGTATGCTTCCTTCTTTTTTAGCAAGGAATGGAGTATGTTACTGTTTTCTTGGGAGCGTGTTTTTGAACATCTCCAACTGTACAAACACACACAGGCACATGCATGCGTGAGTGCTTGCCTTCTTTTATATGAGCAGAATACTTGCTAGAATTGCAGAGATGAAAGCAGGTCAGCGATCTGAGAAGATACTGCCCTTACGTGCTTCGCAAGGCAGACACTTGACGTCAGAAATAAATCACCTGAATGCTAAGCTACCCAGCTGGAGGCCTCTCAAGGGTCCAGATGTATTTGTGTACAGACACCCAAGCACTCCAGAGCAAGCATTTTTTTCCCCTGCAACTTGTTTTTGTCCTAAAATTATCTGATATCGCTAATTCTTCCTTCTCCCTCTCTCTGCACAGCTTGGTCTTTAGCACCGTTTTACCTTTGGATTAGAAACCCCACTGCTCAGGAACACACAAGACTGAATAAATAAGCGTGGAAACGCACGTAAGGCACACACTGGTGTCCAGCCGGGGTGTGGGAAGCAGTAAGTGTGCAGCGATGGACGGGCCGGTGAAGGGCAGAGATGGCTGAAAGCCACGGAAACCCACGGCCGGGAAAGCCCAAGGCAGGAATGCTGCCGGGAGCTGCCCCCACAGTGTATTTGATCACGCATGCAACAACTGCCGCGGCGGGCAGAGCTGCCGGCAGGGTGGGCGCAGCACCTCGGCGAGACGCGTTTTTCTGCACAGAGAAGGCAGCGGACGGCGCTACGGCGGGCGGGGAGGAAGGCGGCGGGCTGTAGCCGGGGGGGTGGGGGGGGAGGGGGGAGCCCGGCGCGGCGGAGGAGCGGGCCTGGCCGGGCGGGAGCACAGCGATGAGCACGGCCGCTCCCAGCCCGCGGCGCGCTTCGCCTCGCCCCGCCTGCTCACTTTACGGCAGTGTCGCGCCGCACCGCCTCTTCGCGGCAGCGGAACCGGCAGGCCGGAAGGCAGGTGCGTGGCGGGTTCGGGCGGGCGGGGGTCGGGCGGCTGCGCGAGGCGGGCGGGCGGCCGGCCGGGGCTCGCCGGGCTCGGGCGGCACGGCGGTTCTCCGCTGCGGCTGGTGCGGAGTCGTGGTCTGGCCCCCTCGGTGAGGAGTGGGACCGCCCGGTCCGGCCTGCCCCGGCGGCGGTGCGCGTCCTCCCGCCGGTGCGCGGGTCTCTGCCCGCCGCCCCTGGGGCAGACAGAGAGAGAGAGGGAGGCGCGGCCGGCTGCCGCCAGGGCCCGGCTGTTTCGCCCCCCCGGGGCCGGGGGGGGGGGGCCTGCCGCCTGGTGCGTGTGCCCCAGCCGCCCAGCTCGGCGGGTGTGCAAGACCACTAATAAAGGCCGGGTCCCCTTCTCCTCTCGTTCTGTTCTGGTCTCGGCCTCGGTGTGTTTATTGAAACAGGGCTCGCGGGAGTGTTGTCAGGTGGGAAACGGCAGGGGTGTTGAACGGGCCTGAGTACTTGAGGTACTTACTACGGGGATTAATAAATGTAGAGAACTGGAAATGAGGAATGAAAAACCAGCACGTGATCACATAGATATTTTTTTTTCCCTTTCGAGTACTACTTGCTTCATTTTGGTTGGTAATGGTAAACTGTGAGCCTTGCTTCTAAAATGCATGATGATCTCTAGTGTCCTAAGGCTTACCCATCAGGTGCTTCAGGAGAGAGTGTGTGGTGTTGGAATTCAAATAAACCTTTATTTAAAAGTTTATATGAGTTCTGAATGTAGATTTTGTTGTTGGTTTTAATATACTAACATTTGTGTAGACCCTTTTAAATCTTCAGGCCTTTTTAAAGAATTGACTATGAAATAGTACTATTGAAATGGAACTGCTAATCTTCACTTTTGCAGAGAAGAGATCTAATAGTCAAGCTTAGTTATTTTCTTGAGGATAGGCTTAACCTGAGTCTAGTCAGTGAGTAGAAAAAAATATTAGGAATTCTAGAGAAGATGCAACAAGGGTTATGTATGTCCACGTGGTAGGTTGCAGAGATAAATATTTGGTAGGAAAAAAACCCAAACCAACTGTCAGTTCAGGTGCAAGCTGGCTTTCATCTGAAGATCACATTAATTGTATCAGTGAGGTGCTGAGTCTAAGTAAACACACAATGCTTTTCAGCAGACACCGTAATAAAATAATGTCCTTTGGATCTGACTTGCTTCTGGCTATGACAGAGTAAACTTGCATCATCCTGGAATTAGGTGTGTAGATATTTGGAGGAACTCTCTTCCCATTTATATGGGAACACTGACCAACTCTAAACTAGGGCTTTTATGCATTGTATAAATTAGTTTAATTGTTAGACCCATTCAGTTTTCTCTAAAAGCTGGCTTGGCCTTTGGAAGAGGTGAGATTGCTAGCTCCACTGAATTAGAGAGAAGGTAGGAAACGGTCAAATGACAATATTTTGTTCTGGCAGTTCCGTGTTTATGGAGCTTTCTTTGAAGCCAAACCTGGAGCAATACTTAACAGGCTTTCTGTTTTTAAAATCAGGAGGAGCACACACTGCTCTTTTTCACCCCTTTGTTTTCTTCTTGTTCCTTCCTTTCTGCAGCTGACGTGTGTGTTTGAAATATCACAGTGTGTTTCTCCTCCCAGTAACCTGTCTAACCTGAGTTTCTTTTATCTTTCCTGGTAGGTAATGTCTCGTACATTGCTGGTCATTTTTGTTATCCTCCACTGCATCCTTCTAAACCGGTCTGTGTCTTTCCAGAGACAGGGTGCACAACAAAGGCAACGGTACTCTAATGGAGTCTTTTAATACTGACTAGTAGAAGGACAACTTGGTATATTTTAAGGCCTCACTCTTGCCTTTAAATATTAATGTTTCCTGTTTTTCCATGTTTCCAGCATGACAATTGACATGATGTTTGTCACTTGCTATAGTCTGTAGATGGGTTTCTGCAAAACTGCAACTAGTGTGTTGTTTCTTGGCATCCTTTGTTTTTGCGGTTTCTTACTCTTGTTTTAATGTAATATATTTTACTGTCCATGTTGGATATGGTTCTTTCAAGATAATTGTAAATTGTAATTTGGCCCCTAAAATAGTTGCAGTCCTTTGCATCTCAGTATCATTTACAGATTTAGTAAGTGTAGTCTTAATTCTATTGTCAGGAAGAACATGTAGAGTCAAAAAATATTTTTGTACAGAGTTAACAGAAAATTCATCCCTTGTAAAGTACCAGTGTGTATTTCTGGAGGTTCTTGTTAAACTAAAAGTTTCTCTGAAAAAGTTATAAATACTGAGCTGAGCTCAGGCTGGTCCATGTTCTTCCTGTGTGTTCCATTCCTCTTTTCTTACCTAGTCATAGGAGTGGCTGTTGGGCTGGGGAGGTGGTTGGGGGAAGGAGAGGCACACGTTGTGTTTCACTGGATAAGTATAACTTAAAGTTTATTTGGAAGCTGTTAAAACTGTGGTGAATATTAGTGTTTTGACTACTGAACAGGTTTCTTTTTCCCCTTGCAAAATTTGCTGGAAGTCCTCATTACTCAAAATGACAGCTTAATGTTTTCCTGATAAACTGGTATCAGTAACAATTGTTGAAGCTGGTGTTGAGCACTTTCCAAACTATGCATTTTTTTAAACTGTGTAATGCTTCAGTGTTTGGAGAAAAAAGTAAAACCAAAATCTACTCTCTAGTTTAGACAAACTTTTCTAATTAAAAGCAGTTTAACAAATGGCCTATAATTTGTAGTTGGAAGTTTGTTAGAAATCTGATAGCTGACGTCTGAACTAAGAACACAAGCGTTGGACACACAAACAGCTTTAGAGACATTAGGCTCCTAAATCCCAAATTGTAATCCTCAGAATCTCTGTTGTCATGTCACCCTGTAGCTCTGTTTTCAAACAAAATGTTTGTCTAGTGTCTCTCTCCTGTAGCAGCCAGTAGCAGGTGCTTAGACAATGTACTGAAAAAAAATTGGAAAACAAATGCAGTGATGCTTTGGCTTTCATATTCCTTTTCAGTAGCCAGTAATTTAAATAACTGATGATCTGCCTCTAAGCTGTTGAGGCAATAACTACCGAGGTGTTTGACTTCCATTAATTCATCTAATTCTTTTTTGAGCATGTTTGAACTTCTGTTCTTTTTGGCATCTTGTGGCAATGTATTCCCAGATTTAATTATGTTCTACATAGGAAAGGCATTCCTTTTGGTATTGGTTTTGCCCTAATATTCAGTTTTACAATATACCTCCTTATTCTTATATTATGAGCAATAGTCAGTGATTCTGTATTTACCCATTCTTGGTTTTTAAACACCTCATCACATCACAGAAATGAGCAATTTCATGTTTTCGCGAGCACAGTCCCTATGGGGATCTACAGTCAGGGTATTCTTTATGCTCATCTCTCTGAGGAATTTGATTGCCTTTGCACAAAGCAATGCAAGTACATTCATGTATTGGGTTTAGGAGTTAACTTTCATCGTAGCCGTAGTGCTTTAGATTTGTGGCTAAACCAGTGTTGATAACACACCAATGTTTTGGCTGTTGCTGAGCAGTGCTTGTGCAGCATCAAGGCTTTCTTTTTCCCACCACGTCTGCCCAGGGAGTAGACTGGAGGTGGGCAAGGGGTTGGGTGGGGACACAGCTGGGACAGCTGACCTGAATTGGCCGAGGGGATAGTCCATACTGTGTGTTGTCATGCTCAGAAATAAAAACTGAGGTAGAGGAAGAAGGTGGGGTTTTTTTTGCTTCCAAGGTGTCTGTTGTTTGGAGACTGTTGGGGCGTTGGTCAACCTGTGGGATGTGATGAGCGATTTCCGTTCCTTCGCTTGTGGGATTTTTTTCCTTTCCTTCCTCTGTTAAACTGTATCTCAACCTGTAAGTTTTCTTACTTTTGTTCTTCCTATTTTCTCCCCTGACCTACTGTGATGGGGGGTGAGCAACCAGCTGTGTGGCTGCTTGGCTGCTGGCCAGGGTCAACCCACCCCAGCGCTTTGCACAGACACCTAAAAACATGATTGAAGGAAGAAGTAGCAGCGCACGCTGGTTCTGTAGTAACGGTGCACGCTGAATTAACCAGTGGTGTGAAAGATCCCTATGCCCTGTGTTCCTTTGCAGTTATTCTAGTCACTTGGTATAGAATATTCCTCTTGAAGTTGTACACAACTTTGTATAGTTTATTGAAAATCCATTAGGCTAGGGAGAAACCAAGAAAGACTTAATTAGGCTACAGTGGCTATGCTGGACTGCTTGGACCTTTACCGGTTTGTCCTTGTGAAAGGGCAGTTGGTGTTTTCAGTGGTTTATTCAGTACATTAACATGTAGACTAGAGTTTGGTGGCCAGCCTCTAGCTGAGCACACATCTCTGAGATGCAAAGTAAAACTTGTGTTCTTTTTCTGGCTTGTTAAATCTTGTTGATGCTAGAGAAGAATATCTTTAACAGGAAGGTGGAGAATGTTTTACCTAACTGATATTTTAGGGAGGGAAAAGTTGCTAGCTCTCCCCTTCCGTTGTATGCTGAGTTTAAGATTGTAGTTTAAGGATATGGATTATAAACCTCCCGAGACTTTCCAATCATTTGTTCTATGGCATATATTTACTCTGAGTCATCTGTTACTCTTGCTTGCCCAAAGGCATGTTGGAAGTTTAGCCTGAAAAATAAACTGAATCTGATATTACAGGCCTGAATCTTAATCATAAGCTGGTGATGCAGTAAGAGTAGATGATCATGGAATGATGGGTTGGTGATTGAAGCATTTATTGGGTGATTTGTGGAGTAAACTTCAATTTTCCAGTTGTAAATTGGATTCTGAGGAAGTTGTGAGAATAAGTAGGTGACTTTGTACAGTAGTGACATACTTGCATGTGTTGAAATATTGTTTAAAACATAGACAGAAACATATCTATATCAGCCACTCCTTTATTTGAAGCTGGTGAAGACTGCTGAACTGAGTTGCTTGGTGAGTCTCTATTTGGAAATTGGATTCTGATTAATGTGTTCAGGAAATGTGAAGGCATTATTCTTAGCTGCTGCTCTAAGGGGGAGCTCCTTGAAAGATTAGGGAAGAGTAAAAGGGATCTCTGGAAGTCCTCTTTTCCACTTCTTTCAAGAAATTTATTATTTGTGGTGAGTTGACCCTGGCCAGCATCCAAGCACCCACCCAAGCCTCTCGCTCACTCCCTTCTGCTGCAAGACGGGGAGAAAATAGGAGATGTATAACAGTTGTTTGGGAAGACAAACACCATAAGCACACATGTTGTCCCCCCTCTTTGCTTCTCCTTTCCCTGAGTTTCTGTTGCTGATCATGACATCATATGGTATAGAGCTGTGTTGCCTCTGAAGCATGAATATAAATCAAATGCTTGGTTATATAATTTTCTCGTTAGTGTGGCATTTTTGTTTATGGGGAGTCTTTAAAAGTTGATTCTATAAATCTGAACAGTTTGCATATCTGCCGTGCTAGATACTTGTGATGCATGTTCAAAGGCTTTTAATTGTTAAATAGGAGAATCTTGGCTATGTGCGTATTTCTTAGCTTACAGTACAATTTTTCTAAAATGTGTTTTAAGTCATAAGAATATGACTAAATTTGTAGAAATGTAGCCATTCAAAAAAATGTGTTTTAAGTCATAAGAATATGACTAAATTTGTAGAAATGTAGCCATTCAAAAAATTGCATAACTGAAAAAAATCCTGCTTCAACTTCCTCAGATCATTAGAGACATAACGGCTCTACTTTTCTTATCATTATATCAGCCAAGAATAGTAACATTATGCCTCAGTTTTTGTTCTCCTCCCCACTTTCTCATGGAATACGCACACATTTCTGATGTTTACAGGCTTTGTGAAAAGACAGTTAGGGGTCTCCTCGCTGTAAAACCATACAGGTGTCTTTCTCAAAGTATCCTCTTGCATGTATTGCCAGCACTATAGACGGTCAGCCCAGGAAGGGTGGGCAGCAGCTGTTAGTTTTGATTCTAGTTTGTGCTCATTGTGATATTACAGGAATGCAGCACTACTATTTTTTTTTGTAAGTTCTAATTCTAAACTGTAATAATAATAATAAATTATCAGTTAGGAAGCTGTTATTTGCTAGTCATCAAATAGCTGATGTGCTCTTTGAAGTGCCTGTGTGGCATATGAGTTCTGAAGAGAAGACAAGGGACTCTGTCTCTAATAATATTACCTTACGGGACTATGTGTCTGTTCAGTAGTTGAGTGTTGTTTAAATGTATTTTTTATTAACTTTTTTTTTTCTTGGTAGAAGGGCCTACCTTAAAAGGAAGTATGCACGTTTTCAGGCTATAGGAGTATACTTAAAAAGGTGCTCCTTGCATATTTTTTTTTTTTTCAGAAATTTTCAGGCTGAAATTCTGGCTGGTTTTTTTCCCTACATCCTACCAATGTTAAATAACAGATTAGAATAATTTATACTTAAGCCAAATCAGAAGTGGACAGTTGTCTGCCTTAAGACAGCTTCTGGTATGTCTGTTACAACCTTGGGTTCCTTCACAGTTCTCTTTGCAGGAGAGGAGGTAGTATTGCCTCCAGGCAGCAGGAGGAAGGTCTGGAGTGAGAGGTACCCCCAAAGGTACCTGGAAGGCTGGGGTGGTTTGGACTGTGCTTTCAGCTCTTCCTCAACTGGAAAAGTTTGTCTTGATAGGTTGATTTTGGGTAATCTGTATGCATCTTCCCTGCACTTCAGTATTTGACCACGTTACGTCAAACAGCGAGCTCTATTTTGAATGCGCCTCTGTTTGCTTTTCTGATAGGAAATACGAACTTTCACTTTTTTTAACTCCTGAGCTGGACTGAACCTTCAGGGTGCTGTGATGTGGATCCAATGAGGGGTTCATTCATGTGGACTTCGCTTTGGAAAAGTATTTAAATAAGCTGACAGAGACTTTTAGGAGGAATGTTAGAAAGACTTGAGGGATAGCATAGTGCTATCAAATAAATAGTTGTCTTAAGGAAGGCATTGGTCATTGGTAGAGATGATCAATAAGTCATCTCACTTAGAAGACTAGCTAGAAGCCGCTTTGAAAGAGAAGGTGTGTCAGGATTTCTTGTTAGCTGTTTTATGCAGTAAGCAGGAATAAGCTATACAGTAGTAGATACCCCCTCAAAATCCCAGAGTGTGGTCAGAAAACAAAATTGGTAGAATTTGTCTGTTTCACATCGTGTAGATCCGTATGCTTTGTGTGTGCCTTACAGTTTGGGGATTTGGGAAAAGTATCTTAGTCATTTTGTGTTACTAGAGAGTTTTGTTAATAAGCATGAAGTTCTGTGTATTCTTAAATCATGATGTTTCTCAGGAAGTCAGGAGTTACTGGGGGCTGATCTTTGGCAGTTTGGTACTGCCACGCTGGTGAGAAAAGCTAATGGAGACTTTTGGGAATAATGTTAGAAAGATTGAAGAATACCATAATGCTAAAATCTACTCAAACTCAGCAAAGTTTAAATATGTGTATTTAATGTATTGATACAGGACTTAAATGGAGCAGCCTAGTAACTAATATTTAGGGGGTGCTTATCTGTGACATCTTATTAGCGTCATCTTAGTATATTCAGAATTAAAACGCTTTTTGGATAGATGAATTTTGGATAAAATGCACAGCTTTCAGCTCCCAATTGCTGTGTGCTATCGGGAAGATATTTACTATATCTTTGCAATGGTGTGTGCCCATGATCCTAATGTCCTGCTGAGAGTTTTCATTGATGCTAGTCAGAAGGCTTGCCCTACTTAACTAATCCCGGTTGTCTTGGGCGTTCATGGATGTTACTAACTAGAGTTTTCCTCAAACTCTGTCATGACTTTCTGACTCCTTGCCTACTCAAAAACTATGGCAAGTTTCAAAAAAAGTACTAAATGGTAGAAAAAAGAGTAAGGACATTTATTAGAAAATATTACAAACATTAATATGAAAATTAAATGAATGCAGTAAACATAAATGTTGCTAAATATAGCAAACACTTAAAATTACACAATACACTTGCATTATTTTAAGGAAATTGATGCGTTTAAGTGACAACTGGTTATTCTTACTTCTATGTAATGGGTAATTTTCTACATATGTCTGTATTATTTATTGCAACCATTGATAAAAATTCTGACTCAACGAAAGTTGCTGGGAAGAGGATGAATTTATTTATAGCTGATAGTTTTTTGGGATAATTTTTCATTTAGTGATAACCACAGTTGGCCAGAACCCTTGTTTCTTTAGAAGGGCAGTTCCGCATTTTTAGTATGTGAGAATTAAATTCGTTTTCTTGGATGTTACTAGAAGCACTGTGGAATCTACATCTTCTTTCTTAAGTGGTTTAAAACTCTGCATGTTTCTGTTCTGAAAAATAACTTGTAGTTCATTTTTAAGTACTTGCAGATTTTTTGTTTCAGATTGCCAGCATTAACCTGTATTATTACCAGTTTTATTGATTAAATTGCTGAATACAAAAAATATTTAATATTTTCTCTAAATGAGAAATCCTGCTTTGGTGCTTTCATAGAACAGTTGTTTTATAAGATTAAATGTGAATTTTGGCCTGGGTTGCACTGTGCATTGTCTGCTAGATGCAATGGTTTTATTAACTGTAACTAATTACTAAAGAAGTCCTTGAGAAGGACTCCTGATGTTTGTTAAGACAGTTAATTCAGACCGGACATTCTGTCTTTCTAGGTGACATGAACATTGCCAATTACTTTTCTGTGAAGAACAGAGTTCATTTTACACCATGCTGAATAAAGCATGAATTTTGTGATCCACTTCTGGTGACACTGATGACATCTGCCATTTTACTTACAAGTCAGTGCAGTTCTTGGACGTAGTTTTTGACGATGATTTTGGCAAAGTATAAAATAGTAATGTCATAAAGTACCAGAGGCAGTGTTGTTTAATCAGTTAATGAATCCTTGATTCTGATTGTGGTGGTGCTAGTAGCAACACAATTCATCCAGTCACTATTACAACTTCAGAAAGGCATTCTCCCATGGTTAACTTGGCTATTATTGAATGAATCTCGGAAATATATTTTCTAAGTCTATAACAGTTTCACCACTGACAGAGCTGGACTTGTCCACATACACCAAAGACTTCATTATCTTTTCTTTCAGATCAGTTTGTAAAAATCACCTGTGATACCATACATATATATACGACAATGTGGTTGACTAGAGGTGTTATGTAGTGTTTGCTGCTTTGGGTTCCTGAGGCTACTGGTACTGCCTCCCATGTTTG
The DNA here is from genome assembly GCA_034008185.1 of Gorsachius magnificus. Taxonomy (NCBI): domain Eukaryota; kingdom Metazoa; phylum Chordata; class Aves; order Pelecaniformes; family Ardeidae; genus Gorsachius; species Gorsachius magnificus. The sequence continues at coordinate 79,686,315 of CM067083.1, forward strand.
TACAGGGGTGCATTAGCTGCGTGGCCACACAGGCCCTAGGTCTGAGAGGAAGCTTCGTGCTTCAGGGATGCCTATGTTAGATGCCCCGTTTATTGACTCTTATGAACACAGTAGTCTTAAAAATAATGGCAACTGTCAGATACTTCTTATATGCCTCTCAAAAACTGTCTTCTAGACTTTACCATACTTTTTTATTTTAGCTCTACCCTGTTTCAAAAACTTTCCCAAAGTTGTATCAGGAATCTTACAGGATAGGTGAGGATGAGAAGTAGGAGCACAATTGTACTCATACAACCTCTCCTTTGTGACTTGAGTAATAGTGTACAGGCAGTGTCTTAAGGATTAGTGTACCTGGCTTAGTCTTTTGTTTTATTGCATTTGAAGTCCTTCTTAAATGCTGAAATAGGTTATGTTTTTCTCAAAAGGGATGGTTTGTGCTTCCTTCAAAAGTAATTGGGGAAGACGCTCCAGATTCAGAATGATTCAGTTCCAACCTTGAGGCCTATTGAAACCATATTTTGAAGGAAATCAGAATTAATTATGAAGGATAATAATGGTATTGAGTGGATAATAAGCATCCGATTATTTAGAACTGGGAGATAATACAGTATTTGAGGCATTTGTTTAGTTGTCTGTAAATCTGATAAGTGATTCAGGTGCTTGAACACACACCTGTTTGCCAATTTAAAAACCTCTCAGAATTACACTTTGTATCCAGCTACTGTTTCTGAGGATGTGGACATTTCATAGGACCTTTGTCACATCTACTGGTCCATGCAAATATCTTTGATATTATAAGGGGTCTCAAATGCCACTAGGCACCATGCTTAGCGACTAAATCCCACCCAGGTCCCTGCCATAAGGGAAGCTTGGATCTTCCTGCATGATTCAGGCACAGGTCTTCAGAAATATTTTCACATTCTTGGTTTTCTGTCCAAAATCACAGCTGGTTTTGGAGAGAAAAATTTCAGTGCATGTGCCTAAATGCCCTGAAGGAAATAGTCTCTAGGCTTTGCGTGGTACTGCTCTGTCTATAAGCATAGTAGTGTCTGCTTACCTATGTCTTGTGAACATAACCACAGTAGCAGGTGAGGTACTGTCATGTTAAATTACATATGTAGGAGTCCATAGAGTTCTTGGGGGCAGTACTCGGAATGTAAATTTTCTTTTACAGATTTCCTGGTAACATGACTGGGATGCATGTTGGGGATCAAGATGAGAGTAGTAGACCTTCTAACAAACAATTTGTCAAATTTGTTCTGTAATGGTGCTGAAGACTTTGTTTCTGCTTTCCAGTCTCGTTTCCAGTTGTTTAGGAGCTCGACCTTAGACCTGGCTAAAGGCCAGCCTTTATGTTCATTTACTTTTTAAGATTAGGCAGGTAGGCAATCTTTGGGATTATGTGTACGGTTTGTATCTCCAGTTATGCTTTAGGGACTGGGATTAGAAACAGGTAGTTTCCCCCCCACTGCCTCAATAAGGTTCAAGGGCAGGTGTGAATGCTGAGGTTTTGGGAATACTTTCCTCCAGCCATCATGAACTGATGCTGTTTTCACAAGAAGCAGTGGCAAAAAGATATTCCTTAGCCCTCAGTTTGAAGTGGTCAAATGCTCCAGACTATCCCAAGGTATATTCGCAGGACTGAATATTTTAGTGTTGTAAGAGTGGAGATGGAAGGGAGAGAGCATTGCAGAGGAGAAAAATTAAGCATATTTTGTTTCTTGACTACAGTTTTCAATCAAGTTTACTGATAATGAACAGAAGCTATATGGTATCTTTACTATTTCTTTAGCATCTGCTGAAGATTTATTATTGAAATGAAGTTACATTTGAGCCCTTCTCTTAAGCAAACTCATGCTGGTCAAGTTTGATTTGAAATATAAAAAAAAATAGCTAGTTGTTTCCTTCTATGGAGAATTCCAAAGCATAATTAAATTAATGAATGAGGTGTACCTACCATGAACAGTACGATTTAGGTATCCTAATTGTATTAATTGGATACACAGTTTGCTATTTTGCACTTTCAGGTGCATCTGTTAAATATATGTCTCCTTTTGGTCTGACTCATTTTATGCTGCTGAAGAAGCTGGAAGGTGAAGTAGGATTGCTTTCCTTCTGGTAGTCCCATTTCTCTTGAAGAGTCCTTTGGACTTTGTTTTCTTTTGTGTACCAAACATAAGAAACATTTCCCAAAAGAAAATACAAAGCAGAACCTGATCTTAGTTGTACACCAAGCTTGTGAGCTTGTAATCTATCTTGTAATGTAATTTATCTTGTCTTTTGAAAGCTAATTATTCAGTTAACTTTACTTGCTTCTGAGCTTTGGATGTCCCAACAGTAAGCTTCTATTATATGCATTGATATTTCAGTTAATTAAAGATACGTTGTATTATCCAAAAGTGACTTTCTTATTATAGCTTTATTATTTAGAAAAAAGTTAATAAAATTAAGTAAAATTGTTGCCCTGCCAAAAAAGAGGTTTATTAACTTCAGTGGTATTAATCTGCTCATGGGATGTTACTAGCTAATTTCAAAAAGACTTTTTGGATTTTCACCGTATGTCATAGTTGTCTATGTCCAGCCACAGCTGTTTGTTATTCATAAGAGGTGTACCTGACTGCACACTGAAGGTGATACTGTTCTTGATAATTCCTTGCATTAATCTGCCTTGGTGGCATAAAGGTGCTCACAAAGGTTTGTATAGATAGTATTTTAAAAAATCTTTCTAGAAGAGCTGCAATATAATAATTTTTACCCTTGCACAATTAAGCTACACTTAAATGCTTCTTGTATAATACCATTAGCTATATCTTTGCAATAATGTTTTTCAATATGATTGTTTTCTAGTTCTTGCCTTTTCTTCTTGGGTTGCTGAAGCATTTTGACATGCAGACACATATAGTCTCTCCCTTTATGAAATCTAAGGTCAGTTTACCCTCCCAGATAAATTTCAGTAATATTTTGAAGTTCAGTGTTACAGGAGACCACCTCCTGCTGTTCTGAAAGGGTTGATGTACCTGTAAACTGTTCTCCTGGGAGAAGGCAAGGGGGGTGGACAACCAAGAAACAGCTCCTTGGCATGGTTTAGAAGCAGTACTAGAATAGGAAAGCTTGTTTTGATAAGCTTTTCTTGTGGCACCTTCAGATCTTTTGTGGTCTTTGGTATGGTAATCAACCGTGGAAGTACAATTAAGCCCCCTTGGTGGCAAGATTCTCAGTCTTCTCAAAACCAAAAGAGAAGCATACCAGAGATGGAAAAGCAGATAAATACTTGTTGAGAACTACAAGGGCATTGCCAGGGTGCGCAGAGATGCAGATGGAAAAGCAGAAACTCAGTTTGCATTGAAATTGTCCAGAGATGTCAAAAATTGCAAGAAAGGGTTCTTCACGTACATAAAAAACAAGCAGAAATGGAAAACATTGGCCTGCTGTTAAACAGGAGAGGTGAATTAGTCACCAACAATGCTGAAAAGGCAGTGGTTCTCAACACTTTCTTCACTGCTGTGTTTACCAGTACTGTTGGGCCCCAGGCCTTGGGAACAGAAATCCATGTAGATGCAAATACAGACCCACCATCAAGTGGGGTCCCCCAAGGATCACTGTTGGGCCCAATGCTGTTCAATACCTTCCTAAGTGATCTGGATGATGGGATCAAGTGTACCCTGATGAAGTTTGCCAATTATACCAAACTGAGTGGGGAAGTAGACACTTCGGAAAGGAAAGCCACCCTGCAGGAATACCTGGATAGGCTGGAAGAGTGGGCTAATAAGAACTTTATGAAGTTCAACAAAGACAAATGTATGGTCTTGCACCTGGGAAAACATAATCCAGGAGCGCAGCACAGGCTGGGATCCACCTGGCTGGAAAGCAGCTCTATGGAAGGGCACCTGAGGGTTCTGGTGGACAGCAGGCTTTATATGAGTGAGCAGTGTGCTGTTGCGGCAAAGCAAGCCAACGGATGCTGGGTTGCATCAACAAGGGCATCACCAGCAGAGATAAAGAAGTCATTATCCCCCTGTACTCGGTGCTTGTCAGGCCACGCCTGGAATATTGTGTGCAGTTCTGGTCCCTACTATACAAAAAAGATCTGGACAGGCTGGAGAGCGTCCAGAGAGGGGCCACCAAGATGATCAATGGCCTGGGAAGCCTGCTGTATGCGGAAATGCTGAGAGAACTGAGTTTGTTCAGCGTTGAGAAAAGAAGGTTTAGGGAGAGATCTTGTCTCCATGATCCAGTATTTAAAGGGTGGCTGCAAAGAAGATGGAGACTCCTCTTTACAAGGAGTCACAAGGGGTAATGGGTACAAGTTACTTCTGGGGAGATTCCAATTGGACACAAGAGGAAAATTTTTCACAATGAGAACAATCAGCCATTGGAATAATCTCCCCAGGGAAGTGGTGGATTCCCCAGCACTGAACACTTCTAAGATTCGGCTGGACAGGGTGCTGGGCCATCTTGTCTAGACTGTGCTTTTGCCAAGAAAAGTTCGATCAGATGATCCTTGAGGTCCCTTCCAACCTGGTATCCTATGATTCTGTGAAGATTACTTGTTAATCACAGATTGTGTGATGTTTAAAGGTTTGACTTGACCTGTGCAGAATGTTATTTTTAAAGCAGACTACGCACAGCAGAGGAATACAGATTTTTTTTGTTGTTGTTTTTGTTCTTGCCTTCCCAGTAGAGCTTAGAAGAAAGATAAAAGCTTTTATTACTGGTTTTCTGCTACAATAAGCCTATTACGCTTCCTGATTATTACTTGTAAAAATTTTCATTCACAGGTAGTCGCCGAGTTGTACCTCTGTGCAGTAATCTCAAGTTGTTTATTCCATGTGTCTGGTTTCAGCTGGGATAATTTTCTTCCTAGTAGCTGGCACAGAGCTATGGTTTGGATTTAGTACTAGAAGAATATTGATAACACACTGGTGGTTTAGTTGTTGCTAAGCAGTGCTTACACCAGTCAAGGACTCCTCAGCTTCCCATGCCCTGCCAGGTGCACAAGAAGCTGGGAGGGGGCACAGCCAGGACAGCTGACCCCAACTGGCCAAAGGGCTATTCCAGACCATTTGACATCATGCTCAGTATATAAGCTGGGGGACCAGGACCGCTGCTCAGGGATGGGTTGGGCATCGGTTGGTGGGTGGTAAGCAATTGCATTGTGCATCACTTGTTTTGTATATTATTTTATTATTTCCCTTCCTCTTCTGTTCTATTAAACTGTCTTTATCTCAACCCATTAATTTTTCTTCCCCGCCCCAATTCTCTCCCCATCCCACTGGGGGTGGAGAGCGAATGAACGTCTGTGTGGCGTTTAGCTGCCTGCCGGGTTAAACCACATCTCCATTAAAATTTTATTGTGAATTTTTAGCAACTGTTATAAGCTATTCTTTTATGTCCTGAAGCTGAGTTGCAAAGAACCTAGCAATGCCATCTCTGTGGCCAATAGTTAGCGCTGGAGGCTTTATCCTTTTGTGTGCTTGCTGTTCACTCCAGGGATGTGTTATGGAGACATTCGTACTACCATGGTCTTATCACAGCAGTAACGTGGTTATGTATTATATATATGTTATTGCAGGAGTTATTTTTGCTGAAGTGCATTCCACATCCTCTCAGCCATCCTCAGTGAGATGCAGTGTGTTACTTAGCTGTCATTAGCTCAAAGGTTTTTTTCTTTCTCCTCTTTACTTATTGTTTTTCATCCTCCCTTTACTTCCTTTGAACACGTACATTCATATTTACCTTCCATGCACCTCCTGCTTTTCCTTTAGCGACAAACTTTTCTGGAATGGAGTAAGATGAACCCCCTGGGGTGGTTTTCAGCCTCTGTTAATGGCAGGGTGTGAAAGAGAGAGGCATAGAGAGCCCCATATTAAGCTAAAACAAAAACAAACAAGCACACACCCCATCTTGTATTTGTGGCTCATGCCTAGTGTTTAAATGAACATACATGTTATGTATATTCAAGTTGGAGATTCACTTGTAGTACATTTCAACATGTAAGGCAAGTCTTTAAGTCTCTATTGCTTGGGTTGCAGTTTGTCTTTCGCTGCAGGGAATAAAAAGGTTGAGGTAATGGGGTGTAAAAATGCAGATATTTTTCAGTCTAACAGTTGAATTATGTCTGATGTTCTTGGAAAAAAGATAGCTATTCTGAAAAAAAAGGGGTTGTATTTATTTATTTATTTAAGAAAGGACAGCTATCCTTAGTAATGATCTGAAAGCACATCTAAAATGAACATGTCGTTGGGCCAAGCCACATGTTTGGCATCAGTATTGGGTGTAATCACAGGAAACGCCTCTCCAGCTGATGTTGGCAGGAGCGGTGTGAGGCAGCTGGTGTTTAATCCCATGTGCATGGCTAAGATTGTGAGAGAGAGAGAGTCTGGAAAGGGTTAATACTCTGTTGGATGCATGACTTGCAATTCCATTATTTGTTTTTTAGGTTTGTGGTTTTGGGGTTGTTTTTTTTTTGGTTTAGTGACTTACGTAATTAAGAACCTGAAATTGTCTTTTACATGAATGATGGCGCACACAGGCACTGTTATGCCTCCTCATTATGCTGAAGCATTTGTTTGAATTCTGGTATTCATGGAGGTGAATCCCATGTATCAGGCAGGCACTATTTCTTCCTGAGTGCATTCCTTAATCTTGACATCTCCCTTTCAAAGACTGACCTGGTCTTGACTGGGGATCAGCAATATTCGACTCGGACAACTTGAGAGAATTCCAGTGTGATGCCTGAGCCTTGTGCAGAAAATTACATGTAGTAACAACTGTACACTTTGACATCATATAGCACTGCTTATAAAGGTGCAAGATACAAAGTTGGAGAATATTAATATTGTAGTATCTTGCTTTGGCCTGCTATTTGTGATTAATGTCCCAGATATTATTAAACCACTATTATCCCTGGCTGTCAACTTCGATGCTAGGTGCTGTATTTGTACTGTTTGCATCAAACGTGCTTGGATAAGAAGTTTAGGTGAATCTAATAGAAATCTTCCCATTGTTATAAAATAGCTTTTTCATCTAAAGCTTTTATTTATTTATTTAAAATAACAGTGACAAATACACACCAATAGAATAAGGTTTGGTTCTTTTAATATTGAGACTTATTTGTAAATAAAATATGAAGTATTCCTTTGTGTTGATGAAGCTGCTGAGGTTAACTGTAGCAATTCTAAAATATGTTCATGTCACTAAAATTAAATGCTTCAGGATTTATTTATTTTGTTCCTCTTGTACAGAAGTGTTTTACTTGTGAAGAAGTAAAATATTCTGTGTGTGGATATATTTAAAATGCGTGAATGTGTCTTCATGGCCTTGCTGTTTTTGTGATTGATTTAGGTAATCATCCTGTGCTAATGTTTATTTTAATGTTTTTTAAATGCCTTTAAAGCACAAAAGAAGTTACTGCATTGCCCCCCCCCCCCTTTTTTTTTTTAATTGCCTTATGGCTGGGATATCATTTGCCTTTTTAGCTTCCTTTTCATTTGAAATTATTCCACAAGTAAAGTAAAAATGCCATTTCATCCAAATACTATGTGGTCAATAGCAACCTGCTATTGATTGCCAATGTCTGAAACCTCTTTTTCTTTATAACATTCTTTGATGAGATTAGTAATCAATAATAACTTAGCAATTTATCAATCAGTTATCAATAATAACTTCTTCAGGTTCTATAAATGAGAAGTCAGCAAGAAACTTGTTAATTGTTTAAAGAATTATAGGCACTACATGCAAAACGTGGTAACATGGCTTAATATTCCTTAAATGGTTTAAACAAAATGACTGCTCTGAGGTTTTGAGGAACCTGTAAGACACCAAATACTGGAGGCTACAGAAGCTGGTACTTTAGGATACTGCAACTGCGGATTTTTACCTGTGATTCCATCATTTTCAACCTGAAAATTAAGGTACCTATGTTTAAGCAGTCCCCTTCTCTTAGCCCTACTGGGCAGGTGGCTTGTTTTGTTAGGGTACAGGAATTAAAATAAGTAAGTTTAAAACAAGACAGCAACAACAAAAAACTCTTTGACCATAATCTCTGTAACGTTTCAGTGGAGAAGAGAAAGAGATGGTTCTGTTATTTGCATATAGAAGAAAATAGGAAGGTCAAGAGTGGCAGGAAAACTGAAGTAGTTGGTAAAAATATAAAATGGAAAACTTCTCCAGTAACGTTAGTTACCTTTGTAATATTGGTAGGAATTTCTAACATTTTTCAATTTAATGGAAAAAAAAAAACCCTGCTGACATTATGATCAATGTTTACTGTTAAGTTTACTGTCAAACTATAAAGTTTGAATGGTTTCATACCTGAATGCTGAATATAATCTACTTTTATGTTTTACTTTCCCTCATAAAAAGTTTCAATGTTAAAATCACGGGGTTTTTTAAAGAAGAAAAATAGACTTTAAAAGGTATTGCCTCTCATCTTCACAAAGCTTTGAAAAGGTGGATATTGCTTTCTGCTTTACAGACAGAAGCTTGGTGGAAAGTGAAGGTTAAAAGAGGCGGGAAGTCTGAGATAGTGCTAGGAATCATCAAACTTCAGTTCCTTTTCCTAAAAAACATTAGCAGAATGGGCCCAATTTGTCCTTGCTTGATTGAAGGCATGAGAAGGAAGATATTTTTACCATGTAAAGTTTCACTGACCTTAAGGTTTAATTCCCATTCCACTTGTCCCTCTAGAAACATGGAGTAAGATGATACCTATTCTCATACCTTTTTCTCTAGGGGGAATGGGCAGAAGAATGGCAAAAGTTCATCTTACATCTCTGTATGTGGGCCCTAGTAAATACGATTTAATTGCTGGTGCTTTTTAGGTCCTTGTTCCAAAACAAGCAGGTCTTAGCAGGACCATTTGGTAGTACAGATGTTTCAGATCAAGCTGAGAGCAAACAGGTATATTTCTGTGAAATCAGAAGGAATTAGTTACCCTCATGGTGGCTGTGAGAAGACAAGCAGTAGCTGATCCACTTGAAAGGCAGCGTGATGTAGGCAGGTATCTACATCAGCAGGCTTTATGTGAAAGCAGGTAACTCATTTTTTAATTTTTTTTCAAACAAATGTAAATTTGTGTTGCATCTCCTAGGGCATTTTTGACGCAGCATTTACAGCTGGCTCTAGTGTGTTGCAGAATAATAGTGTAAGTTCTTAATCTTTACCTTGGTTTTCGCATTAACAATATAGTAATTGCATCTGCCCTTTGCCTTGTAATTGATGGTTTTGATTTCTCGTGGTGCCCTGGTGAGCGTGGGTGTCATGGACCAGAAGCAAAGGGCGCATGGAGTTTGTCTGTAAATGAGGTGCAGAAGCCTTGGGCGGCTGCCCTGCCGAACCAGCCGCCTCCGCGACCGGCAAGTTCTGAAAGCAGGTGGGCATGCATGGAGCAGCATTTATTAACGTGAGCTCAACTGTAGGGCTTTGGGGCTGGATTTGGGTCCCAGGTTTTTTTATTTCAGAAAGTGTAAATGACTCGGTGAATAAAGTAGGAAGAAACACTCCTTTAAAACTTTATTTCATAGCAAATGGGCCTACTGGAGATGCTTTCAAATCTTGTGCGTGTGAACAGTGAACTTTTTAAAAGTGGGTTCAAACTCTCATAAATTGCTATGCCTGTTATTTCAGAAAGGACAATAATATTACAATGTTCTTAGATTTTAATTGTGAAGGATGATAATTCTATAGGAAAAGGTATTTGAGTGTAGGTATGAAATTAATAGGCAAAATGGAGTGATCTTTATTAGCTAATGGCAGTGCTGTCATTGGAGCAGTATGAGAGTGATTTACTGTTTTTGTTGGGTTCAAACAAAAAGGGTTGTGTTAGGTACCCTCAAATCTTGGACACGCTACTTCTATAATAGTGGCTATAATGTTCACAGGCTATTTTCACTAGAAGCTACACTGGTATGACTTACGTGTCATCTATCCACTGAGCGTCTCAAAAGCTGCAGTGTTGTGTGGCTCCGTCTGCTTCTAGGCTTCAATTTGAACATGTCCCCTCTATTGCCTTTGCAGTTGAAGATTTTCTATTTCTGCATTTGGTAGCTTCATCCTGATGGCATTTGTCTCCAAAATATCGGCTGTTGTGATAGCTTTTCTTAAAAAGCATCTTAATGCAAGGTGGGAAAACAAGCAGACCTGACGAGTCAGTGACATTTCTCTGTCCGTGACTGGAACGCTGCATCTGGGTTTGCTTTTGTGCTGTATTGCAAAGCTGATTGCTAGAATACAAATGTGGTCATTAAATGAAGAAAAATGTTAAGGATAATTGGACTAAAGCAGGGAGTTCTGTACGGTATATGGCTGTGGGGGTGGAAAAAAAAAAAAGTCATTTTATTAACTCTGTTTTAAGTTATTTAAATTCTGGATGGCCGGTGGTCTTCAGGCATGCTCAGAATGATACAGATCATTAGGTTTGTAATGGTATCATTAATTGTTTCAAAAACAGTCTAAATCTGTATCTATCTGCTACCATCGGAAACTGTAGCTGTGCATTATAGTTCATTAAACAATTCAGCTGTGGGCACCTTTCAAAATTAAACAACTTCCAGACTAGCTTCAGTAAAAGGCTTGGAACGAGTACAAGTTCAGATGGAGAACAGCTGTGTTTTGCTGTATAGATAGGAGCCTGTTTCATGCAGGAAATAAAAGTGCGTAGAAATAGGCTGTAGTCCCGGAAGGAGCCCACGCTGCGTAAGCATGTGTGTGCGCTCCCAGTTGTGAGATGAAAACATCCCAAGGCATAATTTTTTTCAATTTTCTAGTAGCCCTTTTGTTCCTTTTATCTCTTACAATAGTTCAGTGCTATGTGTATTATGATCTCTTCCCCCCCCTGCCCCATCGTAATTTTCTTTGCCTGTTTTGCTGGTTAAAAACGGTTAAGCGGTTGTCATGAAGGATGTCCCTGCATCAGTGCCGGAGGCTGTTAATGACCTGAAAGCTCCCAGTGTGGGCTGGTTCAGAGAAAATCTTCCCGTAGGTTGTAATCACTTCGCTGCTGTTGGGAGCTAAAGTTCACTTGCATAGATTTCACTATAATACTCTTGTGTTAGTGGTGCTAAAGGCATAATTGTCACTTTGCCTCATTGCTGGTAACTTTTCTTTAGGAAGGAGAGAAGAGAAGAACATGCTGAGTGACCTCCGCATGTTACCACGTCTTGCTTATCTGTGCCTTTCACCACCCTTCCATTGAATATTGATGGTCAACATTTTGAGAGATTTTTTTTTTTCACCTGTTTAATTGAAGTGCCAGCCAAATTCTGCTTGCTCAAAAAAGTCTTTCAAGTTTTTGATGTGAGTTTGTATTTATAGCATTAACAAAGCCATGTTATTTGTTTTGTTCTCGTCTAGGTGCTTGAACGGGGATTTAATTTCTCATCCTATGGATCACTGAATGAGTAACAGATGGCCTTGCCTCGTCTTACGGGCGCTTTACGCTCCTTTTCAAATGTCACTAAACATGAGGATTACAGTGAAGAATTAGGTGACTTAACGGTAAAGACTTTTTTTCTTTTCTAAAGCGTAATTGTAAAGTATTAGTGTGTATATAGTAAGAATTGTTTGCCTGCTTAGTTTGCATTGCTATTTTATAGGAGTAGGCAAGCAAGGCTGGGCAGAGCATGTATAGTTTCCTGTGCATTCCTTCATAGTGTCCTTACTCAAAGTCAAATTTGCTGTAGCTTTGTGATTTATGCTAGACCCTTACAATCACGATGTGCTGTATGGATAGGGTCGCTGGGCTGTGTTAGTACAGCCCTGTCATTTTGGGTTTCAGGAGGTTATTTAGATTGGGCTGGCCTGGTATGTTTTTAGCTCCGAGTTTATGCAGAGCTGGGGAGCCGAATGTTTCCCTTTAAATATGAAGTTCACTTCAAACTCTTGTTGGGGGATGTTTAGAACAAATTTAGTGATACTGAATTTAGGTACTCCCCACCCCCTCCCAAGAAATAATGCATTAAAGCAATAGATGCGTTGTGGGAACCCGTCACGTGAAATGAGTTTGGAATCCTGGGAGCTGCAAATCTCTTGAAGTTGCAAGAGTCTGGCTTTACAGAGAATTCTGCCTTGGAAAGAGTAAAGTAGAGAGACAGCATGTGTGTGTGTGTATATATCCTCCTCCTTCCTTACACACAGGAAAGAGTGTAAAGAAAGGTAATAGGGAAACTGCTTACGATCATTACTACATACTGACTGAATGCAATTGGTAAGAAGTGTTTTTATCTGGTGTTTAATTTTAAAGGACCCTTCATATACTAATTTTAAATAAATTTTAAAAACCAAAATATTTTGCATTTTCAGACTAAAAGATCAAAAATACATGAACGGTTGCTGAAATCTGATCTTACTTGGAAGAAGATAATAAAGTTTGTTGATGACAATTTGGACAAAAAAGAACACCAAACTGTGAATGGTGACTTAAAAACAATATTACAAGCTGCAAAACAAATAGGTACGTTTTCATTTTCTAATAGACTAATAATAGACTCTTTTGTTGGTGGTTTTTTTTTTAAGCTGCTTTCTGCCTGCATACTTTGCATACTGGTACAATTTTAGTTCTACCTTGACACCAGGCTTGCCCTGAAATGTCTTTGAAACTCCAGTTAATCAGATATGTATATGCACAATTTGGTTTTCTGTTTTATTTTAAAATATGATTCCATTGTGATGTGGATAATCTTGCTTTTTTATAGTGTTCTTGTGTAGCGTGTAGTATGGTTTGTGATTGACCTTTAGTAAGCAAAAGCAACAGCTTCTTTTGGAATAGCAATACGCTGCAAAAAGAACAGTCTTGGTGTTACCTGCTTTAATTCCACGTGATTGTATCATGAAAAATTGGATTGCTACGTTAGCAGATAAAAATGCTAAAAAAAATGTTTTCTGCTTGAAGTGTTTGGTGTTGGGGAGAGAAATAAACAATAAATTTCACTAATCTGGATTTAAGCTTTTAACACTGAATATACGTTGTGGCAAAGAAGGTGTGAAAACCTAGTTTTGATTGGACACTTAGTTTTTGATCTACGGACTGAAACTAATTCAGCTGGTGGTGTTAGCAGAATTTAACTTCACTGGCTCATAAATTAAGTACATGGTTCAAGCTCTAGCTGTCACATATTTAAGAATTTTTCAATTCAATGTAATAGGTATGTTTTCTTCTTTTCTGGTTATGTTTCAAGTATTTTTAACAGAACCCTAAGTAAAAGATGGAAAGAGTTAATATGGATAAACATATCTGCTTTTTTTGGTATTGTAGCCCAGAGTGTATTTTATCACAATCCAAATGTTAACCTGCCTCACTCATGTTTCTGTTTCCCAACAGGTTTGTTTTTTTTTAAATAACTAGTAAATTCAGAAAGAAACAAACATCTAAACACAGACTTTCAAAAAAGGCTAAGCAAGTTACTAGTGTCCAGTAATTGGTCATGCTGTACAGTTGCACAGATGATGTCTGTTAAAGCTATTAATGGTTGTAATGGCTATTGCTTTAGTGAGTCATCAGAAGAAAAATTCCAAATATTTCTCAAATCACTGACAAAAATGTTTTAAACTCATCTGACGATACACATGTTCTAAACTTTGCTTTGTGGTTCATTCCTTCCATGTTTGTGACTCAACTCCGTTATTTTTATAAATTTGATCCTAATTTTTTTTAATCCTATTTTTCTAATACAAGTAGTAGAGCTTGTGCTGTTAGTAGACTTTAACCTCTTCAAGCCAGAAGTTAAGCATGTGGCTTTTTTTTTTTTTTTTTTTTTTTTTTTTTTTTTCCTCCTTTCCCCAAATGTTAATACCAGGCCCGGTATTACTTGAAAGTAATAGTGGTAAATTTTTGTTTGATGAAATGGAGAGGACAAACCAAATGAAAATAAATGCGTGATTATTTAGTTAGAACAAGTTAGAAAGACACCATCAGCTTTGACACTTCTGACTGAAGATGTGTAATGTTACGGAGGCACAAACATGAACGGATTACTGTGATTGAGGCACAAACTGGACTGACAGTAATTTTCCAACCGTCATCGTCAGAAATGTATAGTAGGGAAGGGGGATTGCTTGTATGCCTTTTTAGCTTAATTTCAAGGAAATGAAACTTCAGCCTAGGCAACAGACACTGTAATATTGATTTACTTGACAGGGAGAATGTCACTTACTGAAATGGCCTGATTGGCCTAAAAACAGAAAGGGAAGAGCAGCTCCGGTAGCGCATCTCTTGCCATCTTGGCTGGCTCATTATATTCGGAGGGGAGGTGTAGTACTTTTTGCAGAGATGCTTCCATGAATAGGAGACACTAATAATAAAGGAGAATTAGCACATAATAAACCTAAGAGTCTTTTCTCAAAACCTTCAGTACAACTGTTCTTTCAGTTCAGTAACGTGTACTTCTGTTCTGACATAAGTGACTTTATTTTAAAAGTGACTTTATTTAAAGATGTTTATTTGTACGTTAGGAATGTAGGAGTGAGGTTCATGCAGCCAAAGTTGGGCCTGTAAGCTTTCAGATGTTGTTTTGTTTTGGTTTTTTTCCCTGTGATAGCTAATGCTGAGAGGGAGGCTGAACCACCTTTTTCCTTTGAGATATATTTGCATATATATTGTATATGTGTGTATCTTCCTCATGTATCTTCCATATGTAGCTATGTAATGATCCTGTAAATATCACTTTCAGTTCCCTCCATGAGCTTTTCAGAGTGCACTATAGGGAAATTCGGCAATACTATTTTTTTTTTTTTTTTTTTTTTTTTTAGGCACCTCCATTTATACGTTATGTTTCTAATTACTCAGCCTTGTTGCATCTGCTTATGCTGAATTTCTTTTGCTTTTTCCTGTTACACTGTGGGGAAAAAAGCACATTGTTTTTAAGCACATTGTTTTTGCTAGAGTTGAACCTAACTTACTTTGAATCAAGTCACAAGTAACAATGCCAAAGTAATAAAAGCCTTCCCACAGATTTCAGTAAGTTTTTCAACAGGCAGAAAACAGGGGCGTAGCAGAGCAAATACATAGGCTCATAATTGGATAGCAGAGGTATACAGAGGCAGGCACAAGCCAGGTTTGATTACTGAAGAGAGAATAGCCATGTTTACTATGCCAGAAATGCCTTTTTGATGAATAATATTGTTCCTTTTAATATAAATAGTTTGTTTTAAGAGTTTTTTGAATTAGCTGTGCTGGGGGTTAATCACTGGTTTTATCACTTAAATTGTACTGTTCTCTGCTGGAGCTGTGCCGGTCGCTCCTGATAGAACTAAAGAAATGACCAGATAAAGACACCTTGACAATAGCAGCTTGTAAGTCTTGACAGTAAGCTTTTAAGATGTCTTAAAAGTTATGCAGTCTTGTAAGAAACACTAATTGTACTAAAAATGTTGAAGTAACCTGCCCAACTTTTTAGAACACGTTTTTTAAACCTCAAAAAAAATTCTGCGTGTTGTCCTCACATAAAACAAACAAAAAAATCTTGTTTAGTAATGACATTTTGGTTCATCATATGGTGGTTTTGCTTATGTTTTCCTTGAGTGCCTTTGTGAATATTTGTGTCAGAGGTAAATTCATGTTTTTCTTTAATATATTTTTATTTGCATAATTTGATATTTTGTAGGTACAAACCTAAATTCATGCATTTATTTGCTTTAATTTCTTTGGGCAATTTTTCTAACTAACATGCATTCTGTAGTAATTCTACTGGGAGTTACTACAACAATGTGGTAATTCCCAGCTGAGTTCTGTACGCTTAGTCTGTTATGAATATTCAGATTAGGCAGTGAATAAACATTGCTACAAAGTGAAATTTTTTACCTTTAAAAAGCTCATAAATATCTTATTGTAAGTTTAAGATCGCAGGCAAGTTTTTTCTCTTACTTCAGAAAATAAGAAAGCATTGGTAATCCTTAATTTCTAGCAAGTAGAAGGATAATGAAAATAGATGCTTTATTATCATACACCTTTTGCAATTCAGTACCTTGCAACAATTGCTACTTGTTGTTATGGTCTTTGTTTCATATCTCTGTTGAGACTTGCAGCAAGAAATCGAATACAGTTACATTATAGGCAATGAAAGAGAATTAGTTTGAAGTGTGTAAAATTGCATTTGTTTTTCCTTTTGTTAACAGTTGGAGCTGAAAATGGACAAGAGGCAATTGAAAGCGGAGCTGTTTTTCTCTTTAAGACATTTCACAGGAAAGAATGTGTTGGTCATGATGAGACAAAGGCGATCAAGCAGATGTTTGGGCCATTTCCATCATCATCTGCTACTGCAGCTTGTAATGCCACATGTCGGATTGCTTCTCACTTCACTGAAGAACAGCTTACAGCGCTCATACGGATGGCTGAAGAGCAAAATGGTGATAACAGAGTGTTCTTTGGTAAAAATATAGTGTTTTCATTTGACATGCATGATTTGGATCACTCTGAGGAGCTGCCTGTGAATGGTGAGGCTGATGCGCAGAAAATTATAAGCTTAGATTATAACAGATTTCTGAATAACCAGCTGAATCACTTACAGAATTACTGTGATGAAAAATCTGATCTCAAGTCTATGGAAAAAGTAGATGATTCTTTTCTATGGTGTGAAGTTGGAAAGTATCTGAATGAATCTCAAGGGGGTACCCCTGGAGGGCCAACAACAGAAGACCTCTGCTGTACTTTATACGAGATGCTTGCTTCTAGCAAAAGTGGCGATGAACTTCAAAATGAGGTACGGTAGCGTATTAACCATACTGTATGCATTTGAATGCTGCACAAATGTGCAATTATTTCATATTGGATTATGCCAGCATACTTTATCCAACTGTTGTCTATGCTTTTTTTTTTTTCTTTTTTGAGAAAAATTACATGGCAGCATCTTAATTTACCAGGCATGTGCAGGAGAGATGATGGGATTAATCTAGGCAAGAACTGGTTTTGAATGGGGTTGGGAAAGAATTTCTACAATTTGCTAATTCCTTCTTCCTGTGCACCATTCTGTTATGCTCACTTAATTTTTCCTACCTTGGCCTGCTTTCCTTCCCTGAAAACATCCAGTACTTAAATTCACAAAGTAACTTTTCAGAAAGACTACATGTTGAAAATTTGCTACAGAAATACGACTGATGGTAGGAATAGGCAATACTATGAAAGGCAGTATAATGAATATTTGTTAGAATTTTGCCATTGCAGTTGCAGATTTTATTCTTTTTAACAAAAACATTAAGTGATAGAGAAAAGGGCATTAATATTTCAGTTTAGGTTTAGATAACTAGGTACTGATATTTTTTGCGTAATGATATAGTTGCTGAAGTCATTTTGTTTGGTAGTGAGTAGACCATATTTCAGCTGTACTTTGAGCTATTTTCTGTATATGAATGTTTTCTTATAAACTACCAATTTGAGAACCTAAATATTAATGTAAAGGCAAGCTGACCTAATTTCTACTGCATAAAAATATATTAGAAAAAACAACACTTTTATGCATGTCTGCAAACAGTTTTATATTTTGGGTGGTTGTATTAACAGAAGACACATGAAAATAGAAGACTGAATACATCTTGGAGAAGGTGATTGGATAAAGAAAGTCAAACGAAACAAAAAAAAAAAGTACCTTCATTTGCCAGACGTACCTGAAGTTTATTAACTGTACAGAGATAAAGATTTCCTTTTTTTTTTTATGATCAGTGAAAAGCTTTTCAGATATAGTCACAGGGTATGCAGAAATAATTCCATACTTCTGCATAATGCCTACTTAATGCCTAAGTTTAATTTGTAAAATGTTGAAAGGAAATGCTTGAAACCTTTCACTGTAAGCAAGAAGAAATAACTTTATTTTTATTTTGCAACTTTATGATGATAATGGATTGCTAAACAAATTGGCAAGAGGTGTGAGATGTCGTTTTTTATGTAGATCACCAATAAAGACTTAGTTTCCTTTGGTTTTTGGAACAAAGACTTTCTGGCAAAATTTCTGATTTGAGGCTTTAGAAGAGTTTTAATTTTATAATATGAAAAAAATTGTTTACTCTGCCAATGTACACTTACCTTTCTGAAGATTATTTAGCAGAGTTACTAGAGAGAAAAAGGATTCTTTCTTTTGAGTGTCTGAAACCTGTATAATCTTTTGGATTTTTAAGAAGTCTTAGTAATAAAAACATAAACTTTCTCCCTGTTCTACTTACTTCTGCCCCCATGTTGCCATTTCTTGCAAAAATTGCAGTAACTCGTTGTTCAGTGCACAATGTGGGGGCCAAGGAGGGGGTAAGCCTTTTATTAAAAGGTAGCTGGCATTTGTGTTGTGTTCTCTGTAAGAGTAGTCATGACTTGAAAACTTCTTCTGGGTTTTGGATCTTGCCATCACTTAGGGATTTATTTTTTTTTTTAATTATGATTACAGCTGTTTTGCTGGTGGCATCATTAAGAGCAGGAGGTGCCTTTAAACCTGAAGATAACCCATTTCTAGAACTAGGTCATAGATTTGCTGTATGAGATGGTATAACAAGTATGTGTTTGATCATGCATACTGAAAATCTCACATTAATTGGGCATACATGCTAAACTCTCTGTGCTCTATGAAATTCTTATTTTCTTTATAAGCCAGGAAAAGAAGAACTATTGATATGAAAGGATAATTCTTTGTAAATAAAACCCCAGATCTGTAAAATACATTTTCATATTTTAAAACAGTGCCCATGTCTATCCTTCTGCGCAGGAAGGTATCACCGCCTGTTTATTACTAAACAAGGAAAAAACATGCTGGTGGTGAGGATATTAGTGGGTGGACCTTTCTGGGACAATTTCATTTGGTCATTAAGCAAAGTTTATTAAGATTCCAGGTCATATTAAGAATAAGAGCATTTTTAGATCACTTCAGGGGTGACATCCTGGGTTTTTTGTAGTGTGTGCCTATACATACACATGTATGCTGTGTAGGCTTTCATCTGCTTAATGAACTCTATAAGGAATTGAAATAAGCTTCTTTCTCCAGCACTGTATAACTTATGTTTGAAGTGGTTGGCGAAGTTCAAGAAATACCTTGGGTTTTGTCTTCAGTATTTAAGAACACTCCAAGCTTCCTTTGGGACAGTTTGGTTGTCTGGCACATCATTGGTGACTCTTAATTAGAGAAAAATTGATTCTTATGCTTGGAGAGATATGGGAGTTATAACTTATTTTCTAAATGTTTAGGACGTGCTTTTCACTGGGGACATAAAGTCTAGTAAAGCTAAGTGACAGCTACTTTTCACTGTATGTCAGATTTTGTTGATGAGTATGAAATGGTAATGGTGCGGTAACAAGAACGTTATTTAGAAACAGGAAGAAAAAGCTGATGACAAACTAGAGAGTTTAGCCCAATAACCATCATGCTTTTTTAAAATTAAAACTTATTCTGCAATGCATTCCTCAATTCTAGTACTTGGTTTCTAGTATATGAAGCCTTGAGGCACCCAAGAGCATTTTAGCAACTTTGCCTCCTAACCCCCCTCCCAGGATAACTAGGAAAAAGTTGGAGGGGTTTAGTCCCTCTTTGTTTACACTGTCCTGTTCTCAGAGGGTGTTTATCTTTCTTCTGTGAACTCTTGCCTTAATTTATCTGCAAAATTTTTCTGAATTTTATTTTGGAGATACTTATCTCTATTTTTACACTAATGCAAAGGTGAATAATCCCTTTGTTATAATAACACCGGAAGAAATTTCCTATAGAGATAAGAATACTAGAGGGGAAAAAAAAGAAATGCAATCAGAATTGTGTTTAGATCTAGTTTATACTGAATAGATTATGAAAAATTGTTCCATTTATTCACTTCAGGACAAGGAAAGAAATTTGCCCAAATTAATTTAAGAAACATTAATGTCATTCAGCGTATTCGATTAGATGGTGTTTCCCAGACAAAATAATGTTAAATGTTGTATAAATTACTAGGAGAACACTAGGCTATGATGTGAAACAGCAGAACTATTTCAAGAAAATTACCCTGTAAGTACTACTTTGCATATGATGTGAGTAGTACATATGTTTACTTATCTCTATATGTGATACATTTATTTGCCTATAAAATAGGACACAAGAAGTTTACTGCTTAGGTTTCTTTTGTCTGCTTTATAGTTGTGACTATCTCCAGCTCTCTGCATTAAAAGGTAATGTATACATGTACTTGAACTATAGCATCCAGGACTTCCAACAGTTAACTACAATCCAGCAAACTATCATAGTGGGAAACAAACATTCCTTTTTTATTTAATTTCTAAGAATAATCTGTTATTCATCATTCTTACTAAAAAAGTGTAATATGGCTTCTTCCTTCTTGTCATAAACACCTGAGAACATTCAGGTGATGAAAACTACAGTAAGAGACCAAGGGAGTGGAGTAACATGGTTTGAAGTTGCTGAACCTTCAAGGGTCAAAAACATTCCTTTCAAATCAAAGTAGACCTGAAATCGGAAAAGTACAAGTTGTGGAATACAGGTTTTATATGATGGAAAAAAAGGAGGTCAAGAGTTGGGCAGCACCTCTTCCTGTATGTATTCCTTAATAGATCCGCCTAGTAATATACTCATCATTAGAGCCAGAAGGTTACAGCTTTATTACTGAACTTCAGTTCCTTTCATGCTTATTTCAGAATGGAAGTTACTAGATTATTTTGTTGTTTCATTAAGTAGGATTTTTTCCAGTGTGGTGTTTGTGTGTGCCTGCATGCTTGATCTAACAACAGCTTTTAGACAGTTTTCCCCAGGCTCTGCTATGTGGAGCTCTGTTGTCTCTCAGGCTTCTGCCTGTAACTTTTCTTCAGCTGCCTTTGTCACTGGTGGCAACATTTTTTTTATTTTTTTTTTTCCACTTGAGTTCATCTACATTGCTTCTGTTGCCCCATCCTAATCCCATCAGCCATATCTGCCAATGTGCTTTGTTGCTCGAACCTGTAAATGCTCTGGGGATCAAGAACAAGGGGAACTTAACTAATTTGTCAGTTCAGCTAACTGGCAGGAAGCTCCTCTGTGTCTGCAACCAGCCTTTCTGCAGAAGAAGTACAGAAGAGGAAAGCAAAGCCTATTTAAACTTTCACAGAGTCTGGAAGGGACCTTTTCTGCAAGTGATACAGTATCTTTAAACTAAGGAAGACTCATTAATCAAAGAATGTGGGAAAGTTTGTTCCAACTTCTCCCTTCAAGAGTGCTCCAGAGTCTTGTTGCCTGGGTGGTTAAAATGAACCCTTGTTATCTGCTTTCTAGCTTTATTCAGAACTGGTTTTATAATCACTTTGCCTGTGCTACAGTTGTCCTTTTTTTTTAAACCAATTTAAAAAATAAGCATCAAAGAACTGTGCTTGTAACTTCCCCCCCGACAATGCTATGCCTTTTCAACACTGCCTTTTCTTTCATTTACCCTTCAGGCAGTTCCTTGCCAACTTTTAATTCTTCTATTAACGCTCATCTTCACAAATTTAACCAAGTCCTCATGTGGAAAATTGCAATGTTTTAAATTAAGTCCAGATGTGAGACAACTGCTATTTATTCATTTTCTAGATTAATGAAGTGTTAGACCAAGTGATGTATCGTTAGTAAGTCCATGCTACGTTTATGCCATTTTCCAGTTACCTGCATCTTTTTTCCCCAAAATATATCCTTTTAACTCTTCTCCAATCATATTTTTATTTTTCTTATTCATGGTGTTATCGCACTTCTGTTATTTCATGTGTCAGTTTTTGAAGATTTATGAGAGGTTATCTTGCACTCCAGCTGCGAGAACAGTGAGCTCTCTGAATTTTGTTCCTAGCTTTGATGCGATCATTTTCATATCCACACTCTTTTCTCTTTGACCACCCTGTTGTTATATCCAAAATAAAATATTTTTCTTTAACCAGACACAAATTTTAATTTTAAAATTTAAATGAATTAAAGTAACATGTCAGTAATTAAGACTGAATCATTGAGTCAAAATTTCCCTTTCAGAAGGGAAATTTGTGCTACAGTAAGGGACCTAGATAGTGAAGTCAGCTGGTCTGGGGAACTCGGGATGGAAAACAGGCCTGAATAATTTCAAAGCAAAAGACAAAATTATTCCCTGATGTAGGGATATGAGCCAATAAATAGAAGAAACATGTAGCAGGAGATGAATTTTTTTTTTGGTTGTTTTTTTTTCCTCTGTAGTCATCTTTTAAGAAGTCCTTCCAGTCTACCCAGTCAAATCTAGTATGTCTTCACCTTCTGGAAACATAAACTGTTCCTTATAAGTAGGAAATTTTCTTATAAAACTCTTAGTAAATGATGATTGCAGTGGAATAAGGAAAAGAAAAGGTATTCACAGATTATAAAGTCTTTTCCTGAGTTAGACAAACTCGGATTTCTATGTGTTTTCTTGGTATTTGAAAACTAAGTTGTATTTCTAAAATTGTATCCGTCAGCCTGCAGCAATGACACTTTTTTTTTTTTTTTTTTAGAATATCTTCGTGTCTAAACCAAAACAAAACAGACAGGTTTGGCAGTAGAAATAGCAGCCTCATGCTGCTGCTTGCAAGTCACGGGGCATTCACAGTAAACCAGGACTGGTCAGTGTGGTTATTTCTGATCAGAATAGAAACTATACAGCTCAGCACTCAACAGATAATACGTTTTTTCCCCAGCCTTTTAATTACAGATATCTCTCTCTCTCTCTCTCTCTCCCCCTCTCCCTCCCCCCAGAGAGCCTTTTATTATAGTATTTCATGGATACTATAGAAAGATGCATATTTTTTTTAGAACACAGAAAAAAGCATCTGTGTTTTTGGTTTGGGTTTGTTTTGGTTTTTTCTTTAATATTGGCTGATGAATTAATTTCTGATACGCATGATGAGTTGATAAAGGAGATAAGACCCCTTAAATTTTCCTGGATAATGTTCACTGTTGTGTTTGCTGTGCTTTTTGAGGGGAAAACTCCACTCAGTGTTTCACAGTGCTGCAGGGAAGGAAAGTTTTGTGAGGCTGGGTAAGTATCACCTTCATCTATCATGTTTATCTTTCAAAAAGCCCCACAGTTCTTGCATTACCATGACTTGACTTCATCTGATGCTGTCCCCTCTTTTTGAACAAAACTTTCTTCCCCCACCCCTAAAGTTGAAAAAGTTACAATTAAAAAATGGTGATGCTGCATTTCACATAATAGTCTGATGATGGCAACAGGTGTGTCTAGACTGACTTTGATCAGTACTCACCTCTTATTCTGGAGAATACATGTGATCAGCTAAATTTCTTTTACCTCCTCTGTTAATACTATTGTATTGCTAGGTATGCTTGTTTCATTTTGCTTATAAAATGGAGAGGAAGACAAGCAGCACAGAGCAAAAGCTATGAAAACTATCTGTAGTTATTATTCAAATGTTAGGCTTTCTTAATTAACATTGCACTCATGCATTTTACTGCCCCGCTTTGACCAGTAAGATGAACAAATAAAATCTGAAAGTTGTAGGGTGTTGTCCGGTATGGGCATACTGGTCTGACTCCAGCGAAGGGCCTCAGGGATGATGAAGGGACTGGAGCATCTGATATGCAAGGACTGAGAGCTGGGGTTGGTCAGCTTGGAGAAAGGAAGGCTCAGGGGCATCTGATCTGATCAGATCTGATGGTGAGGGGGTGAAGAAGATGGAGCCAGACTCCTCTCTGTGATATCTAATGGCAGGACTAGAGGCAATGGGCATAAACTGAAATACAGGATATTCCATGTAAACATACAAAAATTTTATCACTGGGGGGGTGGTCAGTCATAGGAGCAGTTTGCTCAAGAGATTGTGGTGTTTCCAACCCTGGACCATCTCCAGAGGTTCCTTCCAACCTCAACCGTTCTGTAATTCTGTCATTTCAGTCAAATAAATAAATGTAATTGGAGAAAATTCTATTGTTATATTTACTCCTAATTCTCTATTAACTTAAGTCTTCATTTTTCCTGATGGATTTCTTTCGTTAAAATCAAGTCAGAATTATCACATACCCTAGTATGTTCTTTTTTTAAGTTAAAAAACTTCTTGTTTTGTAACAAGTTCCTTGTTAGTAGAATCTTACAATACATAAGCGATCAGGCCTTTTAAGTACTTCTATCTTAACCTCTTGTGTAACTTAATTAATGAATTAAGGTATACAGGAAATAAATAGTTCTTGTGTTGCAAGTAATTTCAATTAGGTTTTAAAGTGACCTTGATTTCAGATGTGTTAAATTGGTCTCCTAAATTAAGTATCTATAAATAATGGACATTTGTTGTTCAGAGAAATCATTCCTTTTGTTTCCTGCATTAAACAGGAATCTGTAATGCTCATTATTCTCTTAAGAGAAAAGACATACAGGTTTAATTTGCATGACCAAATTTCTAATACCCTTTAAAAGCCTAACATGATTTATGTGAACATTTAAATTTTTTTTCAAGTGTAAGCTAAGACATGTAACACCGTGAAACGAGATTGAAATACAGTTCAACAGGAGAGAGCATATTTTAGAGCTTATAATACAAACCAGCTACAAAAGAATTTCTGAATTCCTACAGGTTGCACGCACTTGCTCACTACTTCAGGTAAGCCAGTGGAAGAGCCTGTACAGCGTTAACACAAAATGACATTACTTCAGAGTAAGACTGAGCAAGCATGTGTAGATTTTGCTTCCTAGTAGGACTTAGTGTACTGTTTGTCAGCAGCACACGCTGCAGACACTTCTCTGTATTTACCTGCTTTTTGCTCATTGCTTTCCAGAGCAGTCAGAACTTTAGTGTTACCTTTTACAAATAAAAACTATATATATTCTAGCTGTTAGTATGCAAAAATTTGATGACCCAAGAAACATTTAGCTCTCATTTCTAAACCTGAATTCAGCTTAATAATTCTTAGGTCTATATTGAGAGTGATTCCGTGAGCAGTCTGAATACGTAATTTATATTAGGAGCTCTGAACTCTTCACAGTTCACATTATAATAACAACTGTGAAAAGTGCTTTGACATTTCATTTTTGCAGACTTGTGTGGCGCTCAGGTGCTAGTTTTGAGATTGTTCTTCTGACATACTGTGCAGGCTTCAGGAGAGATGCTTTAGAGAAACAGGCTGCGTTATCTGTGCCCGGTGCAGTTGGCTCTGGTCAATATTTGACTAATACTTTTGCTTGCCTCAGAGGGCAAGTGGAGCTTGTTTGCATATGCTCTGTAGCCATTCCCCAAGTTACAAGCTAACCTTCTCCATCAGAAAACTGCAGTGTGTAGATGTGTACTTTTCTTTCCTTAAGTAAAATACGATGTGAAGCATCAGCTTTTTGTTGCTTTGTAGAATGCCAGATATTGGATTCTGCAAATCCTCCAAATATCAAACATGAATGCTCTGCTACTGGAAACTCCGTTTTACTTGTCACTAGCTCGGCACATCAGTCTTAATTGCTTGTGCTTCAGTGCTCCCAGAAGGTTCTCTGTTCCCTGTCAAAGCCAAAGCTTGGCTTTTCTGTATAAGCTGCTGCTCTTCTCTTGAGGCTTAGGACTCCCAGCTGCGGCTTTTCTAACTCATCTGAAGCAGAACCAAAGGTGCTCTGAGAGCCCCAGCACAAGGCTGCTGTTTCCCCTGCATGGTTTTTATCAAGCCATTATTAGGTGGAGAAAGACAACTTTGGTGTCAAAATCCAAATTGGCAGAACTTGAGGCTCATAGAAGTGGTTTTAGTGTATAGTCTTTAGAAAATGTAGTGGGAAACACTATCTGAAATATAACAAATAGTATGATGTACTGAGACATAAGTAAACAGGACTGCTTGTTAGTGAATGAGAAAATTAAATTGGCCAGAAACTGAAGTCGGTGGTGAAATGGCTGATGGATTGTCCAAAAGTGAAAGAAATAAGAAAACCAATATGTTTTCGAAATGATAATTAAACATGTGCAAAGGCAAAACCTCTAGGATAAGATGCTAGCATCATTAAAATAAGTTGGAGACTTGTCTTTGATTTCCAAAGAGTTTGGGTTTTACTACTTGTCTTGGTCTGTGCTTGTTTTTAACTTATTTTACAAAGGTGATTTCTTACCTGTGTCTGTGTGTAGCCGATATTTTAGATGCACAGCCAGCAAAATAACACCATTATAAAATACAGTTGCACTAGCATGTATTTCTTCGTGGCTTGGGAAATTTTTGCCACTTAGAACTTCAATATTTTGTTGCCGTTGCGTTGTTATGAGACTTTCCCAGAGAGGAACTGGGTATCTGGTTACACACTCACTGGTTAACTACTTTTTACTGATTTTAACTGATTTAAGTTTAATCCAATGAGTTTTACGCTCTGTAACTGATATAAGCATGGAATATTTAGCAAAAACTGAATGCTCGTGTGAGCAGAGGGTAGTCATACTGGAAGTTTTTTGTTCAAAATGGAAGATAGGGTTAGATTTCATCATGGGGTTTTTTGTCAAAAAAACTTTGACTAAACACCTTGGTTTAGAGCATGAACTATTTTATGAGCTATCATATTTATTAATTATCTTAAGAGACAAAAGATGTTGTGAAACAGCTTTCAAAAATGCATTAATACAGGGAAAATCTTGGATATTTGATGCCAAGACTGAGTGTCTCAGGAGTATATTTCTGTCATGCTGCAGAAGTTCTTCAGTTCTAAATTTAGCATGTTAATGCCATGCTGGAACCAGGCATGGACTCTGCAGAAAGGCAACAAAAGCATTCTGTGCTTCAGCATCTTGTAATACTATATATTATATATACTATAAATATAGTATATTATATAGGTAGTTATATATTACTGTCTTGTATTACTCGGCAATGTTTATTTTGAAGCCCTAAGTTTGTGGAGATTAGGTTTGGTGAGGCTAAGTCTTAAGAACAGCAAAAAATCACAGTACTTTCTTCTGTTTTGTAGAAGTCATTATTAAACCTTTCCTTACTAATGTTAAATTCATTAAAGAACAAAACAAAACTGTGGAAGTTAGTTCAGTGAAAGGATTTGCAAGTGGAATTTTGGAATAAGGTGTCTACTGACTCTTTTTCCTTTAACATTATTAAACATTAAATATCCTGACGTGCTAGTTAAATTAGCATTCTTTAAAAAATGTAGATGCTGGAAACATGAAAATATGCATTCAGCTATTTATAGCTATATTTAAATAAAAAGCAAAAAAGCCACAACCAGAAAATGTTTTTCTGACTGAACATATTTCAAAAACATCAACATCTGTATGTTTATATCCCATTGTAAAGACCTTAAAGACCATCTTTGTTAAGCACTGCCAGATAACTGTCAGTGTTAGAAGTATGTTTCATAGCTGAACTTAAGTGGAGAATGTGTTAATATAGACTGCCTATTGATAGGGAAAGCAGTTGCAGATTACTTCATCATTGCTATATATAGGAGGTGCTAAAAAATAATTGGAAAAGAGTTCACAGGAGGTCCATCGTACAGAAGATAACATGAAATAAAGCATGGAAAACTGAGGAAATTAAATGTGAAAAAATAATTGCCAGCCTGGCTTGATGCGAAGAAGTAGCAGTAGTACAAACATATTTAGTGTGGGAGTAATGCATCAACGGACTGCGGCTTGCAGGAAAAGGCACTCGGAGGGAGGGAGGGAGGGGATAGCAATAGACTGGCAGCAGAAAGCAAACGTTTTGTAAATATTGGCTGCTCCTCCTGGTGGGGGAAAAATCTCACCAAGAATTTCGGTTAACTTCAGATTCTAGGCAAGTTTGTTTCCCAGTGCTAGCATAGCTTTTGCAGTAACTGAGCAACTTTCACTGATAAAAGAAATGTGTATGAGCATCAATTCTCAGATCTGTTACACACAGAGCAGTTGTCTACTCCTTGGGAGATGTTCTTCAGGATGCTGTTAAGTTACCTGATTGCTCCATTTGGACATGGAAATTAGGTTGCCTGTAAGCGCTTTAAGCAGACACTGGTAATCAGGAGTAATTTATTATTATTTCAATAAATATTCAATATCCATTTTTATATAGGGCATAGCTAAAGTACCAGTGCTGTTTACTACTGGGAATTGTCACAGGTTGTATCATTACACCTCTGTCCTTGTTGCATACTTTCTACTATCGGTACTGGGTTTTATTACTGAACCACCGTTCATTTGGTATCTTCTTTTGCAATATTGAACAAAGTGATTGTTAAAATGTTATCTATAACTGTACAAGGCACTTCAAAAGTTATAAATGGCTTATTTTTGGTGACAGAAGGAAATGGAAGTACTTATCTGACTTCTAGAAACATTCATCTTTTGCTCCTGGAGAACTCTTCAACCAGCCCTATTAGTGATTGTTACTAATCTAGTAGTGATTGTAAAGTTAGCTGTAAGTGTAGGAAACCTACAGATCCGTGTCTGAATGTTTGCAAATGGTTATGAACCCCAAGCTTCAATATCATGATTTAGAGGTTTGTTAGAAAACATGGAAGAGCAGTATCTAATAGTTTTTTCCAAGTATCTGGGACATAATAAAGAAAAGAAGGTACTCATAGCCAGAGTAATTTTTTATAGTTCACATTCCTCTACTCTCTATTCAATCATTATTTGCTTATGTTCCCCCCTGCCCCGAAGTCACTCATCTCTCTGAATTCAGTGTGGCTCATCTTTTGTCTTTGGACAATTTAGAATTCTTTTGCCATGGAACTTTCCTGAAGACAGACTGAATTTCTCTTGCCACTGTATTAGTTTCATGTAACTGTTTACTAAAAGGTAATTTGTTAGGTTTGTCCCTTAATATCCGTCACACACAAGTTTACGATAGAAAGTAGAAAATAAACAAAATTCACGCTGTCTTTGGAAATTATTTCTTGGTTAGAATCAATAACGAAGTGGGGTAGCTCTTGTTGTGAGGCTCCTTTGAGAGAACAGTTCAAAAAGCTACTGTCTAACATCCATTTTGACTTAAAACCAGCTAATTTAAATGTTCATTGCTATGTATATGCAACACCACGTGGAAACTTTGGATATGATACTATGTTGATATAACTTAATGTGCATTTTTCTTAAGTATCATGAAATGATAACATTAGCTTTTAGTTTTGTGTGTGTGTCTGTACCCTTGCGTCACAGATATTTTCATGTCAAAGCAACTTGTCTCAAAATATGTTTGGTTTTAAGTGTCAAAGTGGCTCTTCCTTTTGTTCACTAAAAGGACTTTCTAGCACTAACAAATTAACATATCACAAAGCTTATTCCCCATTACCTAGTTCATAAAAGCAGTGCCCATTATGGGAAAGTACAGGCATATGTGGATCACCCCTGTGGTGTTTTATCTTTATCTTATCATCAAAGCTTCTAACTTGGCATGAGACCGGCTTTTCTAGCTCATATGCTTCTCTTTGTAATTTTATTAAAATTACTAAGAATTTTATACTCAGACATACAAAGCTTCGATCTCATTATTCTTGACCATGGAGCTTATCTTTCATATTGAGAAAAATATCCAGTTATTTTTGATACAGTTTTCTCCTTTTTTAGTTGTGGCCTTTTTAAAATCAGAAATACACAGCTCTGTTGATGTCCAAGGACTGTTGAAACCCCAAGGATGATAGGAAACTTTGTCTTTTTGTGAAAACAGAGCCATGCTGTCTCCCTTCATAAGAAACTAAACTGAATGACATTTGAGTGCTGGTTTCGAGGACAGAACTTAAGAAATGATGAAAGAGCCACAGTGAGAGCCAAGAGATGCTAGGCTTCGTCCTGGTGCTAAGAGCTGGTCGCTCTCTTTCCTGATGGTAACTTTTCCTCTTTCCTGTCAACTTCTTTACTTCAGTTTTGTACTGAGAGAAAGCTTGTTGTATCTTTGAGGTGGTATGAGGCTTGATCTATTCATGGTACCTTTTGAATCAGCTTCAATATGTCATTAAACTTAATGAGGTCTTTTTCTAGAGAGAGACAGTCTGTAACTGATAGAACTTTTCCCTTTTTATTTTCTTTGATGCTGAGAAGTTCTTTTCACATCCACGTGGAGACGTAAGGAATTACAAGTTCTGCAAGAAATACAGTCAGATGGCACCTGAAAGGTTAAGGCTCACTCATTAACTAGACACAAAATCGCATTCCTCCAAATCATTTTATGGAAGGCAGGAAGGGGGGGAAACCCCACCAAAAGACCCCAAACCCACAGCTGCTTGAGCCACAGAAGTCACAGGGGTTTCTTGTGGCTCTCGGTGTTGCATGGTTTCCTATACCCCCATATCTGCCGCAGTGTGAGTGCTGCAGCTTTGCTGGCCAAAGAAGAGTTTGTGCCCCTGCTTTGCTGCTGGGCTCCCCGGTGCGTGCTAATGCCGGTGGGCTCGTGCTGCAGCGAGGGTAAGAGCGGGAGGCACAAAGGGCAGTCATTTGGATGGGTCTCCTCTACTGGCCCCTTCAGATCCCTGAAAGGTTCTGTCTCCCTGTCAAATTTGGAAGTTACTGAAGAGACTTAAAACTTGTTTGTTAGTTCACACACTGGTAGATTCAGAGGGTGATTTGGTAGGCATCGTTTCCTTGGAAAGCTAGGCTAAAAATGCATCTTTCCTTAGTTGAAGCCCTTGTTGTTTTGGTGGTTTTTTTTCTTTTCTACGCACACCTAAAATAATACAAAAGGCTGTGTTTCAAGGAAAAACTTGTCTTGTTTCCTTCTCGCCCCCATGAGCATATGGCAACCCAAGGTGTTGGAGTGCACAGCAAGGGTGGTCAGGTTTGGGAATTGCTGTCCTTTAAGAATATCTGCAGGTTTTTGTCTTTTGTAGAAAAGAATTCTGTTCCAACCACCCCTATATTATAAGTATCTGAAATCATGAGCCCTAAAACAATTGGTTTGGATGTTTGATTCTTACATTGATAGATGAAGTTTCTATATATGTTTCCTGCTGGACAAATTCAGAATTTCTTACCCCTTACTTTGTTGTTTGCTCTCACTACAGAATGAAATAGGCATCTGCTGTCTCCTATTCAAGTTATGCTGTCTTAGATTTTTAAATTTTTTTTTCTTTGGGAGAATTTGGATTTGTATTACTGCAGTAGTGATGCAGGCATCTGTCTGGTACTTTTACAAATACTCATTCGGTAATTCCAAATTTGCCTGCTTCCTATGCTTATAAAAGTGGCAAGTACAGCAATTAGCTAATCTTAGAATTATTTTTTTCTTCAAAATTCATAAATAGCTCATCCCAGAATACTTCTGAAGATAAATACTAGTTTAAGAAATCATGTAACAGCAAATTTTTCTATGCTTAAATTGGTCTTCAGGGCTTCCGTTTCAAAATGCATATCAGTAGTCTGCTGTTTGTAGATGGCTTTGACATTATTTCATATTACTGAAGTCTTCAGGCTAAATAAGCTGGTGGAAATCACCTTGTAGCTATTTGTTTGAAATTTTCAAAATTAGTGCATCTGTGTAGGTTTCTAATTAGTCAGTGTTAAAACATTGATGATGGTGGTGATCTCTCCAGTCTACTTATTTTCACCTTAAAATATTAAGAAAATTTAGTAAGGCGCTTTATGTTTATGTGCTTGTCTCTTCGTCAAGTACGGTAGGCAGTTCTAGTATGGATTTGCACAAGGAGCTGGAGAAAGCTTTTCAGCAGATATTTTAGAATAGATTAAGCTATTTTTTTATATAAGAATACTAAGGAGATATCTGTAATCAAAACTGATAGGAAATTAAATAGGTAGGATGACTGGTTTAGGCCTATTAAGCAATATTTGCAAATGCTTTCAATCTGATAGTCTGGGTTTTGAGTCTTGTTATAAGAAAAATAATCTTAATTTTTTTTTCCTCTAACTGATCAATTTCAGTGTTTTAACTTTAGATTTTAGTTTGATTTAAAAGAAGTCTTGACTGGTACCTGTAGGCTGAGTTTTCAAATAAATCAGTTTTCATGTTTTAATACTCATTTTGGAATTTTTCTTGCTGTGATTCACTTATTTCTACTAGTGAGTAGTTGAAGTAAAATTGCCTAGTGATCTGTGGATACAGAAATACAGAAATAAAGGGCATGCCAATGTGCTGAGGAGAAACAGTACTAAAAAGAATAATTGGCTGCCTCTTTATTTGTGCATGGAACCTGAGCTAAAAATGTGTCCCGAGTTGACTAGTTTTCTAGCATTTCTTGTTGCACTGCAAATCTAGTAATGAGAAAAGCAACCAAAAGCAGAGTGTTGAGTAAGAATTTGCCATGAATGCATTACCTTTATGCGAGTATCTTTCCCAAAGGCAATGTTACATGAAAATTTTTCCATCAGCTTCCTTACTTATTTTTCTATCTTACAAGATAAATTGAAAGAATCCTAGAATTTTGCTGCTTTTCTTTAATCTGCCTGTTTCTAACTTTGTATTTCATTCATTATTTTCTTCCAATTGCTGACTTGAAAGTAAACTCCAAAAACTCAAAGGTAACTGATTTCATGGACAGACCCTTAAGACCTCTCTGACAAGTAATAACTTCTCATTCATCCTCTTGAAGGTGGCACTCGATTCTGCTGGAGGCTGCCTGAGAGCCAGGTGCTCCTTTCGCCCCTTGGAACGCCTGCCCGTGGGCACATCGTTCTGTCGTATCAGATCCCAGTGATCAATGGGGTTCCAACATGAGAGTCCTCCAGCCCCTGTACTGAGGAACAGCCATCAGAAATGCATTCTGCATACACATAGTTTATCAGGAACTCTCCTTCAAAGTACTTGAAGTGCCTGGCCACTGTTCTGTTTGAGGCGGGTGCAGTTAAGCTGAGCTAAGACTCTGTGCCAGTCTCCTAGGTGGAAATGGTTCCTAGGATTGGAAGATCGTTCCTGTGTAGGTGGACTTAATGTGATAGGCTGTCTATTCAAAAATGCCAGGCTTGAAAAAAGAAAAGCAGGTCTGAGAGCTGAATGACTTTCACATGCACCTAGTATCTGTTTTTAATAACAACTGTAAGAAATTATGCTTTGTCTGGCTTGTCTTATTTTAATCAACCTGTAAGAAATATGAAAATACAGAACATCTTAAACTTGTTTTTAAACCAAGTGTTCTCCTATAATCTGTAGATGTGAGAGGTGGTGATAGTCCATTACTTTTCAGCACAGCAGTAATTAGCAATCAGTTTATGTATTACATCCATGAAGTTTGTGTTGAATTTGCTTATGCAAAAAAACCCTCTATCTTCAATGTCTTTATTTTTGTTACTGAATGTTTTAAGCAATAGCTAACATGAATTTTTCTGTCTGGTACTCTTTAGGTACTATATCCAGACAGCTTTTGCAGGAAGCCTGTAGCCCAAGAAAAAGGTCATATTGTCCCTATAATTTTTGAAATTAAGCAATCATTTCAGTTACTTAAGAGCTCCTAGAACAGAATAAGCTTGAGACTGTGCTATGGAGATGATTCTTCCACTGCTGTCTGAAAACTGTGCCTTGTAAAGGAATATCATCTGCAAACAAGCCACTAAGTGCAGGCATGGCAATTAGTTGTGTAGGTGGTACGCTGTGACCTAGACCAGCTGTTAGGCTATGAAGGTACAGAGACACAAAGGTACAGAGATACAAAAGACAACCACTGGTTCGCTGGATTTGGTTTTCTGTTTCATGTATTGCTGCAGAGCAGTACTAAGACTCAAGCAAGGTACAAGGACCATTCCTGGTCTATTTTTGTTCATATTTGAAAACCAAAATGTTTTCTGAGACTTATGGGATCCCTTCCCACTTCATAGAAGATGCAGAAATCAAGAAAATGCCCTTGAGATGGCAGATAGTTTATGATGTCAAAGTAATGCTCACAGTTCTGTACCTCATTTTTGAGGTCACACTAAGGACCTCCAAGGATCCTTGTAGATTGTGCCTTATAGAATTGAGAAGTGATCATTAGCTATTTGACATTCAGAGTAAAATCTTTTTTCAGTCTTGAACTGTGAGTTCAGTAATAAAGATGTACTTTTAATGGCCGAGCCTTACTTGAAAAAAATTACTATGTCATGCATTTCACTGGAGTTCAGCTTCTTGCTTGTTACCTGCTCTGGCAGATAGACTGCTGGCTGCCTGCAAGACTGCTGGCTGTCTCTCCTTGCTTTTTCCGTATAACTAGCATATATTCAGTAGAAATCATTAGCATGGGGACCTTGCCTCACCTTATGTGACACATCTCGTCCTTTGGTTCCTAGATTGATGACTCATTACAGTTTCTTCCAGATATTAAGGCTATGCACATAAAATGAAATGTAAAAATCATTCAAACAAATCTGAGTGACCATATATCACGCTCATCTATGTCTTTATGGTCACTGAGTAGTAGCTGAAGTCATCCGGGACCTTTGTAATTGAAGGCAGTCAGGGTTGCCTTTTGGACACAATCTGTTACTGACTTCAAGGAATGTAATGCTTTGGCTGATATTCAAGAAACCGCTCATTGACAGACAGCCTCTCCAACTGTTGCCTGCTGTCTAGTTTATCTCATTATAGCTTAATAAAAAAGCAACTATGAATGTTCACCAGATTCCTTTGCCTGCTCTCAGGGTCTTGGACATTGACTTTTCAGGCCAGAATATATAACAATGTATCAAATCTGAAATGCTAGCACCAACACTGAATACAGAATTATGTCCCTGTGCCACTTCTGGTGTCAGAACCCTCACAGCTTTTGCGAACAAGATTGCACAGATGTTTTTGCCTACCAGGCTGTCCTGAAAGGGTCATGAGACCCTATTTATTTATTTATTTATTTATTTACATGCAGTGTTAAACATTGTTTAATGTTTTTTCCATCAGCCGTGTGAAGTCAGTAACAACATTCAAGGCTGGCAATTCAATTACATCCTCAAGTGCCAGCAACATGTGTCTGCCATTCAAACCTGCACCATCTTAATTTCAAGCATAAATTTCCCTGTTGTTCCCTTTTTGGAATGAGTGGCAGAAGCTCAATGTGTTAGAAATAAGTATGACGCTAGGAAAGTGCTGAAAGAAATGACCAAAGTAACAGCAAGTTCTTTGAAATATTTTCATTAGGAGCTACCATTAGGCTGTCATCAGCATGGTCCTCAGCCTTACTGTCCTTCTAAGAGTCATTGCTTCTAGCTGGTATTTGAATGTTAGAAGTTTCATCCCATGGACTGGTGGGTTGGATATGACCCTGCTAACTCCTGCGTTTGACTAATGGAGAGCATTTCATTTGGAATGAAACATAATAATTAGCCTCTTAAGCTACATAAATTGCTAGCAGTGGATCACCGGTTTTCAATTTGCCTTTTCCTCTCTAAAAGAGAAAGCAAAATGTTTAGAAGTAAAATGTTGTATCTGAAATTCTTTTCTCAACAGCATAAAACCTCTGAAGAAGTAGTTCTCCTTTTCTGTAGTGAGTATTAGGAATTTCTGTGCAGCTTACAGTAGATATTTGTCCAAAGGAGCAATGCAGCTCACTGGGGGTTAGTGCTTCATCACCTGGAGAGGCTTAAGAGTAGATAGGATTGACCACTTGCCTCATAACTTCCTTAAGCTTTCCTTTTTACCTAAATTGTTACTTTGTTTTTCTTTCGCTACTGGTTGTGGCATTTGATTCTTTAAGGACATACTGTGCAGAGTAGTAGTGCAAACACCTTACATCTCACCACGGTGAGGAAGCCTGTTCTGTGTGTTAGAAAATGGCATAGCCTCCTGTGACAAGTAATAGGTTTGGGTTTTGTAAATCAACATGGAAAGCAACTTTAGTAAGCGGTCACCTGAGCATTGTGCCTCAGCTGAACACCCAGGCATGAGACTGAACTGTGGCAGTCAGGACTGCATCAGCATTTAGTAGGTACTGGAGGGCGTTGTGGATTTGGCTCTTTTACAGCTGATTCAGCCATTCCAGCCTATGTTGATAACTTCAATTTATACCATCAAAAAATGAAACTACTATAGGAAAGATACATCCTGGCAAAAGAAGGCTGCTTTATTTCTTGGTCAGATGTTTTCTGTGCCCTGGGACTTCAGTTCTCCTAGTAGGCATAAGGCAGTTCAACACAGCTCCTGATTTTCTCTCTCCTGCTCTTTGATTTATACAGTGAACCTGTCGCTGTAAAGTGTTAAGTGCTTCCCAGTGTAAGATTGATAGCAGGAATGAGGTGGTTACTTTGTATGAACTTTGGCCCAGGATTATTTGGGTAGTGTGACTATTAATATTAAAAGTTTAATTCTTACAGTGGAAAGGCTTTTATAAGAAAGCAAATTTTGTGCTGTTTCTGAAGATGTCAGAGTGAGCATTCACTTTACTGAAGGTGGATCCCAACAAGTGTTTTCTCTCCAACTCATACCAGTTTTCATGAGTTACCATAGGGTGCAGTTGCTGCTTAGATCTTTAATGATGTCTGTCATTATAGAAGTTCAGGTTGGTTTTTAATTTGTTGCTTACTTTGAAAGTTAGGCTTAAAAAACTCCAACAAATGCAATTTTTTTTCTGAAACTGTAAAAAGCCTTGTGAATCGACCCTGATACATTTTTGGAAGTCTAAACAAATGAGAAGATAAAGAATTGCACTTTGAAACATCAGCATTCTGTGGTAGTTCTCAATACCTTAATTAGGAGGCAGTACATTACTCCTATAATATGAACAAATCTGATGATTAATAACGTATTGGTGTTACAAGTCCTCAAGTTTAGTTATTTCTGCTCTTCGCAAACTGTTTCTACCGTTCTCACCATTTCTACCATCAGTGGTAGGTGGTGAAGATTTTCCTCTTTAACTTATTCTCCATCTCTCAGCACTTCTACTTCTGTCCTGGTTTAGCTCTCAATGGTGGTTTTCCACCCACGATCTCTGGCAGGCTTCTAGTAGGCGTGGGAGACATCTTGTCAATAAGAACAGGTTATTGCTGTTATTGCTTCTGGTCTTCTGTATTCTTTAGCTTTTTCCCCTTGGTCTTGAACAACGAGCTCGGTCTGTCTTAGCTGTTTAAAATGTTCTGAAAGCCTCCTTCCTTTTCAGACAGCAGTAAGATTATTTAGGCGATACAGACAGTTCCCAAATTGCTGGTAGCAAATGAATATGACACTGTCCACCAAGCAAGAAGGCAAAATATAGTGACTTTTGCCACATAAGCATTGCAGAGTCTGTCATGTATAATACTGTCTGGGTTCAGTTCTCTTTGACTGGTAGGCTGTCTGAAGGGTAGGATATGCCGTTTCACCTTGGTACTCTTCTCTTGAGCCCCTAGCTCACTGGGGAGGGAGTAGGTGCTTCTGGTTTTACTTCATGACCTCTAGGCATGAAGTAGAACACATCGTGTAACATTCCTCCTCCTTTGTACGGCTCTGCTGTTCTCATCGGTTGAAATAGTTCTAATGCAGATGGGTTTTGTTTCAAATTATATTGGGAAAACAGGAGTGGAAAAACATCTTCCTGTTGCAAAAACAACAGTGTCATCTGTTTCCCTAGCAAAATTCATCTTTTCTGACTGATGCTTTTCTAGCTTGTTCTTAACAGCTTCCAGTGATAGAGATGCTTTGGAGTCCTGTGCAGAGCTGAAGGTCTACCTTGGATGTTTTAGGGCTAATGGGGGTGATGGGGTGGTGGTGTTTGTATTTGGTTTGGTTTTGGGGTTTTTTTTTGGGGGGGGGGCAACATGGTAAGTCTGAATATGCTTACATTCTGTGTGCTGCCTTGATAAGAAGCTAGTGTTTAAGCCCAGACCTGGTTGAATTGAAAGCATTTCATTTCCCTGTCTTGCTGGTAATCCACAGTCAACAGGACATTAGCAAAGTTGAGGCAAGCTTGTATTCAGTTCTTTATACAAATAAGCTATTTCAAATACACTTCTTTTCTTGTTGCTTTTGTAATTATTTTTCCCTCCCCACCTTAAGCATTTACCCTTGGAAAATACCTACTCCTCAAATTTACCAGTACTAATTTGCCACTTTCTTTTGAAATATAAAACCAAGGTCATCTTATACTTTTAGATAATATTAGCTAACACGTGGCAGTAAAGTGACAGTGAACAGCTATGCAAAAGGCAAGAACTAGTGATCATTGCTAGTGAAGGCTGGATAAAAAAAATCCATCATAGCTTGAGGTCCTTGACAGCAGAATTGACGTCTAGCCAGAAGTTCCCTGTCCTGTATTTTTGTGGTTTGTTTCTTCTGAGTATAGTGTTCTCTATTTGTCTACATTTATTGCATTCTTTCTTTTTTTTTCCAGACCGCTTCTCCAATTTGTCATCATTGGTTACTCTAATGAAAGAAATACAAGACACTATAAATTTCAGAGCTGTTATTTCATGATCTTTGCAAACTCTGTCATCACTGTACTAATTTGCATAAACCTTATGTTTGTCGCATAAACCTTATGTTTGTCACAGAAACCCGAGGGACAGGAGTAACACTTTTTTTCCCCATTTTTTATTTTTAAATGACAACTTATATTACGAAGGACAGATTGGCCTGAAATAAAGGATCATTGATCTGATGCCCTTAGTACTGTTCAAAATTTTGCAAATATAGGAAGAGGCAGCATAAGGTTCTTTCGAGGTGTTCCCAGAGGGCAGTGGTCAGAGACAGCCACAGAAAATCTCTCTGTTAAGGAGTTGGCAAATACAGGACCGTAAGAGACCTCTCTCTCCTTTTAATAGTTAAAACAGAAATACTTGAATCCTACAGTTCTGAAGTCTTACTTGTTCATAGAACATCACACCAAAGTACATTGTAACTTCTATTCTCACCCAATA
This sequence comes from Gorsachius magnificus, assembly GCA_034008185.1. NCBI lineage: Eukaryota > Metazoa > Chordata > Aves > Pelecaniformes > Ardeidae > Gorsachius > Gorsachius magnificus. The sequence continues at coordinate 79,724,893 of CM067083.1, forward strand.
CCTCAAGTTGTATGAATAATATTAGCAGCAAACTTAAAGAGCACTGAGGAAAAACTGCCCTGTTTTCCTTTTTGGAAATTGAAAAAAATGTAGAAAAATTGTTTTAAGCAGTATTAGAAATCAAGAATGGGTTCTGAGTAACTTGCTGCTCTACTGTAATGCTTTGATTTTTGACAAAATAATTATGGATAAGATGGACATGGAAATACTTTTAATGTTTTGTGGGGGCTTTTTTCCATTAAAAACAGTATTATGTGGAAAAGGGAACTTTAAATAGGGAACTCTGTTTATCTGACCTGCTACAAGAGAATCATTTAAGAGAATCATTGGGCCAAAACAGTGCTTATTGGTACGGAATTCTGTTCTGGTGTACATCACCTACACCATGTGTTTGAATTGCACACTCACACACAGAGCAAAAAAATGTGCAAGTAGCATAGACTGAAGTGGGTGCTAGTGTTGTCTTGTTTCTTCAGATTCCTGTTGTATTCCACATCTGTGGGTTTGTGGTGGTTTGTGGTGGTTTAGGTTTTGGGGTTGTTTTTTCGTTTGTTTTTTGTAGGATGTGACTGTGAAGATGCAGTAGGCTGTATCTCTTGTTCACTGGAATGGGAATAGCTTCCTATTTATCTGACTTATGAGAAAGCATTGGTTCTCTTGATTTATCTGCTTCGATTGAGGAGTAATAAATTTGCAGCATAATTTATGTAAATAACTGTAAAGACAGACACATAAAGTTTAGTCTTGAGAAGAGTTAAACTTTATACAAGAGAATATCTCATTTCTCTTCTCTTAGAGAAATGGGGTTTTACTTAATAGACAAAATTAATAGATTTTTAAATATTTGCAGCTGAAAACTTTCTGTAATTTTCTCTTTTTATAATCAAGAATCCAGCTGAATACTAGCAACGATACCTTTTGGGTTGAATTACTTGGAAGTTCATTAATTTGTTTAAATATTTCAATTCTATATATAAATTTACATGAATTTGGACAATGACTTATGATTTTTTTCTTTGTAGTTATTTGAACTGCTAGGCCCTGAAGGTTTTGAACTCATAGAGAAACTCTTACAGAACAGATCTCTGATTCTGGAAAGATCTTTGACTTGTCCAAATGATAACAGGTTCCAGACTCTGCAAGGTAAGCGCCTACAAAGTTTTTACTGCAAATCAGATACAGTTAGTTTTCTAACTTGTTCAGTTATATTTCAAACAACAGAACTGTCTATGTATTTAAAAAGCAAGCCAAAAAAAAGGGGGGTGTGTGTGTATTTATATGGGCTTAAATAAAGAAATCATGGTCTGGTTATGCGGAGGAAACATATGTATTGTATACATTTATTTACTTTTCAACTGCCTATGGGCATGGGTAATTTTTAAATGTATTAACTGTTGCACTGTATCTATTTTAATGGATTACTCTGGAAATAAGTTGATCTTTAGTTATTCTTCATCTGCTTTCCTGGTTATTCTCCTCTTCTGTACCATTATCAGATGTAGGTCTTGGGGAGAAAAAGCACAGTAACAACCACTTCTGAAAAAAATAAAGTGAAGCTTAAGGACAGATAAGTGAGAGGAAAAAAGGGGGTTAGGTTTTATACTGTGATTTTTGTTTTTATTGATAAATCGCTTGCACAGAGTAATTCTTTTAAAATCTGTTTTACAGAATGCTGTTTAAAAACAAGTCTACTCACTTCCTCCTCTGAGAAAAATAAATCTGATTGTGAATAGGTTGTGACTTGGGGTAATCTTACATAGACATAGCACTATGCAGCCCTTCGCGTGTCCACAGCATATGGAGTTAGAAAAATGTGAATAAAACTAGTAATGGTGGACTTGTGTATCCTCACAGTAATTTTAAAATGTAAATAAACCCTTTTAATATGTTTATCTTAAATTGAATGTTATTTAGGTAAGTGTTTAGAAGTTCACCTCTTACTGTGCTGATGGTTAGTCTAAACTCATCAGAAAAAACGTTACTTTTATCTGTTTGTGATTTCAAAGCGGGATGTCTTGCTATCAGTAACTAGGTTTTGTGTCTGGGTGTTTTTTCCCTTCTAAAATAATCACATAATAAAAAATTTTAAATACATTCAGAAGAAACTAAACTATTATAGTTTTTCTCGTATGTACAAATTTTGGGTATACAAATATTTTCTTCTCCCTTAGCAGTAGTAGTATTTTGGAAGCTTTTATGAATTATTCTTCATTATGCCATCAGTAAAAATCTGTCACAGTAATTTCTGCTAGAATGTGGAGGAAGGATAATTTCGAAGTTGTGCTTTTGAGACAATAGGAAAGCATTAATGATTTTATGCTTTTTTTCACTGATGAGAAAACCCTCTTTCACTGTGGTAAAGAAATCAGTGATAGCTGAGTATCTTCTCTGAGATTGAAGATGCTCTGCCCCAAGTTCCATTTATTAATTTTAATAAGGCTTTTTTCTTTTATTGTGATCAAAATGGTATTTCTAATGGGGATTGAAGTTTTATCATTCCAGAATTGCATTTGGGGAAGGGAATAATTTGTGTCTGCAGAAATTTAGTAAACTTTGAGTAATTTGTGTCTTGAGAAAATAAGCACAAGTCAAAGAACTGTACGTGCACTGCGTTTTTGTAGCATGCCGTATTATTTGACTATTTCTTACGTAATTTACTCCACGGCAGTGAAGGTGATTGTTGTGCTTATCAGACAAATCAAGTAACAGTTCTTTGCCCTGGTGTGTTCAGTCGGAATTAAATTTAGTTAGGAAATTGCATCCATTGTTGTCCCCTTTTAATACGAGAGAGAGAGAGAGAGTTAAAGCTAGAGACATGATGGTATTAATGTGGACGTTTTGACAGTTTATTAGAATTTTTTTCAATGCTATCTAACACGTTATAGCCACCTTATCCCGTATGCGTGCTGTGAGAGGTAGGACTTTCACTGTTACTGTAGGTGAAAACTAAGCAGCACAAATTGTTTAAAACATCAGTCAAGTGGGTTTATTTGATGAAAAAAAATTTTTGGCTTCACAGTTTGACTGCAAAAGTACATCTGAAACATAATTGAATTAACTAATAATATTCAGCGAAACCTAAATAAACTAATAATCTCTTTGCAGAATTTTGAAAATACAAGTTTTAAACCACTGATATAGTTAAAACCAAAACAAATCTCTCCACCCCATTGCATATAAAAGACTTGGTTATGTGTTTGCATTTAGGCAGTAATGGCCTCGGAAGGTTGAGTGGGACTGGGCTTTTTCAGGTTCCTTGCTCCTCTAGATTAACTGTTTAATTGTAATTGTTCTGTCGTTCTGAGTCTTCTTGATTCAATCCTGCTGCTTTCCACAGAAAGGGAAGGAGTCTTTGTGGTTGTATAGAATAGGATTTCTTTTCTCACCTGTTTAGGGAAATTACATTGTGAGTATGCTTTCAATACAATCATGTTATCTAGTAAATATACACTAATTGTTTTGTGAAGAGGCCATTTAAAAAAAAAACCAATTTAAAAAAAACCAATTAATCTGTTTTCACACCATTCTACTCATCAGTGTATACATGTAAGAGGAGAGATAAGTGGCATTTCCACTGCTGATGAAGTTATAAATACAGGAAAGGAAAAAAAAGAAAAAAAAAAAAAAAAGCCCTTCCTTTTGCTGCTAGCCCATCCGTTTGCTTTGGGATGAAGAATTTTTGTCTGCTTAACAATGGTAACTTTAAATGTCCTACCTTTGGGACAGGAGCTGGTATTTTCAGATTTCTTGAGACCAACTGCTGCATGGTCATCTAAGTAAAGCTAAACTATCTTTAAACGCACACACCCCATCACCCCACCCCCTCCCCCAAAAAGAAAACAAACCTCAAAAAACAAACCTTTAGAAGAAAACTAGGGAAACCAAAGATGGAATCCAGTACTTATGGAGATGCATACCTGTTATCATATTGCAGAACAGTGCAAGAAGTTTATAGGAGAAAATGCTAAGCCAAATTATTGTTGTCAAGTTACAATTCAGTCTGAACAAGAAAAGCTGTTAATGAAACAGTATCGTCGGGAAGAAAAGCGAAACGCCAGAAAAGAAAAGCAAGCTGGGGAAGATGGAGAAGTTTCTGGAGAAGGACTAATGTGCTTTGATCCCAAAGAGCTGCGGATGCAAAGGTAATAAATGCCAGAAGTTCAGAAATTATTCTGTTGTAATTTTATCAACATATCGTAACAGTTTATTTTCTTTTAGTTTGTTTTAGTGATTAGGTGATTCTGACTTCAAGTCACGTTTTATTGCAAGTGTAGAATTATTTTTTAATATGAAAACCTAATTTTCAGCAAAAGAAAGCAGTGATCTACTTAATGAGAATCTTCTTGATCTCATCTATGTGGGCTGGAAATGCAGATTAGAGAGGTAGCCTGCCTATCTTAGTTCCTGTATGCACACTACTTGCTTAAGATTTATGCAGTCTGTACTAAATCTATCAGAACTATCTTTCTTCTTTTCCTCTCAAGATTAATGCATACTATTTTCCATGTTATCAGCGAAAGGTAGTGGGAGGAGTAGGGGAGGGAGAGGATAAGGAGCAAATAAACTGTTGTATTTCAAACTGAGAAAAATATAGTAGGACTGGTATTTAACCATGAATGCATGTTGTAGTATTGCTTAAAAAGAGGCAAAACTGTATTTAGGAAAGCCTTGCACTTACTGGTTTTCATTTCTGATTTTTACCTAAGCTGTGTTATAAGGACTTGGTTTAACTGATGCCAGAGAATAACACTGTAAAATTTCTTTGTTAATTATTTTGTGCAATGTTTGTTTCCTTAAATTTCCACAAGTCATGTTGACTTTAATATACAACATTCAGTTTTTGTGATGGCAAAACAGGCAGAATTATTGCAGTTATTTTTCTGCTCACAGAGAACTAGCACTTCTGAATGCTCGAAGTATGCCAGTCCTAGGTAGACAGAGAGAGATGGACTTCGAAAAAATTCATTATCCGCATGTTTATGATTCCCGAGCTGAAGCTATGAAAACATCAGCATTCATCGGGGGTGCAAAGGTATGTGTTTGGTGCATGACCCTTCGTGAGAAGTACATCTTTCCCAGTGAGTAATGTGCAGCACAGTTCTCTTTGTTCCCTTAGAGCTTCTCCTCCTTGTCAGTCCAACGTATGAAGCAGTGCTGCTTTGCAGAAGGTTTTAAATGCTGTCATATATTCTGTTTTTATTTTGACTCTAGAAGAAATAATCTCATTCTTGAGTAACGTGGGGTTTTTTTTATTTCTGAGGTCACTTAAATCATTAAAATACTATTTTCTATCTTTTGGAAACCATTAAACTGACTTTAACAAAATGAATGCTTTATGAAATTCTAGACTTAATGGCTTTTGAAACTTAATAAAATGGAGTTATCTTTTTTTGCCTTTTTGGGACTATTTTCTGAGTAGTAAAACTGATTATTTTCCATTTGGGGGGTTCAGTGCTGTCTATAAAATGAATCAGTGAGAACTGAACCATTGTTCAAAGTGGGTTATTCGTAATGACACTTTCTGTTTTCCTACTTTCAATTAATTTTCCTGTAATACTGTTTTAGGTGTTCTTACCAGAGGCAGTTCAGAGAGAAAACAATAAAATGTATGAAGAGGTGAAGATTCCCCATAGTGAACCAATGCCTATTGGTATTGAAGAGAAAATTGTTTATATTAAAGACTTAGATGAGGTGAGTAAACCATTTCAAAGATATTAAATTAGTTTTTACTTTGTATTAAAAAAATTTAACTGAAAAAGATTACCAATTAATGCTGTGATATGTGATGTGTAAACGCAGCCAGTCAGTTTCTTCGCTACTAATTTTGAGAGTATTTTGGGGGGATGTAGTGATACAATCCATTTCATGATGACTCAGATTCAAGAAATTCCTGCTCTAAACTACTTGTTCATGAGTTGCAATTCTCAATTCCTTTGGCATTACCTGCGTAGTTATTTATGGTTTCGAGCTGTGATCTGAATCACTAAAATGAAAAGAAAAAATGATGGCGATTCTGTTCTCTTTCTGGAGACCACATGGAGAAGTGAGCCTGGGCTTCTGTATCTTGACTTTTGCAGGTTGGCTTGTGGCTGCACAGCACCATTTTGCAGTCTATCAGGCTAGTCTTACAGTACAAAGCAGGTGTTGAGGGTATTGACTTATGGTGTTATAGACTGTATGGGGTGCAAAACCTTCTGGAACGGTGCTTCTTTAAGCAGACGGTGGCAAATCATTATTAGCAAAACTTTGATGATAGAAAATAGAGGGCAGAGAGGAAAAATCAAGTAAAACAAACATTAACATTTTAACTTTTCCTGATTTAAAATGGTGAAAAAGCTGAGGTATGGAAACTAAATTTGTTGTTAGTATTTACAGTCTAGAACTTGCAGTACTGGCATCGTGTACCTGCTCACTCTTCATTGTATATATCAGATCTGCTGATGAATGGAAGATTTGCTATTGATTTGAACAGGGACATAAAGAGCAAGCTGTATGTACATACTAAGAAGGTTTTATGTTTCTTCATGTTTCTTTAGCAGCATAGAACATGGAAAAATGTTTCCCACTTTTTTTCCCTGTTGGATAACAGAAAATGAGAATAAGAATCTAATACAGTTACACAGAGCACTTCACTGGGGTTCTGAGTAAAGATTATGACATACATAAAGATTTAACTCTCTTAAAACAGAAGACAGTTTGATTTTAGACTCTGAATCTGTTCTTCTCTGCTTGGGTGACAGTACCTAATGTCATGTTTATGAAGTGACTGGCAGCTTAATTAGATAGAAAAGTTGAGCCACTGCAGCTATAAAATGTGACATTTTATATGACAATTTTCAGCCTGACAGCTTTTGGCAATGAAATGTGTTTCTCCTAAGCTAAATACTATCTACTAATCTGTAAACTTTTTGCAAGAAGGACCAATATTTCAATAAACAATAACTTGTTTCAGAAAAAATATATTTCATAAATATAAAAAAGAACTGGTTTGCAGATTTTTACACGTATAAAGTTTAAAATAAATGTTACATAATTCATCTGTTGTACAACTTTCATAAATAATTCATCTCCTGTGTAGATTGTGTATCGTCAAGTGGTACACCTTTCAGTTTTACAGTGAAATTCTGAAATAGAAACAGTCGTCTTCAGAACTTTACTCTTCCATATGTTTCCTACTGCAGGAGATCAAATAGAAGTGTCAACAGCAAATACAATTTTGAAAGTTTGAACACCTACATATTTAATTGCTACCCCCAACTTTGATACTGGTTTGCAACAAAAGATTTGTGAATAGTTTGTCTAACTGCAGGACTTGTCAGATTCCTGTTTCCATTAGTGGGGCTCATAGATTTGAATCTTGCTGATCAGCACCTTTTTCTCAATGAGGTAAAGAGGCTGAAATTGCCAATGTGTGTGGTGTTAAGATATGCCTGGTCAAGACTGAAGTATCTTGGATAGGGCAAAATCGCCTTTTGCTTTCTCTGTATGGCTGTTTTAGATCACTAAGCTCATAAAATCTTGGTTGGTGCTTAAAATTTTTGCCAATTAACTCTAATCAGTTTAGAGGGCGAGAAGTTTTTCTGTCAATATGTTTATTCTTTTTGGTGAACTAGTGTAAGCAAAAGCAGCAAAATAAAATTTGTTAGCTCTCTCCCTAGCATATATAGGTGCTTATAAGATAGCGCGCTCATATCTCTGTACAGATATTTTTGCAGCATTATTTAAAATATAAACAGATGGGCAAGGAGGAGAGGTGACAGTAAATACAACTGTAGATAGTTCATAGCAGCATCTAAAGGTGTCATGAAGAAGTTGAGAGTTTTGCTACTATTGACTATTATGAGATGCTATTAGTAGTAGGATTTTGATGTAAGACATTGAGTTGATCTAAACATATAGATTAAGGTACTCACTCTGTTTAACGAGTCAATGTACATGCAACCCATAATAATAAAAGATCCCCGGGAAAAAAAGCACAAAACAACCAAACCGTCTGTTGTTGCTGTTACAAGGGTATTTATCAATGCTCTCCAAGTGCTTGCTGTTTTACAGAGAAATCCTGATGGTTTTAAAAATTATGAATATTCTTCTTCCTTTGAGTTTATTTAGTTAGTTCGCATCTGTTCTCCAATTCACCAGTCCTGTTCCTGTTACACTTTGGTGAGTTTCTTGCCTTGCTGAGAGCCAGCTCTGGCTCTTTCCCTGCCCCAGGTATTAACACTTGTTAGTCCCAGTATTCAAAGAAACAAATACTTTGGGTTTTCTAAGGTATTTCTCCTTGTAAAATCATCTTTTTACATCCAGAAAATAGATCACTTTTCTACTTTCCAAGACTAGTTTTACTAGTTCTTATTTTCTAGGTTCTTATTTATAGGACTGGCAGTGTAGTCAGGACGCACCTTCCACTGCACTCCAGAATGCAGAAATAACACATTTTAGCTAGGTTTGGCACTATATTATGTGAAGTTTTATGGCTAATATTTTCAAAGTAAGTATTTAGTTTAATTAGAGCCTCCTTGCAAAGGATCAGAGCTATTCTGAAGAGTTTAACTTCATGATTAGTTAAATTTTTCCACCGGCAGATTTTTCTAAAGTGTCATGGAATCAGTTCCTGGAAGAATACAGATGCTAAAATGAAACTCGTGATACAAACTGACATAGATCCAAATTTTTCTAGCTACTGTTCCTACCTAAACCCGTTATGCACTGCAAGTATGAGATCAGGAGTGGCCAACCTTTCATGATTTAGCAGCAATAAAAGCATGTCATAGCATCTGTCATAAACTGCTGGCATTGGCGCTGTCCTGCTTAGCTGTATTGTTCCTTTTTCTGCTTTGTCACCTCTACTGTTCTACACCATGATTTGAACTGCTTCATCTCCTCCCACAGTCCAACTTCACCTGTGTCATCTCATATTCTTTATTGCCTACCCCTGCTGAGCTGGGAGCAGGAACTGCTGGTTTGCATGGAGGGTGCTGTGCTGCTGCTCGGACACATCTCTGGTGTTCAATGGCAGAAGGGTACCTGCATCCCATAGAAGGAGTCTCAAAGGGGAAGCTTCCTCGCCTTACTGCAAGGCAGCAAATCCCACCTCCAACTCCATTTGTGGATAATTATTATCCTTGGCATTTATTATTATTTGGAGAGCTGTGTTTTCACCACAGTACAAGCACACGGTGCTTGTAAGTAGCTGGTTGGTTACACCAGTTTAGTCTAAAGTATTATGGTACTACTATTTGTGGAAGTGGCATGCTAGCTAGGTTGTTTCAGTAACGAGACTTTAAAAAACGGAGAAAGCGCAAGCTTAGATTTATTGGCTCTGGCTACTTGACATGCAGCTTGACCATTAGTGAAATATATTTTTTTGTACTTACTATAAAGGTAGTTTTATGCCAGCCTTTTTGCCAAATAAATGTATCTTTAAAGTCATAAACTCAGGTCAGGGAAAGTTTCTCTTCAAGACTGTGAAAACCGGTTTTACCTAACAAATTGCTGTTGGTGAAAAATTACTTCAGCTTTTTACCTAAAGTGGGTGTTCAGGGTAGGATTTATTTCTTTGTTTCATGTTATTTCCATTTCCTTTTACTAGCACTACTTAATGGTCTAAATAAATGGGATTTTTTCTCTCTGCATTATGTGAAGGAATTATTACAAAATCAATATTCCCTTTTTTTCCTGTAATGTTTTCTTGTTTTTAGAATTGTACAAGGTAAGTCTACTGAATGAAGTATGGATGTTTTTGCGTAAATTACATTTTTCACATCCAGAATGTTGATCCATTTATTCCAAAGTTGATCTCAGTGTATATTTCAGTTGCATGTTTTTCAAATGGCAAATGACAGTTGGACTGAACTGAATAATTTTTAAAAATACTTTTAATTTTATTGAAATCTTGTCATTTATCCAATGAAGTATACTAGAAAATTGCTCTGAGGAAAGTTTACAAGTTCTGTAATCACTAGTATCAACTTAAGACAAGGAAAAAAACCATGTCGGTCAAGATACAATGGTTTTAAGAGCTGGTAAGGTGTATTAGGAATTGCAGTCTGTCTTCATATTTCATAAGTGGGAGTCCAAAGAAGGTAGATATGTGCCGTAACAGGTTAAGAAGAATATTGGAGTTAAGATCCTACCCTGATGTTAATCTTAAAGCCTACAAGTCCTGGCTTAATTTTCTTCAGTATGTGAGTTCATGAGTATTTTATCATTACTTTAGAATTCCAGGTGCAATATTTACAGTTTCTGCATTAAATTATTTGAATATTTAACTTAGCCTCAGCTGAGGCTTTTGTGCATTTTTTTGTTTAAATTGTCTGAATAAATACTGTTGCTTTGGCTGAAAGCACGTAAAAATATGTGCTTCGTGCCAAGCCAGCAGTTTATTGTCCATCTTGTGTAAAATTATTATCGTCTCCATTAAGAAAATCCTATTTCTTATTAGAAATAGTTTATTTACATCAAAAAAAATCTGTTACTATGATGTGCAACCTATAAAGTGGTATTCTGGTCTTAAAATTTACCTGTAATCTGATGTTGGAGAAATGCAAACATGTGCTGTTACTGCTTAGTAATTCACTACTGAAAGATGCTTAGTGTACTTGAATATAACTCATTGAATGTAATATTTTTAAAACATGTGCCTCACTTGACTATGGCTTTCCAATTTTTAGATATCACTATTGGATTTCCTGAATGCTAAATAGTTCTTTGCCTTTCAGCAATAGAAAGCATCTTCCCATTGTGATAAATCTCTGAAAAGGATCTTTAAAATATTCTTACTTTATCGATATACCCTCTGCTTGGGGGTAGGAAGGCTCTGTAGACGGCTGGATCGATGGGCTGAGGCCAACTGCATGAGGTTTAACAAGGCCAAGTGCTGGGTCCTGCCCTAGGGTCACAAGAAGCCCATGCAATTCTACAGCCTTGGGGATGAGTGGCTGGAAAGCTGCATGGCAGAAAAAGACCTGGGGCTGTTGGTCAACAGCCGGCTAAACATGAGCCAGCAGTGTGCCCAGGTGGCCAAGAAGGCCAACGGCATCCTGGCTTGTATCAGGAATAGTGTGGCCAGCAGGAGTAGGGAAATGATCATGCCCCTGTACTCAGCACTAGTGAGGCTGCGCCTCGAATACTGTGTTCAGCTCTGGGCCCCTCACTAAAAGAAGGACATTGAGGTGCTGGATCATGTCCAGAGAAGGGCAACAAAGCTGGTGAGGGGTCTGGAGCACAAGTCTGGTGAGGAGTGGCTGAGGGAACTGGGGTTGTTTAGCCTGTCTGACAGGAGACCTTATCACCCTCTACAACTACCTGACAGGAGGGTGTAGTGAGGTGGGTGTTGGACTCTTCTCCCAAGTAACAAGCAGTGGGACGAAAGGAAATGGCCTCAAGTTGTGCCAGGAGAGGTTTAGATTAGATATCAGGAAAAATTTCTTCCCTGAAAGGGTTGCCAGGCACTGGAATGGCCTACCCAGGGAAGTAATTGAGTCACCATTCCTTGAGGTATTTAAAAGATGGGTAGATGAGGTGCTTAGAGGCATGGTTTAGTAGTGGACAGGTACGGTTGGACTTGATCATCTTGGAGGTCTTTTCCAACCTTAATGATTCTATGATTCTATTCTATGATACAGCCTTTAATACTACAGGTGATACTATAGCATTTTTCTGGATTCATAAAATCTTTCTATTAGTTTAAATGCTAATATTCTTTTGCCAGTAAGAGGTTCTTTTTTTGTTCAATAGAATCACTGATTTTGTTACATGCTAGATTATTAACCTGATTAATTTTGGGAAAGACCTTTAAAACAAAACATATCTAAATAATTTAAAGAGAGAAAGAGACTTGATATGGTAATATCTAATAGGCTTGTTATGATAATTGAAATACAGGTACACTGCCATGATAGCAAGGCTTTATGAATGTTTTAGTACAACTTTGAATTAATTTTGGAATGAAATATGAAAGTCTGAACTCCTTGATTTAACATGGCACGTGGATGTGCCAGCTCCAGCAAGGCAGAGTTCTTGGAAGCAAAGTTTGGGAGGATCAGGGGTTATGACTACCTTCCAATAGCCATGAGTTTGAGAACACCTAAAGGAATGATTAGGAATGAAGTAGGTAGATAATAAAAGAATGAATATGTAATCAAGAAATACTTTACAGATGGATAATTTTGTGTGATAATCTGAGATTATGGTTCTAAACATGATTCCACCTATATCTACTTTCTCCTGAAATGAAAGTATTTTTGCTTCTCTGGAGTCTGTATCAAAATGTATAAAGTAGGTTTGCTAGAACACAAATAAAGTTTATGCTAGTCTGAACTGAGAGAGAAAAGAACGAACTATCTGAGAAGAGGTATACTGAGGATAAAGATTTTCTTTTTTAAACTAGATATAGTAAAACACAAAAAGAAAGGGAAGTGTCAGCAGGGATAGTGATATCAAGGCTGTTCTGAAAATAAGAAAGCAAGAAATAGAGATTGACACTTTGTTTTCTGACAAAAGCCATAATACACATTCTTTTCCCAAGATACACATACCAGGGGTGTGCTAGCTCCTAAGAGCTGAACACAGTATTGGATATGTTCATCTCTTAGCCATTTCATTGGTTTCCTTCAGAGCATTTTGTTTTGTAACTTGTACAGTTATTTTAAAATAACGTTTTGAAATGCAGTGGTATCTGGCAGTAGGGATTGTGGCATTTGTAGCATTTGAAAACGTCGATTTTTAACTCGGCAGAAAGATGTGTTTGACACTATTACAGTCTTTGAGAGGACCTGTTTCTTAGCACAGGATGAGAAATTGAAACTATTTTCTCTGAAACATCTCTGCATTAGGCAGGTGTGACATGACTGGAGTCTTTGCCTTAATCTATGATGCTTCTTCTATTCTCAGTCCAAGATTATCATAGACATAAAAAAGACAGTAATATAATACATTTTAGATATTTAAAAATGTATTTCTAAAATATGTTTTATATATATGCACATGTATACAACGCATATATGGGGGTGTGTATGTATATGTTTCCTATTAATGCAGTAACAGATGCTTTTTAACAGACCCACCACCACTATTTTATATATCCTGCTCTTTGCTTTCATCTTGCCAGATTTTTACTTTTTTATTTTTAAATAGGAAAAAAGTTCTGTATGCAAAAAAGATAGGCCGATCTATGTCTCTTATGTAGATATATGTGGGATGCAAAAAAGAGAGGAAAGTGATGAATAGTTGGAGAGAGACAAGAATCGAAGTATGATCTTATGTCAGACATGAAGAGCAAAAAGCAGCTTTCACTGAGCTGCAGTCCATACGTACTGAATCAAGCAATGTCAATCCACCACTGTGGAAGTAATGCTGGAGTTCCCCTCTTTTGGGCTGGGGAGGAATGAGGGTAAAGGAAGCAAATACATCATGCTTTCAGAGCTAGGCATTATATAACTGATGAGATGTAAGCCTGTATTTCCTTAAACCATGTCCTCCCTGGCCTATTCATATGAGTGGCTTTTATTTTGGGTATGGTGATGTGAATCAAATCACTGTAATGTGGTCATTTAAAAGCAGATTATTTTTATAGAAATTGGAAAAACATTCACCAGAGAAGTATAATGAAAACAGGCTTTTATTATTCTCCCATAAGAATGGGGAAGTAATGCAGATACTTTCTTAAAATTTTGGGTTACCAGGTTTATTGGAGAAATTGATAGATAACCAGTTGCACCCACTTTTTCAGCTTGTGCACTGTTTCCCTGATTTAAAAAAAAAATAACCTATGCCAACAACTTGCAATGTCACCTTTTTCTTATTCTAAAATAGTGTTCTCTGTCTACGTCTGTCACAAACCTGTCTTTTGGTAGGCTCACAGCAGGTTTATTTTGACACTGGGCAAGTTTGATTCTTTTAGAATCAATCTGAATGAAGGTTTCCTTTGCAGTACAGTATGTGCTGTCTTAGATCATCTACGCAAATTTTTCAGATGACTTTTCACAAAGGTGAAAAATTTTTTTCTTTTTGGCCAATAGGGTGGTTCTTGCTATTCAGCTGTAACCTAATGCTTTTCCCTCTCTTCTAGTGTCTTAAAATATGATCTGATTATTTGTTCTTTAAGTTGCCTTTTTCCTAGTGTCATGCAGTTTAGTTGAAAACATTTTGTAGTTTTGTGCTTTTCTTCAAGATTATCAAGGTTTTTCTATTTTTTCTTTAAACCTCCATTTCTAAACACTTAGGATAGTATATTATATAATACATTATAGTTTAATTTATTTTTCTGTTGGCATACTGTTTACTATAAGAGCCTTTTAACATCTTAGAAGTTTGATGGTTGTGTTTCGTGAACAAGCCACATTTAAGACACTGGAGATGTTGAGGGTGGCAAGGATGCTATGAAAAACTGGTAAATATGCTCTTTGTTGTGTCAGCCTGGGTTGTGTTTTTACACGCATTTTTGTTTTCAAAGGCTTGATATTAATGAAAACATCTGCAAAAAACGCTACATACAGCAAGAAAAAATCCTTGTGAATATAAAAGTCTTTTAAAATGTCCTTTCATTAGTGAAGTTGTATTTGAAACTTAAACAGATCTCATTTATAGATACTCTGTTTATTCTAAGTACTAGTAATGTACAACCTTTTTATTGAAAAGAGCTCTGTCAAATCTGACTTATCTCTTTGTGGGCGGTATAAGTTTGAAGATAAGAACAATAAATTGACAATATGGGTCCAAGTCTGATAGAATATCTGTACTGGTGAATATAGAGAACTTCATTTCTCTTAGTCTGTTCTTTAAACTAGTATGGCTGTGTATGATATACGAAGCAAAAACTGCTGAAAAATATTCAGTAGGTAGAATATGCAGCTCTCGCATGACAGTTACAGTTATTTGGGATTTTGGTCGCTCCTTTTCATGCATATAGTAAATATGAATAGGGAAATGCACTTTTTATATTAACATGAGGTAAAATTGACTGCATCTGATTTGAATAAAATGTTAAGCCTGTTTCATTTTCTACACAGCTGCCAAGTGTGTGTATATTGTGTAGTGCTGCCTCTGAAAGGGTTGAAAATCTGATGGGAACACTTACAAAGGCAAACCAGTAAAGGGCACCAGCTGCTGAAAGGCACCTGCTGGGCCACTGTGGGAATAGATGCATCTGCCTGTAGCTAGAAGTAATCTTAACAAAGTACCTGCTTTTACCTGTCAGGATTTTAATCTGAGTGAAGATTCAACCAATGAAACTAATTTTGAATACTTAAAGAAAAGAAAAAAAAAACTGTTGGGGTTTTTTTTGTGCAACAGAGCACCACCTCTGAGCAATAGGAGTCTGTGAAAGCTTCTCGTTCTCAAAACTATTTTATGGAGGTTTTTTAAATAAAAACAAACCCAGAACCCTTTTTAGTAGTGTCAGGACAAGGGGTAATGGTTTTAAACTAAAAGAGGGTAGGTTTAGACTAGATATAAGGAAGAAATTCTTTACAATGAGGGTGGTGAAACACTGGAACTGGTTGCCCAGAGAGGTAGTGGAGGCCCCATCCCTGGAAACATTCAAGGCCAGGTTGGATGGGGCTCTGAGCAACCTGATCTAGTTAGTGGTGTCCCTGCTTACTGCAGGGGGGTTGGACTAGATGGGTCCCTTCCAACCCAAAACATTCTATGATTCTATATGGCAGCCAAAAGTCTGTTACACTGTGCATAGTGTCTTACTAAAGGATGCAGTCAGTATGGAAGAGTTTATACTACCAGAGAACAGGTTTCCAGTTTTTGCTTGGCTTAGTTTGAGAGATGGATCTCAGGGAGGTTTGTGAGAGTATATGTTTCTTTTTTCATTGCAGCATATTTGATTTGTTGTGGGTAGTAATGCGTACACAATAATAAGTTTTTAAAATGAGAAGTCATTAGACAAATTTCCCAAATATTTTTTATAACTGTGGTACTCTTTGTCTTTTGATACTTGAGCTTTTATTGTTCCCATACATTGGTGACCTCACCACACAAGTTCATCATCCCGCATCTACCTTTTATTTTTCTACGGTAGATCAGGCAGAAAAACTTCTGCTAATGCTTCTGGTTTAGTTGGGATTTGGGAGAACAAAATAGTTGTGTTCTCATAGCAAAAAAAGACTGATTTTGTGTTTGTAGTCTTCCCTTGTAAAATTTAGGAAAATGTCATTTAACATCTATATTGTAAAACAGTACTGCCTTCTTGGTTAGCAGTAGTGTGAAATTAAGTGAAATAGAGAAGAAAATTGAGTAGTAGAAAGATTATGACAGCAATAGTTATTCCTCTGGGAATATTCTTCTGTTTGCCGTTCTTTCATTTTTATTTGATGTGTTAAAATTATTACTAGTTTCAACTATAATTACTCTTCAGAGCACTCTGTTAGTTTTTCTGGTTTTTGTTAGGTACTATTAGGAAGAAATAGTTTATGTCATATGTAAAGGGCAAGCTAAAGTAAATAGTCTGAAAATACTATCCTGGAGTGGCTTTAATGAAACAGTTTAAATATTCATTTCTACATGAACAGAAAATATGAAAGATATTAACTTTAAAAGCATATAATAATATGAAGTGCTGTTACCCTGCTCTTAAAGATTTAAATTTGCTTTCAAAGAGAGGCAATATTTAGGCTCCAAATTGTGATGTTCAACTGACTGGAAACTGAGTGACTTTTATTTACGTATTAAATTTTGTAGAGTAAAACCAATGGCCAATAAAAAAATCCAAGAAGCATTTCAGGTAGAGGTATTCTGCCACAGTGCAGCTGCATGTAGCTCGGAGAAATCCAGCTTTCTGGTTCACAGCATTTTTTTCCTCTTGTACTTAGTCACTGTGATATTTGAAATCCAATTATATCTACCTGGTGCCTTTGCAGCTGTTATGTTTGTTGACCTCATTAAATGAGCATAATAAGTGAAATATTTAAATTGAGAAAGCAACTTATTAAATGTTCATTTTTCATTCTTTGGGGAGGTACGTTTATGTCATTGACAATATAGAAACTTTTTGATATAAACCACATGCAGAGATCTATAAAGTTTTTAAAGAAAACTACTCAAAGTAGTTTTAGTCATTTCGATAATTAAGACTGGAGAGTGAATAAAGTGCTTCAGCTGCGTCCTGTTTAGGGAGCAGCCATTTCTCAATGGAATTTCATAGTACGTGTGGAAGAAGAATGCAGTAGTCTGCTTTACTTTGATGGCATACCTGAAGGCAAGCTTTCATTCTTAGGAGTAATCAGTCTTCGATTTAAAGAGAAATACAGGATAGTATTTTAAATTCTAATTAAAATTATACTCGAAACAAAAATTGGTTTTCATTTTTAAGAAATGTAATCTCAAAGTGAGAATATTCAAAGAAGAGGGAAGTGTATGCTAATTCTGATATGCTGTAACATTTAAAAGATTAACTCTCACTGAAAATATTTTCGAGAAACTATAGTTTGTCTGATTTTAATGTTTGTCTTTAATTGGCACAAGTTTCACTACTCTTCTTGAGACATGAGTCTTTTATCTAGTATAGTGTAAGAATGACCTGGGTCTTCCAGTAATAGAAATGGGACTGAGATTGTCCATCAAAGGATTCAGTTAGAAATCAGCAAATGGTTTTAAAAGGTTTTGGGATAGAGGAGCTACAGGACTAAAAGATTGACTTTATATCTGATAGATTTTTTCATCTTAAACTTGCAGTTTCCATTAACATGAAGATCACACGCTAACTGCTAATGTAGTGGAAGTTTTAAAATTTTCCAAGAGTAGTAGTTGTTTGCATCTGCAGGACAACAGGGAGCAACAAGTAATGTAAAGTCTCTTAAAGCAGGAAACATTTTGTGTGTGTGTTTTGTATCTTATTCTAACAAGATACTGTGTCTGAATTCTAATAGGAAAATTGGAATTGTCCTACCTACCGCTTAATCTTTCAGTTAGAATATTGGAACTGAACACATTGAATAAGAGTGGAGTTATTTTTTTCTTTTCATATGAAGAAATAGGTGTGCTTTGTCATATTAACAACAACGACAATAATAGTAGGAACCATTTCTTTCTTCTGTAGCATGTTGGAAGTTAATCTGGAGAAGGGAAATAGGAACTTCTCATTTGTAGGAAACAAGATGTAGAGGAAGATGATTTTATTTAGCCGTTCATAGGAATTACTTATCATAATGAGGAAACTTCTCTGCAAATATTCCTCCTTCTCTGCTTTTGTTCCCTGAATGATGGGGATTTTTTCTGAGTCATCCAAGACTACATAGGAGTTAAGTTTCCTGCATTTCTGATTCTTCTTCCCCTTACTTTTGACACCTGTGGACCTTTGTCCTTCTGGACCTCTAAGCGTGAGACTCTCCCTGCCATGCATGCTCCATAGATGGAGACTTTTTGGCTTGTTGTCAAATGTATCTTTAAGCTAAATAAGAATGCCTCTCTCAAGTTTTGCATCAGTAATTTGGCTACATCAGAAAAAAGACTGGTTTGCATGTCAATAGCTACCATAGCAGCAAAACAAAAGGTCTGGTCCAGTTGTAACCAGCTGCATGTTATCCTTTTCAAAATACAAGTGAAAGCTCTGTTAAATCTGGAGTGCTGTTTGCAAAGCAAGAACTATCTTCTTCATCAGCTTTTCAGTTTTTGTGATTCTGTAGTTTTCAGTGTCTTAATTTTCCATTAATTTAAATCCTGAGAATTGCTGAATGGAAATGCCTAGGTGCAGCCCTGCAGCAAGTTTTGTGTCTTTACCCTGACCCATACCTCTGTCATTCACATAAGTCTGTGTGGTATGGGACGGCCTGGACTTTGATCCCTTTTGTCTGATGTCTGTCTCTTCCTCATGGTCACCATTTTTCAGGTTTGGCCAAAAGCTATCTGCTATTTTCTGTCAGTACTTTCCATCCCTACTAGATTTTCCAGTTATCTGTCTAGGCTAGTTGCAGTAGCTGCATCTTTATTGAGATGAATATATGCCTAATGTATGCCCTTGTCAACTTAGAAATCTTTTTTTTGTTTGTTTTTTTTAAATCTTAGTAGTGAGATACTGTTTCAAAACTGCAACAAGAATATGGAAGGAAAATAATAAATTGGATCTCTCTTGATATGATGCAGTTGTTTCAAAATTCTGCCAGCTACTTCAGAAATGGGGATTCATGCAAGAATTCAACTTGCAATAAACAGTTTGTGTGTACTTTCATATAGGATCATATAAGCTCGTTATTTGGGAAAGTTAGCTAAAACCATTTTATATTGGTTGCATAGAAGGGCTTCAGTTTTTATGCTGCATGTTAGTAAATTTTTTTCTCACTAATGGGCAGAACTTATGTAATTCCTTTCACGATGCCCTCGTTATCTCTCCTGCTTATTTGTTGGGTTTCTCTTTGTCTTGCAGTGTCTGTATTCTTGAACAACTAGAAAAGGATTTTCTGTATTAACTCTTTGATTACAGTTACTTTTGAGACAGTGTGCCTCTAACAGTGATTTTTTTTTTTTCCTTCCTCTTTCCTTTTAAAGAGGCACACTGTATTTTCCCAGAGGAATAAATTAAGGGAGCGATATGCCATCAGCAGAGCTAGGAGTCTGTTTTAGTTGTATACAAGCTCAAGAAATTACAAGAGTGTTCTCTGAATTGAAAAAAAACACAAAAACTGTAGAATAGGCTGTGGCATATAAACATCAGTTTCCTCATCGCTACGTCTGGAAGAGTCAGGGAGATGGTGGTAGTGGAGGTGTCAATACATAGCAGTCCAGGAGGAACCTGTTGTTATGGGTAACAACATTTTAAATGTTTTAAACTTTGTAGAGATGTTTTAAACTTTGTAGAGATGTTTGTGTTTTACTCTTTCATGCTCTTAGCTTTCTATAACATGAAGTAATTTTTTAATTTTAAAGGTAAGAAACCCTCTCTGTTTGATACTGTTAATGTGGATGAAATCTGAGCAAATTAAACTCCAATCCTTCTATCCTCATAGAATTTTAACTTCTGGTCTTATTAGGAAATGCCACCACTGTCACCACTTTTTCTTTTGCTATTTTCCTACTCGCTGCATTACTTCTAAGGTATTTTTTTGTGTGTAATTCACAAATGGCGTCAGAAAGCTCTAAGAGGAGGCTGTGTTCTGATCTCCATTTCATTGTTATAATCTGCCATAACTCTCTTGACATCAGATACCTTTGAGTTTACAGTAGTGTCACTGAAATCAGCGTCTTGCCTGTGTGTCTGTTTGGAAGCCAGAATTAATCTACATTTGCTGTGCTGTAGAAATAGTTGCTTTTATGGAAAAATCTTTCTGAAACACTTTGTTATCCATTTCCTCAAATCAAATCACCAGAGGGTATAATCATTCTGTCTATAATCTTTTGTCATATTATAACTAGGCTGAGGAGCACAACAGTTCTCCCAGTGAGGGGAGCAGATTCCCCAAGCTGTATTTTAACTCAGAGCAGTGAAAGCCTTGGAGCTATGGTGCTTTCCCATCATTTCCATCAAACTGATTTGGGGTCTATACATGCAGAAGTCTTTGGGTTTTTGATCTATACATTGAACCGAAGAATATTTCTCAGTGTTTTATTTTTAATGCAACAATAAGTGGTTGAATAATTCGGAAATCTGTAGAAAAGGTGTGACTGCTGCTGTTGTTTGTATAGTGTAGCTCGTCAAGAAACTAGTTTAGATAGTGTTGGTGGCAGTGTATCTATAGACTTAAAGGGATTTTTGTTGAAATTACTTCAGGCAAGTTAGCTCTTAGCTGTCATATATGAAGTTAAATATTTTCCCTAAAAACTCCTGCTTTTGAATAGATATTTTTTTTTCCTTCAAGAGGACAGATGGTAGGACTTTAAAAAAAAAAAACAAAACAAAAAAAAACCCACACAAACAACCAGACATGTTTGGTTTTTTTATTCTTTGATTATTTTTTTTTATTTTATTGGCTGTTTCTTTCAAGGAGTACCTATGTTTACCATAGTTAGTAGGAGACTAATATACTGCTAGATTTTGCTGCAGTTTGTTTTTAATGAAACTGTTCTAGACTTTCTCTGGATGAAGACTGGTTCTTCCCTAATGGAAGTTTGTTGAAGAGCACTCGCTATTACAAGCTGTCCAGAATTTTCACATTTCTGAGAACTGAATAATTGTCAGAAAAATAACAGGTTCAGTATCTTGGCAAACATGAAGTCTGGAAGTCTGGAGGGGAAATGTTTAATCAGGATGTAAAAGCAGCATTCCAAATAAAGTAAAACTGTAATAATTTTCTTAGTTTGCTATGATAGCTTTAAACAGAGGTAATCCTTTCATATATAATGAACTTGTTTTTTCCCTGGGGATACTTTTTTATTATTATGAACTCTCTGTTGGAATTTAGGACAACTTTGCAGTGTTTGTTTTGAGTTTAATGGTACTAATATAACTTGAAAGCATGCAAATTTCCGTGGTTTCTGATGGCTACTGCTACTTAAATACCTATCACATCAACCAGTGAATTTGGTGATGATTTTAAAAATGAAGACTCCATAGCTTTTTTAAAAGATGTTGTTTAATTCAAATTAAAAACATATTCAGGAAAGTCTCATGGGCTGCGATTCTGTGTTCTATAGGATATCAGAGTATAATTTTACCCTTATGGTTCATTATTTGTCATTTCTAGGAATTTCCTCTGGCTTCTTAATCTAGTTAAGGTTCTGGAGCATCTTTCATATGAGGAGGGGCTGAGAGAGCTGGAGAAGAAGAGGCTCGGGGGAAATCTTACAAGTGTATATGAATACCTGATGTGAGAATGATTAACAAAGAGGGAGCCAGACTCTCCTCAGTGGTGCCCAGTGACAGCACCAGAGGCGATGGGCACAAATTAAAACACATGAAATTTAATCTGAACACGTGAAAGTAATTTTTTACTGTGAGGTGGTCAAACTCTTGTATACCTTGCCCGAAGATTGTGGAGTCTCCATCCTTGGAGATATTTAAAACCCAACTGCACAGTCCTGGGCCACCTGATGGAGGTGATCCTGCTTTCGAGCAGGGAGGGCGGACTAGATGATCTCCAACCTAAATGATTCCATGTCACTAATAGTGACATGGATAGCCATACCATGCAAGAATTGCTTTTAGTTCTAGTCTAGTCACTTGTGGCATGTACAGCTTTGAAACCAGCTGCTGGTTCTCTGGTGCCTTTTGTTACTTACATCTGTCAAATGTGTTTTACTCCAAGCTTCCTTTATAGCACATAACTCTTCAGGTACTACACTTTGGATGGGACATAATTTGTACTTACTTGAAGAAATTGTAATGCTGACTATGGCCCAAAGCCAATCCTAAGCTCTATTTGGTATGCTTGTATAACTTTCATATCTTTGTGAATGCTACTTGTTCTTACAAAAATTGTCCCCCTAAGTCCAATGAAATTTCCCTGATATGGTTTGGTGCTAAATGGAGCAGATCCAAACATCATGCAGTTTTTCTTTTATGTGTTATGAGCCTTTGCTTAAAATGTATATGCGTACTTTGAAAGACAACATTTCAGTCTTTGGCGCAGGTAGGAAATTACATTCTCAAATAGCACTCCTAAGATAATATAAATATAATGCTACTTTTATGGTATTTATATAGTTTATTTTTATTTATTATTGTTCCTAAATCTCATAAGCTACCACCTCCATGAAGGTAGCAGAATATAAAAAATATCATCAGGAGAAGAGAGGCTGTGGAAGTCCCCAGGTATAACATCTATGTTTATTTCCGAGCATAGCTTCAGTAACAAAATAGGATTTACACTGGCATAAAAGTGCTTTAAGTGTATACATGCATAATTAGAAAGCAGGGGGACTACTAAATGTTCATAATTTGGAGGGATAGTGGGAATGTATTTATTAAAATGTTATATACAAATATCTTTATGTGTATGAGTGTGCATGCATAAATATGTGTTTTAACCAACAACATTCCAAAGTACAGTGAAGGGGACAGATAGATTATTTATATGTCAGGACGAGGGGCATCTGAACTTTGTTTCCTGAATTTAATGGATTTCCTGTAAAACAGTATGGATTAGTCATGCTATTATCAGTTAGATCAATTATCTTTTTAACTGAAAGTACATCAGAACAACTGACTGCAGAAGGGGATTTGTTGCACCAGAAATATATAAGATACTGTGATTAAAATAGATCTACATTAACTTGGTTTATGAGTGCAATAGATTATGATAAATGGGTGGTAATATTATTATTTTGTTTTAGTATGACAAAAGTCATCATCATTACAGAACATTTCTTTTAGGGGGTTTTATGCTGTGGAAATTAATACACATGACTAACATCTCTTTATTTCAGACCATGAGAAAATTTGTCTAGTATCACACGAAAACTGGAAAAATGAATGCGAACAAAACCAAATCTCTTTTAGAATAAGGAATGCAAAGAGAATGTCCTGTAGGTAAATCAATAAAATATGTTAATTCTCCGGGAGATAACACCCAAACATATTTTCTGTAACAATTGCTAAGAATTAAATATGGTTATATTTTTTTTCTAGTGTTGCTCTGGATAGATTAGATAAGACATTATGCTATGTTTGTGCACGCCAATACTGAATTTAGAAGCTGCTACTAAATCTGGCATTGTACCTTGAAGTTGACTTAAGAGCACATTGGGCCACCAAGTGAAAATTTGCGATACTGAGGTTAATTGCATCTGACAAGCTGTTTCCATCAAGTAGTGTTAAGGCATAAAGTGATACGAAGAGTGAAAGAAATTCTCAGCTTTTAATGGAACTTGTAGTTAGCACCCTTTTGTTCTAGGTGAAGGAGAGTGTTACAGACCATAGACAGACTGCAGCAGGTTTCACAGGTATGCCGTGGGGGAAAAAGTGAGTAGCTTCTGTATCATTTTTATTAAACTCTGTAGAACTACCAGGTCTGGCTAGTGAATTGCATGACTAAAACTCTTAGCTAAAGTGCTGATGGCCTGTGCTACTTAGAACAGACACTATTAGTACCGTGTTGTTAAAGCAGTTGTGTTACTGAGCTGTAGCTTGCCTGCAGGCTGAATCATATGGACTCATTCATGAATGTTACTTTAATGACTTTAACAGTCTTGTCCTATTTTTAAATTGCTGTTAGAGCACCAACACACAAATATCTTTTTAATGAAATGACTAATTTAGAATATCTTCATTAAGCGTAATCTCATTTACTCACAAATGCATTAGTTGTAATAGTAAATTCCTTGGGAAAGAATTGGAAAGCTTACTGAAGTAAAAATAAAGGTTTTATACATTCACGTCAGAGCTACCCTGATTATCATCTCATTTCTGGAAAGAGTTGCTTCTCAGTGGTCTTTCACACTGATTCATGCTTCTGTAAGGACGACGCCATCTTAGGCATGAAATTGTGTTTGTTGGGAATAGCACTCAGATTGTCTTCTGCTTAAACTTCCTTTGGTTTGTGTAGAATTCTAGGGATAAATCAGCTGTAGAAGAGAAAGCTGAAGAATGCTGCATCTCAGTCACCTTCAGTAAAAAACAGATTCTCCCATCCAGTGGCTACCATTCCTTGAAGCAAGATGGGATTTTACTGGTTTATCTGAAAAAGTCTATAGAAGTCTTGGCTGATGTTAATATGGCAGAGGGGGGAAAAAATTGTTTTCAGCTTTCAAACTAGGTAGTTTGTGCAAATGACAAATTAAAAAAGCAAATCTTCTAGTACATTTGTCAAACTGTGGACTTCTGTGCATACTATTGCATTTCTGTCTGTTGTCCGTTTTTTTTCTTATTGATTTTTAAGGGCAGAACTACTTTGAATTATGCACTTGTTCTTACTGTTTGGAATAAAATGAAGTTTGGTGGAGGGATAACCTGTAACACTCTTTCAACCAAATGGGCAGTTTGTTTGAAAAAGTCCTAAGATACGGTCTTTCTCTGGAACTCCTTTGTATTGTAGCTTTTTTAATCCTTACTATGTTTCTGCAGAGTCACCTTTCAAAATATTATACATTGTGTGTTGTGGTTGTGAATGTTGTGTATTGCTTTGTCAGTGCCTGCATTTTTCTTTTGGGTTGCTTGAAAATTAATTAGTGTGTTGAATGAAAGTCAAGATTCTGGTCAGAATACCGTTATTAAAAAAAATACCTCTAGTTCTTAACCAGGTTTTTATGGGTTTTATTTTTTATTAATCTTTATTCCACTCTTAATATTCCTGTTTCAGTAGGCTTAGCATCTTTCCAGAAAACAAGCTGAGGTTCATTTTTCTAACATTACACAGCTTCCTCTGGTGCTTCTGGAACATCTGCTTGTTTATTGCTGCTTACCAAGTCCATCTTAATCCATGGTTTTGCTACTTTCCAATAGGAGGAGAGACAGGAAATTATTTTTATTTATCTAAATTTTTATTTATTTTTGTTAACAATGTTCCAGAGCTATGGTATATGTAATTTCTTCCAAATGTAGAGGAAAAAGATGTCTTACACTGCCCACTTAAATATAGAGAAGCTGGAACAATATATTCCTACAAGCAGTAAGTAGTTTAAGAAAACTCTTAAAGACATACTTTATTTACGGGTATCAACAATCACACAACTGTAAGGAGACCTGTATGTGTAAAGCCACGTGTGTTCAACTAATGTGACTGTGAAAAATACCTGTCATTCTTTTCTGGAGATACTTACCCCGGACTTCATTTAGGCAACTGTGTTTCTGCTTTTGTTTAAAAACTGCTTCTTCAAATAATATACGTATTGTGCAATGCAGTGTCTTGTTGGTTCAATTCTGTAATCACCAGTTGTGTTTCTGAGTTTGTTGCCATAGATCCCTTATTATAGACACTGTAAACCTTGTTTGTCAGTGTGAACTTTACAGTGTTTGTAATAGCTTCTAAAACCAATTAGATGAAATGGGAAGGAAAAGGAAAAATAAAACCATTTTCAAAGACCTGTCAAGAAATCTCAAAATGAAGTAACAGGCAGATTAGAAACCTAAAATGAGTAAGGAGGCCATAAAAATAGCTGATTGAACCCTGATAGCACTAATGTAATCAGCAGGTCTCCAGGAGACCCATTGACACTTTATGATAGTCTCATTCATGAAGATGAAATTAATTTTGAAGACGATACACCAAGTACACCTTACACATGCAAAACAAATAAGTTTCCCCCCTGCAATCTTGCAAGCAGAATAAACTCTAAAGAACATTAATAGTGAAAACTGTTGTAATCCTGAAATTCATCCACTTAAAAAATTGAAGAAATGATGAAAAGTACTGGAAGTACTTGCATTAGATACAATTTTTTTTTCATCAAAGACACTTGCCAGTTTAAAATACATATTTGAATATATTTGAGATGCGTCTATCCCATAAATACAAGTCCTCTAGAATAAAACTACAGTTGGCCAGTCATTACATACATCATTCCTCTACATTTAAGAACAGAGTGTTGTCATGCATTGTGAAAGTGGTGTATTAACCTAAATTTGTAATTTGCATCTCAGCCTCTTACTTGAGGCTACTACCAAGAAGCTGCAGCAAAAAGCCAGACCTACTGCTGTTTGTCGCAAAGTTGAATAAAATAGTTGATTTGAATAGCCGATGAAGCCCTCATTCCGAAGCCTGCGTTACTTGAGACAGTAATAAACTGGGTCCTGTACAAATAATTTGCTTAGTATTGGAAAGAATATTATTAGTATTGGAGAGGCTATTAACATAGCAATGACTGTAAATTAACTGAAGTGCCCACAATAATGGAAAAGGAGATCTTCAGAAGGTGCTTTCAGGACTATACTTTACAGTGAATTTGTACTTTTGTGATTTCCTACAATTAAAATAAAAATTATAATCGTCAAAAATATCACTAAGATACTTATGATTTTTTAGTAGAAGCAGTGCAGGTAATTAAATCTGTAGAAAGGAAATAAATTATGTTCTGCAGTGTCTTTTAAGTGTCTGTGAAAACTAGCTAAGAAAAGGCAAGTTTATTCAAAAATTAATTTTATCTCTTAAGGGTCTGTTCTTCAGTTGCAAGAGTTTTAGTATCTTTAAATGCAGAAATTGTAACTGTCTACAGCAGTCCTTTCCTGGTGAAAATCTAATTTTTCAGAGAGATGAGTATTTTTATAATTGATTGTACCTTGTAAGATTTAAACATGCATTAAACTGTAATAACTATAATTGCCTGTATTAACTATGTAATTTAATTTTGAAAACATTCTCAATGTTTATTTGGGACTACACATACGAGTTTTATGTTCCTTTTGGAGGCTGCAGTTTGTTGGAAGTATTGTTGGGTAAAGGTCTGAACACTGACAACTGCAAGATGGAGATTTTCTCAGAAGCAAAGAAAAGTTTGTTACTGAATTTGTGTGTGTGTGTTTGCATAATCAAACTTTATTTTGCAAAATTAATCAGAAATAATTTTGAAAATAATCTTTTTCTTCAGCAGGTTCCTGTGTATTGCTGCCTCTTCTTCCATTAGAGTAGTCATAGTTTGTCATCTTAGATTTAAAGATTCTTCTGATCTGACTATTGCTGTTTTACTGATGTTTAATTATGAGTAGGTCATTATTTTACTGTATATTAGTTTTGGTCACAGTCTTGATTAAAAACAAATTAAATGCTGAAATAGCACGTGGCTAAAGATTTTGATTAATTTTAACAGATGTTATCCTGTTATATTTTGTTTTCCTTATGGATTCAATATTTGGGGTGGAAGTAGTACCCTCAGAATAAAAAGAAATAATAAATATATTTCAGCAGGGATCCTAAGTTTTGTTACCATGTGTTCTTTTTCTTATGATTAATATATGTAGAGAGAGACACATGGACATATATAGATATATATATGAAAAATACATTTTTTTTCCTTGGTGTTTTTGTTTGTTGTTTGTTTCAACAGATTGGACAACTTGCTTTTAAAGGCATGAAAAGACTAAACCGAATCCAATCTATAGTTTTCGAGACCGCCTACAACACAAATGAGAACATGCTAATCTGTGCCCCCACTGGAGCTGGGAAGACAAACATTGCCATGCTGACAGTCCTTCATGAAATTCGCCAGCATGTCCAGCATGGTGTTATCAAAAAGGATGAGTTTAAGGTAGGAGTTTAATGAACCAAGTAACAGCTGTTTAACTTGTAAGGTAAAGCCTGTTATATGTTATACATGGAATATGAAATCTGGAATTTTTCAAGGGTATTACACTTTTCCAAGTCAAAGATAAGGCTAGTTTGGATTTACTTCATTATTGTTAAAGCTATCCTTATTTGTGTTCTAAAAATCTTATTATGCGAGTAAAAAGCTATGAAAACATGTTTGGCTTTGATGCAGAACCAATTTTCAAAGTGATGAGGCTGTATAAACAAAATCCATTGTCCTTTAAACAGCTGCACACTTATCCAACAAAGATAACTACTTTTCATATATCACTATTAAGATTTTTCACTGTAAGCGCCTGGCATCATATTTCACAATAAATTCTGATTTGTAATGGTTGCCATGAAACAAACGACACGGTGGGGTTTGCTCATTTATCAAGCGAGTGTCCTTTTGGTGCAGATCGTGTATGTTGCTCCTATGAAGGCTTTGGCAGCTGAAATGACAAATTACTTCAGCAAGCGTCTGGAGCCACTAGGCATTACTGTGAAAGAGTTGACTGGTGATATGCAACTGTCAAAAGGTGAAATTCTGCGAACACAGGTAAGCTTAATATTTTTAAATATTCTTCTGTGTGTGTATTCATGCCTCTTCGTAGGTACACTGATCTTCTCTTCAAACTCCATGTAAAAGTGTTGGTGAAGCAGCTGAAATGTTTTTACTGAGTCTGTAATTACACTGGTTATGTTCCAAAATGTGATTTTCAATTCAAAGTGATTAATACATCTGAAATATCTTAAGCAGTGGGCTCACTAAACTTTTTGGTTTCTCCCATTTACACTTACTATTACAGTGCCATGCTTCCGTATAACCTTTGTATAAAATCCTCATTTCCAGCTTGTGAACCTTAGTGAGTTGTGCCCCTACCCTTTCAGGATTATAAACCAAGTGTTATATGTATGTGTTTGCAAGAACTAACGTTCATCATTTCAGATTTGGCATTCTTTGATAATAACCATCTTTAAAAAGTTGAAGGTCTGGTCTGCAAATGGTAAATTCTAAATAAATTTGAAATGCTGTAACAACATTGTTGCAAATACGTCAAAAGAATACTTACCCTCCTTTTTATAAAAAACAGTTAATAAAGCTGTTGGTTCCTGGTAATAGCTGATCTTTTCCTTTTTAAGGACAAATGAGGAAAAGTATAAGACATCACTAGGTTAAACATTTGAACATTCATAGAAATGAATAAAATTTGCATTTCTGCCTCAAAAATAGTATGGCATATATGGAGATTTTTCTGGTTTAGCAGATATTTCTTGTCACAAATATGTCAGGCAAATGCTGTTTGTGTCAGTGAAATATCATTTTTCAAAATAGTGAGTTACTTTTTGAACTGCTTTTACGTAAAGTTCCTGGTAATTACCCTTCCTTCTCCTGCCTGGTCCAAGAGATGGAATAAGACTTGGTTGTATTATTGATATGAACGTTTGTAAATGTAACTTGTAGTAATTATTGATTCAGATGAGTCATATTTTGCCAGTCTCAGCTTTGCTGTATTTTATGATATGATGTATCATAAATACATTTATGATGTATTTTTATAAGACCAGAGAAAACTCTTCACATTACAAGAAAAGATGCCTATATGTAATTAATAATAAAGAGGACCACTGCAGTAATCTAGTATGAAGTCCTGGACAACAATCTTCTTTATTAGAAGACGTATATGCATACATACTGACGCATACAGTCACAGTGCTGTGGTAACCAATAAATAACAAACCAATATCAATGAGTAACAGAAATATGACTGATACTTTATCAGAATTACTCTGCAACACCATCTGCCTAAAATTTGGGTTTACAAAATAAAATTAAAAAATCAGTAGGGACTTTTAATAATTGAAATTATTTACATGCACCAAATTATCATTTCAAATTGTTTTGTTTTCACAGTACTTTTCAGCTAGGGCACATAATTAAGTAGGTCAGCGTTTTAATAGTGAGAGAGCACATGTAATCACTGCCAAAACTGAAGTGACAGTGGAAAAGCCTGCTCTGAATGTAACTACTAAGTTCGATGAACAGAGTGAATGTAGAATGGAAAAGTGCTATTTTCTCTTGCTCTCCTGGTTTGCAATGTAATTCATAAAATCTTACCTCATTACTAAAACTCTGCTTACATCCAGTAAAGAAGTAAGGAAAAGAAAAGAAAAAAGCGAAAAAAAAAAAGCAAAAAAAAAAAAGCTACAAGAAACATTTTTGCATTACTACGACATGTGGATGAAAATAGTTCACAAAATTGAAAGTTTATTACTCTAATAAATGGAAATTATTAATATATACAAAGTATTAATTTAGAGCAACATAGTAATTTAAGTGTAGAAGGACTGTCTGCTTCATCATGCTCTCCTATTTCAGTCCAAAACACCACTAGTAGCATAGTTCTTCATTTTCTTTTGGAGAAGAGGCTAAGGTAGATTTACGTATAAAAATCAAGAAGAAATGGCAAGAGGAGGACCTAGGTAAAAATGAGTTGTTTTCCTGCCATGGACTCATCTCCTTCCTTTGAAAAAATATATATCTATTTATTTTTTTTTTGTCTTAATCTGAAAATTACTCATCTTCAAAGGATTTTTAGTTTCGTATGTGCTTCATAAGATAGAGAGACTAACCTGCAACGTAGTGTATTTGTAGTTCCTAAACTTTGGGGGAATGGAGGTGGAAGAAGAATGGTCTCAAGAATAGGAAAAATTTGGAAGCCATTATGTTATTTGTGACCAAAAATTTAGTTCCTGGATTTTCAAAGGAACTATAATTAAAGCATCGATTAATTTCAGTTTTGCTTTTGCATCAATAATAGTTTTGCTTCCTTGCTCTTCAAAACATTGGAAAGGTTAAAAAAGACAAGATATAAAGTCCAAAGATTCTGGGACTATGAAATATTCATTTCTTGTTTTCTTTTGGTTATTGTAGCTAGTCAGTTTTTCCTTATGATTAATCAGAATTGTAGGAGGTGCAGAGAAGAGAGAACACCAACCCAAGAGTTACTGATGTAACTGCTGCTGCCGTTCTTGCAGACGCTGGAGCCCAGCAGTGGGCTTTGTTTTATCCCCGCTTATCCAAGTGCACAGATAATACATAGACTTATTATAAACTGAGGAAAGGGCACTTACTTGTGCTGGGTCTTGCTTATTGCTCTTTGCATATATTATTTCCTATGAAAACTCATGAGCTTTCTTTCAACTATGCACTTAAACCACCTTGTCCAAGCAGCTTGCTTTCATTGCTTTTTACCCTAATATTAAGCCTATTCCTTGCTTCAGAACTTTATTTTACTTGTCAGCCTCTCTAATGTATACATTTCTCAGACAGGAATATTCTGATATGTGGTGCTGCTTTATTTATAGTTTCAGAGTTGCTTTGCCAGTCATTACCCTGCTTTCTAGCCTTCACTGGTGTAATAGATGAAGTGCCTGTGTTTAACAGCAAAGCAGTTTTTCCTGTAAAAACTAACATTATAGCAGGTGGATGCATGCACACAATTTAAATCCACAGGGACACTACATATAGTAATATATAGTAGTATATATATATAAAAGGCAGGAGTGGGATGATCAACTGAAGTAGATGCAGGCATTTCAGGTTGGATTGCCGTTTCAAAAAATCTCAGCTGTTTCTTCTAGGAAACTGAAGGCCTGATATAAATCTTCTGTGACAGTTGTCTTCTGCCTCTTTTCTGAGCAGTTACATCTTCACCATCTTTTATTTTCATCCTCAGGTGAATCAGGTCAGTCATAATGAAAGATGTAAAAATGAGGTGATTGTCAGGTATTAGAAGCACTTTGGTGACAATCCTGATAATTTTCTCCTTCCTTTCCATCCTTCATGCTTCATCCTTCCTACTTTGTCTGTGTCTATTTAAATATGTGTATTTTGTAAGTCATTGCATGCATCTGTTATGCATATTCTGATGAGGAAAAATTGCTTTATCTGACAAAATGCTAACCATCTCACTTCTCAGGAATCTACCCTTAATGTACACTGGGGTCTGCCTTTATTCCTTTTTCTACAAATACTTTTAAGAGATGAAAATGCTAGCCAAAAAAAAGCAATGAGTAATTTAAATTTTCATTCCTTTTATGATGGAATAAAATCTTTTAAATGTTTTTGAAAGATATGCCCATTAAAAAGGTCCATAGCACATTTTTTCAGCAATATCTGTCTCTGTGCTTTCCATGCTGTCATCTATATTCATCCCAAAGGCATCCATGTCTCTTGCTGCTCCATACTTTTAAGATATTATACATGAGATGATTTTACTTCCGTGTTATTTTGAATAGTCATGAAAAGTACTATGGTTCCAACATGTACTTCAGAAGCCAAGCTTTTCAAAAAAGTTATTTCTAATTTTACCAATAATTAAATTGCCTCAAAAAAGAAAAATCAAAATAATTGTTTTATTGACTCTTCAGTCAGTCTTTAACCTGCTCCCCATGTCTTGTGCAGTGAAAGCCACAGCTACTACTTAGATTAGAGTAAGATGTGGGATGTGTGCTAAAACTGTAAGACACAATTGCCCTTCATGTTTTTGTGAGAAGAAGTGACTGTAAATATTTAACATGTCACTTTAATATTTCAGGCAGAATAGATCCAGGGTCCATTACCAGGACCATTTTTATGTAAATAAGAACTTCACTGAACCTGGGAACAGAAGAAAATAAACTTGTTACAAAAATAAATAATCCTAGCTATTGTACCAGTTCTTGTAGAGAGTTTATCTTACATTTTTAAAGCTTTTTTCATAGTCTAAAGATACATTAACTTTTCACTTTCTTTTCCTCATTAAAAAACAATCTAATTAAGTTTATTTCCCTACAGTTGATATTTTTCCTATCTGCTCTATTCCAAGCGTGTTTGTATACTGATCTAGACTCATCTAAGCATGTTCGTACACTGACATACTGTTATCTAGGAAACTGATACTTAGACATCACTTAAACCACAATGATATTGAGCATACTTTATAGCCATAATCTATTGTCTGGTAAGTTGGTTTTGGTATGTTAATCTTAAGGTTTAAATGAAAAAAAATCATAAGTAATAAATGGTGTGTTTTGCTGGGTAACTTTCAAGATAACATGAAGTGTTTTGTTAGAAGGCAATGGATTATTTGGGTCATTGTCCTTATGGACTTTTCTTGAGTGTGCATATATATATAGCTACTCAGTCTTTGCTTTACACAATCTAGAAATTATATCACACAACTTCAGAATCAACTTGTGGGCTTTCAGACCCGTTATCTTTCACCTTGTGTTTTCAACAAATATAGTAGTAATAGTTATCTTTTGAAAGTTTGAAGAATACAACTGGGATTGGAGCAGTACAGATTTATAATGTAATCACCAAGTCCAAAGGCATTGCCCTGCACTGGGCACAGTCTGTTGTAAGCTGATGAGTAGTAGCATGATGCCTTAACTTGTACAAAACAGCAGTAGCCTCTAGGGAGTTGCAGAAATGCCTTCTGGCCTTAACAATTAGTAACTTTTAAAGGTGGCGGGCATGAAAAAACATGTAGAAGATAATTTCTCTTTAACGTTTTATGCATACATAACACGAAAGAAAATTAAGATCCTTGGCATAGCACAGTGAAAATGTATGAAAATTTCTTCCACCTGTATAAACTTTAAAAATAATTTTAAAAAATCATCCTGTTAAAGTTATTGTATTTCCTTTTTAAGGAAAGTTATTTTACTTTTCTGTTGTATCTTCAGTTTCTGTGACTATTCCTTACCCTTAAACTAGTACCTCAGCAGTTTTGTACGAGATGTGTTACACTACAGTCCCTGTCAACAGCTAGCATCCTAATTCAAATAAGTACATATAAGTGAGACTGACATTTTAAAGTTGAAATAAATTTTCTATCACGGTTTTACTTTTTGTGCCTCAGACCTGCAGGTATAAGCCAAACTTCTTTTATTGGTCCTATGTCTCTTGCTTTGCCTTGAAGACTGCCAGACTGTCATGAACCTTGCTTGCTCCAGATATATCTTGGTGTTAAGGCCAGATTAGCAGTGCTTTCTGTGTTGCTAAAATTATGTAGCAGTTGAAAACAAATCTGGTCAAATTTTGAAAGCAGGCTAATTTCCCCAACCTATAAACCTCTGTGTATCTCTGTTCCTTCCTTCTCATATTCTTGGAGTTAAAGGGATTCAGAGAGCAGGAGAAAGAAATTTATTGTCTTTTAAATAAATATTATGGGAAAATTAATCAAACTATTATTGTATGAATAGTCCTGATTCTGCCACTTCTGAACTATTGAATACTATTTTTGTAACTCTCTTGGAATATAGATTTTTTTTTTCTTTAATAGAGGAAAGTATTTCCATTTTTGTAATTGTTCTTGTTGATCAAGAAACTGATTATACAGAAAGCAAGGTTATTAATTTAAAATGTAATATTGGATTTTCTGCAGTATTTACATAGTACTAAAGTATTTCAAGGCCCACAGAGAGAGATTTATACATTTACTGAACTGCAAGGCTGTGCCTGTCAACATGGGCCTGCCAGCCTTCACAGAAACAGACATTTCTAAAACTTCTGGGTTTCTGCAGGCCTCCAAATCTCTCTCTTTTTTTCTATTGTGGATTTGGTAAAAATTAACTGCATGTCCAATTATCTTTAATATAAGAGGTACCGGAAGCAAACGATGTATCTGACGGTAGTCTGCTTTCAACCTAAAGTGCTTCTAAACATTTCTCCCTAACACAGATAGGAAGTGGGAAACCTAGAGTAGCATTCACCCATTTGTTTAAAAAAAAAAAAAAAAAAAATCTTCTGCCTTCATAAATTTTTGTAATTTCCAAACACTGAAAAATTCCAAGATGCTCAAATAAATCATATTCAAAGCTTAAAGTGGTAGTGTGCTGTGTCAATGAAATACGCAGAGGCATGAAGTGAATGATTAGACTTTTTTTATCCATGCAGCTCAGTTTAAACAAAAAAAAAATGGGGGTGGTGGTGAAGAAAGTCCTGTGAAACCTGCCCTACATTGTCCCACTCTCGGTTAGAAAACGGGCAGCTGGCTGTTATATTTGTTCTCTGCTCGTTAGCCTGTGTAAGCTAAAATCACATTGCTTTTGGAGTTGATTTTTAACATTGCTCACAGTTTATATAAAAACTATCTTAACGTTTTGTTAAGAAACCATCCTTCAAAGCTTTAGATTTGAGAAGTGATATCACTTTCATTTGCCAAGTGCTGAACGTGTTGAGCAGTTTAAAAATGTGAATGATTTGCAAGATCTCAATTAAGGAAAAAAACCCCACCAATAACTCAGCAGTGTCTTTTCATCACCTTATAGGCACGTTATGCTCATTTTTGGAGTGACTGCCCAGGCACTGGCAGCGGGGGGGGGTAGGTGCCAAACACAGCTGATTCCAGATGGCTCCAACCCACCCAACTGGGGGCATGGCTGAGCCCCGCAGCCAAGATGGTGGCACCTCTGGGAAAGCATAATTAAGAAAGGATAAAACACTGTTCAGCAGTTGAGAGAGAGGAGTGAGGAAAGAAGTGTGAAAAACAGCCCTGCAGGCACCAAGGTCAGAGCAGAAGGAGGGGGAGAAGGTGTTCCAGGGAATGGAGCGGAGATTCCCCTGCAGCCCATGGAAGAGACCATGATGGAGCCCTGGGAGGACCCCACAGGTGGCTGGTGCCCTGAAGGAAGCTGTGGCCCTTGGAAAGCCTATGCAGGAGCAGGCTCCTGGCAGGAACTGTAGCCCATGGAGAGGAGCCACGCTGGAGCAGTTTGTGAAGGACTGTATCCTGTGGGAGGGACTCCACATTGGATCAGGGGAAAAGTGTGAGGAAGGAACGGCAGAGACGAAGGGTTATGTACTGACTGCAACCCTATTCCCCATCCTCCGGGAGGCAGAGGTATTGGGAACAAAGCAGTGAAGTTGAGCCTGGGAAGACAGGGGACTAGGAAGAAGGATAGTTTAGGTTTTGTCTTTGTTTCCTCACTATTGTACTCTATTTTTAAGTTGCAGTAAATCAAATTAATTTCCCCCAAGTCAAGTCTGTTTTGCCTGTGACAGTAATTGGTAAATGACCTGCCAGTCTCCATCTGGACTCATGAGCTTTTCCATCTTATTTTCTCCCCCTGTCCGGTTGAGGAGGGGAAGTGACACAGTGGCTGGGTGGGCATCTGGCAGCCACCAATGTCAACCTGCCACGGGTAGTTTTAGTTTGGAATCTCTTTTTTAAATTAAGTTATTGCTTTCCTTGAAATTTTACTTTTGGTATTTTAAATCCAAGAGAAATGTTTTGTTAGCTTATTACAAATGTTATTAGCTTTTTGGCTTTAGCTAGCTATTTATACTGGAAATAGGAGTAGTTTAGAACAAAAGGGCAATTCTTATTGAAGAGCATGAGTAATACAACAGTACTGATAGTGTTTTTGAAAACACCACTGTTGCAAATGAAAAGAGAATTTGTCTAAGCTGCATTTGCATTGGCAAATACATTTGTCTGATTACTGAACAGAATGCTTTTCTTGAAGAGAGGAAATAGCCTGAAGGACTGAATGTATTTTGACATCTC
Organism: Gorsachius magnificus; assembly: GCA_034008185.1. NCBI lineage: Eukaryota > Metazoa > Chordata > Aves > Pelecaniformes > Ardeidae > Gorsachius > Gorsachius magnificus. The sequence goes on from CM067083.1 coordinate 79,761,545, forward strand.
GAAGATTAGCTGATTAATTGTACTTGTGATGGTAAGGCAGAAGTGAGAAGTGAAGCAGAGACCACAAAAGCATCAGAGCTGAATAGGGCAAGTAGTTCTGAGAACAGCAAATGGCATCAGGACCTCGGAGTAATATGGATGATCACTGTGATAGATTCTGTCAGCTGATAGACTCTGATATTAAGTCATGAAGGCTTTATTCCCTATTGGAATCTGATGCTAATAAAATGGAATAATGCTTTTTTCTTAAGTTCTTATCTGCAATATAAAACTAATCAAGTCTGAAACTATTTGAAGCAAAAGAAGACTATAAGCTTGAGGTGCCTTCTGTTTCATCTACAGCTTGCTTTTTCTGATACACTATTTTTCATGTCCTGCACTTTAATAAGGTATAGAGATGCTTCTAGATAGAAGCAAATAGTGAACTTGATTTCTGCTACTTTTCCTATGGATGTGATATAAACTTTGTTAATTTTTATTGCATTATATTCTATGATATTCTCCTATATATGTGCTTCCCATTTCATGCCTATACAAAGCCCACTGTTAGAAGCTGAATATGCATATATAGTAATTTACCTTATGTGTATAATGAGATAGTGATTCTCTACAGTAGTTACTCATTTACATACTTTTAAATAAATGTTACCCGCCCATTCCATGCACTTTTATATTTATGTGTAACCAGGAATTAGGACATCTTTACATTACGAAAAGGAGATAAAGGATGAGAGAGTACTTGAAATCAAAGGGGGTTTTTCTGCACTCAGGAATTGGCAAAAAAAAAAAAGTGATGACATAATTATCACTAAATCATGTTAAAAGTTAAGGGTTTCTTTTTGTCTGCTGGACCTATTTAACACTGAAGCCATGTAAGTAGAATGAATTGTGATGTCATAAATCCATGCAAACAGTACTTTTAGTGTCCAGTTCTTCCAATAAAAAGGATTTTTGTATAAAAGAAAAATCTTGAAAAACAGCATTTAGTGGTATGGGTTTACTTTTTTAAGGCTATTTTTCTTGACATTCTTTCTGTCCATTTCATAGGATTTGGTAGGAATTAATGAGTTCTGTGGAGGTGGTCTTTCAGGGAGCAGTTATAAAGAAACACTCTTAAGCATTGCTACTATGAAATTGTATTAAATAGTGTGCTAAGAAGACCTCATAGCCTTGCTTGATACACATGAAGATACTGGAAACTGGCTATTGAATCTATATATACAAAAATGTAGTAAAACAAATGTACAGCTAAGAATTTGACAGATGTACATGATCAGCACAGGCAAAAATAATTTACTAGTTCATGTTACAGTTACCCCCAAACCAGAGAAGAATTGAAATGACTCCCTGATTTTGTGGGCTTTGCAGCATGCCATTAACTGCAAGTAGGTTGGCCTTTTGGTTATATGCGTAATGCTAAAATGTATGAAATTTCATTACACTGTGAAATTAAAACGTGGAAAAATATTGCATTTCTTATTCCTCCCAAAGTCTTATTTTCCACAAATATGTTTCTATTTCTAAACAGTCAGCATTGATAGAGTAGCCTTCAGTATTTCTTGATTAGTAAGGTATCTATCAAACAGAATATATAAGAACTTTATTTGTCATTTTCCTTTATTGAATACAGGGATGTCATCTTACAATGCACATCACCATGATCATACAAAAATGTTTCAATATGGTGACCAAGAATTATGAATTGTTTTTTAATTCAGGATATTAACAAGCTCTTCTCTTTTAATAGCAGTTCTCAGGCTATCATATTGTACTGCATTTTAACAGAAATAAAATCTAGACAAACACTTTTTTTTTATTGACATTGTCAATTGTTATCACATTCATATTACTCTAACATTTTGTGAAAACTATGAGAAGTGCTTAAGCTGAAAAATTACATAAAATATGCAATCTTAAGTGCCTTTAAAGCAAGAGAAAACTATTTTATTTTCCCATCTCTTGGTACTTTGTCACTGTCTAATCTCTTTCTCCTTCTGCAGGATAATTTGTCTCTCCCTGTAGGTGCTTACTCTGATATTAGTCTTCTGTAAGTGGCCTTCATCTCTAGGTAAATGCCATTGTTGCAGTTGTTGAAAACACTTGTATTACTGCTGACTTTAGATGCCAGTCTGTTTTCTTCCAGGAAGAGAATGGTTCTTTGCTCTAGAAACTTTGGATGCGTTAGGTGCAATAAAATCTATGAATCTTTTTTTGGTATGGGAGAGGATAAACTGTCATGAAGCGGTCATCAGGAGTGATCCAGAGATTATAAAGCTCACAGATACAGAAAAGCCCTCCTCTTTTCAAGTTGTTCATTTCAAAAGAAGAGTTGAGCCTGGTTAATATTCCCTCTTCTGATATGCATAGAATGAAAAGTAGTGCTGTATTCTATGCACACCCATGGTTTCAGGAGCAGTATTTGATCTGGGAGATATAATTTATCAAGAGGACATCAAAATCTAATACAAAAAAGAAAGAGGAAAGGACGTGCCTCTCCCTTTCTGAGAAAACTTCCAGAATATTTCTCAGTAGTACAACCTTGCAGAAAGAAAATTTCCTTTCTTCTGAATTTTTGAAGTTATGCACTATTTCTTCCTTTAAATGAGGTAAACCCCTTACCTTTCAAATGAGAGAAATGTACGAAAATGTTTAGAACAGAAATGCTTGCTAAAGTGTATGGCTGAGTCAAGAAAGATCAAAATCTTTATATACAGTAGGATTTCCTTTGTTTCAGAAGACTTCACAGTCTGAAAAATGAAGTCTTGCTTCCTGCTTCTTTGTCCATGCTATCTTCAGGGCAAATTGTGTTTAAAAAGACCCCACTATCCAGGATCTCTTTGAATCAGTGAGGCTTGATAGGACTCCACAGACTGTTACGTGTCTTCTGTCTTACTTCCTAAGCCTTTTTTCTGTAAATGTTAAGTGCATTTCTTAATTAGTGTTTAGTTCTGAAAGCCAGAGTATTACAATAAAATTAGAAGAGATGTGTCTTTGTACACATGCAAATACCTACTGTATTGTGTTTGAAGAGTTGAAACGCTGATTTCTAAGGTTCTGATCTTGTCACTCTCTTCACCGGTAAGCAGTGTACATCCCCCAGTTGACAGCAGTCTGGTGACCAGTAACACCCATGTCCTCAGCTGGGCTTAATTCATTCTCCTTGGCTTTTGGAGGGAGGGTTTTGATGGATGAGCAGAAGGAAAAATAGCTAGTCATTTTATTAAGAGTATCCTCTTCAGAGATGCAAAATAGGGAATAACAAAAGCAAAATGGAGACATAACCTGGATTAGGTAAACCTGCATTGACTAGAATCTCAAACTGGAGAAAATACTTGGAGCCCTCTCCTTTCCAGACTGGGCACAATTCTGTAGTGTCACCATGCCCATCCAGCTCACCTTAGGAACGAGTTTTTAGTTTGTTAGCACTGTAGTGCTATTTCTTGACCCTTTAAAGACAGAGTTTTTCCATGGCTGACTTTTTTTATGAAGTATATGGTTTTCCCACAGTTTTCTTCCTTCCTTACACCAACTTGGGGAAATAGTAAAGCAGGTGAAAAAAAAATTGATGTTAAACAGCAGAGAGGCAATTTGGGGCCTGTAATGTTAATTCTTTGACTGAATTCGTTAACCTTCAGAAATAAAGGCAGTAAACTCTGTGGCTTCAGTGTAGGACTCCTGGTTGTCTCTGATGATGAAAATGATTAAGAAACAAATTAAGTTTTGCTTGTACAACAGACTTCTGGATAACTTTTCCGTAGGTTCAGTTAATAAGCTTGTTGCTAAGTTGAATTGTTGTCTGTGTTCTTTCTGGGTTTTTTGTTGCTGGGACAACTACATTGCTTTCTCAGGCTGATGTTATCTGTCTGTGCCTTCAGCATTGTACTACTATTTTATTTTTTTTTTGGCATCAGTCTTCCAATACCCTAGTGGGATTGTTGGAAGCCCTTCTGATTTACTGCTCTCCCATTAATATATGTGCCTATGACAGCTAAGATTTTGCCAGGGGGGAAAAGTACTTATACATCATCAAACAGTAGCAGTTTGAATACAAAATAGTAGTCCTTCATAAGGAACTGGAAGTGCTGCCTGTGACCTAAATTAATTTCTAGATTTATGACAAAATCCATCTTGATTTTACTAAAAATCAGGCTTCCACGCTTCAGGAATTAGAATTGCTACTCTAAGACATTCATTTATATTTTATTTTTCAAATAGACAGATATAGTGGTTTATTATACTATATGCCTACTTGCTTGCTGTTACTGTGTAATCTGTAGAATTTTAGTACAGCCTTTGAGTAACCTACTTTCTGTTTAATAATCAAATGCCGCATACCCTGATAAAATGAGTAATTGACTGGCATTCTTTGGTATGACTCCCTTAGCTAAAATCTCTATTTAGATTGGGTTGGAAGGTGGGAGTTAATTTTTGTTTTAGCAGTAAAATCTAGTTGAAATTATGCCAGATAAAATTACAGTCATTTTGAACAACAGAAAAAAAATTGTTCTATGTGTTTTGTAGTTAAAGGATATAGGGGGTTTTTTTTGTAATTGCATTCTTGTTTGTGTGTTCCTTTTTATTGAAAGTAATTATGTTCATGCCTGACTTAGTTCCTTTCCAAGTATTTCTAAACTGTTTTGAAACCAAAGTTTTGAGTGTTTTTTTTTCTTTTTTTTTTTTTCCCTTTCTTTTTTCTTTAATGAACCTATATAACTCTTTGGTATTGTACTTCAGCACTTACATGAAAATATACAAATATTCAATTTGGATGAAGAGCCCTTGCTATAAGTATATACTCTTTTTTTTTTTTTTTTTTCCCCTCCAGTGCGCACATTTTTTCATTTACTTTAAGCTTTATCAGAATAAATTCAGTTTTAATATATCTGTACTTGAAGCACTTGCATTAATCACTGTCTCTGCAGAGGTTTGATATTACAGTGGAACTTTAAAAGTACTAGTGTATAAATATAAGAAAAATAATTGTGTTTTGGATACACCATTGATCTAGGCTGCAACTGAATATATTGAGAGGAATGCTGTTGCTCTTTGGTTGTATGGCTAAGACCAACAGTGTCACCTGCAGGTGAATCAAGTAGATTTTCTAATTTTTCAAGTGGAAATTTCAGACACACAAGATACGTTACTTATTGAAAATGGGATCATCCGGTTTAATAACTTTCCACTGAATATCTTATATCAATTTTGCTGCTTATTCTTGTTATGAAATTAACTGCAAGTATGTAATCCAAAATATTTTTTAAGAAGTGCTTGCTTGTTTTAAAAACATTCTTTAATATGTAGAACAGATGTTTATTGAGAATATTGTGCCCATTTACTATTTAAAATAAAATTACACTGAAAATGCATGTGATTTATGACATTAAAATTTGTTTGCTGTGTTTTTATAGAGGTGAAAAATCATTGTTTATCGATGATTCATCTCAATTCATTGTGGTTGAATATTACAGAAGTAAATATGAAGTTGAATGTCAAAAGTATAGCATTTGGGTTAAAAAAACCCAAATTAATAAATACTTTTTAGATTTGTATATGTAAAAGATTGTTCTTAGATTATGCATCTGTTACTTCAATACAACAGACATTAACAATGCCAAAGCTTTTCTGAAAGTAGAATAGCATACAAATCTAACTTATGTTGAAAGAGGACTGCTGTTCTTCAGTCATTTTTTGAGGCTTCAGCATTTTTCTTTCTCTGTTGCCAGGTTTGTAATTAATTAAAAAAAAAAAAGACACAGACACTTTTTTCTTCACTTTTGCATTACTGGGGCTGGCTGAGTCAAATTCTGTCCTGACCTTTGCATGAAGGATTTTTAGTTCTATTATTACAATGGTGTGATCATCCAGTGGGTACTGAATCACATGTGAGTTGCAAAGTACTTGTAATATTTTTAAGCTACATTGTGAATACTAGTGACATTGTCAGGAAGGCTTCTGTGTAATACAGGTGCATGATTGTGGGAAGAAGGAAGCCTGCTTGGAGCTGCTAAGTTGCTCTCCCACTTCTGCAATAGAGTGCTGAAGGTACTATGAGGAGGCTGCCTTCGAGCTTTCTACTCCTTTTATAGAATCATAGAATCATTAAGGTTGGAAAAGACCTCCAAGATCATCAAGTTCAACCATCAACCCAACACCACCATGCCTATTAAACCATGTCCCAAAGTGCCATGTCTACACAGTTTTTGAACACCTCCAAGGATGGTGTGACTCCACCACCTCTCTGGGCAGCCTGTTCCAATGCTTGACCACTCTTTCAGTAAAGAAATTTTTCCTAATATCCAATCAAGACCTCCCCTGATGCAACTTGAGGCCATTTCCCCTTGTCCTATCGCTTGTTACTTTGGAGAAGAGACCAACACCCACCTCTCTACCCCCTCCTTTCAGGCAGTTGTAGAGAGCGATAAGGCCTCCCCTCAGCCTCTTCTTCTCCAGCCTAAAGAACCCCAGTTCCCTCAGCCCCTCCTCATCAGACTTGTGCTCCAGACCCTTCACCAACTCTGTTGCCCTTCTCTGGATATGTTCCAGCACCTCAACGTCCTTCTTGTAGTGAGGGGCCCAAAACTGAGCACAGTATTCGAGGCACGGTCTCACCAGTGTGGAGTACAGGGGCACAATCACTTCCCTGCTCCTGCTGGCCACACTATTTCTGATACAAGCCAGGATGCCTTCTTGGCCACCTGGGCACACTGCTGGCTCATATTCAGTTGGCTGTTGACCAACACCCCCAGGTCCTCTTCTGCTGGGCAGTTTTTCAGTCACTCTTCCCAAGCCTCTGGCATTGCATGGAGTTGTTGTGGCTAAAGTGCAGGACCCTGCATTTGGCCTTGTTGTTGAACCTCATACAATTGGCTACAGCCCATTGATCCAGCCTGTCCAGACCCCTCTGTAGAGCCTTCCCCTCCTCAAGCATATAAACACTTTTGCCCACTTTGGTGTCAGACTTACTGAGGGCACATTCAATGCCCTCATCCAGATCATTAATAAAGATATTAATCAAGACTGGCCCCAGAACTGAGCCCTGGGGAACACCGCTTGTGACCAGCTGCCAACTCGATTTAACTCCATTTAACTTTTATGTCACTCAGGTGGGACATAGGTATATATCTATCACACTTGTGGTTTCTGAGCATGGAAAGATTTTAATAGCTTTGTGTAGACTATAATGTGTTAGCTACTCAGCTGTAGTATTCAGAGACCTCAGTAGTAAGTGGTTACCTTACATAAGATTCAGTAGTAGATTAAGCCTATTTCTTGGGTCTTCACAGACACCAGGTTTGGTTTGTGCTGGTTTTAGAGTGGTTTTGCCATTTAAAAAAATAATTTAGACAGTGGCAGCGAAAACCAGATTTTACTACTTCATTTCAAAGGCATAGTGCTAAGCACAAGGTTTCTTTGCTGCTTCCACTTGATCTTGCTTTACTTTGCTTCAGACAGTCCATCTTATTTAGTTGTATACTTGCCAAATTGTATTCCCTGCTACATCTCTCAAAACAGATGTTACATTGATTTGGTAATCTTGGTATTGGGGCAGGGGGGAGAGAGGAGAATTCCTGATGTAGTAGAAAGTTTGAAAGACTTTTAATTCAGTTGTGTGCTAATATGCAAATATTGGAGATCCAGTATTATAGCTGTAATAAGTTCAGTTAGCTTAATGTGTTTGTCATGCAGCGTGTTTCTTGAGTTTTAATCTTTTATGCAGAATTTAGTCTTCACTTAATGTGCTTCAGGAAGTGCATTGTGTATAAGCGTATTATATGTAGGATTATTAAGCAAAATGGTCAGACACTGGAAGTAAGTCTAGAGAAGTTGTGGAGACTTCACCACTCGAAACCCGACTGGACACAGTCTTGAGCAGACTCCAGTTGGTGACTGTGTGGGTTGGACTGGAAGATCTCCACAGGAGTCTTCCAACCTTATCCATTCTGTGATTCTGTGAAAATCAAGATTAGTCTATTTTGATGGAATTGCGTATGTGATATTTACTGCGTGTATCAATAAAAGATGAGCAAAGGAACCATTTTAGACACCATTTTGCGTGCTAGAATGTTCCTATATAATGATTAAAGATGACATTTTGTCAAACAAATTTCAGATTTTCTTTTCCAGTAATGGAAGGCTAATAAGCAGTATGCTTTTCATATTTTTATATGTGAAATTGAGACTAAGAGCCCTTAAAATACATTGTCTGAATGTTAAATTCAGAAGTATAATGAATCTTAATAAGCAGCAAGAAAGAATGCCTCAGTTGAAGTTCTTAATAGCAAAGAATATGAAATTTAAGTACTTCATAGTATGAACTAACCACTCATCTGCATATGAATACTTAATGAATTTATTAAAAACAGCAAATAAAATATTGTTATAGGGTTTTGTCTCTAGGGGTTTGGGTTTTTTTTTTTTTGCACTGAGGATGTAATCTTCAGTAAAACTTGTTGGAATATAATTTTCAAGAGTGTCTATTATTAATATTTTATCTATGAAGAACTTTGAAAAATTATTTACTTTTGTTGGGTTTAATGGTCTCTTATAGCTGAAAAGGGCTCTGTGCAAAAGGAATCCACATGTCTATAAAATTACTGAGTAACTGTTTTGCGCTTCCAAATACTTTCTTAAGCACAGTAAATTTTACAGGATAAAAAAGCAGTCTTTTATAGTTAATGCAAATGATGCATTAAGTTAGACCCTTCTTCCAGAGTACAATTTAAAGGTACTCAGAAGTCCAATTATCTTTGATTTAGATGTAAAAATTGCAGAATAACAGCTGTGCCTGCTGAGTGAATATTCCTCTGCAGAAAGATAGCTTGTTTGAGTAGAGTTGAGGGCAGATTGCTCAGGGAATGTTTGCTTCTTTTGGCTCTTTTTCAAATTTAACTGCTTCTGGTCAGTTGAAAATGCAAATAAATTACAAAATAGCATCAGAGCAATTTAGAATTTATATCTTCTAAGTTGTCATTTTGCATGTGACTGAATATTTTAGGTTGTTTAGCATTTAGGAATAAAAAAACTCACATTATACTTCAAATTAATACTTAAAAATATTATAGATGATCTTGCTAAATTTACTGCATTTAGAAGTACAGCTTTTTCTATATTACATTACAACATTTTTTAAAAGAATCTTTGGTACTTAAGCTTCACTTGACATGCAATAACTATATTGAAATAATTTACAATAGAATTAGAGTATATATCAGTATTAAGTATTAGCATAAAGTATATAATAGTATATAGCATATAGATATAACTAAATATATTATTTAGGAGATATGTTATATATATTTGTATAGAACTGAAATCTGAAAGATGTTTTTTAATTGAAGTTTTGAGGACATTTACCTTTGTGTGAATACAACATTAAGTGCAGTTATGTACAAAGCTGATCTTAAAACTGTACAAAATAGTTTGAGAAATTATCTAATTTGTCCTTCTGCAAAAACACATGTAATACATATGTTCCACTTTTGATAAATACTGGTCTGATTTGATCTTACAACACCTTGATCATGGAGCTTTTCTAAACTTCCTGGTGAATCTCCTTCAGGAGTTATCTGTCTTTGCTTTAGATTTTTCATTGAAATTATTATTTTTAACAGAAACATAATTTCAACATAAATCCTACACATATTTTATTACCACTGTCCTTATCTGAATGTCTTTCTCCCCAGCCACTGCTGTTTGCTTTTTGAAGACTATTGTAGTTATCTCTGTTCAGTCACATTTAGCCTAAGCATCAATTCATTTAAACTTTACGTAAAGGTCATGCTTCATTTATGTTTAGTCATTCTCATTTTTCACTTCTGGACTCTCAGTTAGTTTGCACTTCTTGAATTAAGTTGCCCAAAACATAATGTATTGCCCCAAGGTCATACTGCTGCTGAGTAGAGTGGTAGGTTTATTTAGCATGTCCAAATAATGGCATTTCTGTTCCAAGGTTTAATTTTTTTTTGCAACAGCATAGCGTTTTTGGTTCATGTGCAGACTGATCTGCTCTTTCTCTTTTCCCTGCCCAACTACTGACTTACCAGTTGGTTTACATCCTGTATTTATTAAGATAATTATTCCTAAGGGCCAGATTAGTCTATTTTGGCTTTAGCCATGTTAAAATTAGGCAGCTAGTCTAAACTGGTTGCACAGACTTGTAGGGAGAACATTATAGAGAAAAGACTTCTGAGGCTGATTCATACTAAGACAGATGAAATGAACTGGCTAGAGGGAGCCTACCCAACTAGTTTAGATGGTGAATTTCTAAATTAGCGGGTAAGATAGGCAAGATGAATCTCATCCTCAGTGTAGCATCTTGTGATTATTACTGACTTTCATCCATTAATGCCTCTGTTCTTTAACTTATTTAGGTATTTTTAAATTCTTACTCCCTCCTACAATGTGTTGACAGCTCTGTGCAGCATAGTATCAATTGAAAATGTAGTGAGTGTAATCTTTAGTCTGTGGTTGGGATTGCTCATGAAAATATGCAATAGTATTGAGGTGGAGAGACTCCAGTGGAACTCCATTTGACTTGATCCTCTCATTACAACAGCGAACTGTTGGTATTTCCTCTGAGTGCTTAAAGAATCCTGCTGAAATCTAAAGAGTGTGCTAGTTTTTAGTTAATATAACTGGAGAGTATAAATCTTACAATCATATTGTCAGTCTGTTGCAATCACCTTCAACACCGGTTATCGTTAATATTAGCATACATAATTTTCTCTGGAGTGTAGACTTGAAAGCAAATTTCATGAAATCACATTTGCATGAAAGCAAATGAATTGATGTTTGGATTGTTGATTTGTGAACAGGTGTTGCAAAATTGGCTTTTAATGCAATATCTGTTTAACATCAGCATCTCAGCTGAACCAAGAAACCTTTCTTCATCTTACATGGAGTCTGCCTCTGAGTCAGTGATTTGCATCGATTCTCAAAAAAAACCCCTGGTTTGAGACAAAAAGTCCCCATGACTTGCTTTCTCTTGCATACAAATCTGTGAAAGAAAATAAAACTGTTGAGTAAAGGTGTGTTAAAAAGCATATTTGGAACAAAATGTCACTGTTGCAACCTTGTCTTTTTTTCACATAATATTGGGGTAATCCATGTTTTGGGGTAATGCTTTACAGGAACAGGAGCAGAACAAAGGGGGAAAAAAACTGATCAAGAGCAACTGCTTCTTAAAGAACAGTTCCCACTTTTAGAGAAAAAGTTGTCTCTGTGTTGTAGAGAATAGGTATCAGAAAAGATCACTGATCTTTTCTCCACGTGCCAGGACAAGGAGCACAGACTCTCTCTCCCCCTACTCTGGCTAATCTTAACAGAAAAACAAAGAAATAAATAAAAGGTTATAATTATGCCAATAAAAGTTACTCTGAACTTTTTATATTTACAATTAATGAGAGATGCGGGACCATTGTGATGACCCTTAAAAGTGTGCCAGTATAAATAGTTGAAAAAATTGGTAGCTGAGGACATCTTTTATCTTTGTCTCCAAAAGTTGTGCAATGCAAGCCTGAAGTTTGCCTGTAGAAGACAAATGACTTTGAAACCCTTTTCATTGCAGCTTTGAGAGAAAAAAGAAAAAGGAAACAAACAACCAGGAAACAATATTGCGTTTCTCAGAAATGTCAATGCATTTCCAAAGAATGTTCTTGTACTCAGTTTTTCCTTGTAAATTCTTATCCACAAACTATCAACTTTAGCCCAAATATTGCTCTAATGTTATTTAAAAACATACATAAATAAACCCTACACTCATGTTTTGTTGTTATTCTACCGTATCTGTGTTCTGTATGAAAAAGGGGCTAGGGGAGAAGAAAATGCAAAATAACACTGGGAAGACTTGAAAACAGGCAGGCTGGATGCAGTGTCTCAAGAGACAGGCACTTGCTGAAAGTTGTCAGATCTGATTAAGGGAGCTACTGGCATCAATCAGACCTGACAGTAGTATATCAGAGGTTAGTATAACCATAATTAGTGAACTGATTAACAGCAAAGAGGAAAAGAGGGTAATGTTTTGGATCAAACTCCTTTAAAACATTTAGATCATTATTTAAGCTTGAAGGCTGAGTGGCTAATTATATGTTTTACAATATAAGAGCTAAATTTCACAAGGCGTGCAAGCTGTTCTTCTTCACTGTGGTTGTTAAAATAAGGTTTGTACTGACTCTAAACAGACTGTTTTCTCCTAGAAAAAAAGTACAGAGAGCAGGTGCTCTTATCATATTACTTCTCAGTACAGCTATTGTGATCCTAATGTATATTGCTTGCCATAGTTTCTCCTCAGATTAATGTAACTACTCCACATTCAAGCTTTATATTCTTTTTAGTAAGAATATAAAAAACTTCAGTGCTTTCACAGCTGCAGCAAAAAGAAATTCTTCTATCCAATTCATCAGCCTGACTGGTTGTACTGGGTTTGATTCCAGTTTATTTTGACTCTGACAGTCTGTTGTACTGAGGTTTAAAAGTAGCATTTTGTAATCGCTGGGACATCCAGGACTGTGCTGAAAGCATAAAATCATAAATCTTAACATACAAACTTAAATCTGTTAGTCATAACTGTGAAACTGAGCATGCAACAAATAGAACAATATTGAAAAAAATCAGTTCAACAGTACATGTCAGATGTGTCATAAGTATCTTGCTCTGCTAAGGCGGTGTGCCGATACACTGTGAATCGGTTGCCTTTTCATTAGGTGGACTAGCTGGGTTCTGTAAAGGATCTAAATCATCGTGAGTTCCTAGGATTAAGTTATAAAATAAAAAGAAGTTACATTTCTTTAGTTAAAAATTCGTTTGCCATTTGAACGAGTTCTGAGTGGCAGCTGTTACAATTTTTGTTGTTCCCTTGTTGATTTCTAGACCTATTGTTGATGGATTTTTGGTGTTAGCTTTGGTGGTTTACTAATTGCTGCTAGTACGCATCAATATAATGCACCTCTGTAAGGCTTTCTAATATGAAAAGTCAATCTTTTACGTAGATACTTTTTGTCAGTATAGTCTTACTATTGAATGTTTTGAAGATGTTATTTATATATATATATATGTGTGTGTGTGTGTGATCCTGTATTGCCATCACTTTAGATCACAAAGACACGTTAGGATTTGATACATCATCATCTGTGCAGCTGGGTGGGCATACTGTTCATCTGTGTATCTTTGTATTGTAAGGAATCTGCTTTACTGGAGACATAATTCTGTTTCAACTATGTAAAACACAGCATCAGATGGTTGTCTCTGATTTATGAAGAACAAAATATTTGTATTTGATTATTTATTACTTCCTACCTTCCTACCTCAAATTCTTCTTTTGAATTGCTGCCCTCTGTTTTACTTTCTATATGTTTATTCCACTCCCTGCCTGAGCTCCTGCTCACATGAGGTTTTTTTGAAATGCTTGAATAAATCATGCAGAGTAAGAGTGCAATAAAAAGAGGAATAAAAACAGCATTAGGAAAGTGACTTGCAGGCTGCTGCTCACGTAACGTGTTTTGATGAAGCTTTACCTCAGAGTGTGCCAAAGTGGTAAAGTGTCCCTCATGGTGTGTGCTATCAGGTATCTAATATTAAAATTTGTGAGAAGCTCCAAAGCATCACTGATTAGAAGGGAAATATTTCCAAATTGTACAAAGCCCCAGTATAGCAGCTCTCCCTCTAGAATTGCAGAATATGCTGCATTCCAATGAGAGGGTGCTCTGGGTGGATGTGTGTAGTTGTGTGCAGTTTTCTGTGTCTCCATTTCTGCAGACGTAAAGCTCTTGCGGTGGATTTGCTGCCAGAACAAAGCACAAAGATAAATAGTTACAGCATGAATAGAGTAAACTGTGTAGGCTGCCCATGCCCCTTTGCCAGAAAGCTGTCAGAAGATGACGAGTGCTGGCTGTGACTGAGCAAAGCTTCCTCTAGGATCAGCCACATATTCTTAAATGCAGTTTTCAAGTATGGTAAGGGGAAATTATAGATGTGTGTAAAGGAGTGGGAGAAGAAAAGAGAAGACCAGTAGCAAGGTAAAAACAATAAAGACGAGGAAGCTATATTAACTGAAATCTGCAGAAGTACATCTTTGAGAGAGTGTCTTTGAATATTGACAAGAAAGCAGCAGGGGCTAGACCAGAATCCTTTATTGCTATCCATCTGTGATGAATCACTGCAGTGGAGACAATCTTGCTACAGGCACTAGCATAGGAAGAGACTGGTTCCATGCTTTCCAAAGCTTTGAGATCCTTAGAGCCTGTATTTTGTACATGAACTGTTCTTTTTCTTTAACTGTACATACAAATGAAATAGGCTTTAAAATTGTTTCTTCTCCAGCATCATCAAGGCTCTTCAGAAAACACAACTTTTTGTAAGTTTACTGAGTTCCCATACTTGGAATGATGTTTTATTTCATCACCTTTATTTCAGTAAAAGAATTCTTTTTAATCTGAAAATGATGAAATCATTTCTAGTCATATCTAATCATTGTTTTGTGTTGCTAAAAGAAAAATTTCTGAAATATCTTAACATGCATTTTCCAATGGAGAATATATAGTTCACTTATTTCTAGGCTGCTTCAGTCTCTTTACCTCTCCTTAGTTTTGGCTGTGGTATCTTCACTCAGACTTTTTTTTATGCTAACAACAAAATGAGTAACTCCAGCATCATTGGTCATAGGACAGATGCCCACATAGCCACAGGCATCAGGTGTTTTTTATAATAAGATTTGGTTTTCTTTTTCCTTTCCTAAGGGTAATGAAATAGTAAGAGGGTTACTTTAATAGCAAGTAATGTTAATGCAAAATGAAAAATAAATGGCTGTTGAAGAAAAAATGGAAATTTTTGTTGATTTAATAAATTTAGAAAAGTATTGTGAACTTCACAGTGAAGATAACGTAAATGGAGTATTTGCTGTTTATTTAGCAGCTATTCTAATGATTTCAAAGCAAAGAGGAATTAGTACTTTCATTTAGGTATGTAAAATATGAAAATATCTCTGTTGTGCTGCAGGGGTGCAATGACATATGGTCATGAAATGTTTGTGGATCTTGATGCAGCTTTGGGAAGGTAATTTCAGTTCAGAAACTTCTCACAACAAACAAGATTTATTATTGTTATCATTTGACATCCACAGTATTTTCCTCATGTGGAGGCCTCTGGATTTAGTCATTATAACCTTCAGCTTATTCTACAGTTTCTTTATTGAAAGAATGATAGATATTAATTGCCAATATATAAAATAATATGAATTCAAACTTACAGATCAAATGTTTGAAAGTATGTGTGTGTACCATTGTATGTATATTCACAATTCTGATATAACACTGGCATACATATTTACATCCTATGTTAAGGAAAGGTGTTGAAACTACAGGTTAGTTCTTACTGCTACTGCTCTGCTTACAGTATGTCAGTGTGGAGGCTTATTTTTGGAATTGTGCTTATACTCAAAACATCAACACTCTCCAGTCTAAGTACAATGTACTTTTCTACCTTTTATGTTCTAGAAAGCTACGAAACCACATATTAAAATACTGTGTGCTCATGCGCAGGGCATGAGGGTAAACAAATGGTGGAGAATATTGATATAATGCTTTACTAGAAAGGACTTGCATACTGCATTTATCAGTGCAGTATAAGAACCTGTGTAGTAAGGTTCTTATAGCCCTACAGGATGATGATTTTATGGAATCTGTGGTGAGCTATAGGTGTGTTGTAGAAAAATTTTGTTTGCCATAGTGGAGTAATTATCTGTTCCTGCCTAGATGAGAATGAAGTCTCTTGTATGGTTGGTTCTTTTAAGTAATGGTCACAGCTAAATGGTAATATTGACCACTGTTGATAGTTGTTGTTATTCCTGATGACAGGCATTTGCTGCTTCTCTGAAAAATTCCCTCAAAAGATGTTTTCCCCACCTTTTATGAAAACTTCTACATGCAGTTGCATACCAACTTGCCATCTCTAACAGGTCTTGGCCTAATATTTGCTTGAGCCTACTAAAAAATAAAAAAATCAAACATTTTACATTACCATTATTCTGGGAAACACTCTACATAAAGAATTACTGCTCATAACTCATTTGTGAACACAGTAGCAGGAAGATTAAAACATGGAAGTGAATGCTGAGCTAAAGATGAGTGAAGTGTTTGGGAGGTGCAGCAAGTGCCCTATTTGTGCAGCTTCAAGAGATTTTCTCAAAAGATTTTGTTTTGTGCATCCTCTGTTTTGGTCCTTCAGAATTTTGTAGTCCTTTTGCCATCCTTATTACTTTTCTGTTCAGAGCTTTTAATTCATCAATTCAGTTTAGGTTAGTCCTCTGGGATTGTTTTACTGGCTAATTCTAGTGCCTTTAAGATTGGCAATTCTTTATTTGGACTTAAAATCTAATGGTTGCTACCAGTTTTGTAGTTCCGCAAAAGCCTTTACTCATATTCATTTTGTAAAGATTACCTTATTGAACAGCTCACTGGCAGCAAGATCTGCTTTCTGAATGGGGCTGATTACAGGAGGCGAGTTTTCAGTCTTCTGTTCCTGCTGTTTGTTAGGAATGTTTCATTTTTATTCTCAGGAATGTCCATAAAAGCTCTGCTATAAGAAATTTTACAATGTCTTTCCTTTGTAATCAGTTCATTAATTCATTCAAGAGTCTTGTATTTAAATAATAGTTGAATTCTATTTTATCATGTGCATCGGGAATAAAAACTTCTAAAAATCTGTTTGAAGAGAATTTGCCAAAAGTATGATTTGGCTTGTAGGGTGTATACTCAGTCACAGTATGCAAACTTATATAAACCCGTTATCAGTCCCAAAATGTAGGTTGTTACCAGGTCTGATAAAACAAAAACCTAAAATGACAACGTTTAACATTTTGCCATGCATGCCTACTTTACTAATGATGCCTTACCTTCCAGAAAGCTTTGAACAGATGCAAGATTGACTGTTTGAGAATCCACTTCTAAGATAACGGGGCACGAAGAATTTAATTTACTAACCTAATGACTCACAACCAACTGTTCTCCCTCTTTTTTGTAACGAGAATGGTGTGTTGTTTAAAACAAAAATGGAACACCAGTCGCTTTATCCTATCATCCCAGTTGATGTTTAACCTGAGCTCTGAGTCAACCAGTTCTTTACACATTTTGGTTTGACAATATCTGGCAGATAATAAGAATGACCTAGGTCTTTTCTAATTGTTTTCTGGAAATCATAGAAATCAGGAAGTTATGGGGGGGGGGGGTGTGTGTCTGAGTTTTGATTATTGTTGTGTGTGTGAAAGGGACAAAAGGTCAGAGAACTGGCAGATGTATTTGGAGGCTGAAGTGGCTTAAGAGAGGGAAATGGTTCTTGAAAATGGTCTTGAAGAACTTCAAAGCAGAGAATTTTGTAGTATGGGATGTTATAACTAAATATTTTATGTAGTTTGTTCTGAGTTGTTTTCATATATGGATTGGACCTGTGGGAGTCAGAATTTCAGGGGATTAGTATAGTTTTACTAGCCTCAGAGTGTATGCACAAATTATTCAGGTAGAAATCAGATACTAGTCACATGCTAGAACTTAAAGCAGCAAACAAATTCAAAGGATTGCAAGAGAGCTCTTGAAAAGGTAAACCTGAAGGCTATGCCAACTGCTAGAAATAAAAGTTGGACTCTCAGAAATTAATGGAAGATTGTTTGATTTTGGTGAGACCATAAGCTTTTTCAGCTTAAGAAAAACCCCAAACAACAACAAACCCCAGTATTTTTCAA
This sequence comes from Gorsachius magnificus, assembly GCA_034008185.1. Classification (NCBI taxonomy): domain Eukaryota; kingdom Metazoa; phylum Chordata; class Aves; order Pelecaniformes; family Ardeidae; genus Gorsachius; species Gorsachius magnificus. The sequence goes on from CM067083.1 coordinate 79,779,273, forward strand.
TGTGTTGATCTTCTGAAACTATGGTGAAAATGTAACTTCTTACCATGATGTCTTTGAAGGCCTCTGAAGAGAAACGGACAAATATAGCAAATCTTGCAATTATAGAAAAATGCATTTTCACAGTCACTCAATTCTGTCAGTTGACGTTGAAATTATCAGTTCGTATCGTCCCTTTTGACTTCAATTTTTGAAGTGAAGTGACTTTTTTGTTTGAGTTCTTACCTGAACATTATGTAAAGTAATGTAGGGATATGTTAAAAAGCCCCAAAGCTAAATGAAATAATTTTGGGTTGAAAGATGTATTTTCTTTTTTAAACTGTTAACAGTCACATTGATCGGTAGTCCTCACCTAACACAGAAGACTCTTTGTGACAAGCCTATGTTTTCCCTGGTAGAAAAAGACAGTGTGGAATAGTTACTAATGATAATCCAAAAAGCATTGGAAAAGGGGAATTGTATATGCGGAGAGAAATTTAAGTTGACAGTAAAAATATTGACAGTTAACCCATTTCTATTCAGCCATACCCTAATAAAAAAACCAGATTGAAATGTCTTGCATGAGTTGCAGTTCATTAAGCAAATGTGACACTTTATTTTCTAGCTATTTCAATACTGAAAGAGGTGAAGTGGTGAAATAGCAATATAAATGAACATGCTTCTCAGTGTGCTGATAAGTCAAAGTAAAAAAAGAAAGTATTAAAATGATGTTTCAAGACTTGGTTACTGTGTCCTTCCCTTGCCCCAAACAGAAAGCAGAATCCTTTTGCTGAATCTGAGTTCTGAGTTTATAACTTTGTGGATAAAATACGTTGTCTCTGAAAATTAATTATAAAAAAAAATGCCACTACTGCATTTAAAACTAATTATGAGATGGATGATAATGCTGCTTTGTTTATTATTTTAATTGGAAAAAAAACTGTAGCTTTGTTAACATTTGCTGATAGTCAAAATTTTCTTTTAGCTGATATTTTTAATTAGCACTTTTTATATTTGAATTCGATTTATGGTTTAAGGCTACAAAGCTGATTTGTTTGGATTTTTTTGGAGGAATTTGTTTCTCAACTGTAATTTCTATCTGCAAAGTAAATATAAGAACCAATCATATTTTCTGGCAAAACATTCTCTGGAGATCTCTGGTCTTACAAAATGAGACAGTATATCAAGTATAGTTTTTAATTCAGGTCCTTACTTTGAGTAACATTGCTGTTTTAAATTAAGATCAAAGTAAAAGACCATTATAATGAATAGTATCACCCAAACCAAAAGAATTAATGATACCATTTTAAATATATATCCTGATGACATGACTGACTTTAAAAAAAAAAAAAAAAAAGACTGCAATCTGAACATTGCCAATTTAGATTTAGCAAATTAGCTAAGTAGCTTGCATTTGTAGTATTTCACACCTTAAAGTCTTAATATGCATTGCTAAATACATTTCCTCACTGTTTGCTAATTAATGTTCTGTGGAAGTGCAGCTGCTAATTTTTTCTGGTTGACATGGCTCATTTTAAAGTGGTAACAGTTGCATCTGTAGTAGTGTTACAATTCAGTTCATAACTTATGGTCATACATTTTTACACCTACTATTATGTAGGAGTACAAGCATTTGAAAAATCTGTATTTGCCAACAAAATACACCCAGTAATATTTTAACAAAACATAGAAACACCCTACACACACCACCACTCTCTCAGTGATATTTGTGACTCAGTGAGTCTTTCTTGTGTTAAGTTTTAAATATTGCAGGACAGGAGCATCTTTTCTGTAATACCATAAAGTCTCTTCAGGAGTAATTCTCAGTAATTAGTAAAGACTGATACATTCTAGTAGTAAAACAGTTGGACTGGAACAATATTGTGAGGCAGGGCAGGGAAAAATATTCTCCGAGTGGAATAAATAATATCGTGGTATATCTTGTGGAGATCAGGTGAAGGAAAAAATATTCATACATGCATATGTTTTGTAAGATACTTTTTTTTTTTCTAATATTTTGAAAGAAACACAGCAGGATGTAAGCAATCCAGGAGGTTCCTGGAGTGCATTGGTGAGAACATCCTCCTCTGGGTGGTAGAGGAACCAATGAGGAGAGGTGCTCTGCTGTACCTCATACTCACTGACAAGGAGGGGCTCGTTGGGCATGTGAAGAACAGCAGCCTTGGCTGCAGTGACCATGGGATGGTGGAGTTCAGGATCCTGAGAGGAAGGGACAGGGCAAAAGCCAAGCTCACAACCCTGGACTTTAGGAGAGCAGACTCTGGCCTCTTCAGAGGTCTACTTGGAAGAGTCCCTGGCAGGAAGAGGAGCCCAAGAAAGCTGGATAATAATCAAGGATCATCTCCAAGCTCAAGAGCAGTCCATCCCAATGAATAGGAAGTGAGCCAAAAATGCCAGGAGGCCTGCATGGATGAACAAGTTGCTGCTGGCCAAACTCAAACACAAAAAATAAGTGTACAGATGGTGGAAGCAAGGACAGGTGGCCTGGGAGGAATATAGAGACATTGTCTGAGCACTCAGGGATGAAGTTAGGAAAGCTAAAGTCCAAATGGAGTTGAATCTGGTCAGGGATGTCAAAGGCAACAAGACAGACAACAAGAGGAAGACTAAGGAAAATGTGGGCCCATTGCTGAATGAGACAGGGCACATGGTTACACAGGACATGGAAAAGGCTGAGGTACTGAATGCTTCCTTTGCCTCAGTCTTTTCTAGCAAGGCCAGCCTTCAGGAATCCCAGATCCCAGCAACTAGGGAGAAAGTCTGGAGCAAGTATAACCTTGGTGGAAGAGGATCAGGTCAGGAAATACTTAAGCAAACTGGGCATACGTATGTCCATGGGCTCTGATGGGATGCATCCACAAGTGCTGAGAGAGCTGGCTGATGTCATTGTGATGTCACTCCTGATAATCTTTGATAGATCATGGTAACTGGGAGAAGTGACTGAAGACTGGAGGAAAGCAAACTTCTCTCTTCAACAAGGTCAAGAACTTTAGGACCCAGGGAATGCCAGGCTAGTCAGGCACACCTGGAAATATTTTCCAGGTGCACGAAAGACAAGAAAATCATATAATGAGTAATCAGCTTGGCTTCACCAAGGGGAAATTATGCTTGACCAGCATGATAAATCTCTGATGAAATGACTGGCCAGGCAGCTGAGGGGAGAGCAGTGGATGTTGGCAACCTAGACTTCAGTAACACCTTTGACACTACCTTCCTAAGATCATCATAAAGAAGCTGTTGATGTATGGGCTGACTGAGCAGACAGTGAGGTAGATTGACATCTGGCTGAATGGCTGTGCCCAGAGGGTAGTGATCAGTGGTGCAAGGTCTAGTTGGAGGCCAGTAACTAGTGGTGTACCCTATGGGTCAATGTTGGGTCCAGTCTTGTTCAGCATCTTTATTAATGATCTGCACAATGAGGCAGAATGTACCCTCAGGAAGTTTGCTGATGACACCAAACTGGGAGGAGTGGCTGATACACCAGAGGACTGTGCTGTCATCCAGAGGGACCTCGACAGACTGGAGAAATGAGCTGACAGGAACCTCATAAAGTTCAACAAGAAGTGCAGTGCCTTGCCCCTGGGGAGGAACAAGCCCATGCACCAATATATGCTGAGGGCTGATCAGCTGGATACCAGCTTGGCAGAAAAGGACCTGGTGGTGGACCCCAAGTTGGACATGAGCCACCAATGTGCCCTTGCTGCCTTAGACAAAGTGTTGCCAGCAGGTCGTGGGAGGTGATTCTCCCCCTTTACTCAGCACTTCTGAGGCCACACCTGGAGTCCTGTGTTCAGTTCTGGGCTCCCCAGGAGAAGAGAGACATGGACATACTGGAGAGAGGCCATGAAGGGCCATGATGATGGTGAAGGGACTGGAGCATCTCATGTGGGGACAGGCTGAGAAAGCTAGGACTGTTCAGCCTGGAGAAGAGAAGGCTCAGGGGGGATCTCATCAATGTGTATAAATATCTGAAGGGAGGGTGCGAAGAGGACAGAGCCAGGCTCTTTCCAGTGATGCCCAGTGGCAGGACAAGAGACAGTGGGCACAAACTGAAACACAGGAGGTCATGTCTGAACGTCAGGAAACACTTTTTTACTGTGAGGGTGACTGAGCACTGGCACAGGTTGCCCAGGGAGGTTGTGGAGTTTCCATCCTTGGTGATACTCAAAATCTGTCTCAACATGTTCCTGGGCAACTAGCTCTAGGTGACCCAGCTTGAACAGGGAAGTTGTGCAAGATGACCTTCAGAGGTCCCCTCCAACCTCAACCACTCTTTGGTTCTGTAACTATGAAATCTGTCAAGCTGGGGTTCAAAAATGTTGAGGCAGCAAACGGATTTCATTCTAAAAGCTGTTAATGTTATGCTGATGGTACATGAGGTAGTTGAATGTTCAGATGGGGAGAAATGCTTTTGCTCAAATTTACACTAGCAATTTTCATAAATGTTATAAGTTTTTGCTAGCTCTCAGTGTCTGCTTTTCTTAGCCAGGGCCTTGAGGCATTATGCATAATTACCCAGTGTTTTTAGCACTTCCGTTGTATAATTTCTGTGATAAGACATTGGTTTTGGTACTAACTTTAATGTGTACCATTTATATACCACACAGCACCACATTTGGAGGCTGCCTAACCTGTCTTGATATTTTCTTTTTTTTTGTCAGTCTGGGATCTAGTGCAGCAATCTTAATTTTTCTTATTTGTACATTGTGTTCTCACAGCTAAGATTTTGTTTGAGAAGAAAATTACATGAATCACATGTTCTGTTGGATTTACATTATCTGGTCAAATTTGAGATTGGATACTGAGAGTATCTGGTCAACTCTTTTAATTTATGGGGTTTTTAGTATTCTCCCATGGCTGCTTAGAATATAGCAGATACTGACAAGATGAAAACAATTTCTGGGTGTGTAAGCTTTTGTAGGAACTTACTAGTATTATATTTGCTGTAGAAGCATTATCATCTATAAGGTTGCATTGTGTGTTTAGTGTCTTATTTCTGAACATGGAAAGCTAAGAGAAAGCCCAATTGTAAAATATTTTTATTTATGAAGGAACTGATAGGGGTCAGATTCATGTTTTCCTGTCTGACTGTAGTCTCAGTTCTTATTTGTGATGTGAAGCATGGATTCATCAAATACTAAATCTTAAAATGTATTTATTACTGTTTGTTCATTTCTTCTCTAAGTAGAATTACAGAAAAATATTTGTTGAGAGGAAAAATATGAATGTAATATTGCTTTAAGAGTCAAAAGCCTTGATACTAAAATTTGTATTAAAATAACCTTGGAATCAAAATCTGTCAGAAGAAACTACCCCACATATTTGTGGGGAAAAAGTTGGCAATTTAGTTAAAAATACTTTGACAAATAAAGTCATTCTGATAGAAGTAGGAAGTTCTTGCAATTTAGAATCCCTATTTCATAGATAGAGCTTTTAGCTCTATCATAAAGCTAGTTTGCTCATCTAACACTTGTTTTATCTATCTTCTTAGAGGATAAGGTAATTTGAGATTGTTGACTGGAATTTGGTCAATGTCAGTAGAATTTTAGAAAACAAGTGTCCTGCTCTCTAGATCCTGACACAAGTTGACAAGGTTCTTTATAAACATGAACCACTTACAGGTTTATGATCACTGAGCTGTGTTTTCTTTTAGTATCATGACTATTTATGAAAGCTGTTAGAGGTTTCCCCATTTTGCCAATTCTTAATATCTTTCAGTCGCTGCTAGTTGAATTTTAAAAATGTTTTATTTCGGTCAAGATGAACAAACAGTCCCCATCTTTTACTCATTAAAGCATTCGTGTTGTTCTAGATATTACCTGAACAAGATTTGCCAATTTCTCAACTTTTATACTGGGGCCTGTGAAACAACAGAATCTGAATTTTCCTTTTTATTTTCTGAGTGGTTTTCAACTGCAAAGTTACAGAGGAACATTTATTTTAATAGTTCTAATTTCTTTTTTTTTTTTTTTTGTGAAATGAGACTGTAAGGTAAGCTTTGTGCCTGTCCCAGAAATATCAAGCTTTGACAGATAGTGACTCATTAGATTTGTTATGAATAGGCAATAAATAATTGCCCTTAAATCATAGTCATAACTTGCAGGCAAGTCACTACTGAATTTCAGTGCATGAGATTCAGTTCTATGGGGGTTTTATACATAGCAGTTGATACTTAAATAGGAAATTATTTTTCTTGAATAATATATGAGAAATCTGCATTTCTATTTCTACCAAAAGAACTTTAAGTGACCACTTTGTCTGATTTTCAATTTTAAAATGCTACTTCCTTGAATTCTTGTGTTAAGGTCACATGAGGTGACTACTGAGTATGTTGTCATTGTGGAGAATGGAGGGTACTATGATTGTTTGGCAGTTAGGAGATTGAATGTACCTCACGTTTATCTGTTTGATAGCCTATTACTTAGGCATTTATGCAAAAAGAGAAGCCATGGCAAGAGCATACAAGAAATTGCACCATAATAGTGAATTACCACAGATGCATCTACCTGAAACAATAAAGTCTGGAAGTTAGCTTTTTCAGGACAGCTGTTTTCCAGTGCAAGGAATCAAGATATTAAAATGTACAACTTGAAACTATGCCTTAGGGAGAAAGCATTGCATAGGAAACTGGGAACTAGCAGCTCAAGCTTAGGTATAAGGGGGGTCTTAGGTGTTTACTGTTCTGTGGTGAAGGTTAGAAATATTTTATCACAGGTAATTTTTAGTGGGGCGCACACATTAAATGACTCACACAGTTATATAAGGGGTTGATTCTGGATAGCTGTGTAATTGTTTTAATGTGGAAAATGTATACAAATTATGCACAGTAGCTTGAAGTTATTCACTGATATTTCCATATGGTTTTCCATACTGAATCCTGCTAATGGCCATCCAACACACATAGATGCACTAAACTGTGTCTGCCTCAATATAAAGTAGGTAAAACTTAAAGATAGCTTTGTTAAATTCCACAATGCATTTACTCTGCTGTATATTAAAATACTGGGTTTTTTATAAATTTGAATCTGGATTTTTATTTATAGCTGCTGAATATTTCTTTTTTCTGCTCTACTAGATGCTCGTGACTACTCCAGAAAAATGGGATGTAGTAACAAGAAAAAGTGTTGGTGATGTAGCCCTTTCTCAGCTGGTAAAACTCTTGATTCTTGATGAAGTTCATCTGTTGCATGAAGACAGAGGACCAGTACTTGAAAGTATAGTAGCACGTACTTTACGTCAGGTAAGAGTGAAAAAATCTTCAAAAGAATTTATTTCGGTCAAGAATAGATTTCAGTGTAAAAGGAGAAATGCTTAGACAATGAAATCAAAATGCTTAGGCAGCTAGTGATTTATTTTCTAGTTATTCTGTATTAAGAATGAAGAAAAATTTTTGTCTTCTACCTTCTCTTCTGTATATCAACTATCAGATTCCTAGGATGCATAATTTATTACAGAGCTATTTCTTTACTTATGATTTATTTACTTATTGTATAAGTAACAGCAAAATGAAACATTTTTAAACAAATAGTAAACAGGTTAATGTTTTAACGAAAATTGAAAGTATTTTCTTAGCAGGTATGCTGATTTTTAATTAGCAGTTTTCCTAGGAGAAAAATTTTTTTTAATGAAGTGTAGTGTCTTAAAACTAGGTAAAACTTTTCAGCAATGCTAGAAAAATACTATGTAATTTTTACTTTAGCATAATTGGTCCTTTTTTTCCCCTGTGCTTTAGTGGTACTTTCTAAATACCAAGATTGAAACAGCAAAAGGAGAAAAGGATGAACATGTGGATTTTTTTCTTAAATCTTCCACAAAAAAAGGATTCAGAGTTAGGCAATAAATAAGATTGGTCTCAATGGTGAGATGTGCATTTACAAGAAAAAGAAAAAGTGGAATTTATGGATGAATAAAAAGGATGGAATTAGGATAAATAAATAATGGTAAGGAGAGGATAGAGTGCCATTCTTATTTTTTTTTGTTATGCAGAACAAAAGTATGTCAATACAAATTATCTGTAACAAAAATAAACACAATTGGTATTGTTAAGGATCTATTTGTAGAATTTTAAATGTTTAAAGCCTTTTAGCTTTCAAGATGTTTTTTTCTTGGTAAGGCTACATTAACCGTGTTAAGGCTTTCTGAATCATCTGATTCCAGCTCCTCTAAGAACAGAATAAAATGGATGTCTGCTGTAATCCACTACAGAAGAGTAAAGTTCCTGTATAAAGAACAACATAAGTAATTATTACTTAGAAGAAGCCAAGCTTGGAAAGATTTTTTTTTTTTTTAAATGGAGAGTAGGGCTTTGTAAAGTTTAGACTACCTCAAGGGCACTAAAGCTTAACCAGTTTGATATTGTATTTTCTTTCCTAAATGGATTTGATTACCTTGTTTTCCGTAGGTGTCTTTAAAGTAAAGCATCTCAGCTTTTAGCAGTGACCATGATGGCCATTGTCTTCATGTCAGATCACAGGACTCACTCATTTTTTAATGCAGTTTTGTGAGACTTGTAAGGTAGGCTTCAGTTGTCCAAAATAGATGTCCAGGGCCATTTTACCTGCCCTACGTTATTCAGGTTGGGCATCCTGTTTGTGCTTCATTTGGACACAAATCTCCCATAGATCCTTTCCTTTTGTGTCTGTCAAGCCTGTGCAGGTAACTTAAGGAATATAAAATCTGAGGCAATTATGTCTTGGGTACTGAATCCTGCTTTTAATGCATTCATTGTAATATAGCAGTATCTTGCTTCAACACTCATTTAAAAAAATAGCTCTCTAGGGTGCTTTAATCTTCTAGGATTTCAAGGTTTGTTTTACATAACAAGTTGGAGTTTAATTCATCTAGAATTGAAGCTACTCATTTGCAACCCTTCCTTAAGTGAGGCAGTTGGGAAGAAAAACAAAACACAAATCTTGAAATTAACTGTCTCACCACCTTTCTGAAGACCTTATTTATTCTAAGTTGATAAGAAAGGCAGTATTGGAGACCACTGTGAATCTTTACAACGAAGTAGTTGAAGAGAGGGAAAATCTACAGCATAAAAATACACTAAAAAAACCCCACAGTTAAACAGAAAACAAAACTACTTGTAGAACTATTTAGAATTATGCAGTAGAAAACAATTCCAGACAAAAATATTTTGAATTGCAAGCCTTGCAGAGAGCTTGAGGACAAAGAAACAGGAGATGTTTTGTACAAGTGTTTTAGCTTTTTAGTATAGAAACAAATAATAAGAGTTAGTTTTAAAAATTACACTGAAATGTTATACTGCAGCATCTGAGCCTGCAAGCATAGCTCTATGAAGTCTGCAGTATACATCCATAGCTAACTATGAAATTACTGGAACTTCTGTTTGGTGATTAAAAAAGATAACAAGAAATGACTGCTCCAGGTCAGACCAAAAATCCAACTACTTCTCACAGTGGCCAAAAGGGACAGTACAGAAATTGGGAAAATGTCAATGATACTAGTTCTGTTTTCTGCATTTTCATACAAATTCATAAATGTCCCTGGAGCAGGAACTAAACCTGGGATATTTAGCCTGTCCCTGGAGAATGTCCTTCTGACTTTGATGATTTTGTATGAAACATTAACTTCTCTCCAGCCCTTCTGAATGTAGTTCTAGAACATATTTTTATTGATATCTGTAGCAACATCATACTCATTCAGTACTCATGCACACGAGGTAAGAATAATTGTTCGGTTCCTAAAAAACAAACAAAAAACCCAAACATCGACAACATCGATATAAAATATCCTTATTGTCAATTACACCACTGCAGTAATTGCTGAAGTCAGTTGTCTGATTTGTATACTCATTTAAGACATCAGAAATATTGACTAGTTTCTCGTCATTTGTAGTGGAGGGATTCAGAAAATGATTAGACAAATAATCCAAAGAAAAAACCATTGCAGATTAATAGTCACTAGATCAGACTGGGGGCTGTAGTAACCAGGGGCTATGCTGGCAAGTATCATTGACATTTTCCCAATTTCTGTACTGTCCCTTTTGGCCACTGTGAGAAGTAGTTGGATTTTTGGTCTGACTTGGAACAGTCATTTCTTGTATCACTTCTAGGACAGAACTGTGATAAATTCCTTTGAATACTACTTCAGCCATTTCAATAAATCACAAATAGCTACTCTAATAATGATGTGTACCTATAGTTTCATCTGGATCATACTTCCCTAGCTTGTATATGAGACTATCTTATGAGACAATGTCATGATTCCTGTGCAGGTCAGGATGTATAAAGTAGTGCCTTTTACATTTTGTAGGGCTTGTTGTCCTGTCTTAAAGAAAAAGCATCTCTCTCGTTTTGTTGGAGTATGTAAGGGTGGTTTTGCTTAGACAGTGGATAATAGAAAAACAGACAATGGATTTTTTTATTTGGGGAGTGTGTCTTTTTAAGAATTAGGGTTCAGCTAGCTACTTGGGCCTACAGCTGTGCCAGAAAAGAATGTTTTGAGATCTGTATTCATATGCTGTACAAATACAGTTATACAAATACATTCTCAAAACAGGAATATCCTGATACCTTAGCCAGTCCGTCCTAGTTTGTACGTCTGAATACTTGAATTATGGTTGTACTTTCCCCCACTGAGTCACACCACTTACTGTAAGACTTTAACATGTTCGTTTTAACTTATGGCATTTTTTAGAATCAGGCTTTTTTAAAACCTGCAAGGAGCATATATATTGGAATTGCTGACAGTTTTACAGCAGAATGAGCAGCATATTCGTGCATGTATGCACTTTTTGAATTTTAGAGAATGCTTTTGCAAGTGTTTTAAATTGACTTTGCTAAAAATTTTGGTGGGAAAATTGCTTCGAGCTCTGTTATATACTGTAAGTATAACATCAAACAACTTCTTTGAATCCAGTTTATAGCTTTGATGTTTAAAGTTTTAGTCTAGAGCATAATGCAGATGTAAAGCTGAAATACTTAAACTTTTTAATCAAACTTTCCACACTTCTGTAATATCTACTAAGCTTATTAGCTTGAAAGAAAAAAAAAATGACCGCTTTTAAAGGACACCGAATTATTTTGTCATAATTATTCAGAGGTTTTGATGACTTCTTTGATGCTTACGGGTGTTTTTTCGCAAAAAGCATACTGAATATTGTACTTGAGTGGTATGTGAGTTTTAATACCTTCTCTCAAATATGTGAATGGTAAATTAAATAAAAGAAAATCCATAGTAAAAGATTTCTCAGATTTTGGGGAACCAAAGCTCCCATCTTAGACACACAGATGTTGTTCTCATCACAGTCTCATTCTTCAAATTTAAGTTTCAGTTGCTTTATGTTTTTGTATTAGATCAACAAAGTTGTTAAATAATAGGTGGGACATACAGCAGGACAAGCAATCCAGGAGGTTCCTGGAGTGCATTGATGAGAATGTCCTCCTCCAGATGGTAGAGGAGTCAACGAGGAGAGGTGCTCTGCGGTACCTCATACTCACCAACATGGAGGGGCTTGTTGAGGATGTGAAGAACAATGGCAGCCTTGGCTACAGTGTCCATGGGATGGTGGAGTTCTTCTCCTTCCCCTGGAAATTCTCATGTTTCCTTTCTGAGCTTTCTTTCCTCATGAAACCTTATTTAAGAAACTTTCCCTCTCAGCTTTCATGTAGTTTTCCTTGCCCTGGATGCATTTTCAATCTCTAATTCCTTATTTTATTTTTCTTATTAACCTTATTGGACAGTTTAAAAAAAAAAAAGCAAGACTGATAGCTAATGACCCAAGAACAGCTATCTATGTATCGACTAGATCTATATATCTTGTTTCTAATGATAGCCTACTGTAGTTCCTATATGTATCTTTTGGGACCAGAATGCATCAGTAAATAATGGCATTGGCATTTCATTTGGTTCTTCTCATCCTGAGTGACTGCTCTTAGTCTTTTGTCCCTTTGATGTTCCTTATATAGGCTGATCAAATTTCTCAGCCTCTTCTATTACAGGAAAAACCAAACAAACTTACTGCAATTACTTCTACAAGAATTTTTTCGTTCCCAATTATAAATGTTGTGGGGCTTTTCTCTCTGAACTTTCTTATATTTGTGATTTGTATTTTTAGAGCGTTTTCCTCCTATTACTCAGTGCTGTCCTTTTTATACCTCTAAGAATTGCATGTACTTAATTTGCTAACACATTATCTTCGGAGCTTGCATTCGGATGTTTGTTCATTAAGTCCTCAGACAAAGCTCTTTACAGTTGCTGCAGGATTCACTAGTTGCTATAAGAATGGTTCCTGAGAATAATGTCTCATTTTGCAGCTGTGGCCTGTTTTAGAAAGAGCTAAATTAGAAGAAATTTAGTTTGAATGGGACCATCAACCTAGATTTATCTGTATGGCTGACACACACATCAGTTATGTTAATTCTGCCAATCACCTGCTCTTCTTGTCAGCAGTTATTTTTTATTTACTGCAAATAATGGATAAAATTATTTAATAGACTCGGGCTTAGAAAGCAATTGGAGGCATCCCTTTGTAATTGCTGTTTTTCAATTATACATTCTCTTTAAAATCTGTCAGTTTATCTGCTTGTGATAAATGTAATACATGTTTTCTTGCTATTCTGTGATGTTATTTTTAAACACTGTGCTGTGCAGCCGTATGTCTAATGCCTTACATGAGTCTAGATCTATCTTGTTATCTTTTCTGGCAACCTTGTAGTTGTGTAAAAATGACTTTTTTAAATCAACATACTTAAAAACCAAAACCTAAACTCCATTTGTTTGGAAAATGTTATGTATCAGATATTTGAATTAATCTTCAGAAGCTTTTCTATTACTTTGCTTGGAAGTGATGTCAAGAAGTCATTCTGCATGTCATTTTTTGTTATTGATATGTGAACATTTTTCCATTTTTGTGATATATCCATGGAGTTTAAAAGGTAATAGTGATTGCCGTATGTTTTATATTCTTTCATAATATGGTAAAGCAGTTAAACTGATTTGTAGAAGGGTTTGTATTTCTTTTTGTTTCTTAGTTTGGGAACAAAAGAGTAAGCATAAGATGAAAAGGCATACTGTCATTCAAGAAAAACTGACATGGCACTGTTCAGGGCATAGAAATCTCTTAATAGGTGTATTCAAAAGGTCATTTCTCAAGGCAAAGTATTGCATGCTTAATATTTAGCTGAGGGAAAACAATATGGCTTCTAATAGTGCTTTCTGCAGGTTACGTTTTTCAGTACCTCTAGATTTTTAAATATATTCTAAATGGAGGACTGAGATCACAGTATTTTCAGGGTTCATTGGAAGCAGAGTAAAACTCGTTTATAAAATTACTTAACTAGATGGTTGCCTAGTAACAAATGCATTCTGTTCAGAGTGTTTGTGTTGTAGATAACGTCCTATGTAGAATCTTCAAAACAGTATTAGTAATTGCATTTTTACTATGTACTTTTGATTTTGCAGTTTTACTGTTTTTTCCATTTTTTTTCCTAAAACTAGGAAATTACCACCTCTGTGGACTGATTGACATCTTAATTCTTTCATTAGACAGTAAACAAGATATCAATAAAAAAGTAAATACTGGTGAAACATTCTAACAAACTTCCTTCTTAGTAATTTTGAAACACCTTTAATTCTTTTTCTTTTAAATGTTCTAAGAATTCCTCCTTTTTTTCCTTTCTTTTTCTCTTTTGTTTGAATAATGTGAAAAATATAGATTGTGAGAGGCTGTGACTTAGAGGCATTCTTGGGGTAGGGTGGTATCTAACTAACAACTAATGTGAATCCCTGTATGCAGTAATTTATTCTTACCACTATTGAGCAGGGAACTCGGGTATCTACATTAAGAATCCATTTTCTTGCACATCTAGACTAAAAACTAAGAAACACTTGTGTCTAATTTTCTGTCTATTTTGTCTTTAGTGTACATCTGAAGGGCATACAGACTGACTGTAGAGGGTGTGTTGAAGTAATCCTGGGTCATCTGAATATCAGATTAATTTCTAACCAGTGGACAATTCTTCAAAGATTAGAATATGTAAACTTGTCTGCTTCGCTTAATTCTGTGCTTGAGTCGAAAAATCAGGGATATGCTTTCCAACTTGATTGTAATTCATTCTGTGAATGTGAAATTTTAATACATGGAAATGGGAAGACTGCCAAGATCACAAAGTTCAGGAAGAACTTTAGAAGTCAGATAAAAGAGTATCTCTGTGCATACTCTGTGTGCTCTCAAGTGGTGGCTGTAATGTAATGAGATGATATGCAAATCTTAAAACTTATTAGGAAGAAAATGATCCTGCTGTGATCAGTTTACAATCCAGAGAGGCACCTCCCATACCTGATCCTTTATCATTTACAGTGTAAATGCAGATGATGCTTCAGTGTGGAAATCAGTGCTGGATAACTATCTTCTGTTTATTTTTTCTGTATACATGGAATTTCATGGTGTGATAATCGCATTCTGTGAACGTGTATGGTGAACATGCTGTCAATTCTCCACATGTCATCGTGAGTGCTTCTGAATTAGATATACTAATTAGATATGTCATTTAAATATAGTTACAGCAATTTTATTTCTTACTCTCAGTGTAATATCAAACCAATAAAATATAGTAAAGCTTTCAAAGAACATGATGTGCAGATACTGCAACAGCTCAGATTTCCAAAGAAAGCCTTGTAATTTCCACATGGTGCTTATATTTCTAATGAGATAATTAAACACATATGAAGATTAAAATGTTTGAGATTGTGTGCCAGTAGTGAAGAAAATGCACTTAGCTGCATGCCACCAGCCAGTGATAGGGAATGTAAACAGAAAATGTTGTCATCCCCAGTGTCTTTTCAGTAATTTTTACTGCTATTTCAGGAAAAGGCTGTGTTCATAGTGTCTTGTATATGAAGGCACAATCTCTAATTTGGACTTGTAGGACCAAATAATAAGTGATCCAGAACATGAAAAATATTAATGTTTGAATGGACTGTATTTACAAAGGGCATCTGCATGCTTTCAAGACTGATTTTCTTTAGAAGCATCTGAGAGCAAAACATTAAATCTTGCTCTTAAAGGGAAAGCTAAAAAAGTAGTTAGAAAAAGTATGCAGAGAATTCTGTTCTAAAAATGTGTTAGAATTCTAAAAGCCATTATGAAAACTGAAGTTTCTATAGTGCTTGGGTAGATGAATACTAGATAAACAATTGAAACTGAATTGTAATCACAGAGAAAATGCAAAAATAATTAATGTGTTATGGTTGCATGTTCAAGTAATTTTTGTTTTTCTAACTTTTAAGTTTAGCACAATTTTAGTCACTGCTGTTTGTATATTGCCATGTATAATTAAAAGAATAAACAAAACTCAATCTGTATATGTATATGATGATGTGCAGACATATAGGGTTTTATTTACAGTTTGAATTTAATGTGAGCATAAAATAACTGGGAAAACTGTTGTGATACATTTTGTCTTTTAGGGTAAATGTACCTCTTTTTACTACTTCTGGGTTTTTTTATATATATATGTACATATAAGCTGGTGGCTCATGGCTTAGACAGGCATACTCTTCACTGGGTAAAAAACTGGCTAGTTGGCTGAGCCCAGAGAGTTGGGGTCAATGGAGTTAAATCCAGTTGGCATCCGGTCACAAGCGGTGTCCCTCAGGGCTCAGTTTTGGGCCCAGTTTTGTTTAGTATCTTTATCAATGATCTGAATGAGGGGATTGAGTGCACCCTCAGCAAGTTTGCAGATGACACCAAATTGGGCAGGAGAGTGTCGATCTGCTCGAGGGGTGGGCTCTGCAGAGGGATCTAGACAGGCTGGATTGATGGGCCAAGGCCAATTGCACAAGGTTTAACAAGGCCAGGTGCTGGGTCCTGCACTTGGATTACAATAACCACAATGCAATGCTATAGGCTTGGGAAAGAGTGGCTGGAGAGCTGCCTGGCAGAAAAGGACCTGGGGGTACTGGTTGACAGCCAGATGAATATGAGGCCGCAGTGAGCCCAGGTGGCCAAGAGGGCCAACAGCATCCTGGCTTGTATCGGAAATGGTGCGGCCAGCAGGAGTAGGGAAGTGATCGTGCCCCTGCATTCCGCACTGGTGAGGCCGCCCCTAGAGTCCTGTGTTCAGTTTTGGGCCTCTCACTACAAGAAGGATATTGAGTTGCTGGAGTGTGTCTAGAGAAGTGGAACAAAGCTGGTGAGGGGTCTGGAGCACAAGTCTGATGAGGAGCGGCTGAGGGAACTGGGGTTGTTTAGTCTGGAGAAGAGGAGGCTGAGGGGAGACCTTATCACCCTCTACAACTGCCTGACAGGAGGGGGTAGTAAGGTGGGTGTTGGTCTCTTCTCCCAGGTAACAAGTGAAAGGACAAGAGGAAATGTCCTCAAGTTGCACCAGGGGAGATTTAGGTTGAACATGAAGAAAAATTTCTTCACCAAAAGGGTTGTTAAGCATTGGAACGGGCTGTCCAGGGAAATGGTCAAGTCCCTATCCCTGGAGGTATTTAGCAGACAGGCAGACGAGGTGCTTAGGGACATGGTTTAGTGGTGGGATGGCAGGGTTAGGTCAACGGTTGGACTTGATGATCTTAAAGGTCTTTTCCAACCTAAGTGATTCTATGATTCTATATAAAATTGATATTTTGAATTGCTAAGTGGTTATAAAAGTAGATGGTAAAAAAGAAAGATTTTTTTGTTTGGATGGCCCTGAAAGTAGTTAAAGATATTGATGGAATGATATACAGTCTTAATAGTCTTTATTTAATTATGAAGACTAATAAAATTTTACTATAGAGCAAAAGACATTGTTGCCTGATTTCTTATAGCACTCTGACTTGATTTTTGTGGCTTGATAGAAAACTAGTTGTCCAAATAATTTATAAATGTTAGATTTATAAATTGAAAAAATTATGTAGGCACTATATACGTATGCACAAATGTATGTGAAGTATGACATAAAATATACAGAAATACATTTTGTTTTAAAATGTTCTATGCATATTAGTAAATTTAATTACTTGCTTGTGTTAACTCTGCTGCGATTTTCATGTGGAGTTGTAATTCAGGGTTTTCAATCAGCTCCTTAACTCCAGGGCCAACTGCCAGATCAGTGAAGTTAAATGGTTTCTTTTTACAAAGGTATTGACAGTGGCAGGTCTCAGTAAACTGTAACTGTTCTCTAGGCATTGTTTATATTTTGAAAGGAAAGTCTGAGCAAACAACTTAGAGTTAATTGCTGTAAAAATTCTTACTTCCGTGGTTATTACGCAGAGTTCTTGTTAATTGTTTAAATACTTGAAATGCTTTCCTACCTTCACATGGAACTCAGCACATTTTCAAAGTAGTGCTTTCAGGCTCTTGGGAGATTTGAAAAAAAATGTTATTGTATTTAGCAAAATCAAATAATGTTTTCCAGATTGGAGCTCAGTTACACGTTCAGATTGTTGTACTTGCTGTCAGGTGATTGTGAACAAAGTACAGGCTAAATATATCAGCAGGTGGTTACTGTTCTTACAGATTCAAGTTAAAAAAAAAAAAAGTACATAAACACTAAATAAATTAAATTTTTGTACTGGATGCAGGTGCCCAGGCACTGGCAGTGGGAGGCTGCAGGGCGGCCTCTGAGGAGAGGCCGGGGCTGCCCTGTGCCAGCCATGACCGGTTCCAGCCGGCTCCAACCCGCCCAGCCCAGGGCACGGCTGAGCCCTGCGGCCAAGATGGCGGCACCTCTGGGAAAGCGTTTTTAAGAAAAGGGAAAAACACTGTGCAGCAGTTGAGAGAGAGAGAGGGAGGAGTGAGGAAAGAAATGTGAGAAACAACCCTGCAACCACCAAGGTCAGTGAAGAAGGAGGTGGTGCTCCAAGGGAAGGAGCCAAAACAAAACCAACCAAACAAACAAAAAAGAAAACCACCCACTCCCCTCCCTAAATAAAAACCTCAGCTACCTCAAAACCGTGTGCTTGAGGTTGACTGTAGCCCTTAGCTCATCACATAATCCAGCTATATAAAGATGTGTAAAGAAATGATAGTGCTTCTTTGTATTCTTAAAGGTGAAAGCTGCTTTTGTTACCGGTAGATGGAAGACTTCTGAAAATGAAATCTCTCTTTTGTTCCAGTCATTGCAAAATTTGCCTTTACTTATAAATTTTGTTGTACATGGGCTTTCCTTTGCAAAGCTGCTCTTTGTATAAGTGCAAAAGCATCAATCAGCAGGTTTTCTGTGTCATTTAGTTGGTTTCATCCACAGTTTAAGGGTCCAAATTTTTGCCATGGGACATGTGATTCTGCCCCTCTACTCTGCCCTGGTGAGACCTCACCTGGAGCCCTGTGTCCAGCTCTGGAGCCCTCAGCACAAGAAGGACATGGACCTGTTGGAGCGGGTCCAGAGGAGGGCTACTAAAATGATCCGAGGGCTGGAACACCTCTCCTGTGAGGACAGACTGAGAGAGTTGGGGTTGTTCAGTCTGGAGAAGAGAAGGATGTGGGGAGACCTGATTGCAGCCTTTCAGTACTTAAAGGGGGCCTATAGGAAAGATGGGGAAAATTTTTTAGTAGGGCCAGCTGTGACAGGACAAGGGGTAATGGTTTTAAACTGAAGCAGGGTAGGTTTAGACTGGATATAAGGAGGAAATTCTTTACAATGAGGGTGATGAAACACTGGAACAGGTTGCCCAGAGAGGTAGTGGAAGCCCCATCCCTGGGAACATTCAAGACCCAGGTTGGATGGGGCACTGAGCAACCTGATCTAGTTAGTGGTGTCCCTGTTCACTGCAGGGGGGTTGGACTAGATGACCTCTAGGGGTCCCTTCCAACCCAAAACATTCTATGATTCTATGTCCATTACCAGGCAACATGGTGGTTTACTTTGTCTTCCTGATGTCTGTGGAGTTGTGGGGGTAGTTTCTTTTGGGATTTGTTTTATTATTTTGGCATGTTTCTTATTTGCCAAGTCTGTGTTCTGGCATGGTGTATTTTATCTTCCTTGAGAATGCTTTTCACATACTTTTTAATCATCCTTTTTGAAAACTTTTAATTCATCTGTTTTAATTACGTGGCACTTCCTTTCACTTTAACTCAAACACTGTATTCTAAGTGAAACCTCATACTGTTTTGAACAGGACTTAGCCAGGTAGAAGTTATCAGCCATACTCATCATGAGACATTCACGTATTTGAGACAGGTTGAGAACCTCACATATGGCTTCAGTTATAGTGTACAAAAAGCCTTCTGATGAAAACTACTGTGACCTTTTCTTTTAAATAATTATGCTAGTAAGAAAGATTTGAGTGAGCCTACATGGCTTGTAATGTTCCAGAAGGAAATGGGAAAATTCCTCGTTCAAGTCTTTCGTCTGTGTTTATTCTTTTTGAAGATTACCTGGAAATACATATAATATGCAGGCTTTTATTTGGAACAGAGTATTTCATTGTAAAGGACCATTTCTGTCCCTTATTGAATGGGAAGGCAAATATTTGGGGCATTTAAAAAAAAAAAAAAAAAGAAAAAAAGAAAAAAATGTCTGTTACAGAGTGACTTCTTGGTACTTAAATATCTTCAACTCTGCAGAAGTACTGCTACATACTGGAGAAATGCAGATAGTAATGAACTAAATAGATTGCTTGAGAGAGTTGTGGAAAGGTCTAAGCAAAAGCCAAGACTGAGGAATTATAGGAATTACATTCTTCTTCCTTTTCAGAATTGTGGTGTGATTTGGACTAAGGAAGAAATGATACCAAATTATCTATCCTAGTTTTGCCTATAAATGGGACTATCCCTTCTTAACAAAGCCAGTTTTACTGCTATTGTTCCTCCATGTCAGTTAATGACTACTAACCTTTTAGAGGGCAAAAGTACAATAAAATAGAAAGACAAATAAGCAAGATTTGATGGAGTAGTTTCTTCAATACAGGGTAATCACTAATTCACATCTATTGTTCACCTTTTGTAGAAAGTATAAAATGCTTCTTTCACATTACAGTTTTATAAGGGATGTTTTAAATCTCTGTGCTTGATTTCTTAGCTTATAGCACTTGGATCATTTACAGGTTTTCTGTTTTTTAATAGGTTGAATCTACGCAAAGTATGATTCGGATTTTGGGCCTTTCAGCTACATTACCCAATTATCTTGATGTTGCTACATTTCTGCACGTCAATCCCTGCATTGGACTATTCTACTTTGATGGCCGTTTCCGACCTGTACCGCTAGGGCAAACCTTTATAGGAATTAAGACAACCAATAAGGTAAAGAATCATGAATGCCAAAGAAAGGGTTGCTGTTTGTTTTGATCATACTTCACATATGTACGTGTAGGGGATACTGGGGGTTTTTTTATGCTACAGGTGTTTTATGAAGCATACTTTCTTCTGTATAAAGATATACATAATTGAAAAGTGCTATAAGAATCACATTTCATCAGTTTACAGTACTTGTAAATAGGCCTTATTGCAATTGGATACAATGGTACCTAGTTTTGCATTGCCTCCACTTCGCTACTGTTTTGCTTGACTAAGGAGAAATCATCACCCCCAGCCGCAGGGTCACTGTAGCAGCTTTTTATTCTGCCCTTCTCCTTTCACTTTCCCATTTTACTAGAAACAGTGGTGTTTCTTTGGCTATAAGGATGCATGAGGAATGTTGTAAGGAAAATATTATATATATTAATATAACATGCGTTAATGCTAGTTGGATATAAGTTATTGATTAAAACCTTAGCACACTAAGCCATTAAATACCATATGTGCACATCTGATAGAAAACACATTAAAGTAGTCCCTAAATAAGCTTCTTTACTCTTTGTGCTCTTGTCCATTTTGGGAAGCATTAAGGCTGCCATCAGGTATAATAGTCTCATTAAAAATCATAAGTGCAGTGACACTTGAGATGTAAATTATAATTCTTGTTTTGATACAGGAATTAACACAAACAGTTTCCCATAAGATTTCCTATGCATCTCACTAGCTGATATTTAAAAACCAAAACATTTTAATGAAGTTATTTTCATAGCTTAATCAATAATAGCTTTTTTTTTTTCTTTTTTGTAAAAATGGACATTGCCTTTCTTACTAGGGTATTTAAATAGTTCATTCCATCTGTAGTGCAGGAAGGAAACTTATCTTACAACTGTAGGGAGCCATTTCAAGTCTATACACACAAGAATGGTTTACCATATGGTGCTTACCATGATTTGCATATTTTAACCTTCATTAATTGTTTCAAGTGCCTTCACTGTTATTTGCTGTTGCTTTTCTTTAATCTTTTCCTGATACTTGATTTGAATACATAGTTTATTTCCACCGTATAGTAAGAGAAAAGGAAAGACTCAATTTCTTCATACTGACTTTAGAACACATTTGTGATTTAAAAATCAAAGAAATATTGAAATTATCCTATAAAGTTTGAAATTATTAAAAAAAAAACCCAGTAAGTTTTCTAAAAAAACCCATGAGGACATGAGGAAATATTGGGAGGTAGTAGTTGTTCTGAAATACAGGTACTGAGTAGACAAAGACAACTGTTTTGGTAATAACTCAGCCAAGAGTTTGTCATTTCAGAGAGTAAAACATGTTTTGCAGTCAATACTCTATATAGGGAATGAAAAATATTAAGCCTCTTTGAGAAAGGATTCTATTCAGGATAATGCTAATATTAAAGCTGCCAAATTATTGCCGATACCAACATCCTTCTGCTCTACAAGAGAGGAGGAAAGCAATGTAAGAACCGCCAGAATCACAAGCAGTTCTTGCAGAACATCAGCAAGCACAATAAATGCTATGTATATAATCCACACTGATGAGTTGCAACGAGATAGAAGGCTGTTACTTTATTTTAGGTAGATGCTTTCTGACATTGTTCATCCAAAAAAACCTCCCAAAAAATTTGAAACTGATTAGTGATTTGCTGAATCACGTGCAAACTGTAGGCAAGCTTTCAAAGACAAGGGCAGCATGGTGTATTTATTATGCATAGAAGTTAGCCAGGAAAGGTCTTAAAACTCTGTACACTGAAACTCTTAGAGCATATGGAACCAAGACTAAAGTTTGGCTTCTTTACCTGGAGGTCTGTTAATGTCAGATATTTTTCTTTAATGTCAGTTATTTTTCTTTATGCATGTTTTCCTCTTTAGGTATAAATGCAAAGAATACATAAAGTTGCATTTGTATGTATGTGTGTGTGTGTATATATATATGTCCACATTTATATTTATCCACTGCCTATATACATTTCTCCGTAATGATTTTCACTCGGTATTATTTGAAAAAATAATTAAAATGCTAACGTCTCATTTTCAGAGTAATTAGACGGGCTACTTGTCTCTTGCACACATGTCCATATTGTCTCATCTTTTTATTACTATGCTTGTATGATGCCAAATACGAGCATTCTCTTCTTCTTCTAAAGCTGTTTTAAAGCTATGGTTTTCAACTTTCAGCTATTCTAGATAACTCCAAGTACTAAATTTCCATTTTAGAATTCTTACATGCTTTGCTCTTCTAAAGCATTTCT
This sequence comes from Gorsachius magnificus, assembly GCA_034008185.1. Lineage (NCBI taxonomy): Eukaryota > Metazoa > Chordata > Aves > Pelecaniformes > Ardeidae > Gorsachius > Gorsachius magnificus. The sequence goes on from CM067083.1 coordinate 79,801,733, forward strand.
TTGTGTCAAAAAATTTGGTCTTCTTTCCACCCATGAATGCACAAAGAATGGAGTGATTGTTCTGGTTTTGAACTTCATTTATTTATTTTGATTTGTCACAGCCTTAATACTGAGATGCATTCGAGTAGGTACATGCTACTTATATTGTGATACATTAAAGAAATTGGGGAGAAAAAAAAAAATCTTTAGAGTAGCTTGAAGAATACTTTTTCAGCTTAACTGAACTCTTTATTTTGGAACCTTCCTGAAACATTTTATTTATCCATAATTGGAAACTCTGTACACGGTACTCCCACTGTTCCCTGTGCATGAACCAACTATGAAGAAATTTCTATGTCAAAAAAGCTGACAATCAGTAATTTCCTGGGTATGTATATCTGCAATGTAAAAACTATTTGTATAGTACCAAATGGAAAGAATTAATGTTAGATAAGATGATATATTAAATGGTCAATATCCTGTAGAAGTAAGATTCCTTAATATGAAAAAGAAATATTAAAGAATAGAACTGGGTTAGGTCTCTTTCATCATTAAAAAAACCCAACGTCATGTAATAAGTTTTCTATCCACTGCCCTTACTTGTATTTTATCTACTTATTTTCATGTTCTATTTATGAATTTAAGAATACCAAAAACATATTCTTAGGAATGGGAATCAGTATATTATCAATTTAACTGCATAATAACTTTTTTCCCATGGGTCCCTGTAAATTGTTTGATATGTAGAAAATATATAAAGATATAAATGCTTTTTATATGAGGTATGATGTTTGTTTTTCAGGTGCAGCAGCTGAATCATATGGATGAAGTGTGTTATGAAAATGTGCTGAAGCAAATAATGGCTGGACACCAGGTATTTATTTTTTGTTTCAGTTAGCATTCAGAACACGTATCAAGAAATTAGACTTGATCATCATAATGATGTATTAAGAAATATTTTTAATTTTATTATTTATTATTAATTTTGAGATTTGTCACTTCAGTGGTCATCTCTAATCTTGAAAACACTTTATAGAAACAGCATGCAGGAAAATCTAAACTGGCTGAAAATGTTAGTTCCTAGCTAGGGTGAAAATTCCTGCTACTTTCTATATCCCTTAAAGTAATTAATGTATATTTATATCACTTTTTTAAAATGACAAGGCAAAGTAGGTCAGTACTTTAGAGACCTTAGACTTAGGTACAATTAATGATTAAGAAAAGAAAAAAATATAGCATGTAGTTATTCTTCTTAGCCTTTCCCATATCTTTCAAGTTCTAGCATCTCCTGTTAGAGATGAGGGATGAGAATTATGCAGAGTGTTCAAGGCATGGTGCACAAGAGCTCAGCATCTGTCATTTGAAATATCCTGGGGTTTGTGTTTTTGCCTTCTTTTTAAATGAAGTAATCCATCATTTTGCTTTACAACAGAGGTTTCTGCAGTGAATTTTCAAGTTTGATATTCCCCTCCACTAAGATGGTGGGCTTACCTCATTTGCCTGAATGGTTTATCATTCTGTTATTGTTGTGCTCCTGAATCACCCACACACGACGTCTTGTTTTTGCACGTACAGCAGCATGAGCAGCAGTAGTTGCAGCAGGTATGGCACTTGTTCAGAGCAGGGACAAAGCTAGTGCAATGTGATCCTTGAAGAGGCTTTTCACTAAATTACATCTATAGAAAACTCTTTCCCACACAGTCACACTAAGAATTGCACATTTTCCCTTTTTCACAGAAAATTCAGATTGCAGTCTTTTTTAAAGAGAAACAGTTGATTTATGACTTGGGGGGAAAAAATATTTCAGTAACAGCTTCTTAGTCCTCCTGCTCCCCCTGGTTTAACACCATTCTTCCACTTATATTCTCTTGTTCATACCAGTTACTGTTGTTACGTTCAGAAAACTTTCATGAAGATTACATATGGAAATGCTGATGTTTTCCTGAGTAAAGACAGTTAAGAAATTTAATTGGCAGTACCAAAGGAACTTTAGTTTTTTCTCCTCATTGTCAATTATGCACATACCTTACCAAATTCCTAATACTGAGGTACATTTAGTTGTTTATCTTTCATTTCTGTTATGATTTTGTGTATTTTTCACTTGCTGTAGATAAACCTACAAGCAGCAGACTTTTTAAATCAGTATGTCTAAATAAGTAACATGTCTTGGATTGGAAGTGAAAGTTGCATACTGCTCCAGTGTATTTATTTCACCTTTCTTCCCCTCTCTTTTCTTCACACTGAAGAAAAAACTGTCTACAAACACATATAATATTATTTGAAAAATTCAAGTACAGTAAGTTGTTTAATTCCAGCAGGAGATATTTTTGTAACTTTCCTTGAGAATAGTTTTAGTTCCTGTACTAGCAGTTGAATGCATGAGTGTTTTGGTTTAAGGCATGACCTACAGCTGAAAGAGGTCAAGTGGAAGACTGTGGACTACTATATGTTACAGTTTCAGCAGCTGACACTATTGCTGATCTCAGTTTCTGAAAATTATATTTCAAACCAACAGCCAAACAAGGAGTGTTTTTTTCAGACAAAGCAGAAGTTGGTTTCCCCTGCTATATAAATGTTGCTTTGGTTTCAGAATGCTTTGGTTAATTAGATTCAAGTGATTGTAAATCAGAGAATGGCAGGGGTTGGAAGGAAGCTCCAGAGATCATCTAGTCCAACCCCCCTGCTAAAGCAGGTTAACCTAGAGCAGGTTGCAAAATGTTAAGAATTTTCTTTGCTTAAAAATATTTGTTCTGCCATGTTGCAGAACTCCCCTAAATAAACGTCTAAATGCCAACCAGTTACACTGGACTTTTCTTCAGAGTATTTTAAACATACTGGTTTTGATACGTATGAACAAACTTATGAAACATACCCTGAAATGATTGATAATACAGACACTGATATACAGTCTTCAACAATGCAGAATCAAGCATGCCAGCTCATTGTATAATGCAGTTAATTATAGTAGGTAGTATTGTACCACATACTAAAAATTAGGGATTTTTCCTTTTAATGAGTATGCTATGAGAAATGATCTATCTAATCATTAAACCAGCTGCAGATGTTAAAAAGCAGTGCAAAAAAAAAGGTCGTGTAGATCTATCTACATTGAAATGCCTGCCCTGTAGTGAAAGATTAATATTATGAGTGAATATGATGAATACTATGCTAGCAAGGTTTTCGTTAGTGGCTTTTCACAGTTTTGTGAATAGCCTTTGATCTTCAAAAGTTATCACCTTCTTCTGATTTTCTTAGTTTTTAGAAATCCATTGTCTTGTGTCCTGTCCATATTCGCCATAGTCTGTTTCCATCATGCTGTTACCTTTCTTAGCTTGTGTTATCCTTGAAACTTGTGTTATTTACATTCTATGCATGTAAAGTTTTTTGCTTTTTAACAAAGCTGTGGTTATTTCTAAATATACTTCTTAGAAAGATATATTCACACTTTCCCCCCCAATACTTTGGGAAAAATTGCCATAGCAGTTATATATCTGTATGGAATTCAGGAAATGGTTGGAATTTTATAACTATTAAGGCAGTAATGTGTGTGACAGACACAGATCTCATTAGCAGGGCTCCAGAGACCCAGAAAATCTACCTGTTCTGTTTTATACTGAAGCACAAGAAAGAAATACCAGAATCAGAGAAAGACACTTCCCCTTCCCTATGAGTTTATGTACACCTTCCTGCGGCCATCAAACTTTTGCAATGTTGTCTCTCTTAAGATTCTTTACTAGAGTCTTTGGAGTGTCTTAATAAATTAAATTCAACATTGTTTGTTTATCTACTGTTCTGTTAACTCATTTTCAAAGAATTCTACCATGCCAGAACTGAACAATTTACTCTTATGGAATTCATGCTGATGTGTCCCTGTCATATTGTTGTGTGATGCTTGGCTGAAGTTATATGTTCATGTGTTTTAATAGAGGTACATGTGTTTCCATTTTTTAAGATTAAGGCTGGTAGGAGGTAGTTGCATTCTACAGGCATGTGTTTTGACAGATGGAGAGAAGCTTTTTGTGTTGATTTTTCAACAGTCATCCTCTGCAAGACTTCAAGCTCTTCCTGGCTACTGGGAAATTAAGAGTTGGTGATTCAGCCTTTAATTTTGATCCATCTGCTCAAACTAATGAGATATCTCATTTGTAGGCTTCACTTTGAATTACCAAATGCAACTGAAGCTATAACATTTGTCTTATGGCACAATTCTCCTCTTGTTTAACTTGAGGAATGATAAATGATAGATGGCTTGCCCTACTGAGTTTTCTAGGGGTTTTGTTATAGTAACTTTTTATCACGACTGAAGAAGTAAGATCAGAAAATGTTCCAAAAGTTTCCAGGTGCTTTTTAAGCCAGTGTGCTCTTTTTGTAGGATTGCTAACAATGTAGATCTTCTTTAGGAGGTTTCTCTGTCAGATCCTACCTCTTAATACTGCTTTAAGTGAGAATCTCCAGTGCTGTTAAGTCTGCTTTCCTGAGACTGTCCTTCTGTGCTCGGTATTAGCTGGCAAATATTTGTTTTCATGTTGTACTTTGAATTTACTATGTTCTTATATTATCTGAAAAGATGTTAGATCCTCTTGGACTGATTTGCACTTTGGGGTTTTATTTCTACCTCTTAATAAACCAAAGATTATTTAGACAAAGGAAAAAAAAAAACAAAACAAAACTGAAATTGCACACCATTCATCAGAGAATATGACCCCACGCTCAGTTGTAGGTAGAGTATTTTTGCCAGCATTTATCTTCTGGGATACTGTTCCCTTGAAGACTGGGTGAAGGCTCAGTCTCCAAAAATTATCATTCCCTCAAAGGGATTACAGCTGTCTCTTGTCAGGCAGTCACCAATAGTGGGCCATGTGCATGAACAGCATTAATTCAGCTACAGAGTTGAAAAAGCTTCTTCACAGCCCTGTGAGAAGGGCATCTAATGGAGACAAGTCTGAGGAGCAGGTTGCACCTTTCTGAGGCAGCCCATAGAGAACCGTGCGAGATCAGCAAAAACAGTGACTGAAGACCATATGTATCAACATCATTTCTATAATAAATTGAAACATTACATTATTAGCTATTTTAGTTCAATAGAGATCATACTGTCTTTCTCTTCACAATATATGAGGGGGAAAGCACCCTTGTCATGTTGTGCTTTGAGTAATAACATAGTACTTTTAGGAGTTTTGAGAAGTTACAGTATTTTTAAGGGTTTTTTCTTCCCTCTAAACATATGTAAATTTTAACTTTACGTTAAATTCCTTTATCTAAAAAATATGGAGCTGTTGCTCTTTACCAAGTTTCAGTTGCTTAAGTTAGTATCCTAGAGAATTAACTCTGACTCTGACCATCGCTGCTGTTATATAGATTCACATCCATTATACCTCCTGCTGTTGCTGATCTTTTGCTGTTTTATCCCAGTACCTTGGTTACCAAGAAATGATCATGTTTCTCTCATTGTCCCCATCACCTCTTAAATACTTTTGCTGTTATGAATTTGTCAGAACCTTACCATTTGCTATCTTTTTTATTTTTCTTTTGTGGTCTGAACATTCTTTCTTAGTTAAAAAAAACGTAAAAACCTGAAATTGCATAAGTTTTCTTGGGATCTTGTTAATTACTTGCATTATGAAGTAGGAGGAGAGTTGCTGAAGTTCTTTGAAAGCTTTCAGAGGAAGTAATTCCTCAAACTGCACTCGTAAAACTCTCTTGGTTTTGCCACGTTCCCCAGACTACTCATCTGTTTCTGCAACCTTTTATTATTTTTTTTCTCATAGCTAATTCTCTTTGATATTACTTAAACCTTCAACAGAAGTCCTGTGTTCTCTTTGCCCTTGGTGTTGTTTCAGCAGGTCTCCCATATTTACTCTCTACACCTTACTTTCCTCTCTGGTTTTTTTTTTCTGACCTGCAGTACTCTGTTATTCTGCTTGTCTTCAGCCACAGGTATCGAAAGTTTCAGTCCTGGTTCCTTACCCAATGCACTTCACTTGTTCGCCAATTTGGCTGTTTATTACAGTTTTCAACTTGGAATGCCTTTGGCATTCTCATGTCTTCTGAAACCTCTTTTCCTTTTTAAGACAATGAATGTTTCTGTTTTCCCACTGCTTTTGAGAGTTTTCCATGTACCTCCAAGATGACATGCTGTCTGTTTTAACTGTTCTTCCACTAGCTCTGGTACTCAAGGAAACCTCCTGAAAGTTCATTTTCTCACTGAGCTTGGTATTCTCAGTTCATAGCAAAAACCTGACTGTTCAGTGGAAGTTCTGACATCTTTCTGTAGTTCTCATTGCCCTTGCTGTCTGTGCAGGCATTGAGGCTCAAGGTGTCAGTACTTAAATACTGAGGAGACATCATGGCTTTACAGGAAGTGATTACTGTAAGCAAGGAAGAGCTTTTTCTGGTTGCCAAAGATGCTGGGTTGTCTGTTGCAAAGAACCTAGATTTTTGAAACATTCAATAGGTGTTGAAAGCCTCACCACAATATCCAAAAGCAAATGCAGTAGTAGTATTCCGACGTACTTAGCAACAACTCCAGTTAACTTGAGTGGAGCAGGCTTTAGAAACTGTATAGCAGTGGAGATATGGAAACCTTTTTAGAATTCATATGCTGGAAATCTACTACTGGGACTAAAAATGTAGAGGAAAACTGCTTAAAACAATGAACACCTTATACAAACCATACATTCTCAATGATGCCCTATGAATGGTGATTTCAGACTGCCCATTTTGTGCTTAGTTCAGTTCAGTTTTCTTAACAACCTTTTGAAGAAAAGTGCTTTTTCAAGTATCTTGTTACTTTCTGAGCTTTTGCTCTTCTGATTTGAACCAGTTTCTTAGGTTTAGCTGAGTTCTTCTGTCTCACCATTTTGCTTCTGCGATATTTTCTCAACTGTACCTGATATACCTATGACAAGCTTTACCTTTTATCCTTTACAATGAAATTTGGATTATTTTTTTTTTAATGTGCAGAATACTGCAATGTATACTTGCTGCATTTTTAATTAGTCTATGCATTGGGTGTTTAGTATGCAGTTTTCTGGAGGTCAAGCTTGCTTTATTAATTAGAATTTATGTACTTAATTAAAATGTTCTGTACCACTGTTCTGCATTTAGTTCATTAGAAGTAACATTGAGATCGTATATATTTTTAATATATTTTTTATGGAATTGGAATAATTTCTTGGGTTCATGAAAGGCAGGTTCTGGTTGACCAACCTGATTTCCTTCTGTGACCGGGTGACCTGCCTGGTAGATGAGGGAAAGGCTGTGGTTGTTATCCTGGACTTTAGTAAAGCATTTGAGAGTGTCTCCCACAGCATTCTCCTAGAGAAGCTGGCAGCTCATGGCTTAGACAGGTGTGCTCTTTGCTGGCTAAAAAACTGGCTGGATGGCCAAGCCCAGAGGGTTGTGGTCAACAGAGTTAAATCCAGTTGGCATCCAGTCACAGGCGGTGTCCCCCAGGGCTCATTTCTGGGGCCAGTTCTGTTTACTGTCTTTATCAATGATGTGGATGAGGGGATTGAGTGCACCCTCAGCAAGTTTGCAGATGACACCAAATTGAGCAGGGGAGTTGATCTGCTCAAGGTGGGGAGGGCTCTGCAGAGGGATTTGGACAGGCTGGATCAATGGGCTGTGGCCAGTTGTATAAGGTTTAACAAGGCCAAGTACCGGGTCCTGCACTTGGGTCACAACAACCCCATGCAATGCTACAGGCTTGGGGAAGAGTGGCTGGAAAGATGCTGGCAGAGAGGGATCTGGGCATGCTGGTTGACAGTTGGCTAAACATGAGCCTGCAGTGTGCCCAGGTGGCCAAGAGGGCCAACAGCATCCTGGCTTGTATCAGGAATAGTGTGGCCAGCAGGAATAGGGCACAAGTAGATTGTGCCCCTGTACTCAGCGCTAGTGAGGCCGCACCTTGAATACTGTGTTCAGTTCTGGGCCCCTCACTACAAGAAGGACATTGAGGTGCTGGAGCATATCCAGAGAAGGGCAGCAAATCTGGTGAGGGGTCTGGAGCACAAGTCTTAATGAGGATTGGCTGAGAGAACTGGGGTTGTTTAGGCTGGAGAAGAAGAGGCTGAGGGGAGGGAGACCATATCGCTCTCTACAACTACCTGAAAGGAGGTTGTAGTGAAGTGAGTGTTGGTCTCTTCTCCCAGGTAACGGGCAACAAGATGAGAGGAAATGACCTCAAGTTGCATCAAGGGAGGTCTTGATTGGATATTAGGAAAAATTTCTTGAGAGAGGTGGTGGAGTCACCATCCTTGGAGGTGTTCAAAAATCGTGTAGACATGGCACTTTGGGACATGGATTAATAGGCATGGTAGTGTTGGGTTGATGGTTGGACTTGATGATCTTGGAGGTCTTTTCCAACCTTAATGATTCTGTGATTCTATGATTCTAAGTATCACCTTGCACAGATTTTTAATACTTTTTCAAATCAGGATTTTTGATGTTACAGATAAGAAACAGATTATGCTTGAATTTATACAGTCAAAACTGATTCTGTGCTATATATTACACCTGAAGCATTCACTTTGTCTGTAATTGTGCTCTATTTACAATAACTGACTTGAACTTTGCAGTACTAAGAAGTGTCATCTTGTTTTTCTTACAACACTATCATAAACCAAAAAGAAACACTGAGTAGTTATATTAAATCTATTATATTAAATTGTCAGAAGTTAATTTGACAGGTATTAATTTCATCTGTAAAAATGATGGATTAAATTTCTTTAATTATCAGTTTTCCAGATGTTATTTGGTTGCAGAAGCTGTGTGAAGATAAAAGTTTAATAAGCTTAGTTACTGCAACTGTTGACAATGTTTTTATAGCTGTGTCACAAGATAAGATTTAATAAACCAGTATTTTCTTCAGAGAGGTCTCTCTGGAACTTAGTACCTTGAGAATTAAGCTTGTCCTAGTATTTTTCCTGGGTGAAGTAGTGTTTATAGCACACCTTGGACAGATAACTCTGAAAAGTTACTTGTTTTGTTAAAATGTATACTTTATCTAGGTTGTATATTTCTTGACTTCTGTCTTATAGCCTAAAGAGTTTATTGTAGTCTTGATTTTTTGTAACTCTGTATCTATGCAGATTACTTCTACTTCATCATGTGGTGTAGCTTATTTGCATATATATGTCTATATATTGCTTTTATATTTATATATATGCACACATGTATGTGAATACATTAAAATACACTATCTAGGTTGTATATTTCTTGACTTCTGTCTTATAGCCTAAAGAGTTTATACACACATGCAGAAGGTAAAGTGGTCTGGCAGGATTATGGCTGATCATTTTAGATGTTATTTCTGTGTCAGCTGATTAAGTGAAGACCTTAATACTTTGGATAGTTTTCTGTAGAATATCTTTTGCAGTTTTTGCACGATTAGAGCCCGTATGGTTTCTTTAACAAATCATGGACAAACTAATTCAGTGATGGTGCACTAATTTTATGTTCTGCATCTTCATCATTTATTTATGCACTTAATTTCCACAATAACTGCCTTTTGCATTTTTAAGGATATAATAGTTAATGTAATCTTATGCCTGAATAAATGAAACTTTGTATCTTACTTTAATTAAAAATACTATATTAATGTGCTGTGTGTAAGACATGCTTAAAAAATGTATACCAGATGTTTCACGTTATTGTCAAATGATACGTATATACTATTTTCCTCTGTATTTTCTGGTCAAACCTGTTTGACTTTAAACATTTAATACCTTGTCAGGTGTCTATAGGAACAGCTGAGGAAATAGCTGGAAATGGATGCATATAATGCATATTATGTATATAATAACCCATTATTCTTCAACTAGGTAGCCTTCTAAATGTTTGTGTGCTATATTTCTGTGCCTTATGCTAATTTTGTTATACATGTTTGTATAGTAGCTTGTCTGTGTATGTGTACTTAGGTGTTCACAATGAATTTATGTAGACCTGAAGCACCAATTTAATATCTTTCCATTAATTATGAGTTCACGAGGTGTTCAGTTTTATGTCTGTAGACTTGCACAGCTACACAATAATGTCAGTGTTGGTAATAGAACTGTTTAAGGTAGCGAGTGCTACTATTTAGAACGATTATTCTTTTGATATTATGAATGTACATTGAATCTTTTAAGACTAAAAATCAAGTTTAATTCCAAATGAGTAACTTCTCATAGGCTAAAATTATATTTAAATGAAATAATAAATAGTTACATCTTGAGCCAGTTGGCCTTTTGTGGATGACCTAAGTATTATGTATGGATGTACGGCTTACAAGTTAGTTAAAGTCAGCTTGACCAGTCTTGCAGCTTAATGCAATGAGTTTTACTAGCTCTTTGCTAAAAGCTGTTTTCAGACATGGGACTGGAAACCATTAGTGGTCTAGAAGATTTTGGGAAGTAAAGGTTCTGGATCCCTGTCAGCTTCATATTCTTCTTCAGTAAGAATTTAATGGCAAGGATAAACAATACTCCAGAAGATATGTTGAGGATTGTCAGTGGTCCAAAGCTTTTGAAATTTCTTGCTCTGTAGCCCTGAAAGTAACAGATCTGTGTGCTTAGTTGAAGGTAATAGATAGTATCAACTACTCAACTCCCTGGTTATTGTCAAAACTTCTGTAAATTATTCAAAATGTAACAAGATAACTACTGTCCACTAAGACTTTATGCTATCACAGACTTTTCAACAGATGTTACCAGAGAATCCAGTAGTAATGTCATTAGTGGGTTTTAATGTGAAATGTGCAGTAATATAGGATGCTATAGAAAATTAGTTATTTTGAGGAATCCATAAGGACGGATAATAAATATTCTTTATTAAGACACTGAGATGAATCAGGAAATTCCTTTTGACTTTATACTTCTATTCACTTTCCGGAGTATGAGATTTCTCACATACTTAGTGCTGTGGCATTGATAGTTTTCTTTGTTGTTACTGAGGACATGACTCCAGCGTATGTTACATTTGTACACTCTCATGTATTTAATCTTGAGGTATTTGTAATATTCTTATTTAGGAGAGGATATCTTGAGAAGGGCTAGGTGTATAAGGTGTGTGTTTATGAGGGACATTCTGATTGTTTTAGCACAGTTTACTATTGTTTGCAAACTATTGCATCATATAAATTCTTCATAACTTTATAAAGTTTCATATTAAAAACATTGCTTATACTTCAAGGCAGTTCATCACTTTTCAGATGATGTAGAAAAACCCATTGATTAGGAGCAAAAAAAGCTTCTGGATAAAGGTCTGTGCTTTTCAATCAGTACTGATAAGAAATAAGCTAGAAAACCTGACTGTTCTGTTCTTTAATTGTTACATGGGTTTGTTTATGTTACTGGATCTTACAAAACCAGAAGATACAGAGGTTGACATGGCAATGTTCTTAGTCTTTTTACTTAAGTCTTTAATTGTTACATGGGTTTGTTTATGTTACTGGATCTTACAAAACCAGAAGATACAGAGGTTGACATGGCAATATTCTTAGTCTTTTTACTTAAGTAAAAGGAATGGGAAAAGATATTAAGATTTCTCCAGTACCCTCTATGTTCCTTTCCTTCAGCAAAGCTGAATAGAATCTGCTCATCATATAACTGGGTTATTTTTTTATATTATGGATGGTATACATATAAGTATAAATAGTGTTGGAAACATAAGAAGGGATACGGTAGACATGACAACTCTTATTCTGGAGTGCTATTTGTCAAAAATACAATTTATGATAATGTAAAAACATATTTTATTGTAACAAGTCAAAATAGTTAATGTCAGAACAGGACAAAGGTAAACACTTGAAAAAAATTATTGCATGATCTTGTTTTTCTAAAAAAAGATGCAGTGAAAAGCTGCTTATAATTTTGAATAATAACTGTCGCTCAAGGCCATTGGCATCTGCAAAAATGCAGTTGTTAACTGCCTAATGACATATATTTGCATAGCAATATACTAGCTATTCTTGCTTAATTTTCTATACAAGAATAGATATTGCTATTTCTATTTCTATCCTCTCAATTAAAATTCAGAATAATTTCTACTACCTGTAGGAGTCAGTAAAGTATTGTTTGTTTGTCTTACTGAATAATTTGTCCTCTATTTCAATTTTTACTCTATTCATTTTTCCTCTGCATTTTGTCATATATTTGGCTAATGCTACAAATTGAGGATAGCATAGATCCCATTATACTGTTCTGAAATAGGTTTCCTTTAGTATCCAGAATCCATATTTAAACATTGATTCAATAACTAAGCATTTATTTTGTAGGCCATCTAATATAATTCAAAATGTAATAAAACAAGATTGTAAACACAAGTGCTTGCAATTTTTAAAGTAATTAATAATTTAGAACTTCCCCATGTAAATTAAATCAGGCAAACCAATCAGCATACCTTAGTGGAAAACGTGGATAACTGTTGTATAGGTATAAAGGAAGAGTCGTGAAGTTTCGTATGGGCAAGTACTTTTTACTCAGCAGCATCCTCCTATTAGTGCTGCTGCATACACACTGACTGTTCTTCAGTGTAAAGCTTTGATATCATCAGAATCTTTAGTGCTAGGGGCTTAATGTCAAACTTATGGGTCCAGAACAGTTTTATCCATAGCTTTGAATGGAAATTACACCAAACCCCTATATCTTTTATTTTATCTAGTGGCAGAAGACACAATGTCATGTTTTACGTGAGCTTAGCTGAGTGCCCTTCTGAAATGCCTGTGCACTATTACATGCAGCATATGGAACAAAAAGGAGTAATGAGGGGTCTGTGTCCAGTTGCTGAGCTAAGATCATATTGAGATCAGAGGTGTGATGCGATAGCTCACATGACTGAGTGCTGTAATGGGTAGAAACGGGCTCTTGAGCAAGGTCAGGCCAGGTCAGCAAGAAACGTACTTGTATGCAAGAGCACAGCAGGGATACCTGGAGCTCTGCCTAGGGATGGATGATGAGCCAGCTGAGACCATAGGAGGAGAATTAGCCAGCAGACAGACATGAGCAACATTGTTGTAGGAGTTTACGACAGACTCACTGATCAGGAATAAAGTAGATGAGGCCTTCTTCAGTCAACTAGAAGAAACCTCATGTACGCTGGTCCATGGTCTTCCTGGGGGACTTTAACACCCAAATATCTGCTGGAGGGACAATACATCAGGGCAAAAGCAATCCAGGAAGTTTGTGAAGTGCATTGATGACAACTTCCTAGCACAGATGATAGAGGAGCTGATGAGGATTGATGCTGTGCTGGCACTTGTACTTATAAAAAAGGAAAGACAGATTGGGGATGTGAATGCTGGGAGAAGCCTTGGCTGCAGTGAACATGAGAGTTCAGGATTCTGATGGAGGCAACAAGGCAAAAAGCTAGACCACAGCCCTGGAGGAAAGCACTTTGGCCTCTTCAGGGGTCTGCTTGGAAGAATCCTATGGCATGTGGTCCAGGAGAGCTGCATGATTTTCAGGGATTACATCTGCCAGGCTCAAGAATGGTCCATCCTGATGTGCAGGAAATCAAGCAAAGGTGGCCTAAGGCCAGCATGGATGAGAAAGAAACTCCTGACAAAACTCAAACGTGAAAAGTAAGCATACAGGAGGGTAAAGCAGGGACAGGAGACTCATGAAGAATGTAAAGGCACTGTTCAAGCATACGAAGTAGGATTAGGAAAGCCAAACCCCATCTGAAGGTGAATCTGGCAAGGGGTGTAAAGGACAACAAGAAGGGCTTCCAGAAGTACATTAGCAGCAAGAAGACGACTAGGGAAAATTATGGCTCTTTGCTGAATGGGGCAGTAACCCTGGTGACAAAGGACATGCAGAAGATTGAACTACCCAATGTCCTCTTTATCTTGGTCTTTGCTGGTAAGATTTGCCTACAGGAATAGCAAGGTCCCTAAGAATAAATGGGAAAGATCAGAGCAAAGACTTACCCTTATGCTCACCCTTACATAAATCTATGCAACCTGATTGGAGACACCCACACATGCTGAAGGAGCTGGGCAATGTCATTGCAGAGCCAATTATGATAATCCTTGTAAGACCATAGTAATCGGGAGGTTCCTGAAAGCTGAAATGCAGCACATGTCATCCCTATCTTCAAAAAGGACAAGAAAATTATGTCTGTAACCTGACTAGCAGGAGCTCAGTTGAGGTTATAATGTTAAACAGAAGGGGAAAAAAAGTCAGAAGATGAGGAAGAAAATTCATGAACTTCTAGTTAAAAAAAAAATTCCTTGGTCACCCCAGGCTAAAATTTCTTGTTAGATATAATCCTAAAAAATCAGTTTAATAACCAACAGCAGTAAGGCCATTTTTTGTGGTGGAATCTACCTTGGGGGATTCTGCCCACCCTTTAAATAATATCCTGACACTTGGAAATCAGTGAGACAGTAAGTTTTCAGAATGCCTATAAATTATATAGAAACAAGAAAAATAAATGTTAAAATATATATAAATGTATTGTTGGAATCATTTGGGATTATTCCAAATGTCTTTCTTTTGCACCAAAGACAAAAATGTTACATACTTACGACACCTACACAATTTTTTTTAAATGGTAATAGTTCCACAAGTTCTTTAATCTGTGGTTAAGTGGGAAGATCTCTTGCTAGAGATGATACAACAAGATGGAGGAAAGACAAGTAAAAAGGAAGAAAATAAAACCAGGAGCAACTACGCTTATACTGAAAATTAGAATAGAGTTATAACAATTAAGATGGTACCAAATCAGAGAAGACAGAGTAGGAGGTGTATCAAGAAGGAAATGAAGAGAAATTAAAATGAATAAGAAAGATGGTAGTATTTCAGAATGTGTATGGTAGTAGAGCCTTTTTTATGGATTTAGATTTAGAACACAGAAGGCTAAATGAAGGAAAGGCAGATAAGTAGAAAATTAAGAAAGTAGTACCTTACCATAGCTTTTTACATAGAATTTCATGAGCAAAAATAAAAATGAGATGGGACTGTAAAATATAATATTCATAAGGGTGGGCACATCTTAAGTGAAAAATACATTTCTGCATTAAAAAAATACAAAAATTGAAATTACAGGAGAGATGTCTTTAAAAAGTAGTATTATTACAGACAGATAAATGAGCAAGTGCACATTATGATAGTAAAAATATCTGTAAACAAATAGGAGTTACTACCCTTAGAGCTGGTATATCTAGATAGAAATAAAATTAGATAAATAGCTATGTTAAATAGATTTTTTTTTTAAATTAGATTTTGTAGAGGTTTTTTCAAAAATCCTAGGGCTTGTTTGAACAGAGCTGATCAGAATTAATTTTGAGTGAATAATTAAATCAAAACTTAACAAAGACAGAAATTAATGGTAATCTATCAAGAGTTCAAAATACATTACAGTACTGATTAGTGATGCAGCATTATACATTTTTTATTGTTGTTATTTAATATATTCTGTTAAAACATTGTATGGTATTGTGTAGCTTTGATCTTCAGCAGAGTTTGCTGAATGTTTGTCCTGAATGTACAGGTGTTTTAATGGTGACTCTTGTTGATTTTTATTTTTTTTTTTTTTTTTGGCATTTTTGCCCCCTAAGCTTGAATGAAAATTCCTGTATTCTAATGCACATTGTTTAATTTTATATGCTGAGTAAATGCAGTCTGCTTTTAACTTGTGAAGAATTTTCTGTACAAAAGAAAGGGTATATAAAATGTCTCATTAGAACTAGTTTGTAGGCAGCTTAGTAATTTTCTGTAGTGTAAAAGATCTTAATACACATGCAAATTATATCAATATTTCTTTTAAATACAAGATGGACTAAAATGAATTAAAATAATTAGAAAATAAATTCAGATTCTCATGTTGCCTTGGTAAGTGACATAGCCTGTTCAGCTTTTTCCATTCCCATGGTGCGGTTTAATATGTGAAAAGACTTTAATATGCAAAAATTCGCTAAAATAAAAGCAAAATTTCTACATTAAGCTTTTTAAGCCTTAGTATAAGTCTTGTTATAAAAATTCTTATTTCATATACTTTATTGCTGTTCTTTTAGTTACTAGCTCTGGATAGTGATCTTCATGAGTTATTGCAATGAGAGGAAGGGGAAGTCACATTTTTATGCTGTTATGCTGTCATTTAGATCTGGTAATCAAGACATTCTGATTTTGCAGTGAGTATTTTTGATCAAGAGCTATTAGTGAGCCATGTGTGCTGTTTTAATTTATATTTTGCATGGAATATACTTTTCATTCTGTAAATGTTAGGCACTGGAATTTTGAACTGTATCTTGGCAGTTAGGAGGAAATCACAACACAAGAGAGAAGCAATTTTATTATTCCTTAGAATGAAGCTAGACACCAGTGAGTTGTACTTGGTCTAGGAGATGGTTCTTTTTAATGAGGTGCAAAGGATGATGTTTTTAATGTAAGTAGGTGCAGTCAGCGCTCCTTGAAGAGAAGTTTTGAAACCTCATTAGGAATTGAGTTTTGTGAAATACTTGGAGGAGGTTTCATGCTAGCTTAAGGGAGAAAATGGTTGGATAGATTGATCTGTTGATCCATAGCCCGAAGTGTTCATTTTCAGTAGAAGTAATACCCAGGTCAAGAGCTGGATACCACATAAAAAAACATGTTATAAGGATTTAGCTGGGAAGCTAAACAATGTCTTGAAGCTAAAATAAAGTATATATATTTGTCTTTAAACTACATAATTAATATTGACACTGCATTAAATAAATTTATTCTTTCATCTTAATTTGAAAGATGTGATGCAAAGTGGGTAGCAGAACCTAGGCTTTCTGTCCTTGAGGAGAGGGGTTAAGTAAAACAGAGATGCTGAACTCAAGCATTCAAGTGACCAGCACTCCAATAACAAGATGGAAAGATACCTGAAAGAGTCAGTGTGCTTCCCCAAAAAGATGAATGCACCGGTTTGGAGTTACCATAGAGGATGTTAGTTTGAAAGACACATTTTCTAGTAGCAAAAGTTACTGCAAGCATCTTTACTATCCAAGGCAGGAGAAAGGTGTTTCAAGGGATTTCAAGTACCTGATTGTAAATTTTCATGATTAGAGACACTTTTGTTGCTTGCATATGTGGTGTGGTTTTTTCTTTCTCCTCTAAGTGAAAATGTAAGTCCTACCAGCATCTAGTTACGTGTCTCTGATAACAGAAAAGTACTAGGTCTCGTAGGTATTTTGAATAATAGCATGCTTTTCAGTGCTTTGGTGATGCACTAATACATTTCAGAAAGATTACAACCTGGAATACACGACACTTGGGGAATGGAAGCACTTCCTGATGTGATTTTTAAAAAAAGTCTTCGGTGAAAACATTTGATTTGTTTCATACTTCAAGAAAATTGTGGGGAGGTAACCTAGCTAGAGACATTGGCTTTCTCCTTTCTTGTATATTTTTTATCATTTAAAAGGTTTGGTTTCAGGAGAGCAGCAGCAGACACTTTCAGCACTAGGGCTATATACACCAGAGCTAGCTTTGAACTGCAGAGTGCAGATCTAATTACACAGCTTGTAGCTGTGGAACCGCTTCTCTCTATTCTAAATTACTTTTCCTAACTTATTTGCATAATTTAATGCACAGAGATTTTGCCACTGAAATATAATATTCTCTGACACAGTTAGCACAGGCTAAATTAACCCTCTTAAGACTATAATGCTGTCTCACAATGTGTTTGGTAAATGCTTACCAACTTCATAGGGGGAAAAACATTCAACAAGGTGTTATATGTCAATTTTTAGCTAGGGCTGGTTCTTTGCAAACATATTTGATGATGCACAGAGATTACAAGTAAACGTTAACCTTAAGATTGAGCACCTCTAATCAGCTAATAAAGCTGTCTTTTTTTGTTTTTAATCAGTCTTGGTGTCTGTCTGCCTCTCACCGAAAAGTTCTTTTTATTGTCAGCAATTTATGCAATCATTTTAAATTTAAAAATTTGGTCAGGTATGGATATGTGATCATGAAATACATAAATGTCAATGAATTCAAGTGTGCATTATTAGTTTAAAAACAGTGGGAGGTAAATTTCATAAAGAAAATGTGCTACACATCGGAAAATTAGCTGTCTTTCTGCAAGAACTATAGAAAGGCTTCTCGGTAGAGGACAGTTGTACAACTTCCTTGGTTATTGTTTGCATAATAAGGTCTTACATCTTTCTGTCTGAATGATTGCTGTGATGTCAGATATTGTCGTACAATAATTCTGGAAGAAGAAGAAGCCATGTAAAAAGTGTTACAAAGTATCAAATGCGTTCTTTGACTAGTGAATAATTCTAAGGGGTTTTATGCATTAGTCCTTTATTTCTTTTAGTTCATTTAGTGCAAGAATTTAGTATGTTAAAGAAGCAGTTCTGTGTCAGGACACATCTTCACTCCAGAAGATTAAAATCATGTGATGGATACAGTAGAGAAGAACAGAAAAAGAAGAGATAGTCTGTTATGTAGGACATAGAAACACTTCACTTCAAAAATTAGATTTTGTCCCTGCCTCTGACAGCTTATGCCTGATGTTACAGCAGCTGAAGCTGCTGAGATAAAAATCTTTAGAAGTACGTACTAATCAGCACTTCTAAATTTTGAGAATTATGACAGGAAACGTTGATCTGATGATTAAGAGTATTGGGTGCTCATGGCTTCAATGGAGTTAATAGGAGCTCTGCTTCAAGTTTATCAAGTTATATATAGTAAGCAGTATGATCTCACATCTTAAGTTTCACATTCAGGGAATGAATACACTTAACCTTAGTTTCACTTGCAAAATGGGAATGTGAGGAAACAATGCTGTACACGTTTTTCCTTGGAGTTACGTAATCCTCACTTCTTGTAATGATTAACTTCACAGCAAATCCCATTAAGGAATTGTTAATTCTTGAGAGCAGGGTTTGATCAGAGTATGCTAGATAAGGCAAAAACTAGATCTGGATTCATTAATTGAGCATTGTCTGTTTCACGTACAAAATGAAGCAGGTAATGTTTTGATGTAGGAAGAAAGATTAAATACAGACTGCGTTTAAATCTGGCTTCCTAGTTTAGCACCATCCTATTTTCTACATATTTTGCATGTTAGCCCAGCCAGCTCCTTCAGGTCAGGGTTGGCAATTCCAGGTTTTTTTCTGGGTTTCTCCTGCCTACTATTCCTAATGATGCACTTGAAACATCTTCCGGTCCTATGACAGAGAAGCAAGCTGCTTGTTTTTCAATTCTTGTGGAAAACCCAGCATGGAATTGCACTTGTCCTGTTTAGTTTCAGCTGCATGTAGGCAGGAGCTTTAGAAATCATAACTGAAGTTTTATCAAGTCTGTACCAAGCCTCTGCTAACTGAAAGCAAAAACACATGCTCTTAATTAACCTCTCAGTTCTGTTGGATAAATGGAGTAGGAAAGAATGTTGATGCTCTTTATGGCCACAATTTATTTTTGTGTATACTATTGGATATCAGAAAGAAGTTTTCAATATTATTAATTTATTGCAATTTTTTTAGTATAATCATTAAAATAAAAGATAAAGGAACCTTGGAGCATAAAGTGCAATGTGATCCCAATCCATCTATCTTCCAGTCCTTGAAGCATCTAAAGTATCAAAGTACCTAAAGCTCCCAGGATTGTTTCTGAATAGTTTTTAGGTAAAAGGCTCCAGCTCCTTTTCCAGCACTGTTGGCATTCTCAGCAGCATGAAAAAAATGTGAAAATGTTTCTTATAAACATTTTGATTAGTGTTGCCATGTTTTTTCTTCCTTCAATGCCCTGCCCAGTACCCTGGACTGTATAATTTTATTTCTGCCAAGAATTCCATTTTTCTAGGAAATTTCAATTTAATTTATTTTATGGTCTTATTTCTTAAGGCATTTTTGTCTTTTCTAGTACCCCTCATAGCTGTGCTTTTAATATCTGCATTTCTTGAGCTCATATGTATCTTATCTAGCATCTCAAGTAGATGACTGCAGGTGTGCCCAATTCTGTACAACTATTACATTGGTAAATCTAAGGTTTTCATTTTTTAGATTAATCCTCAAGTCTGTCACCATTCAAGTAAAATCAAGGCGCCAGACTTTGAAAAAGGATTCAGATTATTTTCTACTGAAATGAACTGATTATTGAGTGATGTGTTTTAAAGTACGTTAATTGAAAGGGGAATATTGCAAAAGTAATGCTATGTAGTCATTTTAGAAATGTTCGGTGGCCAAGATTCAGTTATACAATATACTTACAAAAGTGTCAGCTATTATTTTCCTACAGAGGTTCATATTGAGTTTCTAATATTTCTGTATGACTAGTAAAAATTAGATATGAATGTTACAGCTTCATCCCCCAGTGTACTACTTTTAGCACAGTTTCATCTGCTTTCAAGGTAAGGTAGAATTAAGGGCAGGGAAGAAACCTGAAAAATAACAACAAATTTTCTTCTAAGTCTTCAGAATAATATTTCCTTATCTTTCTGGTGTTGCTTATCATTGTCTTACCAGGACCAAGACATCACTGTGACAGTTGACTTCAGAGTGTCAGTTCCTAAAGCTCTGCCTGATTATGACTGGAACCAAGAGGAATTTTCCTCACACTTACAGTTTCAGGAATAGGCCCTATGCAAGATTTTTCAATCAAGGGCCTGTTTTCTACTATAATCTTTTCCATAGCATACCTGTTCCAGCAGTATGTGGTTAACAAACATTCAGAACTGTTATTACACTGGAATAAAGTGGTATTTAATCACTTTTCCCTTTCTACACCAATCGGGGGTCTTACTGCCATGATTCATCTTAAATGTGCCTTGCAGTGAATCTTAATTTAGTATCAGTTTAAATTGCTTCATATACATATCTAAAGGGATAAGTATTAACTTTTCATTACTGTCTCTTGGTTCGGATACCATATGTGGTGGTAATGAGCATAATCAGTGATAGCGGGGTTGGGTGGATGATACCCAATTGTATTTCCAAAGCCTACTGCAGACATGGGTACAAATAATTTTTGATTACCACTCAACTCTCAGTTGACATTTTCAGGCAAATGTCCACAGTGTTTTTAAGGTATCTGACTGAGTAATAATATGTGGTTTAAAACCCATTAATCATACCTATTAGTTTAAAATTCATATCCCCATATGTGTTTTGCATTTGTTGGTGCTTAATTTCATTGTTCTCTTTGATTGTCCAGTGGTTTGGGACTGCAATATCCTCCTGAGGTTCTTTGTAGTAAGTTTTTGTTTCAGCTGTCTCACATAGTCAAGTCATACCATCAGGAAAGTTATCACCTCGCTATTTGCTTTCCAGATCATTTAGGATGTATCAAGTAACACAAATCTTTACATCATTGGTTTTCACTTTGTGAAAATGAACTGTTCATTGCCAACAATTGTTCTCTATCTTTTAAAGACCAAAGAATTAAAAAAGACAACCTTCTGAAAAGGTCTTTGAAAGTATTAAAAACGATATAGGCAGTATCAGCCTTTAACTTCTCTAAAGCAACATTAGTTTTCATAAGTATGTCGTTTCATCAGTATGGGTTTTTTTCATTCCTATAGGAAATATTTTGTAACTAAAGTGTTTTCATTATTTGGTTAAGACTTTTGGTATTTCTCATCAGCACTGTTTCTTTCTGTCTTAAGGTGATGGTGTTTGTTCATGCCAGAAATGCCACAGTACGAACTGCTATGGGTCTTCGAGAAAAAGCAAAAAACAACGGTCATATATGTCACTTTTTGTCTCCCCAAGGATCAGATTATGGACAAGCTGAAAAACAGGTAAGTGAATAATTTACGTTGGTAGTCTTTACAATCCTAGAAATGATGTTTTTAAAAGACAGTCCAAGATGGGAATAGATGAGCTTCTGGAAAGATATATTTTGCTCTGAAGGGAAGTGTGGAATTGCTGAATTGAATAGAGGAAAGGAAGAGTAATGGTGGTGGAAGAGAAAGTGCTGTTAGTTTCAGTTTTTTAAACAACGCTGATAATAGGTTGTGTTTTATGCAGTTTGTACTTAGAGGTCAATATGCAAAAAGTCTAACAGGGCATGCTTTATCGGGTGGAGTTCACTTTAGAAGGAAAGGTGTGAGATCCTTTTAATCCAAGAGTCCCATGATGTGCTTCTGCTCTATCTTTAATGTTTCTTGGGAAGAGCTAAAGAACTGTGTGGCATAGATGGACCCCAAAACTGCCTTCCCAGACTGAAACTTATTTGGTACATGCTTGGAACCCTGCAGTGCTGCACGGGATCTAGCAAAAATGCTTCTTTTGCCCAGAAGGTATAGGGACTTGTATATTATTAAATGTAATTAAAGAAGCGGGGGGTTGTACTATATGACCTCTTGGGGTCCCTTCCAACCCAAAACATTCTATGATTCTATGATAAGCATGAGTGGTATTGTGAAGAACCATTTCATGTATTGTAATACAGGCAGGGACTATAGTTCTCATTATGACTATTTCAGAATCTTAGGAAGGTAAGCTAATTAATAATTAAAATAATTAAATTATTCCAAACAAAATTTGACTAAATTAAGTGGTTAATTTGATGCTCCATAAATTTCACTGGGAATTCCCTGAAACATTTGAAAACTGTCACCACAAGAAGTGTAGTCAATGTATGAAAGATATGATCATTTTCCATTGGAAATGCCTGAATTTCAGGGGTTTTTTTCTATGTAGTGAATAGACATTATGACAAGAAGTCTTTAAACATAGAATAATAAGAAGTATGTAACAGTGTTGGCTGCTTTTTTTCTTTTTTTTCTCAAGTTGTCAGTGTCTTTCACGTTAAGTAATATCAGATTTGTGGTACTAGTAAGGAGAGATTATCTTGATTTATTTTTTAATTATGAAAAACACATTTCAAATCAGGGTATTTTTTTAATAAACTCATTGTCTATTCCTTAAAGTAGTTGTCTTATCATCTTTAGATCATATGCTACCTGCCAAAGTAACACATTCAAACAGCTGTCTGTTCCAAGTAACCCTTTTCCATGAGGGAGTGGTTGCCAGAATTTGCCCTGCTGGGGGATCCTGGTTTTGGCTAGCCCCTCTTTGGTTGGATGCTTTTCAGCTTGAGCAGGAAATCCGAGTTGCATTACTGTAAAAGGCATTTTTAAAAGTGTACTAGTCTACACTGCATCAAAAGGAAGACTCACTTGTGTTTATAGCATTTCTGACTGCTTCAGAGAGTGATGTGCAATATGAACGTGTTTTGACGTGATATAATACTTACTACTTGTGGATATAGCAGGCAGATTGCGTCTCTGAGGCAATGCATCTTATGTACCATGTTGGAAAGGACAGGCAGGGAAGAGGGGGAGAGGGAGTTGTGGTCTCAGTTAGATCTTTGGCTGTGCAGAGCTCCACAGTGGAACCAGACATGTGCAGCTCCTGTGTGGTTCAAGATCGGAGCAGGAAGGAACAAATAGGGAGGCTGTGGTTGAGGTCTGTTATGGACCTCTTGTCCATGGGGAGGTAGTGGATGTGATGAATGTGATGGAGAGGTCTCCTGCTGGCAGACCTTTTTTATTTCATGGGAGATTTCAACCATCTAGGAGGTTCCTGGAGTAGAAAAATCCCTCTGCTTTTGCACTAAAGAAGTGGCTTAAATAGGGGAGGAGTTCACCTTCACTGAAAACAGTGATGATTTAGCATCATGATGCAGGAAGTGGGAAAGAAATTGGGAGAGTGGTAATGAAAATGAATATTTGTCAGCTTAGCTTTAAATGCCATTAATACAAAATGTGAATAAAATATTTCACTATATATGTTCATGTGATATGTACTTGTTATTCTAAGCAAATTCCCAAAGGCATTTGAACTCTTATGTGGGGAAGCTACTCTTTTCTTTTAACATGAAACTGTAAGCATCATCCTTTTTCAGGAAAAGCTGTAGAAACAAGTTCGTATGACTTGAATGGTATACACACGTCCAAGTGTTCTTAGATCTTACAAAGGAACTTGCAGCATGAAAGTGTAATGTGAGAAATTATGGAATCTTTCCCAATAGAATTTGAAAAGTTCTTAAGAATTGGTACTTAGGAAGAGTGCGAAAGATGAGGCCAAATGCAGTTACAAACAAAGCTGGTAATGATTGTCTTAGAAAGCAAGACGAAGAAGTATGATTCTTAATAACAGAACAAATTTATAACCATGGGCTGGTAAGAAGGAAGAGGTGTGAAGACCATAACAATGAATGAGAGAGAATTGTGTTATCCAGCAGAGTTCACATAACGTTCTTGTGGCTGCCCCAAGTCTTACAATGACTATCAAGAGACAGAATAATTCATTAAATTCTTCCACTGAACAGTACATCTGATATGCACATTTTATATTAATGCAAATTCACATTATTATACTTCCTATGCATACAAATACGGCCTAGATCTTGGGGAAAAATATTATTGTTGCTATTGTTGTTGTTGTTATTCACAAATTATATACTCCAGTGTACTTAAGGGCTTCTTCATTGACACACATAAATAAATTAGTAATGGGAATAATAAAAACAGAGCAAAGGCCTAGTCATACTGAAGTCTGTGGCAAAACATCACCAATAAGTTTTCCCTACATGTTTCTATTTGTCCTCTTTCAGGATCCATTCAACAAAGTTAAATTATTTTCATTTTAATTGCCATAAAAACTAGGTAATTTTTTGGTTCTGTGTCTGTTACCTGATAAATATTATCTACAAAAGGAGTTTTTAAGATATAAAGGAAATCTAACACCTGTTCTCTGTTCATAGGAAATTTGTTGCTGTTTAAGTACATATCATGTATTAAAATTATTATGTCACAGCATATATCTTTGAGGCATATTTTTATTTATATACAGTTATCACAATAAGGTTACTAATCAAATAAAATATAGACTCTTCCAAGGCAGCAACTCTGCATAAATCATCAATAATAATCAAATGAGTAATATGTGAGAAATGTTTTGCTGAGCAATTAAAGCTAACATATTAAGACCTGTGTATACACCAAAGATTGCAGTGATAGGGGCATGTGGGGGGTTGTTACTGAAACTATTACTGTTCGTTCTAAATTTTTTTTCTTAGCAGTAAATATTTGTAACAGAAGTGACTATAGTAACAGCAGTAATGTATGTGCATCTTACAAAAAGGGTTTATAATCACGTGTTTTGTCATAGGAACTTTCTGCACTAAAATTTCTAAAGATTTCAAAGTGTAACAGGTGAAGACATAATGCACAGTCAAGTCAAGCTGGATAATAAACCCATCCTGTAATTAAATACCTAAGGCTGGAATAGCACTATCTGAAGCATGTGCAATACACATCTACATTCAGGTAACCTGAAAGTGTAGGAATTTTCTCCTCCACTGGTAATTCTAATATTGGAGAGATTTACTGGCTAAGGTAAGAACTTCAGTACTATATAAAGGTACAGACAGAGCCTACCTATATAGGCGTAAGTGACTGTCACCAGGAATTATAACCGTTCAGTTTTCTACCATTAAAACTGTCAGAAAGAAAAAAAACATTGTTATTTGCAGCCCAGTGTGGTTCTGAACAGAACAAGTCAGAGTTGTAGAAACACTGCAGAGACACACTAATGGATTCGTAGTTTTTGTGGACAAGAAGGACCAGCTGTTGTGAAATGTTTATAATGTGATGTAGAGAATTGAGCAAGGCCTGAATTTCTGTTTAGCTCCAGCAACAATTTCTAACATGGATATAGCCTTGATGTGTGTCATTCTTCATGTCTGAATTGGCCTGCCTACTGCTCTAGACCTAGGATCTCATGCTGATTCTCTTTACTACTCTAAATTTTTTCACTGTGAAAGTTTTTATTCATTTAAATAATAGTGAATTGTTATTAGAGGTTGGTCAAGCTACTCAGTAAGTCTCTTAACGGCAAATTTCTGGTGTCCAGGAGAATATACGGAGAAGGGCATTGATACATACTCTTCCTTAAGCATTTGCTGTTCAGAGAGACTACTGCTCTAGACCTGGCACAGCAGTTCTTGTGCCTTATGCTATAAATCAGGTACATCTTATACAATAAATTGATTATTAGCATTATAAAAGGCATGACTTGTAAGATCTTTTCAGGGTTCTTTTTAAAATCCGTTCTCAAAACAAGATCTAGGTTCTTTGTTCCCAGATGTCTCAAAGCTCAACCTGTACATGAGCCAAATGGCACTGTGGAACTGACCTGTCCTTGGAAGCATTTACCATTCCTTCAGAGCGCTTCTGACTTCCAAATGGCACCTTTAATCAGCACGATCACATTTAAATTTTTGGTCACCAGTACAAATATGAAATATCCATGGGTCAAAAAGGATCTCTGAAGAACCTCATTAGACATTCTGTCAAGTCAAAGTTTCTGTATACAATTAATTTCTTGGATCATCATTGCCTAATTTTAATCTCCTTAATAAGTGAAATTCATTTTATGTAGTACTAAATTCCCAGTGCCATACCATATAAATGAAATTTCTGACAGAAGTCTAACTGTATTATATCGATGCTGTGTGATGCAGAGTGATTAATTTAAGCTTCATAATGATAATATCTTGTTTGTCTAACAAGGATTATCTTGTATAAAGGGATGTTTGTTGGCACAGTTCCCAAAATTATCAGACTGCAGGCCATTCAGTCTTGCCATTTCATTTGACATGAAATTTAGGAATACCTGGCAGAGAATAATCTTGATAATGTAATACAGTCCTTATTTTGTATTCTGTGTACAATGTTCACTGTAATGGATGAAGATGTTTAGAAACATCTGAAATCCAGTGTATGACTTACAAGAAAAAGTAATGCCCAAATCATGCATGTTCTAGTCTAGACACAGCAAGTGTAAGCGACGGCTGCTTGAACACACAGGAGGAACTGAAAAATAGAATAGTTAAAAGCATTGTACTCTTTGCTGGTCTTTAAAATTTGAAAGCAATTTTACTAATCCTCTTAATTATCTGTCAAATGTTTTTAAATTATTAGAAATTAATTTTTAGAGAACATTCATCAAATATTTGATGTGTAATCATTTGTTTGACATTTAATTATTTCAGAGCAAATCCTCATTTTATTTTTGTTTTATTAATAACATATCTAATATTTGATATGCCATTAAAAAACCTATAAAAATAAAATGAGGATATGTATTCAAATACATTAGGCTATATTAAATGTCAAACATATATTGAAGTTCCCTATTTGTTTTATAATTACTATACTTTTTTACTTTTGAAAAATATTTGCTAATTATCTCTTGGCAAATGGAATTAACCTCTTTATATTTCTTGCATGGGATATTTTATTCAGTAGTCCCACTTAAAGGTCAGAGACAGAATTCATGAGATGGTGTGGTCCTAACAATTGACAGGTTAAAGAAAAGTGTGTTCTGTATAGAGTGATCCTACTGGTTTAGTTAATCCTGAGCTGTGGAATTTAGTATTAAGAGGGATTTAGATGGACATTTAGGTTTTAGAGAGGCCTATTTACAGAGAAATATAATGTGAATAATAGAAAAATGTTGCCTTCAGGTTTTTTTAGCAGTATGCCTATTTATTAGAGTTAACTTAAGCATTAACTATTGTAAACTGAAATAAAAAGTTGACAGAAACAGTAGAAGATTTTTTATTTTGCTTTTTCTGACCTTTAAAAAAGAAAAGCTTTTGAAGTTTGATGTATGTTTCTGTTACTATGATAGTTACTTTTTTGTGTCACTCTAGGAATTGTATTTGCACAGCTTTAGATTTGTAGTTCACTTTTCTCTTTGTAGTTCTGTGTACTCCTGTACATTGTATACCGTCTACTGGAATTTTCTAGTGTTTTTATTATGAATCAGAAAGTATAAAATATATGGCATAGATAAAACTCTGTTATCAACTGTCTTTCTGAAAATCAGCCTCTGATCCAAGGATTTCAGGTTTGTTGGCTTGTCTCTCGGGCTGTGATAGTTACAGCACTGAGGTAACAAGTAACAGTCTTCTGCTATCCTGTGAAAAATAAAATGGACTTTTTCCCTAATCTGTGGGCTTGATCATATATTCTGTTTTATCTATGATGAGCTTCAACTTGATATGCAACAATGCTTAGTTTCATCCTGTTTATCACTGTAAAGCTGCCTCATGAATATTTGTTCTACTTCCAGAAGCTGCGCTGTGTTAGTAATGGGACTCCTAGAAGCAAAATGGGTTAGCAAACCTTTTTCTGGAATGATCTCTGAGGTTGCAAATACAGCTGACAGGGGTGCTGATGTTTTTGTTCAAGGAACTACAGAAAGATATTTTATGCTTTTGTACACAACTTTTCAGCAATTTCAGAGTTATTCAGGTTAAAATTGGTAATGGATTTCATCACTGTAAATGTAAGATTTAATGCCTTTTCTTACTAATCCTCCATGGAAATGCTCTGATAAACTGTAGGATAATGTCTTGCCTATAGCATCCCCTTTCCTTGTTGACAAAATTTCCTATTAAATACTAAACGTGCTTAGGAAGATCACTTGAAATTGTTGCCATATTTATAATATGATTAAGTTTCTTTCCTTAAATGAAGTCTACCCCGGCCTCCTGCAAGGTAGTGCAGTATTTGCATTCAGTCATTTCAGATCTTAAGGTAAATACATTTTTTTTTTTATTGTTAAAAGAATGTTTTTAATTGTTAATTTCATTTAAATCTAAGATTTATTTTTTTTATGTCTGATTAAAATATACCAAAACTTCTTTCTCTCTGGGATATGGGAACAAATTAGGCTACTAGAGGTTCCTTGATATAAGGCTATGACATTGCTTACTGTAATGAGTAGCTCTAACAAGTGCAGTCAGAACTTTGCACAGTCAGTAGCAGCATATGTGTATCTTAAAATCAGCATAAATATTGAAATTACTGTAAAACTTACTTAATTATAAATAAGTGAATATATTAAAAGTATAATATGTTTAACCATTTTCCAGTGCATTCTTAGTTATTTCTTACATGAGGATTTGTAATGTCCTTGTCTTTCCTGAAGTTTTAACCTTAATCTGGGTCACTGACAGACAGAAAAGCCATGCCATATTCTTTTCTCCTTTGACTGTGAAAACCTCCTTCAGTTAGCAGCTAGAATGTTTTAACGTATAATCCAGGTCAAAAATAACTTTTCTGTGTCTTTTCACAGTAGTTATTAATTGATAGCTTCCCTGGGTAAGATGATTTCAACTTGAAATCTCATTCTTACAGAAAGTATATATAGATATTGAATAGCTATGCTAATAGTAAAGAAACACATTTCAAAAGAAAACTTTAAAGCCATCTGGGAGGCAAAAACAAAACAAGACAAAACCTCAGTATGATTGGTTTTGTATTCACAAGTTTGGGAAACAGGACTGTGCTCTTTCCACTTCAGCAACACAGCCTACTATCCACTTTTGATTTTTGCCAGTGCTTGCTTTCACCATGTGTAATGAAGTTCAGGTATATATTAAAAATACTTAAGAGTTCTTGAGAGGATATAGCTCCCTTTTCTTCATATTTCCTTCTGTCATTTAGCAGGTTCAAAGGCTGGCAATATCTGGTCACTTGTGAACACTCCAGTAAGAAGAAATTATAAGATAATATTAAAGTCAGCGTAGGTGCTCTCTGCCCTAGCCCTTCTTCAGCCCTCCCTCAAAGAGCTTGGTTGGCCCAGCTGTTCTCAGCTGCTTTTATGATCTAGGGATTGTTCCAGGCAAGAAATTAAAAAAGAAATGCTTAATTTAGTAATGACCCCCAGGTCTTGCGTTCCTTTTCAAAGATGTGCCAGTTAGTTCTTGGCTGCAATGCATAATCTTTTGCAATATGTTCACAGTGAGACTGTAGACAATAATCATGTTTTTCAGGCACCTTTTCTTTATGGCATGCACCAAACTATACTGGCAAATGGTTCTGGTCACACGCAATTTGAGTAGCTTAGTATGAAAACTGTATGCTGACTAGAAAACAGTATTTAAAGAGATCCTATCTTAGGAATTAATTTGTCAGGAAATAGTGTAGCTACAGTAGTTACGAGTAATGAAGAGTAATGATTGAAAAGGTAATAAGAATTTGTGGGGTTTCACCATTGTACACTGACAGTGAATGCTGCTTGTTGATGATCAGTTGTACTTTGTATTTCGTGGTGATTATTCTCAAACAGACTTGATACCATTCAGTGGTTGACATTCTGTTAGAAACTATATTCGATTTCTTTTACAGGAACTAAACAGAGCAAATTTTCCAAGGTCCAGTGACTTGTATTTGATTTTAGTTTTTTCTCTAGCATCACAGTTGACTTATAAAGGATCATTGCAAAAGTCTTAAAGTACTGTTCTTTGGGGTTGTAAATGAAGGAAATAATGGGGATTTTTTTAGGTGGTTGGTCATTGCTTTAAAGATGCAGGCTATCACAGAACACCCTTTGTAGCTGCCTTTCCTGAAATAAAATTCAGAACAAAACCTGTAGTTCACAGTTATCCTGTAGAATAAATCTACGTACTTTCTTCTAGGGTTGCTTGATGTTTTTCCTTCAGAATATCACTATTAACTGACCATGTTTCTTTTGCTCCCTGATGATTCATGTTAATCTATTTATATTGTAAAACAATAAATGTATAGGATATCTTTAGACTGTGAATTTTTTTAAATTGAAGGGTTTGACCTTTAGTACTTGAAAAATACGTATTCATAAACATTAATTTGATAGAAAATATCACTGCAATATGGGAAACTATCTCACACTGTCCTTTTAAAAACATGATTAGAATAAGTGCAATTAAATAAATCCACCTGTTGCATGAAATATTCTGTTCACTTACCTATTGATAGATTTCCTCCTGTTGAACCCAGACTGTGGCAAACATTAGATCTTTTTTTTCCCAAGGAATATTTAGATGCTTGATTCAGTTTTGCATTTATAAAACATTATTTTCTTAACAGAATGAGAAAAATACTAAATTTCCCTTCAGTTCATATTCTTAATTTCATTTATTTTCAAAATAAGAAAGCTTTCCAAATACCTTTTAGTGTCCTGGTTTCCGCTGGGATAGAGTTAATTTTCTTCTTAGTACCTGGCATAGTGCTGTGTTTTGGATTTAGGATGAGAAGAATATTGATAACACACTGATAGTTTAGTTGTTGCTAAGTAGTACCTAGACCAGTCAAAGACTTTTTTTTTTTTTTTTTTTTCCTTCAGTTTCCCATGCTCTGCCAGGTGCATAGTAATCTGGGAGAGGGCACAGCCAGGATACCTGACCCTAATTGGCCAAAGGGCTATTCCATACCATATGACATCATGCTCAGTGTATAAACTGGGGTGAGTTGTCCAGAGGGCAGTGATTGCTGCTTGGGGACAAGCTGAGCATCGGTCAGCAGGAGATAATTGCACTGTGCATCACTTGTTTTGTATATTTTATATATTCTATTATTATTATTATTATTATTATTATTATCATTATTACTCTTTTTCTCTACTGTTTTATTAAACTAGCTTTATCTCAGCCTATGGGTTCTACTTTTTTCCCCGATTCTCTCCCCCATCCCACTGAGGGAGGGGGGGAGTGAGCAAGCAGCTGTGTGGTGTTCAGCTGCCTGCTGGGTTAAACCACAACATTTAGTTTGATTATGGTTTGATGGAATTGTTCAGCTATGTGTGCTCACTGTTTCAGTTGTCATCCACTTTCCACTTCCAATTCCCCCAAATACCATAATTTAGGCAAATTTGTTTGGGCTATTCCTTTAGCTAGTATGCACAATATGTAGAGTCGATCAGAATTGGGCAGAAGTATTTTTGCACTGAAGCTTGCAGTGCCATCTAGTTAAAATGAATTGTGAAATAATGAGTAAAATGAGTGTATACTTTTAAGAATTTTAAATAAAAGAGCAATTAAAAGCAACCATTAAGAATGAATGAATTGAATTTGATCCACAGTCTGTTAATACCACATACTGAGAGCCAGAGGTGGAGGAAAAAAAATAGGTTAGAAAGTAATTAAGCATACTTTCAGAAAGTTCTGCAGTTTTTTTCCAGAGAAATGCCAAATATTTATTGCCATATATGTCTTTTTCTGGTTTAAGTTTTATTACATGTATAGTCAGTCTCTGTTTTTTAGCATATTTCTCCATCATAGGAGGCCAGAAGATATGGAAGATTTTATATCTACAACATTTAGTTTTATCTTCTTGTTGTTTTGAATTCATCTTAAGCTCCTTTGAACTGGAATTTCAAAAGTCAACCAAGATTCAGAAGAATCTCTGCTTACTGGAAATCATTGTCCTGGAGAAAAGCATTGTATTATATAAAACCACAAGCAGCTATGCTTTAGGATGTACAGATACCATTGCACATCACCTTTATCACAATAAAATCATAATTTTGCCAAAATTTGCCAAATCCCTTTTGAACAACCTAATAATTTCAGAAACCTCTCTTTGCTGCTAGCAGATTGTTATATCAAAAACACCAGAGACTGATTACAGAAGATTTAAAAAAAAAGGTAAAAAGCTAAAAACCAGTATTTTTTTATCCCACTACTGAGCTTCTGAATGAGCATTATATAAATGTGTATTTGGATACATCTTTGTACATGTACCACGTTAGTAATTTTTGGCTCATTTGACCAGAAGACAGAACTAGAACTAAAAGTTATGCATTTTGCTAGTGGGAACTAGACTAACAGCATCACGCTGTTGACAGGGTTATAGTATACACAAACTGTGCATGAACTATAACAAAAGCTGGTAGGTAACAAAAATGGAGCTTACTCTGTATTATGGAATGGAAATTGCTTAAAAATGGGAGGCAGATTTGGAAGTATATGGCTTGTGAGAAGCTGCTGGAAGTTTGCAGATATGAAGACAGCAGTATTAGGAGACTTGTGAATGTCAATGCTTAGGTATGAATTCTTAGAAAAACATTTGTTCACCATCCCCATCCCACTAAACAGGCCTTCATCTTTGGAGAATAACAGTACAAGAGAATTCATTTTAGTCAATAAAGCTAAAAAATGGAAAATATGTAGACTTAAATTTTTATTTATATGAAATTACAGGAAAATTGTTAGGCTTTTTGTAGAACAAGGTCTTAAACCAATTCATTTTTAGTGCTCAGATGAGACATAATGAAAAACATAATGAAAAACACTGACCCTGGAGTAAGTTTTTTCCTAGGATATTTCCTTCCTATCAGATACTAACTTATTAGGTCAACCAGCTTGACGAAGAAGCAAGATTTGGTTTATGATCTCCTGTATGGCTATTATGTTGCCAGCTGCTGTGGAACCAGCAGAATCAGTTTCTTCTCCAAGCAACAGTCATATATGCACTAAATATTTTAAGAAATTCTAAAAACCCAGAAGTGCCATGTCCTAGTATTTACTGTACTCTAAATGGAAAAGCCATTTGAAATTAATACTGTCAACACTTCTAATGCATTCTCTACAACAGGAATTTAAGAGAATATTAAGAACTAGGGTGATATTTCTAGAACATTTGGACACCAAATGTGTGGGATGAATTGGAATGCATTTCAGGCAGTGGTTTTATTCAGCTTCAGACTTTTGTTGGGTAAAATCATTCCTAACCTGTAAGGAAAACTAGAAAAACAACAATAGACAAGCAGGACAGATCCTGTTTTGACATATTTGCAGATGATGTGCATATGGCCTGAAAACTTTTCCAAAAAATTTACACAAGACTTTCAGATTTGAAAGTTTTTTGGCTTAGAATTTATATGTCTTTTAAAACAGTTCTAATTAGACAAGTAAAACTTTTCAGCATCATCCTGTCTTTGCGGAAGAATGTTTTGTTCTTTTGGTAATCAATAACAGTTAGGAGATCTTAGCAAAGATTTTGAATATTTAATTTTCTTAAGTCAAAAGTAGTGAAACTGAACTGTGATTACTTTTATAGATTATATATATTATGTATTAGAACCAGCACATGATTATAAGCATTATGGTATCTTGCTTAATCTATGTTGATATCAAAAATTAGTTAATCAGCCATTGGTCCATTTTAATTCTAATAAAATTCTTAGTTACCTCTTTAATAAAGAATGCTGTCAGCATATAGTGGAGTTGTCATGTTTCTGACAGTGCGTGTGCAGCCGGGGTGCCCCATACCTCTACCCTGCCCAGTACTTCACGAATAAGCTTCTCGCATTCATGTTTTGTGCCCCTTGCAATAGAAATCAAAATATATCTTTTGTGTATCCCACCTTCAGATATCTGATCTGCCCAGCTATTTAAAAATGTGTAATGAAACACATCTGAAGCCTTACTGAAAGTATTTATCTGTACAGAAGTTTTACGGTAGTGTGATGGTTTATCACCTCTGTAAGAAAACTACATATGTGATTTCAAGAGTTTACGCACAACTTCTGTGGTGAATCTTTTTAGCGACAGAAGGCAGAAATTGCAAAAATATGAAATGCTGAGCCAGCAACTTCCTTAAATACTGGAAGATTTTGATGAAGCTTAGCAAAGGTTCTAAAAAAAAAAAAAAAAATCAGCCAATCATCCATGTTTCCCAACAGATACAAGAGGACTAAGAACAAAATGAAGTTTGTGCGGGTAAAGATAAGTAAAAACATTTATATTAGATATTTTTTTCCTAACAATCCAAAAATAACTTCAGAAAAGAAAAATAAATTGGGGTGTTATGTAACTGTGTAACGTAATAATTGTTACCTGGGAAAAAATGTTACGTGTACAGCTGCTGAACTCAGAAAGACCTGAGAGGGTCCACCCTGCACACCAACAAAATGCTTGTGACCAAAAGAGTTTGCAGCATCTTGGTTCTTTGAGAGGCAATATTTACTGGCTGCTGCTCAGTTTTCACTGGCAAATTCAGCCTTCACGTTGGAAATCGTACACATCAACCTTGAAAGTGTCAAGGCTTCTGATACGTTTTTCTTTTGAACTGAAGTTTTTTTTCCAAATAAGGACTTGTAAGAGCTTCTCTAAAAATAGGTTACCCATTTGAGTAATGACCTTGAGCGGCATTTTTGAAGAAGCCGTGTTGATTTCTGTGAACAGCTATGAGGATCTGTCATTTTCTATAGGTGATGCTTTATGATTCATTATGAGTATTAACACTGCAAGATTAAATTTGAATTTGCCACGTGCAAACCTGTCATTATTTCTGTGTTTAAGGTTACATATGACCTCTAGTTCAGTAATTGGTTTGCCAGGGATTCTTCTCAATCTTCTTTTTTCAACATTGGCATATAAATTTGGAAGTGTTAAAATATTGAGAACTGTTGACAAAATGCTAAAAACCTAGTAGTGGATGGCAAACCCTTAGGTTCTAGAATTTAGAGTATCAAAAACTTCGCAAAAATCTTTCTGGACTCTTTGTAATAATAATAAAAACAGTTAGCTCAGGAATCAAAAGCCATTGCATCAAGGATGAAAAATACTGCATATTTTCTGTCTGTGAGAGTGCCTCTGGCTTTGATATATGTGAATTTTGTAACCAAATGTAGAATTCCAGTGCAAAGTCTTTGATTCTAGAGATCACTTTTCCAAGTACTGTGCTACGTATGTTTATCAAGGACAACAATCAGAAATCTGAAACCTTTAGCATCATATTGCTATGTTTTCATTTAAACTGTAGTATTGCTGAATAATTAAACAGAGTCCTAGTTGGTTTGCAGTTGAAGGATCTCATTGAAAAACATACTGAAGCTGGTGGGAAAGAGACTTTTGGCTTTGGAGTAAGCCCTAAGGACACAACTTAATACAGCACAAAATAGTGTTTCATAGAGAAAACGCAGCACAGTGTTTAACTTTTTGCATATATGGGTTTTCTGCAAGCATCTGGAACTGAAAGCAATATGAAAATGTGAATTTGTCCCAGTGGTTCATGGGTTAAAAACACTCATATAGGTTCAACAGTATTATTTGTAATTCTTTTAATGATCCCTTACACTCCAAAATTATTTTCTGGGCTCTTGATTCAATAGTTACAGCATAGTAAAAAAGTGTTTGTACTGCAGCGTAGCATTGAAAACAGATATGGTTTCTTGCTCCATGGGCATGTAATTTCAAAACAGATGTAATAGTTATTTTCAGGTATTCTCTTAGATTTTATTCCTGTGAGGGAGTGTATTCCTTGAAGTAGCCACCAAGACCTCTTGTCTAAGGGTTATATCCAAGATAGCAGTTGTAAGAGACCTCTATCCTTTCAGAGTACTGTACAGGTCCACAATTCATTGGTTCAGAGTCGAGTAATAATTCTTTACTGGTTTGAAAATCATAGCCTTGTTTATTCTTTTTCCTACATGGTCCAGTTTCTTTACATTTCAGATTTCCACACTTATGGAAAAAATAAACTTTAAATTAAAACAGATCTTTATGAAACTAGAATGACTACAGAAATGGGTGGAAGGTTGCCAACAAAACCCACAACTATTAATAAACCTGTAAAAGGAAAAAGAAAATGGTAATTAAGAACATAAAAAATATAGCTACAACATATTGGAAAAAAGCAAGATGTGCAAGATGCTATCCACATGCAAATTCATGTTCTTTTTGGAAGTTTCATGCAGTTTTCATCATTAAACAGAACTAGAACTGGTAAATAGTTGAAAACTATCTTAATCAAAAAACAGTAAATAAATTATTTCAGTTATGTATATATGACTTCCAACTATCAGGAGGACTCAGATTTTTGGAGGAATATGTGACTGCAGGAAAATGATGCTGTTACAGATATTATCTGGAAATCTGTCATTGGAGTTCTTAATATAAGGTTTCATGATGTTGAGGAACAAAGTGAATTTAAAATATCTTCAAAATATCAGTCTAGTGTGGAAATAAATGTTTCTAAGAATAAGTGACGTGAAACGTATTGCTCATAATTTTACAAAAACAAAACTAATTGAGATTCTTTTTTTATTTCATTTTCAGCTTTGTAGTTTTCAATGCTGAGTATTGAGAGCCACCTTGTGGCCATACTTTTTAATGTAGAAGTATGATGCTGATTTTATGGTAGGTGAAAGGTCATTGTTCATTGTTTCAGAGCATTTTGAAAATTGAGAATTAAAAATAAATGCATAAATAAGTTCTACTTGCAGGCATCTAGCCTGCAGTGAAGCTCTCTGCTTGACCTGAAAGATGGGTTCTTTACATTCATAGGAAATTTCTCAGATAATTTTTTCTTATTCCCTCATTTCTTCCTTTCCACTTGTTTTCTTGCATACATTAATGGATGATACTATAAAACATAAGATTTATAAGATTCATGTGTAATAAGTATAATGTATAATGTACTTGTATGGTATATATATGTACAAAGTGATATATAGTAATATAATATGGACTACGTTCGCTGTTGCTAAAAAAAATACACATTCTTGAACAGTGCATGTTTTAGTAAGCTAACAAAATTTGGCTGACAGTTTTAAGCAATTTTCTTGTCTGTTAGTGATTTGATTACTGGAATAACAGTTAATAATAAATAGAACAATTCAATATTTATATCTTTCACGTTTGTGTTTACTCATATGAAATATATGAATGAAATTACTTTCAGGCATCAGAACTGGGATTAGTTGGAGAAAATGCACAAGGATTAATTGATTACTCTTGGATACAGCTTTGCAAAATAGCTTTATGAATTTGTGTCTCTTTCTGGTGGAGAGACATATCAAAATTTATTGTGACTATAAAGGGGCTGATGT
This sequence comes from Gorsachius magnificus, assembly GCA_034008185.1. Classification (NCBI taxonomy): domain Eukaryota; kingdom Metazoa; phylum Chordata; class Aves; order Pelecaniformes; family Ardeidae; genus Gorsachius; species Gorsachius magnificus. Next base: position 79,839,288 of record CM067083.1, read on the forward strand.
AAATACAGGAAATCATCAGCTAAAGTGACAGTCTAGATTTTCCCAAATTCATTTTTCTGTTCTGTAATAGAAAGTATATGTTTTGTGTAAAGGTGGAGGTTGAAGCAGTACTACTACTGTACCAAGCGTTTTCTTTTGGGATTTTGAGGGATGAGGGATGGGACTCCCCATAAAATTTGTACTTAATTCTGATATTAATGGAAACCTTTTTTCCCTATGGGTGAATTTGTACTGAGGACGCTCAGACAACTTTGGGGTTTCACAGGCAACTCATTCCATCAAACAGAAAACTCTTGAATTTTATTCTCAAACTAAAAATTAAATCAATAACTGTAGAAATTTGCACAGAGAAAAAAAATATCCCTTAACATCTGCTATCCTTTTTTGTTGTTAGGGGAAAATTGAGATTAACTAGGCATTTAATCCCATTTTTTGTCTGACAATAACAGTGTGGGAACATTTCAGTTATAGTATGCTCTTATCAACTTTGTCACATTGGAGAAAACTGTTTCTTGTCATACGTTTAAGTAGCACTATGACCTGTGCAGAGTGTGGTGATGACAGATTCTGTGAATGTATTGCATAATTTTGTCCATGGCAAAGAAAGGACTATGGGAATGTAATATTTTATGGGAAGGTGCATAGTTATATTTGGGCTTCTAACAAGTACAAAAGGAATTTATGATAAATAATGCCCCTTGATTAAGTTGCCGTTGTCACCAATAAAAAGGATGTAAAGTCTCCATTCCTATTTTTACTATTATGTTCTTTAATTCTGTTATGTTCAGGGATTTAAAACCATAGGATAATCTGATTAATTTTCATGTAGAGGGCCATTAACTTTTCAATTGTTTCTTCACTCTGTGATAGGAGGTATTCAGTATCAGAATAAGCAGGGATTAGTGTGAAGACAGATAATGACATTCCAATTTACTTGGAATAGCGAGTGATAATTAAGAGCTATTATTGATGCGTACCATCTGGGAGTGTTGAGACAATGCCACCTGAGTCAGTCACCACAGAAATTTGTTGCAACTGAGTTATTTGAGGGTCTGTATTGTCTTTAATTCTTTCCAGGATAATTCTTGTTCATTAGTCTAAATCTGAAACATGCCAGTGGAGCGCTTTTCAGACTAAGATTATAGCACACTAATTTTAGGAGACTGCACCAATTTTAGGTAACTACAAATGCACGACGTGTCTGAGCTCCAGTTGTAGTTGGTGTAGAGTTCTCAGTGCATTTCGGATGATGGAGCCAAGAGGATGCCTGAGCTCAACCGTGAGCAGACACGGGGCGGTCAGGGAGCAGGAACGCTGCACAAACCCTGCTGTGCTCGTTGACTGCGAAGGGTGCTCAGAGCCCTGTTTCATCTGTACAGGTCTGCGTGTAGGCATCTACAGTGTTTTAATCTCAGACTGAACCCTGCAATATCAAGCTGGTGGCAAAGTGGCCTGTCTCAAATGGGCAAGCAGTTACTTCACTTTCTAGGGACATTTCTCTGCATCAGACAGCATTAGCTGGCCCTCTTCAGTTTTAGCAGCGTGCAGATTAAACAAGTATGATACATCCTCAAAAAAGAAATTGAGTAGGAGATCTAGGTTTATCTCAAGATTGAAAAGGCTATGCCAAGAATTTTAAGTCATCAGTCTGTTTCTATAAACCTGATCAGAAAGGCTGTCTGATACTGGCACAGAAAACGGGCTCGGTAGCTTTTCCTCTAGTGAGTGGTCACAGGGGATAATAGTGATAACACCAGTGTTACAGGTAAGTGTAGCCTCTGTGTTTCCATTATGTGTAAATTTTCTGTGACAAGATAATTGGCAGTTCCATGTTTGGAGCTCAAAAAAATCAATTTAAAAATTAGCTGAAATACAAATACAAAATTAACAGAAGGAAATACTTTTGTTGAATAGCTTCAGATGTTTGGATTGTAATTTGCAAAGTAAAATATTTTTAGATTTGCAGACCAGTTTCTGAAGATGAGTGATGATATCATCACCAATTTTGCTTTGCAATATATTTTATATTATTTACTATCTGTTCATTACGTTGTTTACATTCATTTTATATGCCATGTATCATATTTTATGTTAGCTTTCAAAGTGCGTAATGAGAAAATCGAGCAAAAAGTAGAAGTCTTTAAAATATCTGTAACACTGAATCTAATTGAAAGTTTGTGCAGATTGCAAGAGTCAAAGATTCTCCACTCCTTTTATTATGATTTAATTCATAATCACCACCTTGAAACCACTGAAAACTGATATCCTGGTGATAACCCTGTACTATATGTGTGTTACAAAACTCTGCAAACATGGTATTTGCTGTAGCACTGAACCATGGTATGGGGTTTAGTTCTGTACAATCAAGCGAAGTTTCTCTTTACACAGGAAAGCTATTAACTTGAAAGTGATTGCGGTGTTAGTTATAGAACTATTTTACACAGATAGTATTAGCTTTCAGTCTTAAAGTAACTTCAGTTATTTTTGCCATTTAAAACAGTGCAAAGATATTCGGTTTCAGAATGTCGTTGCTTCGAGTGGTAAATTATATAGTCATACTCATTTTAAGGCAAGTGTTGGTATTGCTTACTATTTGCTTTCCTCCTAGAGTCCTAGCACCCCAACAAATGCAGCATTACAGATATGGATTCAACTTTTAGGTAAAGAAGTTTGCAAAGCCTTTTGAGATTAGGCTGCCCTTAAAAAAAGGCAGAGTTGTGAGATGAAAAACATGTTTAAGGAGAGGGAAACGCATGAAGGATGTAATAATTTGAACAGATATGACTATTAATTGTACAGAAGAAAGACTGTTAATATAATTAAAAGATTAAAGAAAATGAAGCTCACAGTGTGGCATCTAACACTTTTGAACAGTCATTAGCACTAATGTATGCACGATAAGTAAACAGAGTATGAAAAATGGAAATTAATCAGGGATGGAGAGGGACTGTGGAAGCAGCACGGCAGCTCTCCTCTCCCCTGTTCTGTGCTGCTATGCTCTGCGTTAAGTGAGAATAACAATCTCCTTACTTCTTCCCATACCAGGTAATTTAGTCTCCACAGTACGTTTGATATGAGAGATTTTCTTAAATTTCCTTTGGGATCTATCTGCTATGTGGATGAGACTTTTAAAGTTAGCTTGCTGAAGAAAGCATTTAGCCTGCTTTAAAACAATGTTATATGAATTACAGTATCTTAACAATAGTGAGCTCCTCAGTTTTGACAGAGGATTTCTAAACTAGTTTACAAACCTCAGACAAAACACGTCGATGAATTAACATCAGCGCAATATTTTTTTCTCAAATCTCTGTAAATATATTATAAAAATTACTAGCACAAGAAAATAAGTCATCCTTTGCTCAAAATACCAGCCTTGGAGAGGAGGTATATGTGCTAGGTGTATGCTTATAGAACTGTAGATGTAGAAAAGACTCTTTCAAAGCCAAATTTAATGATACATGATTGTCTTAATCTCTGTGATTTTTAAACTTTATAAAGCAGTTATCCTGCATGAAGTACAAAACAATGGTAGTAGTGACATAAAATATTGGGACTATAAAGGCTGGATTTGAGGGGATTTTTTTTTTAAGAGAGGGGGGTAATAAAACCTTTTTTTTTTTTTTTCCAGTAGGTAGAGTTTAAAACTACAAGGGACCTCATAATTTAGCAGAGGTCTGTGGGAAAATAGCCTACATTTGAAGGTGACTGCACAGTGCTCTGTTCTTGCATCGGCTGGTTTCCTCTGGCAGCAAGCCTAATAGTTGCCTCGGTTTAACTGACAATCTGTCTCTCAATTCCCAAGTCTGCTGGCCAAAAGAGCATAGTAATATAAACCTTCTTGTCTCATCACTTATTAGGTGCTACTTCTGTGCCCTTTTAGGTGTGTAAAGACATAATGTTACCTTTGAAACTTACTTTTGAACAGCATTTAACAGTCCAGAGGTTCCACGGTTCTGCACTGAGGCTGCAGAACTTCAGAAGCAGCCTGCTAGTAATTCGGACTAAGACTAACAAAAAAGACAACACAGTTTTCAAAAGTGTTGGTAATAATCAGAGGGGCGCTGTTGATAATCAACGTAAGTCTTAAGAGATGTCATTTCTAAGATGTATTTTTTTGTCCTGAGGGTACAGTGGAAACATTTATGAAACAGTAAGGGAAGGAGATAATTCTGGGAGAGTTGAGGCTATGGAAATCTGATGGGGAATGCATTTGAGTTGAGACGGGGGTACAAGGAATATAAAATTCATAGGAAACCAGGTTTCATTGGTCACACCACTTAAAGGTCTATTGGTTTCTGAAGGGATTTTTTTATGTTAGTACTTTATCAGGTAAAGTATATAATTATAATTTATTATAATTAATCAGATGATACTGTATGAACATTGCAATATGAAAATACGTAAACATCTATAATTTTTCATATCCTTTGGAGATTTCTTGAAAGTGCTTGTCATGTAAGATTTGACATTTGGTGACACTGAACTACAAAATTTTAGTAAGGAATCCTTTACATTATCTTAAAATAGCAAGACACAGGAAGAATAAAATGTCTTTGGTGCTGAGACATTTTTAACAATATTAGTACACAAATTAAAAAAAAAAAGCTTTATGTGATGCTAATTACATCATGAATTTTCTTATGAGTCTCCGTATTTCATAGGTATCCATGAAAAAACTTATTTTTGTGGTGTTGCAGATGGTCTGATGTTGTAGTTTGGTTACCTTTTTCTTTTGTTAAAGTTCAGGTTACATAGTTCAAGTTACTTTATGAGTGGTGAGTGTAATTTTGACCTTTTTTAGTTTAGGAATTTGTACGACTTTTATTGACTTGCTTTTTTTTTTTTATCATGTCTGCTTAGTATTGTTATGTTTATTTCTTCCATGCTGTAAGGCAGAAGCTAGAAAAGTGGTGAAACCAAGCCACAATACTAAATCAAAAGACATTTAATACCTAGGGTTTGTCTCTCCAAAAGGAAATAATTACTTTCCTGTTTTAAGATAAATTTCAGCTTTTCGTGGTCCTACATACTGACGCCATTCTAAAACTGTTTGAAAGCCCTATAGACTATTAATTCATACTGCACATTTCCAATTACCTATAAAACTTGTAAGAGAAATTCCATTTTTCTGAAGAATCCTCAATCTGTCACTTTGCAGAGCTGTGAAGTTGTAGCGGACTGTTACGGTTTAATTATGAAATGAGAAATACGCTTAATGTTCACAAATGGTTTTTTTTCTTGAAAGGTTAATGATGTCGCAGTCAGTATAGCCTTTGAGGAGGAGTTGCAGTAAAAATCAGGATGATATGTAATAAGTAAGCTGCAGCTGTATTAGAAAGATCTTGAAAACACTTTCTGCTTCCATTGCCTCCGAGTAAGAATGTATCCAGTATTGTCATGGCTCAGCAGAGTGGCAGTTTTGAGTATGACAAAGCAAAGGAGGTGTTCTCAAATATAACAAATATTTTTATAGAAACCATGCAGTATCAGTTTCCAACTGAAGCAGAAATATTGAAATCTTTGCACAGTTAAGCACAGCAAAAACAAGATTTAACTTGGTCTCCGGAGGATGTCTGTATTCAAACCAAAACCGGTATAAATGCATCCTTGCTGTTGGAATGCTACACTTGCACATTGTCAAACTGTCAGTCTCGCTATCAGTTTCTTTTCACACTGTATCTCTTTCCTACTGGCTAGTTTTCTAATAGCATACTGAAAACAGACCAAGTTGGATGACTTTTTCATCTGTGTACACCAAGTGGTTAACAAATACAATGACAGGACTTCCTGTCTCAAGGGCTGGAGAAGAACAGATACCTTGCTGTATTTCACGTTTCATATGTCTATTCCCAGAGGGAGAACAGTTTAATTCTAAACTGATGAGAAAGAAAACCAAAACTTTCCATGATTTTGCATGCATTTTAAAATTGTCATGTTATACGATTAATTCAGTCTTAATTGATGTGTATTTTCATGTTATTGCTAAACTGAAATGTTTTGACACTTCTTATAATAAGAGTTGAGATTCTTTAGGCACAGATTTCTGTGCACTGTGAAGTTCAGATTTTCATCATACTGAAGCAGTATAAAAATGTGTCTATATAATTTTTATTGCATCTGCTGTAAAGAGTAGAAAGATGCTTATCATTGTACAATATATGAAATTTATTGTGATTTTTATTGTATTTTCACTCAATGGTGGAGCTTTAAATGGGTCATTATAACAAACATTTCCTTTCTATCTAAACCTAGTGCTGTTTTACACATGAGTTTTCACAGAAGAATTATTTTTCATTTTAAGTTCTTAAACCCTTTTGTCTGAGACTCAGTAGCTCATTCAGTTGTAAGACAGGCACCGCAGTCTGGCTTGAAGTGAAATGTTACTCTGGTCCATGTTACAAAATTCTGGCTCAGGTTGAACTAGTGTATTGTCTATACAAATAGTTCCTTTTTTGCTTTATAACAGCTAGGCATTAAGTGAGGTAGTCTGAAACTATGTCTACATCCTTAGTGACTTGTTGCAAATCCATCATTCATGCATGGTGAAACTTGCATTCATGATTCTTTCTTTCTTGGCTTGTCTGGCTGGCTTAGAAATGAAACATTTTAGCAATACTTAATTTTCTTAGCTTCTGTTGTCAGTGAGGTCTGTAAACACTTTTATCTTCTGCATTATGGATTATAGAACTGAGGAATCAAAGATTAAATTAGATGTTTACCTCTTGTTCAGGGTTTTTAATCTGATTGCTACTCTTCCTCCTCCCATAGAATCTTATTTCATTCTCTGTGCAACATGTGACTTTTCCAATGAAAAAAAGGTGCGGCTGCTATGATGTAACTTAGCGTACTGTAAAAAGGGTACACTGAATAAGGCAAGACGTTTCTAGACACCATACCAATCCATTCTTTAGCTGATAGTCATCACTCCCTGATGTACCAACTGGATGAAGCACAACCTCATGCAGTAAATAGGTTATGATCTGTGGTAAGGCCAGGGCAATAGAAAAATGTACTAGAAATTCTGCCTTACAACTACTTCCCATGTGAATCAAAAAGAGAATAAAAGGATAATTCATAGAAATTTTTTTTTAAACTATTCTCTGATTGGAACATAAAGACATTAGGAATAATGTTCCTATTTGTACAACTGCAAAATGCGTTTTAAACCTGCATTATTTTAAAAAATCACAGTATTCTCTATCATATGCAAAGTACATCAGGGAATCATTAAATTGCCAGATTTCAAATTCACAACAGTTACCACTACTGTGTAAGTAGTGTTCCAGCAATAATTCATATTTTCTTTATTAGCAGAAAAATTACAAGTTTTCACTCTTCACTTTTGAAAGCAGACAAGTCTTTCTGATCCATATTCCAGAATTCGTTTTCCTTTAAAGGGAACAAAAGGTTCCCAAGGTTTTTCTTCAAAGAACATCTACAAACACTGACCCCATGAAAAGTAGAAGAATTAGCAACCTGGGCTGAAAAGTAAACTAATTAATAAAGATAAAGAGAGTGTACTAAAATATAGGTATCATCTAACCATATCTCAAGACTGGTAATCATACACAATGAAAGTTGTATGGCTTTGAAGAAGAGATGCCATTCTTTCACTTGAATTGAAAAATACAGCTATGTTAGAACAAGACAGTTGTAACTTGGATAGGCTGCTTGGCAGCTGTTCCTAATTGTCTAAACTTCTCCTCCCTTCTCTTTTTTATACAGTTTTTCTAATTGTGGTTTAAATACACTAACACTGAATTCTTTGGTGCTTCACTCTGCAGTGAGTCTATGTGTTTTATAAGCTACAGAGACCCAGTATGTTATATAGACCTGAATTGTTTTTAAAACTTTTCACTGAGGGTAGTTGTGCCCTGCAGAAAATGTGTGCATGTAGAGAGAATTGCTTTTAGTGCAACAACTGAAAAATAGTCTGTGGCCTAGTAAGGACTAAGGACAGACAGATTCCTACTCTGAACAAGTATTTCTAAATTACAAATTGACAGGAGACAACCCTAAATCAATAGAAGCCTGCATAGACACAATGAGAAGGTTCAGAAGAAAAAGTTATAACACTATAATACAGAAAATTAGTCCTGAATTATGTCCTCCTGATGATTGCACTCAGAGAATTGTTATCTTTACACCGATAGAGGAAGACGTTTAAGCAAAGCAGTCACACTACTCTCCTTCTCTTTCTCCTTCAAAGGTATTTTTAGAGCACTTTATAGAACTTACTGAGGTGATTTCAGTAAATTGATCAGAGCAGTAACTCATAGGTTTGAACAATTCTAACTTTAATACAGTGAACTTAAATCTCCAGAGGGAGACAATTAGATTATTGACTCTGGTTCCAGGAGAAATTCAAACTGATTCACGTTTGTTTGCTAGAATTACCTTCTTCAAACACTGTCTTGCCAGGTGCCCACTAATTATAACCCAGTTAAAGAATAAATGCTGGACAGAGATATTACTTCAAGATAACTGTACAAAGTTAATACATGAAAAAAGTGAAGATATAGAGAATGAGCATGCATACTCATTGAATAGAATAGCATATTGGCCAGCCTGCATCCATCCAGAAATGATCTGCTAGGTTATGCAAGTCGTCTTGGTTGAGGGGAGCTCTTGGTAGTCTCTGGGTCCTTCACAAGAACCCAGCTGCAGGGTGAGCAGTCAGCGAAGCCAATGCTGCTGTTCCCAGGAAAGAGCGAGGGAAGTGATGTGAGGGCATATCAACACAGAAGCACTACCTCGATCCAATGTATTGAATGGTTGGGTATCCTTTTAAAAATGACTGATTTATAACTTTGCTTCATGACAAGTTGTTTATACATGATTTAGTGTATTACCATGTGTTTAGTAAATACTAGTAATTTTCCATTTCATGCTGTTTCTCAAGAGATGTGAAAGGTAATACAAGATAATTGTTTAATATATATTCATCGCAGAAATGTAGTCAACTTTTAAATCCTTCAGGGAAAATTTCTTTCAAAAGTTAATTCTTTGCTTCTGTAATAAAAAAATAATTTAATCTTGCTTTTACCACATAACATTGCCACTTCATCCTTGTCCTAGAAACAGCTGCTGATAGCGTAGTTCCTGTGCAGACAGTACAAGTTGAATAATACAAATAAAAGTTCTAATTCATAAAAGGAGAGTCCTCAGGTAAAATCATTGCAGCTCAAATGCCTTCCTCTTTTCTCCCTTTAGACTCCAATCTGCGTTTCTTTCATAAACGGTCGGATAGTGCTACAGCTCATCTTCATGGTTTAGTATTTTCTCTAGGTTCCATATACTTGCTCTAGCTGTGCACATTAAGGAGTCTCATGATTTTTTCTGTTACAAGAAATTACTGTATTTTGGCTTCATATTTAAAACCCCCTTATCGTGGTTTTATTGGCACCACCTAAGTTTTGATCTCTCCCCTTTGAAACAGTTGTGAATAAAAGAATAAAACTTATGTTAAAGATTTAATTTATATAGATTAACTAATATGCAATATGTACATAGCAAATTCTGAAGAGCAAAAATGGTGAATGATCATGCAATCCTTTCATCATTTCTTTCCATTTCTCTCAGTCTTCATACATGCTGAAGTCGTGTTAGGTTTTTGAATTTAAGGAATGGGAATAAGCCCACTGATGACTCTTCAACTTCCCTTTTTCATTCTGCTTTTCTCAGCTGCCCTTTACTTCCTGAATGGATAGAGACTTCTCCCATCTTACCTTAATCTCATAAATATTGAAAGACAGTCAGTACTCTTTAAATGAGCCAGCAGAGCAGATTCAGCAGTATGATTAATGAATGAGGCAGAGGAAGCTTTTATCTTGTTGGAACTTAAAACAATTTAGAAGGTCAACCTAAGAATTATGCCTTCGGATGTCTTCAGGAAAGTTACAAAATAGTTATTTGGGGAATAACTGAATTGTATTCATCACACAGTAGTAGTAATAATTAAAACTGCCCTTCATTGAAGGCTGCAGCAAAAGATACCTCACTTTGTTTATTTTAGATGTCTGTGATATCTGTGCTATCTGAGCACCGACACTCATCAAGCAAAGCTAATGACACCTCAAAATTAGGAGGTAGTACTTTGCAGAGCGTCAGGACAGTGCAGAGAATGAAGGACAGGAATAAATTGCTCAGAATTGCTCAAACCAGTGAATAAATATGATGGTGCATTCCGAACAAACTGCAAGTGCTGCCCTGTTGTGAACTCCACAGAAAGGAAATTACAGTGATTGAGTCTTACGATCACAAGCATGAAGTTTTGCTATAGTAAGGTGATCATGAGAAAAATACTGGAATAGCCTGTGCCATTTCTGTTACTGGAAGAAAATATGAGACAGTCAAAACCTGTGTTATTAGTGTCATTAAAACACCAAAATTCGAAGTTGCAAACAGTGTCTTCAAAATGAGGAAGCAGAAGGGAAAAAGAAGTAATTTGCAGAAAGAAAAAAAAAATCTGATCTTACCAAGTATTGCTAATCCAGTTAGTCTGTCCTAGATCAGTGTAGTGATTGGAGATTAAAGAAAAGACATAAATTGGTGTTTCACTTATCAAGATGTAATTTATTGGCAGCTGCTTCTCATAATCAAGCTTTATTACTCTTTTCCACTGTTTTTTTTAGATAAAATAAGGAAATAAATAGCTATACGCCTATAATAAATGTTGTTCTTTGTTTCATGTAGTATTGGTAGTTCAGGCAAAAAGCAGGCAGCTTACAGTCTTTATGAATATTAATACCTTTGTGATACCAGATGCAAGCAAAGGGTAGGGAAGGGTATTATCTTTTTTAAGTCTTCATCTGAAATGCACTAAAGCCTGATTGAACTTTTTTTCTGCTACATATGCCTCACTTCTCATTAAAATTAAGCAGGGCATTTTTCTGTGTCTCATTGTGACATTTTTATATGTGTCTTAATCAAGAAATGCATAAAATTCAGGACATTTAAAGGAGAAATATAGGTGGCAGCAAGCTAAACTAGGAATTTATTTTGTTTCAGATGTACACATACATGTAAGCAAAGGTCATAAATCTACAGGCCTCTTCAGCAATAAGGGTGGGGAAAGAAAATCAATTCTAATCAGGAGACCAGTGCCAGACCTCATAACAGCAACTTCTCCATACACCTGAGGCACTTAGTAACATTTCATATAAATGTTAAACAAAACCTTTTAGTCTGTAATAGAACAAGATGGGAGTAGTATAACTTTTTATAGGTTCACTTGCCTGATTTAGTAGTTGTTGGGTTTGTTGTCTCTGCAGCCATTAAAATCCAGATTTAGGTGAATAACCATGCAATTCATTGGCACAAGAGCTTAGGAAGTTTCTTTGCAAATATCCTGCCATTAAAGGATATGCTGTGTGAGCGGTCTTCAAAGCCATCACTGAGATGTGTGATTTATTTTTTTTATTTTATTTTCTCAAGTGTAACTTTATGAAATTGGGTTACTTCATTCTTCTTGAACTAAGTTGCCTTGTGTCTTTGTAATTTAAAATGCCCACAAATTTGTGGAAAGAAAATTAATTCAATTTCTAGGCAGTTAATGGAATCATCAAGGATAGTTGGTGATTTGATTTGCTTGGCATTTGTGTTTTCCTGTGTCAAAAGTGGGCTGTAAGTTTTTCATTAAAAAAAGTTGATCATCCTCTGTGTTGGAAAAAAAATAATTTAATATGTCTCTAAACTGGTTACTGCGCAACCTGGAAGTCTAGCACTTCATAGATTCAATAAATGAGCAAACAAAACCTGTGAATATGACATATTTCAAAGATGTAGGTTTAGAACGTGTGGTAGATTTTGAGAGACGTGGATATTCTTTCTAAACACGACTATATGGATACGTTTAGGTGTACCTACATGTTTTTAAACAATCTTAAGCTTGTAAATACTTGAATTATAGTCAGACTAGCATTGACATATCTTAATGTGTTTTCTGTCACAAACTTTCCCCCTTTCTCCTCCTTTTTCCTATATTCATAAGTTCCCTTCTCTAAATTGATGAAATTGTAGTTCCTAAAACTGTGAACAAATAAATTTCCTTTCATATATAGTCCAAGATTTTACTCTTAGTTTCCCATTATAAGTTGTCCTGTCTTTCAATCACATTAGACAATATAAGCAATCAGGTTACTGAAAAAGGTATGTAAATTTTAAATTGTGGAGATCTGAGAGCAAGATTTGGCTTTTTCAGCTACAGATTATAATATTTAAAGTGTAACTTTTGATATTGAATAATTGTGCTTTTTGAAAAGTAGTTATTTTAATACCTGTAAAAGTCATGTGACACCAATACAACAAGCTCTACTAAAAAAGTGAAATTTCCGATGGTTGTCTTACCACACAGGAAGATTTGTTTTATTTAAGACAAAAGCAAATTACATTGTTAAATGCTTACACCACGTTCTGAATGTAGTCATACTCAATCCAAATTTCTGTGTCACAATTATTCTCAGATTTGCAGCTGAAGTAAATTTTCCACATGCCTGTCTTATGTGAGATTTGTTGTTGATATACTATAAATGCAAACCGTGGTGCATTTGTGTTCTTTATGAATAATTTGTTTCCATTCACTAGCTCATAAAGAATAAGCTTCATGAGCTGCACTACCACTTTCTCAATTTCTTATTTATTCATTTTTAAGCACTACAGCAGTTAATTAAATTTGCCAAAAAATCATGTGCAGTTAAAAGCTGAGTTTGATTTCCTTTAAATGAATAGTAAATAATTACTGCTAAAGCAGGAAAGATCAGATATGGAGAAGCTGGATAATTGTGAAGCTGACAAATGTGTTTTTCCTACAATATTTTTCTTTTCATGTCCTGCTTTATAATTGCATTCCCATCTCCCTATTTATTCCTGTGTTTGCAGAGATTTATTGTTCATGTTGGGCAGTATGCCAGTACTGTGAACCATATTTTGCTTTGCGTTACCCACTCTGTATCCCTTAAGTCAACTTTCAATAGCTGTGTGTCAGGTACCAGTAAATGTGAAGATTTAAAAAAATAATACTGATAATCATAATTTGATCTAGAATTTATTCACTATAATATACAGTGCTGAAAATACAGTGCTAGTCAAAAAATACTTAACTTTCTTGTGGTCTATGAAAAAGTAGAGATTCTCTGATGACAACAATAATAAAGAAATCTGGTTTGGGGAAGATTTGAGTCGTCATTACCACAACCCTCATGGTGTCATATTCAGCAGCAATCAATTTTGGAAGGCAGTGAAGCAGCAGTTAGGAATGTGGAAAAGGTGGGAGGAAAATCAGGGGTGTTTACGGCAAATCAGGGACACTGAAAAATTAAGATCTGAGGAACCAGTAGCTGGGGGCAAGGGTAAAGTGCTTGTATATGGCATGCTTTCTGACCTTATATTTGAGCTCACATAAGCTTGGTTGAAGGTCCTTTATTCCAGTTTACAACAGGGTTACCATGCCTTTCCTCCTGTCATCTTAATTGTAATAAAAGAGCTGTACTTTCCGTGATACTTGAGCTGTAGCCCAAAGCCATGTTTCTGAATGGAAAGGCAGCTGTTCCCGTTGGGCTAAAATGGCATGAACTCTGGTGCTTTGGGTTGCCTCTTTAAGTGGTTGGTTTTCCTTCCCTATTGCTTCTGGAAGACACACTCCAAAGCAATTTCAGTTTCAGAGTTTAGTGTTTGGAAGGAAAGTGTATTCATTTTTCCTAACTTTGAGGCAATATTTGGGTTAGGTGTGAAGCACAATAAAGCTAGAACCCAGAAATAAGGGAGACATGCTTATGGGCCTTGTATACAGTGGGAGGCTGGAGGACCTCAGGTTTTGCAGGCTGAGATCCCAGCCTCCTGCACATGGGGAAGTTAAAAATGAGGGGTAGATGAACAGTTTGATTCCATGCTATGAATTTATTCATCCACGTTGTGCTGAGGTGGTGCATTGGCTGGTGGTAGGGAAGGGTATCCCCTCCTTAACGTTAAGTGTAGTTTGAGGCCTGCTGCCTTAAGCCTGTCCTAGCTGCCTGTATAGTCTGAAAGAGTTGCTTTTAAGGAAAAGCAATACGTGAGTTCTCAGTTTTGGTGTTCATACTGGTTATCAGTAAATTTGGACCTCTGTTGTGTTGTACAGTGAAGCTATATTTTTGTAAAACCGTTATTTTAAAGAAATGTATTCTTTGGAAAGTAAGAATGGAAGTCAAATTCATTTGTAGAAAATCATGACATATTGGCATTGATGAAAAGTTTGACATTAATAGAAATAATTCCTTTCGTATGACTAATAATAATCTTCAATGGGTTTTTTTCCTGTAATTTTTTTAATACAAGGCTTCTTGTACTGTAACTAGAAGTTAATTTAATTTTTATGCTTGTCCATTCTAGGTACAGAGATCCAGAAATAAGCAGTTACGTGAGCTGTTTCCAGATGGATTTAGTATTCATCATGCAGGAATGCTGCGGCAAGACAGAAGTTTAGTTGAGAACTTGTTTTCTAACGGACATATCAAAGTCCTAGTTTGTACAGCTACACTCGCCTGGGGTGTCAATCTTCCTGCTCATGCTGTTGTTATTAAGGTAAGAGCTTCCATTACTTTGCACATGTGTATCTGTCTTAAAAGAAACCTGTAAAGAAGCATAGATAGCAAGATCTTTATTGTGGGTTTTGGGCCTGGAGGGGAAATGTCTGATTGACTTGAAATGTTATTTATATCTCATTAAACTGATTCTCTCCAGTGGGAGTCTAGTTTGTATAGTAAAGATTTAAATATATCAAAGATTATGAAAGGATTAGTTAAAGTACACTTCTGAAATCATGCTATATTTGCCTAATTTCAGTATTCAGCTCATCAGGATTATATTCATGTGTATTTATGTTAATTTTTATTAACTTTTCCTCAACCAGGGAACACAAATATATGCTGCAAAAAGAGGCTCCTTTGTTGACCTTGGAATTTTAGATGTCATGCAGATATTTGGTCGAGCTGGACGGCCTCAGTTTGACAAATTCGGAGAAGGCGTCATTATTACAACTCATGATAAACTCAGTCATTACCTGACTCTTCTTACTCAGCAGAATCCAATTGAAAGCCAGTTTCTTGAGAGCCTTGCAGACAACCTAAATGCAGAGGTAACCTTTGAAACATTTAGAGAAACTAGCAAACTTTAAAGGATTAATATTATTTGAAACAAAAATGCAATATTGTCACACTTAAAATAGCTAAAATGGAAATTTTATTTATTACTGGTAGTCTGTAGGTGTGTATGTTTAAGAGAAGTGAACTGTTACACATGTGAAAATGTTGGGGGCCTTTTACAAAAATTTGAAAATGCTGCAGTTGTATTGAGAGCACTGACCTCTCTTATATTAAAATATAACAATTCAAAAGTTATCTGTTGTGATAACCAATTAAAAATACACACACAGACTCTTTTTACAAGGAAACATCAGGAATTTAAACATGCTTAAATGAAGAAGAGAATACTGTTTTTCAAAGGCACCAGATATTTTTTCAATAAAAGTAAAGGAGTTCAGCTAAACTAAATGTCCAGTGACATCTTAAAACTGATTATCCCTTTGAAAGATGTGAAGTTTATTTGGTCTATTAGGAATAGTCTTGGGTTTTAAGATGTTTATTCTGGTTTATCGTTATAATTCTTACCTGTTTCTGTTTATTTTTTACCTTTTTATCACTTTGAAGTCTTTGCATTATTCAGTCATAAATAATATTTTTAAAAGGGAATTCTGGAAAAGAGCAGAAATCGATACAGTGACCTTTTAAAATGTTAAGATTCATTCCTTGATTCTTTACAAATGACCGAGTTTGATCATTCATGATTTTGGTTGCTTGTTTTTTTTTCTTTTAAGGGTCCTTATCAGTTATTTCTTCAGTTCCTGTTAACAGGAAAAATCTCTGCCCAAGTACAGTCACACATCAGAAGCAGAGCAAGGTTTAACTGTATTCCAAGTATTTCTGTAAACAAATGTGGGGGAATGGAAATACTGACACCTGTCTGCACTCAGAGCTACTCCTTTTTACTTCAAGGCTCTGGAGCAGTCTGAGTACAAGGAGGGAAGGAGAAATTGAACTCCCCAGAACATGAGACACAAATGTGACTCAAAGGAGCCATTTGCAATTTTCCTATCCCTCTTTATACCACAAAGGAGAGAGGAAAAATAAAGGGAAAGCATGCTTGCAGTGGGTGGGTGTAGAGCGCTCAACCATTTCCTTTTGACAACATGTTTATGTTCCTGGAATTAAACACCTGTGAATGTTCTCTAAGTGGAACTGGATGGATATTCAGTTCTTTAAAATTGGATAGTAGCAACTTCCACATTAGCAGTAATAATTCAAATCCTGAACTTGGCTGTGAAGGCTGAGATTACCTGTTACTATTGTTCAGCACCCCAAGAAATTAGGAGGGATAGATCTGGTCCTGGGATACTGTGTACTTTTTCACTAGGAAAGAATCCAAACAGATTTCATAGAAAAGCATGGGATGCATGAATTAGATGAGGAAAAAAGAGTTGGATATTTTTTCCTTCACAGCAAAGGATTTATTTTTTTTTACTTGTTTTAATTTTAATATTAGAAATTTAGTCCTCCCATCTCACAGAAGACCTTCAGGTCAGTGAAGAATGACAAAGACAATGGAATAATAAGTACCTATTGTGAACTGGGCCAGGGAAGATCTCTATGATTGACTTGCTGTGAAAAACAAAAGGCATGGCTATAGGCTACTATTTTTTCAGGCACGGTCTTTATCGCTCCAAATTGTCCAGAAGGCATGTGGATGTGCTGGTGTGCCCGCATGAATTATACCAGGAATCTCAAGTATTCCTTCCACAGTGCTCCAGCAACAAAGCTAGCTTTTGTGGGGAAAATCCTTTACTGACATACCCTAAAAAATCTTGTTGGTTAGCTTAAGCAAAAGAAAGTTTCAAAGGAGGTACAGCAGCTCTGTATAACTAGGCAGAACTAGAAGTGAATAAGAGAAAGAAAGAAAGAAACAAAGGTAATTTTGGCCGATGCAGGTAGAAGAATTAATCACCCTGTTCATAAGCTTGCCTGGAATATAAGATCTGTAACAATCTGTCTTTCAGCAGTAGTGGAGATAAAAGGAGTCTAACTTTTTTATGTGGTGAAGATTTTGTAGTAAGTGATGGTGTTTGTATGGAAGATGTGATTGCATATGAGGAAAAGAAGATTTGACTTGATGAACCATGAGTTCCAGTCCTATTTCTTTCCTGTCAGCTGAGAATGCTTAGTTAAGAAGTTATGAGATGTAAACTATTAGCTGTCAATGTGTAATATTCTGCAGAGAGAGAGGGGGGTTTTAATGGGCAGCGTGTTGTTCCTCTAATCTAGGCTGTAGTTCCAAAATGCACAAATTTTCCAGCAAGGCCAGAAAGCAGAGGTGATGATTATATGCAAGCTTAAAGGAAGATATTTTTTGCTTGGTTTCGGGGTTTGTTTGGTTGGGGTTTTTTTTGAGGGGACAAGTGAATTTACATTCATTGAACTTTTTATGCAGAGGAAATTTTTTTTTTAAAATCTAAATTCTATTTTCGGTATCAAAGAAAAGACATATTTAGTTATAGTTACACTTTAGGATTCTTCTCCCCCTTCTCCTTTTCCACTGTACAGATTGCAAATCCTTAGTTTTAAGTCCTAGGTGTTTATCTCACAGGACTTATGGTTGTAAATATTTTAGAATGGCTTAACAAAATATTTACAATGTAGCAAATGTCTGCTTGTATGTTTCTGTATGTTACTGTAATAGATAGTAAATTAAGGTACCAAACTGCTGCTAGCATTGACTTTGGTGCAGTTAGCACCAAAAAACACATTGAAGGTGGAACAGACATGGTTGACTGTTAGAATACAGAACAATTGTAATTTGTCCCAGGCTTGTGATTTTAACAGCAGTTTTTAAAGACAGTAGTATCTTCTCTTTTTTTTTTTCTTTTCTCTTCCCTGCATTTAATAGTAAGCACTCTACTAGCTTAAAAGCTGTTAAAAAAGAAAAATCAATGAAGACTTGGAAAAGTAAATACCATTCTGTAGGACCAGGTGAGTATGTCCAAATGGATACTTAATGAAGAGGAAAAAAACTATCAAAAAGCAAGACATTCAAGGGAGAAAGGGCTCTGTAAGCTTAGAATAGTAATGTCTACAGTAATCATGAAACACTAAAAATTGTCCAAAAGAAAAATAGTGAGTTGAAGCAATTTTAGATAAAAGTGACAACATTAAAAGCAATCTTATTCATGAAGCTTAGTTTAGATTTTTACCTAAGAAGAGATGGATTTGTTCGTCCAGGGAAGTATGTATTTCTGCTACATAATTTCTTTTCAAATGTGTACACATTACTGAAACTTCTTCTAGAAGTAGAGGAAATCTCAACAGAAATTTAGTGAGTATCCAAGTAGTACTCTGAAAAATATTGCTAGTAGACACTGCAAAAATAATTTGGTTACATTGAAGGTGTAAAATTAAGAAGTTAATCCTCCTGCCCTGTTAAAAAAATAGAATTAAAGAGGAAAAAAATAATGGAATAGAACAATAGTTCCGTTTCATAGGATGTAGTCGTCTAAACTTATCCCATCAAAGATACATAGGAAGTATGTGATGTACATTATAATAAAAACTACTTCAATGTGCAGCACTTCTACCGCAAGATTTGGTGTTCAGGGAAAAGCGCAGAAAATGGATGAAATAGTTTAGACAGAACTATTTCTTTTCAGATTTTATGTAATGGTAGTGTTGTCTGAAAAGAATGGTGTACTCATGGCTTTAAAATACTGTGGATTCTGTGGCTGCAGTAGAGTTACAGCAGCCGAAGATGCAGTCAGAATTTTGTTAATTGCTGTGATAAATGGTTGTTAGTAGAAATAGCAATGGAAAATGCTGAAAAGCAATAGAGTAACAAGGGCGTGAAACCACCATTTTTTTTGTCATCTGATATGTGTGATGTTACTTATCCTTCTGCCACGACGTGCAGAAAAAAATCAGCTCCTGACAGATTACAGGAAATCAATACTATGAGTGGTTAATAGGAGCTATTGTTTTAGGTTTTTTTGGAAAGTAACTTCATCATTTCTTTATAATTGGAGTCAGTCTAAACTTCTATATATGCTGATTTGATCTAAGTTAGTGGAATCCTGTGAGAAGGATACAGGTGTTTCAGAAATTGTTTTGTTTATCTGGAGACGACTCTTACATAGGCTGCAGCATTCTGAACAAAAATAAACAAGTTCTAAAACATATGTCATCACACTGGTCAGTAGATAGTCTTAGAAACCACATTCAGTTTTGGTAATCTTTTATAGACACTGTCCCTTTGGCAGTAACAGTAGCACTATATGGAGAAAAATATGCGTTTATTGACTGATTTATTACAGAAATCTAGACAGTACGCTGATGAGCACTGTCATCTGCCATAACAGAGCCTGTTGTTAGCACCAGCAAATCTGCACTCATGTGTAATAAAATGACATATTTTAGGAGCAGAGTCTGCTTTTATTACAAGTCATTCAGGAAATCCAAATGCTCCTGCTGTAGTTTTAAAGAGAAACCAATTAGAGGCCAGAAGCACTGCTGAATTGTTTAAATTCTTAATTTATTATAGACAGGTCAGTAGCTGAAAGAAGAACTAGTAAAATGAAGGTAGCAGTTGGAAATATGGAAAGACTCCATGTTTCCACAAGAATATGAAGTTGCTTTTATCTAAACCAGGTCTCTTGGCAGAAATAAGTAGGTGTTAAGAATGAGGCAATGACTCAGATATTTGGAGTATACAATATATATTCCTTGCTACACCATCACTAACTGGAATCCAGAGCCTTGAATTTAGTATCTAGGCTTATATGGTGCAGGAGAGAAAATTTGGGTAATGATGGAAAAAAATTAAGATATTTTTAATTTCCATTTCAAAATGAATTTTCTAGAAGCAGAAAATTTTCAGAGACGATTGGCAAAAGAATGGATCAGCATCTATGAAAGGAACACTCCAGTTTGCTTGCATCCTTCAGGCAAGAACAAAGACAAATGGGAGATTATATGACAGAGTTTTACGAAGTAATGAGTCACATGGCAAAATATTGCACCTCTCCTGGGACAAGAAGCAAGAAATACTGGCTGAGATGAGTCAGTGGCAGGTTCAGAAAACAAAAGGATGCCAGTTGGGTGGTTAGACTATATAACTTTGCTGCAGGAAGTTGTATCTAAAAGGTGGCGTAGTTCAAAAACTGTACAAAAATGGAATAAAAATCCATTGAAAGATATCAAGTGCAAAGGTAAACATTTAACTAAAGACCTTGACATGCAATAGTTTAAGAACGTGGGAGAAATTTATGTGGTGCTTGCTTCTCATTGCCACCTTCTGCCCTTCAGCATTTGCAGTTATCTAATCTCAGAGACAGCACACTGGCCTTGATGTCCCAGTGCGTTTGTTCTTAGGAAAGCAGCGGAGTCAGAAAATCTGAAATATACCCAACTTCATTGAGTTGACGCCAAAATTGACTTTGAACATGTATTTCAGCACCTTAGTCCACTAAGAATTCTCTCACACAGGTTTGTTTTGAGTTTTGGGTTGGTTTGGGGTTTTTTTCTTCTGAAAATGAGCAGAAGAATAAATCATCAGTGATGATCAACACAGGCGTGGAGGTGCCCTTTTTCTTTTCTGCTGAAGTTGTGCCACTGGGCATAATGGAATGGAAAAAGAAATAAAATAAATAGCTGGTTAGGGTGTAAGTCCTGGGTCAGTTGACCAGCTGGCAAACAGAAAATACCTACAGCTATATTTTCTGGAAATACAGGAAGAAAGATAAGATGCAGGGGATGTGGTTTAATTAGACCATAAACTTTAACTTATCTGGGATCTATCATCAATAGCTCATACAATGCAGGTCACCATTCCTTCCCTAATTGTTTCCACCTGATAGAGCCCTCCCTGACATCCACAGCTGGACCCCAGCTTGTTGCAGGGATGTATCCTTTCCCCAGAGAGCTAGAAACTGAGGAGAAGATTTGCAATGCCAGACAGTAGGTGTACCTTCCCCAGGGGGTGTGCCTTTTCTTACGATTTTGTTGTGAAGCCAGAAACATAAAGTGGTGACTTGTTTAGTTTGGACAAACCTCCTAATCTGTTTTTTGCCATGGAAGAGTGGGCAACTGTTGTGGTTCTCAGAAGAGACACAGAATTCCTTCAAAGCCCTTCCAAAAAAATCCAAAAAACTGAGGAGCTGAATGACTCAATGGCTAATCTGGGTATATGGTGCAGTGTGCAGGCTGGGGGGAATTGAAGTTTTGCTCCCTGGGTCTCCAGGGCCCTGGGGCCTGATCTGACCTGCATGAGACCAGCAACTGTATCTGCTATCCCCTCACCATCTTCTGTTGGAGTTAACAGATAATGAGAACTTTTATCTAGTTCAGTTGTACTTACAAATAGCCTTTTGGTCACATATGGTTGGACAAGATTCTGTCCCAGTTGTGAAAGTTCTAGTAGCATTAAGAATTTTAAGAAGTTATTTCAAAAGCCATACATTAAGGAAAGGTAATTGGTAAGAATTTCATTTAACTTAAGTTATACAAATATAATTAAACACTCATGTAAAAAATAATGTATTATAGAATAGATTATATGTACAGTATATAGTATTAATTAATATATACTAGTAATATTTTGATGCTCTTTTCTAATCTGTATAGAAACATCAGAGATAAATACTTGATTTTTCAAAAACTACCCCCAAAAAGCCATGCTACTTCCATCTGTTTACAGTTTTTTGAAAATTAAAAACACCTCCTCTGGAATACTGTTAGCTTGATGAAGTCCGTGGGATAGCATTGGTAAAAAAAATTATTTAATGAAAATGCAGACTACTAATCACAGCACTCAGTGACATCAGTCATTGAACAATTTATTGAAAATTTGTGATGCTGATGGTTGTTTTCATTTAAAATGACGCAGTGAGTTGGATTAATATAGTTCTCAAGTTTTCATTTTGTGAGTGCAACACAATACCTCGTATTTGAATGGTTTAAAAAAAAAAGTGATTTGTGACAACTGGTGCAATCAAACAGTACAATGTAAACATAGTAAATATTTCTACTCATTGATTATTCTATCTGTAACTAAATGACTAATACATGATTGAAGAAACACTGGAAATTTCAGAACTTTTTTTCTTTTTCTTTTATTTCAATAAAGTACCACCTTGTTTATTTATTGATTTTATGAATACAGAGGCCTAAAATAATTTATTGCATAATTACTCTTATTCTTGTATTAATCAGGTAACGTCTATCATTCATACTGTTTTAAGAAAGGTAAAAATTTTCAAATAGTCCATAAGAACTTTACTTGAACACTAGATGGCAGCAAATATTTAGAAGTTGCCTTTTTTTTTTTTTTTTTTGTCTCTGTGTATTCAGTCAATATTCATTAAAGTTGGGAGAGAAAGGAAAGTGCAGTACAAGATTTCAGTACCATATATGAAACCCAACTGTATTTCATAATAGCTTCTTTTCCCCTCAGTTTTAATTTAAGAAAATAATTAATTTGTAAGTAGTATAATCAGATATTTGAACAAATGAGGCAAAAAAAATGTGGGGTTTATTTTCTTTTAATTTTTAGAGTTCAGTGTCATCAGTAATAAGAATTTTACATTTCCATGGTTGTGAAAGTGGTTGTTTGGGGGAAAATGTTACTATTGGGCTATGTTGTTACGCTGTTTCAAGTTCTGTACTGAAAGATATTTGAATCATGGGGAGAAACCAAATGCTGAAATTAACCTGGGTAGCAAATTGAGTAATAATAACCTGTGGGCTCTATTAGATGTTTTCCTTGTAGTAGTCTATGAAGACCTGAATGCTTTTGTAGCTACTTTGGTGCATTATGTAGCTATATACTTTGTAAACACCACAGTGGTGCTTTCCCCGACCTCCTTATGCTGTTGAAGGACAAAATATCACTTGAAAAATGTGTGAGACAAATCTTGGGGTTATTCCGTGCTATTAGCCTTTGATATCAACAAGGTTTTGCCAGATTTCAGTTATTTTCACTCAGGGCAGATTTCGCTTGCATTATTATTTTTGACTGGATATTTATGTTATTTCTAAAAGAATATCTATATTATTATTAAGGTCTAGATGCTTAGATCTGAACATGCATGTGAAATTACTTACAACTGTATAGGGTTTTTTAATTTTTGCCAAGTCATGTGAAATGTTTATATGAAATCCAAACATCAATAAAACAAAAATAACTTTAAAAGTGTAGTAATGGATCACAAAAATTTGGTAAGAGGGACTTTTGCTTTTTTTAAATAACCAGCAACCACCAAAAAATATTATTCATGGGACATGCAGGAAATACTAAATTCTCCTGGTAAAATCAGGTTAACTGGAATAAGCAGTAAAATGCTTCTCATGAATGTAATCAATACAAAATAGAGCTGCAGTTATCAAGTAAAAATGTATGCGTGGTAAATACTTTTGTGATAAAACTCTTGAACTGGCAAAAAAAGTCACCTAGCAAAATAACTGGTTTGGTATACCTTATTTGGCCTTGAAAAACAATTAAATATATGTATGTACATGTGCATATTACCTGTTCAATTTCGTTATGTTTTGATATAACAAAAATGTGGCAGGTACCTGTATGTTTGACTTGCCAGGTACAAAAGGAGAAAACTGTTTGTAAAAACTGTGTATAAACAGATTGCCAAGTATGAGGGCATGGTGAAGAAAATACTAAAGTATCATTTCGTTTAGGAGTTGAACGAGAAAGTGCTTTGACATTGGTATGAAAAAAACAATCTTTTAAAGGTAGATTTATCTTTTTTTTTAAGGGTACTCTTCTTTAAATTGTCCTGAGTATATTCGCTAAAGAATTACGGGGTTTTGTTTGTCTTTTTTTATAGCAAGCTTGTTCAGGATCATCTTTTAATTGTAAAAACTGTAAGTGGTGTAGGAAAGATCATGTAGGTCACTCTGTCTATAATATTAATGTCACAGAACATACCATGTTATTAGATGTTCATAAGATGATGTTGTATAAATGGTTCAAGTTATTGTCCTATGATTATTTTAAAATAATTTGTTGGAAACATGCTGATGCTTTCTTTAATCTAGTGCTAACGCTCTGAATTCCGTATGTTTTCAGCCAAATACTTCTGTTCAGCTGTAACATATACATTTAATTTTGTCTCTTTTTCCTATTTCCAGGTTGCTCTTGGAACAGTAACTAATGTGGAAGAAGCAGTAAAGTGGATAAGTTACACTTATCTTTATGTACGGATGAGAGCAAATCCATTAGTATATGGCATCAGTCACAAAGCTTATCAGGTATAAAATGCATTTTAAAAAAATCTGTAACCTCTTCTGGGTCTCTAATCCTTCCCTGATGTGAGGATAAATATTTGCTATTTCTGCTTACCTGACATCAGCAATTCTTTTTAAGTGCTTAGAAAAAGATATTTTCTGTAGAGGAATATTTTTAACACTAAATTAAGAGGCCCTTTCTGTTCACATAAAAACACATTTTCACTGGCCAAGTTATGCTCCAAAGGACAACATTCATTCTTATCAGATAGTTACTGTAACTTGGCCTATTGTCAGTGTTTCAGTATTGTGGGCTAGATATAAATGATAAAATAAAGCATTCTTGAGTCGCTTGCTGTCCCCTCTGCCCCGTCAGCTTTTGTTTTAGAATGTTTCATCCCATGACATCTTATAAATTACAAAATGACATTTTTAATTGGGTTATTTTTTTTCTTTCTTGTGATTTAGTAATTGTAAGATATTTTTATTCATTTATTTTTAATTTGTTTTGGTTTCTTTAGAAGTGTTCCATGCAGTGATATAAATCAGAGCACAGTTATATAAGGTTTTTTCCCAAGTTTTTTTCATTATCTGTAATATTTAGGAAGTTTAAGAGTTTAGAGATTATCTAAATATTATTACTTTTATCTGTACGGATTTTATAAGCATTTAATGTTAACATAGTTTGGACACAGGTAATTGAGCCTAAAGCAAGGTGAAGCTCTTTCAAGTGTATGGTAACTGCAGTTTATTTCACATGCCCTGAATCTGTTTTGTGACTTCATAATTTGTCATGATATTGTGAACAGCAGTCGCTTCAGTCATTGTAACAAGTAGAGGTATATGTCAGGAGATTTTTTTTTGATAGCTTTTGTGTCCGATAGTGGAAGCTGCAGTGAGAGTAGGTAGACTATTGTTTAAGCAAGCTTCTGCAGACACCTTTAGATCTCTGGTCATCTCAAATCTGTTTTCTATAAAAAGCCTTACAGTACATTACCATATGTTTATATAACACTGTGTAACACAAATCACAAAGTAATAGATAAATGAAAGGCAAAAATTGCTTTGCAAGTGAGAAGAATGTTGCCTTATTCCTACAAATTCCTTCTTTTTTTTATTTTATCAGGTATTTTCAACAGTGTTATTAACAAATTTTAGATTAAAAGAAATTCAACCATTGTGGTAATAACTGGTTAAAAAAAAGTAATAAAACACTAACAGAATTTTTTTTTATAAATTTAAAAAATAATGAACAAGAGTTGCTCCCCCCTCCCCTTGCCTTTGTGTTTTTATTGAACTGCTGAGAAAGTGGAGATTGCCAGCAGTTGTCTTTTTCTGCCACTAACCTCCTTTCTACCCCTTCTGATTTGATGTGCTAATAATAGACATTCCTATTTTTGTGTTAGAGCAGTAACAAATTATATCAATTTGAAGTGTTATCCATTCATGTAGGAGCAAACCCAATGCCAATCCCCTTATTTTCTAGATAAACCAGTTTTAAACATCAAAGCTAATATGTTATAGACAGTATACGGATGGTATAGTGCCAGATGTGGGCATAACCACAGATTTGCTCACTTAGGCCATTCTGTTCCTTCTGTTCTGGTTATAGGTATCCGATTTTCATAATTGGTATCTTATTGTTTCTTAGTAATGTTGCAGCGTGCCAATTTCTATGTTTCTTTTGGCTGACAGCCAATGCTACCCATTCAGAATCCATATATCTGCATAACCATTGTGGGTCACACTCTTCCCAGCTGTTTGATGGGGCTGAGAAGATGCAAACTCGTTCTCCTTTCCACAGGCACTCACCACATCCAGTAATTAGGACACAAGAGGTCCAGCCTGTCCACACAAAAGGAGCGTGTTGTATTGTGCAGGGAGACCAGCGCGAGCATGTACCTGCCATGCATGGCCATGTTCTGCACCCTACGTGTTGTCTCCAGGATATTACTGTTCCCCACCTAGCCTGTTTCTGGGCTACACCCAGGAGTAGGCTACTCCAGGCCCACTGCTTTGATTTGTGACTTTTCAAGTTGTTTGCCAGAAGTGCCAATGATGCCTTTTACTGAGTTGGGAAAATGGCCAAAATTTATGATGAGCAGTAAGAAACAAAGAGTGGAAGGAAAAAGCGGAGCAAATGTCAGTGTCACATTAGTGAAGCCTGTGGTATGAATTACAGGCATTTTCTCATCCTTTTAGGGTTCCAAAGGAAAGGTGGCTGGGTTTTTTTAAAGTAACCCCTTTGCCTGTTTTCTCCTCTTTTTGGTTCCACTCTTTGGTGTTCCCACAGTTAAGCAAAGCTTTTTATCCCCAGAAGCCATATGTTTATGTTTAGAAGATCTGTAAAAGTTAGAAGAGCTTGTCCCCAACGCTTCTCTCACTTAGCTAGAGAAAACAGTGTGAATAATAATGTACTTTATTATGCATTCTTCAATTTCCATATGTATACTCCAGACCCGCTCGGTTTCTTGCTGCGGACACACCAAGGCTCGTTTTTAAGAGTATGGCTTAAAGCTGTTCTAGGCTGGATCTTTTACTCTGTGGGATTTCTAATTACGCAAGTTCAACAAGAAGGGTGCTAACCATGGATTCTCTAGACTGGAATATTGTTTCACAACCTTTTCAAGTTGGTGACCTTTCCTTTAAAGTTAAAACCTTTGTATTTGTAAAAAAAGTTAGTCTACGGTTACAGATTTAGCTTTTTTGTATGTAAGGCAAAAGATTGGCAGGTAATTTGGGCTGCCAAAGGAGTAAGGAAGTGTTTTGATATTTTTTCATTTTTTTCCCCTCTCTTTAGTTTTAAGAAACGTTAAACATCTGGCGTCCTGATCACTTTTTTTTTTGACCACCTCTGCTCTGAAATCTGACCTCAATGCATGACTTACTATTGAGAAAAGCACTCTAGACCTTTGTCATCTTAGCTTTTGACTTGAAACTAAGGCAAGCCATAACTAAGGAGAAACAGCTTTGGAGTAACTGGCAAAGACAGGGAATATTAGGAACTGGTCTTGCAGCTGCTTTGTGGAGATGGCTGTGTTTGTCTGCAGCTTTGCTGAACATGAGATGAAGCGCTTTGGCATAAAGATGAAACTGAATTCTGGCCCACAGAAAACCAGAGCAAAGTAAGGCATAGCAGTTCTTAAAGCCTGCTCCTTTTTGCAGTCCTGGTCATATCTCTGGTGGAGATTTACCAAGAGGGCTGATGTGACTTACTCTGTACGAAATCTGAACTATACAAGCCCTAAAATAAGAATGCTGCCTGTGGACTAGAACAGAGTTTCAGTGTTTTCAAATTTGATGACTAACCATTGCTTATGTAATTAGAGCCATACCTGAGGTGCACACATACCAGAGGGTTAACATGATGATGAATCCCTTTTCACCCATCCCTGTCAGTCTGGGTATGCCAGGTGCATGATGTGGAAACACATTTATACAGCAGTCCCACTCAGATGGGAGTTTTGCCCAGCCTTGTATGTACATATACATTATTGCTTGGACAAAATGCCCAAGTTTCTGAACTTTGATGTGAATAGAAGTGGTGTTGGGCACAGCAAGCTCCTTGTGTGCTTTTAACATGAATGTTTATATGGCACGTCTGTAATTCAGTAATTAAAATATCCCAGCTGAATCATAGAATCACAGAATGTTTTGGGTTGGAAGGGACCCCTAGAGGTCATCTAGTCCAACCCCCCTGCAGTGAGCAGGGACACCGCTAACTAGATCAGGTTGCTCAGAGCCCCGTCCAACCTGGCCTTGAATGTTCCCAGGGATGGGGCCTCCACCACCTCTCTGGGCAACCCCTTTAAGTATTTTACCACACTCATTGTAAAGAATCTCCTCCTTATATCCAGTCTAAACCTACCCTGCTTCAGTTTAAAACCATTACCCCTTGCCCTGTCACAGCTGGCCCCACCAAAAAGATTTTCCCCATCTCTCCTGTAGGCCCCCTTTAGGTACTGAAAGGCCGCAATCAGGTCTCCCCGCAGCCTTCTCTTCTCCAGGCTGAACAACCCCAATTCCCTCAGCCTGTCCTCATAAGAGAGGTGCTCCAGCCCTCGGATCATTTTAGTAGCCCTCAACCTGACATACCCAAAGCTTTTGGGGACGTTAAAAGTTTTTTTGCTAGTAAACATTTCAGCCATCCAATTTTAAGCTTATTCTATTTGTAATACATTTAAAGCCATCCTTGTGTCAAATACCCAGGCAAGATATATCTTCAGCCGTTTTCATAAATTAAAAAATACCATAAGATGGCATGGGTTTGTGAAGTGATACAGTAATGATATTTTTATGAAGAATATGTTATCATTAAAACTTTTAAAACCTTCAATGTAAACTTATTTGATAATCATGCTATCCTTTCATAAGTAATATTATTCTACATTGTATTGATAGTCTCAAAGCATTGTTAAAGAAATATTATTCTGATTATTTTGTCCTGTACAGGCAGTTTTTGGTCAATAATGTCAATGTAACTGTTATTAGTGAGATCTTAGGAAAATCTTGGTTTAATAACTGTACCTTCCTTGTATTTGTTTTCTGGCTTTGCCTGACGGGGTTATCTCAATAAAATTATTTATTTAACAAATTTTTATTCTTTTATACAAATAAATGTGTGTGTTTTGTGTCTAGATAGATCCAGGTCTAGAAAAGCACAGAGAACAATTGGTAATTGAAGTCGGCAGAAAACTGGACAAAGCCCGCATGATTCGCTTTGAAGAACGAACTGGCTTTTTTTCTTCAACAGATTTAGGCAGAACTGCCAGCCACTACTATATTAAATACAATACTATAGAGGTAAAATATGATGTTCTATCTCCGGGGTTTTTTCCTTCTTTTTGAAGCTATACCTAAAATAGTTGTAAGATATTACAGAATATGTAGCTGATTTGTTCAATGTATTTTCAAATCATATTTACCGAAGTAGGGAGAGAGGAAATAGAGAGGAAAAAGAAAGAAACTAAGTATAAAGCAATACTGAAAAATTAGACTTGGTGTGAAGTGAGACCTGAAATTTCTAAAGTCTCTGCCTTCTTTTAGTTGAATTATAAGAAACGTTTTTATATCAGCAGTGTGTGCAACCATTGGTACATGATAGCACAGTCAAGTCTAGAGTCTGATAACAGAAAAGTTTTTCTGCATGAAAATCTTACCAGGTTGCCAATGTTAAACAATTTCTGGGACTGCAATCAGATTGTGTTGTAAACACGTTAGGAAGATGCATTTGTACAAAACTTTTTAGTACTGGAAACTTGACTTGATGTACACATTCATCTTAAAATCTTTCTTTTGTAGAAGATAAGTCTTTTTCTTAAATAATGCTGAAGACTTGACATTAACAATTTTCAACTGTTTACTGTCACTAAATGTAATTAGTCTCTCAGATTTATTCACTCAAATATGTCCTAGACTTTTTTTGAAATGGCCACAGATTTCATGTCTCTCAATTTTGGGGTGTAACTTCCTTACATTTTAACCTTATGTGCCTTTTACAGTCTTGGTTAATGTTTCTTTCTTTTGTGCTATATGTATATTTTTATTTTCAGTGTTATCAATTCATTTTATTTTTAATAGACTTTCAATGAATTGTTTGATGCTCATAAAACAGAAGGTGATATACTTGCTATAGTATCTAAAGCTGAAGAATTCGAACAGATAAAGGTAAAGTTGTATCCTTTCATACAAAGAGTGTGTCTTAGAACTAGTCATTTCTGTGGTACTCACTCCATAAATAGTAAGTCTCTACAGACCCAAGTTTTGTTAAATATTAAGAAGCACCATTATAAATTGTTTTCTAAGTAGGCATAATTGCAAAGAACTATATATGCTCTCGCTCAAATTTATATGTAGTTCAGCTTGAACGATAGTGCACATTTAATAATGAGTTATAGATCTTCGGGAATTCCTTTTAAATGCTTTTAAGAACTTTTCAGCTGCTCAATTATTAACAGGTGAAGATAAGTGTCCATTGGAATGGTGCATCCAGGGATGAGATAGTTTTTCTGTTTGAAGTTTAAACCATTATTAGATGTCTCCCTGAACAATTTGCTTTACCAGAAATGAAGGCAGGACTCACTGAAGATAACTCTGTGATGCACTTCATGCAGAGAACAATATTAGATTAGCAGAATGATAAATTTTGATAAATTATTTTCAAATTTGAAATCTAGAAAGTAACAGATTTTGTTGTGCAGGCTAGAAGATTACTGTCCTATCATACTCAGTTCGATTCCAACCACCTTTTTTGCCACCTGTGTGGGTAGGACACGAGACAATACATTGCAAGCCGGCGTGAGCTTGTTTGCCCATGCTTCCATCTCATAGAGGTGTGAGCCAGACTCCGCAGGGTTTATTAGCTTGGGCTCATTGCCATTTTACCACAATTATACAACTTTCAGATCAGAGTTGGCTCTCATTCACCTGGCTCTGCAAACTGGCAGTGTGAATCCCTGGCCGTCTACATATTTACATATTTGCACATATTGTCTGAGTATTACCATCTCTTTATCTAATGGAGAAATTCTATTTTGCTGTAATCTATTCTATTATAGAAGATATAATAAGCGGTGAGGTTTCACAGTGATACATACAACGTTTTCCAAGCTAGAAGGGTTTTTTTATGGTGGTGATACTGCTTTGCTAGGTCTAAATTTAGCGTAAGAGAATATTTAAAAGGAAAGCATATGGAAAATCTGATGTGATATGCTTCTATATTTGTAATAAAGTTAGTAGTGATGCTTCTTGACTAAAGCATAGTTTTTCTAGTTTGCTTTCTCAGATTTGCGTGGTATGGCATCAGTGCAACATCATTTCCATTTTTTTTGCAATTCGTTTGCTGTGCATCTCTGGATTTTAAAACTAGTAACCGATTTTCACAAGAGTAACTCAGGTTTTACCTCTCTGTGTGATACAGTTTGTGACTTTTGTTAATATGAATCATGTCTCCATAAAGCCTTTAAAATTCTGTATTTTGAGATAGGTACGTCGTCAGTAGCCGGAAGACAGATCTGGAATTGATCTGTACTGTGCTATGCAAGAGCAGAAAAAAATATCAAAAATGCTGCTATAAGCAGAGCATAATATTCCCCTGACACTGGAGTCATCTGTGATGGTTGTGTTCTTCATCTTTTTCTTTCCTGTAGGTCCAGTGGCTAGATAGTTGGGGATTTTAACCCAATTGTCTTAGGGTCTTTTGTATGTCAGGTAGTCAGGTCCAAATGAAAATTACTTCCAGCTGGTTTCCTGCAGGGACCAAACATTTACCCTCTTTAAATAAGTTTTACACTAACAGACTATTAGTAAATCAAAGAATATGTAGATTTATGCTGGTTTTGCCATGTAAGGGTCATCAGTTAGAATGTGAAATGTTATGCATTATTCAAAGCATAGATATTAATATTTCTTTACTCATATTAAGACTTAATCTTATTAACAGTGAAAATTTTAATATCATGAATCATAGTACTTCACAGTTTTGAGTTAAAAATGTATTATGCCACATGCAAACTATGTAACTTTAATGAGTACATTTAATGTTAATTCAAGGTTGCCCTAATCCAGATGGACAGAGGTTTTACTCTGGTCAAATAAAAAATGAAATCTCATCAGATGAAGGATGGTAGGGTCAGAAGATTCAATTTTTGTGGCATATCAAATTTTTGTATGTCAATGGCAACCTTAATAGATGGTGATGAATAATAAAATGTAATTGTGTCACTATTAAGATAGTTTTGATTATGGTCTATTAGCTACATAGTGGAAAAAGTGGGTTTGCTGCTTTTTTCCTTTTTTTTTTTTTCTCCTTTAAACTAGAGAATCCATTTAAAAATAATGTAACCATCTTATAAGGAAATTTTTGTTTCAGTGTAAAAAATTTTTATCAAATTGCTCCAGCCTCTTCATAATGTATAATTGTGTTTTAGGTAAGAGAAGAAGAAATAGAAGAGCTGGATACCTTACTGAATGATTTCTGTGAACTTCCTGCTCCAGGAGGTGTGGAAAACAATTATGGAAAAATTAATATCCTCCTTCAAACATATATTAGCAGAGGGGAGATGGACAGCTTCTCCCTTATTTCAGATTCTGCATATGTTGCACAGGTAAAAATAGTATTTTTTACATGTCTGTTGCTGTCTTCTGCTGTTTTCCTTCTCCCAAATGTTTACAATTATGTTAAGTAGGCCTTGATCTGCAACTTTTTGTACATTTGTATGCAAATTGATTTGAAAATCAAAGCCTCGTGTGTGTGCCTATGTGTGGTATAATATTTAAGTAGAAAAGGTTTGCAAAAGCCTGCCTTGGGAGGCTATTGCATTTTTTGTTAATTATGAATGTCCTTTTTGTTTGTATTACTCCTGTAGTTTTAATATATTTAGTAGTTCTAATTGTGATTGCACAGAAATTTTATTAACTTTTCTTCTAAATCTGGAAAACTGTTGCGATCTATTTTTATGTTTTGTGTACTTTTATACTTCATTCTGCAAAACATAATTTGTCTTTTATACACATACCTTGACTTACACAAGAAAGATATTCTATCACATTTTTATTGCTAGACGTAATCACACAAATTTACATATCGGTCTATATATTTGTTTGTCAGCTTGATTTGACACCTGAATGGTTGATAGTTATATAGCATGTTTAGTTATTACGCAGAATAACAAGAGAACTGCAAGTCTGTGACATAGAATTGCTTGCTTACACAATTAGAGTCCATCTTAGAAAGAAAGGAATGTTGCTTGAAAGTTTAGAATTCTGAATCCCAAAGAACTCAAAATTACAAAATGCTTATAGACAACCCCAGATGTGCAACACTAACAAATGTATAAAATAGATTATAAAGTTTTACCTTTTAGCCTGTCCTATGTCTCTCTCTCTCTCTTTTTTTTTTTTTTTTTAACAGTCAGAAACATGTTGCATTGAATCATTTTTGTCTCATCCTTGCAGTACCATTTTGGAAAGAATTGACTGTAAAACTTCATTTAGTTGGTGCTAAAGATGAGAGTTAAATATTCAAAAGTATACATATTCTTCAGCAAGATTTTCATACTAACATTACCTTCTTCATTTCATAGCACTTATGGGTATAAATGAGAAAATTCTGAAATCATTTTGCACGTCATAAAAACTGTGGTACTTGCACAGCAAGATCATTTTCACTATGATTCTTTTAATCTTTGCTTTCAAGACAATTGCTTTTATTTGTCTGTCTCAATTATAGCATTTTTACGGAGGCAACACGGTCATCTTCTCAGATCTTCATAAGCTGTACATGTGAAAGCAGTGCTACAAATTCTGAATTTTTTTAATTGGATAGGGACTATTAAGAAAATCATTCATCCTTTCTAAGTAAAAGAAATGTGCTTCTTTAGTAACATATGCTTCCTATCATGACCAAATAATTTTCTATTTTTTATTCCTGTTGGCATTGCAGACCCAGTAGAGAATGATTGTATTCTGTTCCATGAATCAAGAACAGAATTGCTAATCCAGGCATAGTACCAGTTAAGAAAAAAAAAATTCATAATACATTTATGAAAGGAATATCATAACTTACGTTTTCAGGATAAGACTGACCTCATTCAAGCTTATGTTAATAATTAATTTTCCAAGTCCAAAGCAGATTTATACAGCTTGGTTACACAATAGCCTCAGAAGATAGTAGCTTGTTAAAAAAAAGTCACTACTGTTAAACTTCTGTGCAAATGTGAAATTCAGTGTGAAATAGGATGTTATTATGGAAACACAAATGAAGTGAAAAATTAAAACCTGAATTTCCATATAAATGTGAGTTTGCAGGTGTATACTATATTGGGGGAGAAGAAGGAAGATATGAAATACAGTAAGTGAATTTGTTTCAAAAGTGATTAAGACACAATAAATTTACAACTCCCTAATGTTAGCATAACCGTGATCAAAATTCTATGGCAGACTTGCCACTACAACTTTAATTGCTTGCACATTTTTCTTTTCATAATTTCTGTAGGCAATCATGAGGTAGTTCTGCCACTAGGCAGTGATGGAAAAAATAGTTTTCAAGAATGTTTGAAATAAGTTTGAAAAGAAAAATCTATTGTTATGGTTTGTCAAAGATGAGTCTATGGGATCCTTTTCATTTTACAAAGAATACTTGAGAGAATTACAACATTTTTTCATTTTTTTTTTCACTCTCCAGAATGCAGCTCGTATTGTTCGAGCTCTTTTTGAGATTGCCCTTAGGAAACGTTGGCCTGCAATGACATATCGACTACTGAATCTCAGCAAAGTCATCGACAAGCGGCTGTGGGGCTGGGTTAGCCCTTTGAGACAGTTCTCAGTGTTACCACCATCAGTCCTCTCAAAGTTGGAAGAGAAGAATCTCACTATAGACAAGATGAAGGACATGAGAAAAGATGAAATAGGTGAGAAATCAGCAATGCTGATCTGCTTAAACTATTAGTAATCAATGGGAAAGTTAGAACTAAATCTGAGCCATTCATTAGTATACCCACTCTGGTCTGGAAGCCATGTAGACAGATTAATGTGGTATTATGGTCTGTCCAATAAAGAAGGTTTATTCAGTCTCCACAGCTTGTAAAATGGCACAGCTTTGAGTGTAAGGCTAGCCCATGTCCTGCCAACCCCAGAATACATGTGGAATGGAGATGTATGTTGATATGTATTTACATATATGTGTGTGTGTATATTTATGTTGACCTGTGCTTCCCTTCTTGCTCACATTATATAATACACTACTATAAAAGACATCTGTTTATTTTTGCCAGTTGGGAAAATATGGTCTTTTTTTTTTTTTATTGAAATACTATTAACGTGAAAAAGAATAGAAGCAGATTATTATGTCCTGGTATACTATCAGTAAATGGCCTGCTTCTGAAACACTGCATTAATTTTCATTGAACCTGGAAAATTCATTGTCACTGGTGTCATTGCAGCAAAACCTTAATGGAATTTTTTAAAGGATTTGACACTTCGATAATGAGAAAATCCACAAGCCTACTGATAGACATAATGACAATTTCTAGTATGTGTGTATAAACCGTTGTGTATCAACTGTCCACCAGCTGGTTGAAGTTGAAAAGAAAATTTGCTTGTAATGAATTTCTTTTTCCTATCTTAGTATATTTTTTCTTATTTGGGCTTTCTTTGCACCCATTACTGCCAAGTTGTTGAGAAACAAACTACCCCTTTTTAAAAAATCTAATTTTACAGTAAAAATACCATTCACATTCACTGCTTTTTAGAAGTTATGACTGACCTCTGACTTGGTATTTCTCTCATTTGACAGGAGAACTACATTCCCAACTTAGGAAGTTTTGTTATATGCCTAATTTATGTTGGAAAAAGTTGAATAAATATGTAAAAGTTTGCAGAATTAGAGGCTATATTTTTATTTAATAAATTAAGCCAAAGGACTATGAGAAAAATTTAAAAGCTTACTTTATCTGTGCATTACAATATACAGTAATTTTAAATGTATTTAAAATACATTTTATTTGAGGTGCTAACATTATCATGCTTTTCTGTTCAGAAGAATTAAAGCACTTTTTTATTTAGATTTGTTAATTTGTCGTGTATTCATGCAGTCTTTTTAATACTTAATATTCTTTTCCATTGATTGTGTTAGTGCTTTTTTCTCTTCTTTTTTTTTTATGCTTCTTTATCCCCGTACCTGCCCTTGGTGAAGCAAGAAATTTTGTATTAAAATACAAAAGCAGTTTTGCTTCCTTCAACATAGTGGAACTAGTATTGACAAGATGGAAATGTATCAATATGTACCTATAAAATGTCTAGTTTTGTTTTATCTTAACTTAGTTTGAAAGTAGGTGAGACTTGGGATCTGACACTGGAAATAAGTCATTGCTGACTCTATGTAATGATATTCCATGTTCTTCAGCCTTACAAACATCAAAGCAAGTTGATCTCTGCATCTCTGTGCAGTACTGTTACTTGGCCTCTCTTTCTGACACCAAGGGCGTGAAGGAAGTGTTTGCCTGGCAGCTGCCTTATTTTTATTTGAATTCAAAGCCATGTTGAAATGAGAAAAGGCACAGCTTCTAAGTGCTGCCTTGTTCTCTGACTCCATAGGACTAGTTTCAGTCTTAGCATTTCTTCATGCTATTCTGACCTTGGAGATAGAACAAAAAAAGACAGGAGCTAGCTAGCTAACACAGTCCATGGCCTCGGGAGAGATAAAAGCATCAGATGGGTGGCAGCTCTCCCAGTGAATAAAGAGCATGTTGCATGCACAGATCCTGGATTCCAGTGTACCACAAACTGGTCAACACCAATCTATGCGCTATTGCAATGTAACCATGGAGTTTCCAGAAAGCCAAGAAATCACTGTTATCTGAGATAAACAGTCCTGTTTTTTCAGGATACTGATGACAATTGTGTGGAATAAGCAAAATTTAATCTGCTTTTGTTAAACATACCTGTTTTCTCAAATAGTCAGCTTTTGTTCAGAAGGCTTTAATATTTCTTAAATGCAGTTGATAGTGTCTCATAATGTGAGTATTTTTAAAAAAGGGAGGGGGGGGGGAGCGTTTTATATTATTTTACAGAATTTGGAAGAGCAGCCTTATTTTCCCCTAGCAGATAAGTGTGCAAAGCCTCAGTGCTGTCCTGTACAAATGCAGAAGGTCACCTCACACATCGTGATACACAGTGATTTTTGTCAAGAAAAAGCGGAATTGCCTACATAAACTTATTGAGTCATAGCTTTGAATATTTGGCACCTACCTTTATTTAACACGATTTCTGAAGTTTTACCTCTAATTGCAAAAGCTAGTCACTGTGCAGGTATGCTACAATACTGTATATATCAAGAAGTTGTTCCAATGTAATTGTTTTGATTTTTAATAATCCACTTGCTGGAGGTGCACTTAATTTACCAACTGCAAATTAAACTGATTAAATATGTGTTAAAACTTTTGCATTAGGGATTAGCTTCTTAAGATCACCATTCATTACTTAAATAAGAAAAACTGGAGAGGGAAAGTCAAGGTCAATATAAAAAAAATAGCAATTGCAAGATATTATGCTCCTAAATTTTGTGCAATAGCAAGAAAAAATTTGTATCACCTTTTCGCTTTGCACATAATGCAAATAATAGGATTCCTTCTCTTTTTTTTCTTTGTTTTTTTAATGGGAAAGTGTGGACAGAAACCGCATAACATATCAGAAAATATCAATAGCCATTTGTAAGTTAGCTTTTAGCAGTAAGTACTTATGATCTTTGCAATTACAATGTAAAATACGCTCCATATAATTACACAAGCAATTTCAGTGAAAATGTGATAAATCTTTCCCTAATGTGATAATTCTTTCCCTAAATAAGCTAGAAGTTGCAATATTTTTCAGGAAAAATAAGAAATCACTGCTACATACTTTGTTTTATATTTAAAATGAAGTGCAAAGAAACAGAGATTTCAGCTGTAAAATACAAGTAGGAAAGATTTTTTAATGAATATCATCGTTTTATTGCCTTAGTTACCCTGACTGTAATAGAAAATCAAAACGTTGCAAGATTTAATTTTTCCTTTGTCTCGGTTACACATTGGTGTATTCTGAAAGATCAGAGCTGCTGTGAGATGTTTACTAGTTGTGTGCATTTTTAAGCTATTAACTACCTTTATTCAGCTTTATGAAAAGCATTCTGTCTGCTTTGAATCGCTACACAGGAATTGTAGAAGTTCAAATGTGTGTCCTTCATTAAATAAAAGGTCAGTATTCATGCTTTGAAAAAGAACTATGTGGCTTGGTAAGAGCCTGGTCAAAAAGTCAGTAAAGGAAAGGGAACTAGCTTGACATAATACGTTTTCAGTGTGAATTCTTAATAGTTATTTTAACCCCTTAGTTATAGCCAACAGGGGGGGTTAATACTGATTTTTATAGGCTCTAAATTGCTAATTCAAGTTAAGTATTACAAAATATACAGACATGCCAGGTCAAGAGAGTCAGACATTTATGCACCTAAGAGCAAAACAAGCAAGCAATAATACTTCTCTCTAAAAGCCTATTTGAAAGTCGGAGTTGTATTATTTTTCCTGGAAATGCAAATTTGTTACACCTAATGTTTTCTTGGCAGGTCATATGCTGCATCATGTGAAGATTGGGTTAAAGGTAAAACAGTGTGTCCATCAAATCCCCTCCATCGTAATGGAAGCAACAATTCAGCCAATTACCCGCACAGTGCTCCGAGTTCGGCTGAACATTGCTCCTGACTTCACGTGGAATGATCAGGTAAAAAAAAAGGAGGTGGAAGAAGGACAGGAAGCATTAATTTAGCTTCAGTAACGGGGATGATCACAGGGAGTCCATAGCTCTTTGGATAAGAAAAAAAATATTTATTTTAGCTAAAAAGCAAATTTGATAATAGGAATGGAATTACCTTTAAGACTTTTATAGAAGTCTTGAAGAAGTGGCACCCAAAGATCATCTTTTTACTTCCGGTTATTGTTACAGGATTGCACTGTTTATAATGTGTTGAAGCAAGTGCTTATACTGAATATTAATAGTAGGCACACACAGATTTGAGTTACATGCCCAAAAAGGAGAAGCAAGAAAAGGGAGACACGGATAGCTCTCTGAACTATGAATGAAAGTCAAATGCAGAAAATAAAGCCTTGAAATACAGTTCATGTATGCCAAGTTCTGCTGCTCTTCATGGCTTTACAAATGCACATTCACAACATCAGTGCCTTTTTTTTCTGTTGGGACTTGTCTAAACAGAAAAAATGAGCTATGTTTGGAATTATATCCATCTATATTTTACAGTGCAAATTTATATGAAAGGAGTTGTACTAGTTGCACATTTAGATATACCCACGCCCTTTGATTCAGCATCTGCTCATTAGAAATAGAATTAAGATAAATCTAAGTGAAATACGTATATATCCACATGGGGGCATTGTATTGTTGCTGGTACTTCTGAAACTTCCTACAGAAACAAGGCAAAGATACCTCAATGGACAATCATATATTTCTTTTTTTACGCTTAGGAGATTTATGCTTAAGATAAACTATTCTGAAAGGTAGATATTAAGTATCTGTCCTGTAATTAAAAAATAATTTGAAAATCCCTTAGATTACAAATATACCTTAATCACAAGTGAATTAGAGTTTTATTCCACAAAGATTCAGATTATTTTAGAATTTATTTTCCCTGCCAAAAGGCTTTTTCTTTTCTTTTGGAAGTTTAGCCAAGTTAGCTTATGAATGGGAGATTAATGATCAAAATATAGAAAGTTAGACTTTGTTTGCTACCTGGATTTATTACAGAAATATTTGTATGTATTCCTAACATGAATTATGACATGAATTATCTTTTTCTGCTTTATTTATATGCAAGACTTCAGAAGGCAAACAAGCATTACTTTGTAGGACTGAAACAAGTTTTTATTATTCAAGCTTTCATCCACTTTACCTGTAATCTATTGAAGACAAAAAAAACCATGACTGTTCTTCATACTACACTGTATCTTAATGCAAGCAATTCCTCAATCCATTTTTAGATTTTTTTACAAAATCTAGGTACTTCTATATTTTTACGAATTGAAAAGGGGTCCACACAGAATTATACTCTTATTTCGATTCTGAACTTCTGAAGTTATAGCAAAACTTTGGCAAAAATCTGTTTTCTGCTATGACACAGTGTTCCTAATGGTTGCTTTGGAAACATTGTGATCATTTTATCAGTTCAACTTCTGGAGCTATTTTGGTGTGAATTTGTATATTAGTACTCATCAAAACTTGGAAAACTTTTTTTTTTGTAAGGTAGCTGTTGATTTTCTTCAGTAAATGAACTTCTATCACAGTAAATAAACAAAAAAATCACAGTAAATAAACAAAAAAAGCTTTAAATTTTAATAGTCTCTAAAAATTAATAACTGTCTTCTAAATTCAGCCATTGACACTCAAAAACTCCTTCTCCATCATCACACATTATTTTGGCAAGCTATTCAGAAGAAGACTATAGAAACTTATAGGTATAGCTGTAACTGGTACAAAAACTAGCTGCCAAAAAATTCCATTCAAAGAATGGGAGTAGTCAAACAAAATCAGAATATTACAAATTTAAATACCATACTTAACTGAAACACCTTGCTTGGCTAACATTTCATGTTTTTAAGACTGGTCCTTTACCTGGATACTTCGTTCTAGAAAGAACTCATAACAAATTTTACACTTGCCTTTACAAGACAACGAAGATATGTTTTGGTAGTTGTGAGATATAACATTATCTTGATCTGTAATGGTTGCAGTTTTCAGTGCTGGGAGCCCTTAAGTTCAGTAAAAGCGTTCGAGCTGTATCCCAGTGGAAG
Source organism: Gorsachius magnificus (assembly GCA_034008185.1). NCBI lineage: Eukaryota > Metazoa > Chordata > Aves > Pelecaniformes > Ardeidae > Gorsachius > Gorsachius magnificus. The sequence goes on from CM067083.1 coordinate 79,879,930, forward strand.
ATTCTTATTATATTGTTAGAAGCAAAGGACTATAAAAATACCCAGACAGAGCAAGTAAGCCTTACTGCAGTCAGGAGGAGACCAGCAGAAATAGAGAGTAATGCAGCTAGTATTAATTAGCCGAGTCATATATCAGATATGCAGTTTTAGAGCAATGGTTGTCCAAAATACAGGTATGTGCCAGTTCTTAAGAGTTCCCCAGAGTTCTTGAGGATCATTACTGGAGACCATGTTGTGGTGCCTGTTGCCACGTTGCCCTTCTTTCCCCACGCAGCTTTGTCACAGGACTCTCCAAAACTAAGATGCTGTTACAGGTGATAATAAAACTTCTGAGCTTTGAACTTTATTACCTTCCTTAATTTTTCTTTCCTCTTAAATTCTCCTAAACCCTGATGAAGTAATAGTCTCATTGTGATTTTTCAAAATGTCACCTGCAGTAAGCTGTGTCCTTTCAGTTTCACTGCTTCAGTTCCCAGTGAAGCTGCTAGTGAAATTAAAATGTAATGCAAATGAATGACAGTGTCTTTACTGTCCAACTATTTATGTTGTGCAACCACATTAGAAGAGAACCTCAGTTCTCTATAGTACATATTTTTGTCTTCAAAAGCCAGCACAAACTCTTTTCCAGCACATACACAATAATGAATTATGCTGAAAATAATGTGTGCTGTGTGAATCAGTACCAGATTCCTGTAGCATTAAAATTGCCATTAGAACCAACTATGAGCTTTGTGGTTTTTCCTATTAACTAAAGTTTAGGAATAATTCCAACTTCTTCTCATGTTCATACTGGTTTTGTACCTTATCACAGTCCTCATCAGAAACAACAGAAACCTATGTACATTTAATAGTATGTCTTCCAAACTCCTTTACTATGCATTTTTCTTCTTTTCCTAGATGTTTAAGTAAAATGCTTGCACATTGGCACAGGACGTTTATTCTGATAAAGAAACAAAAATCCTTAACTGAGCATCCCACCTAGCTATCACTTGTGGCAGGCATTGCAAAATAAGGTACACAAAGAAGTAAGCGAAAATCTAGGATGGAATAAAGTGTTGCCAGATGGCATGGGAATCATCAAGAGACAGCTCTATCTATGTTCTTCTCACTTCACCTGTAGCAACAACTAGATCTGCAGCCTTCTGATTCAACTTACTGTATCTTCCTAGAGGACGGGGGAAGAGAGGGAGGAGGAGAGACCAATGTCACAATTCAGTGTCCAGTTGTTCCTGAGAGAATGGTTTTGACTGAAAAATGATCAGTGCAGTGGACAGCAAAAGACAATCTTCTATACATAATCTGAAGACAGAAGTAGGAGTACAAGGAGGAAAAAGGAGGAGTCATTTTTCAGGAACCTAGAGTAAACCCTGGGAGTTCAATCTATTTATAAACAGCTGAGGCACTAGCTTCAGCTGCATTTATATGATGTCCATTTATGTTATACATACCTTAAGCAAACTCTTATTGAAACCTAATCTTTAAGCAGACTGATCTAATTAGAAAAGTTAGATTGCTCTTACCTCTGATTTCTGTGTTTCTGTATTCCTTTGTAAACCTACATCATTTAGAAATACATCCAATATACCCAGCAAATCCAGAGAACCTCATTACAACTGTAACAAAGCCATCTTTTCTATGCTTAAAGGTACATGGCACTGTTGGAGAGCCCTGGTGGATTTGGGTAGAAGACCCTACTAATGATCACATTTATCATTCAGAGTACTTCATCATTCAAAAAAAGCAGGTAATGGATTTTATTCAGAATCTCATAGCAAGACAAAAATAAAGTTAGTGAGATACTGATTTGTAAGGTCAAACAGTATTTTGACCTAAGCAGATTTTCAAATCAGTAGCAAAGCTTTCAGTTTCAGATGTACATGATAAACTTGGACTTCCACGAAGATGTTTCCTAATCTCAGATGTCCCTTTTTCTCCTCCTTTGGTGGGACAGTTATTCCCAAGTGAAAAAAGAAAGACCGTAATGGTTTTGTCTGTTTCAGAAGAAGATGAAGAGCCGGCCTTATTTTTATCTTTTGAAGTCCATGGAAACAAAATCCATTCCCAGTGGTGAAATATTTCATAAAGATGTGAACATTTTGCATATGGAGTTGCACACATACTTTATTGCCTTGTGTTGGTAATGCTTATGGAAGTGAGGCAAACTATAATTTTTCAAGTTACTGATTTGTCTGTGCAGTAATTATTCTCTACACATTTGCATTAGGTCATTACTAAAGAACCTCAACTGCTGGTGTTCACAATCCCAATTTTTGAACCTCTTCCTTCTCAATATTACATTCGAGCTGTGTCCGATAGATGGTTAGGAGCAGAGGCTGTATGTATCATAAATTTTCAACATTTGATTCTTCCAGAGAGACATCCACCCCACACAGGTAACTTCAAATTTGATCATTTTGTTTTAATTCATCTTGCTCATATTGATTTTCCTTGTGATAGTGCAATAAATCTCTTAACTTCTGCTTCATCGTAGAAAAGTCTATGGAATTTCATTTTGTGATATATTTGTATTATTGAGACCATTTTTTCACTAACTTTAAAGCTCTCTAAAATTTTAAATTCCTGAACAAAAAGCAGTTCGTTTCATCTCAACATAATGTCAGCCTTTTAGTTACTCCGGGTTCTCTATAAATCATATGAAAATTGAAACTGTCATATAAAACTAAGCAAATTTCTGTGTTACAGTATGTCTTATCTTAGAGCTTGTAAGTGTTATATTTCTTCTGGACTAGTTAAAAATAATCTTAGAGTGGATGGTTGTATTATAAATGGCATTCAGCAAAGAAAAAACAAACACGGATAAAATTTTGAAAATATGAAACGTTCTACAATTTTTACTAAAATAAATTCATCATAGCAAGTAGTGAACATCGCATTTCAACTCAGCACTGCTGATCAAGTCATGGCCTTCCCCTCCCCCTCCTTTTTTTAACACTTGGCACAGAAGCATATGTTTGTGTTTTGCTTCTTTTTTTCTGGATACATAAATTGCTTTATACATTCATTGTGCCTGATGTCATTGTAAAACCTTTCCACTGTAATTACATTTGGCTCATCCAGCCGTCTGTGAAGTGAGTGTCTTCAGAAATACTCAGTTCTCATACAGTGTTGTCCTTTGGCATGCATAAATTCACATGTGTTTGTGAAGTGTTTAGCTATTGTTATACTGTACCTACGCTGTCTGGAAAAGCATGTGTAACCTTTTTATCTAATTGACTGATCACTGACTACTATTCAGAAGAAACAGAAAGATATTTACACATCACCAGTTATGGAGCCTCTAGGATTTATGGTAATTGATTTCAATTCCCATCTGGTTCCCACTCAGCAATGAAGTACGTAGAGGCCCTGCTAGGCAAAAAACCTTCTTTCTCCTCAACAGAGCCCAAGAAATCACAGTTTCAGTGGGAATGATGAAACAGCCATAAGGTATCAGTGAAAAGCATGTGAAGAATATTAGGCATCATTGCCTCAGTAGATTTTATGACTCCCATGTCATACCTTAATGTAAAGCACCCTGAAAAGACAATGAGACCTCCAGCCACAAAAAAAAAAAACCAAAACCAAAACAAAAAAACCCCCCAAACTTCAAAGCAAGCATCTGCATAGCAGAATCACTGCAGTCTCCTTAATTTGGTAGGAATCCAAATCCAATCTGGTTATATATATCATCTTCCAAATTCCACAATCTCTAATTGTTTGGATAGCAGATGCCCTCAAGATATATTGAGAATCATATATCGAAAGGCTGTTTGTTTATTTATTAAGATTATGTCTTTAATTACATGTTTAAAGGATTAGATGCAAAATCAGTGCTCATCTGATTTGTATTACTCCATCAACTTAGAAACTCCAAAGAATCCTTCCTTCTTAAATAGTTTTTTCCTTGAATCTAAAATATACAGATTATGCTGTCCTCCGACTCCACATTCTGTTGTCATAAGAATCTAGACATACATATAATCTTACACAGTGAGTGTAGAATTTACTACAACTGGGTAAAAAGTAAAGAGCTTTAAGATTAATTTATGCAAATGGCTGGTTCACAGCTATCGGAATACTAACAGCAGTACTTGCAGAAATACTTCAGAGCTATAAAATCAACTTTTCATTATTCCTCATTGAAGTTAACCATGACCCAAATTATTATATGAGATATTAAATATTAGAATTTCCAATGTAATTTTTTTTTCCACTAAATTATTGGTTAATATCCTTGTCATCATAATAAACTATGTTACGTCATGGCAACTCTTGTCATGCACTTATGATTATTTTGTGGTTTTAGAGCTTCTGGATCTTCAGCCTTTGCCTATCACAGCCTTGGGACATCGGGAATATGAACTCCTGTACAAGTTCACACACTTCAACCCTATCCAGACCCAAATATTTCATACACTTTATCACACAGACTGTAATGTTCTTCTTGGAGCACCTACAGGTTCTGGAAAAACTGTTGCAGCTGAATTAGCCATCTTTAGAGTTTTTAACAAGTATCCCACATCAAAGGTTTGTAAAATAGGTTTACTAGAATCATTTTGTGTAGACATGTTTTCAGCGATGCAAAAGCGCAGAAAAAGACTATGGCAAACTGAATTTTGCTTTCTCCAATTTATACCTGTCTGGATACAAAATGGTATTGCATTATGTACATTATGCTTGTATTTCAACTTTTTATATTAATCAGTGTACAACTAGAGTTAAATCTAAGAACACGACATACAGTCATGCTGGATTTCCTTTTCTGTATTTAACCTGCATTTGCTGCTTTAATCTCCTTCTATTAGTACTGTTTTATAGCCATTGGTTCCCCACCATAGGAATACAACTAGCGCAGTCTCTCTTATTTAAACAAATAGGTTGGAATTAATTACTGCAAGCCAATTTTCTGTTCCAACTTGCCTCTGTGTTTTGTTTCTTAAATTGTCTAAAAGCTGAACAACTCAGCTTTTGGGGGTTTGTTTTCAAAGTGAATATATATCTGTAGCTTGACTTAGCCGTCTTGTCTTAGTTAACCACATTTTAGCTTTAAGTCCTTGGAAAAGATACTTGTATCTGACTGTGAGATTAAACCAAAGAATAACCTTTGAAATTAACAGAAATCATGTACATAAATCCCTTATTCATATTTGAAATTTCTATATCTTCATGTAATTTATTAGTCCAAGTGAGATAAACAAGCCATTCATACATTTTCAGTTTATCTGTTAGCCTTACAAAATAGCCAGCTCTCAAAGGAATATATCTTTTAGGTTTTAATATAGCTAAAAACCTGGCTATACATTGTAAAGAATGTATGTGAATTCTTCATGTAGCATTTTTTTCATGTTCAAAAGCTTCAGAATATTTAACCATAAATCTGTAAGTAAATATTGTTTCTACATGTCAGAGTATTCTCCCCCTGCACAGCAGGCTTCTTTGAGGAAAATATTGTGACATTTTGCTTAAAATAATCAACTTTTTAATTTAATTGGTAATCTTTTAATAATTCAATGACATAACTTGAAATCAAGTAAGATATTGCTTGCTGGTAATTCTGATTATTTCTGTCCTAGAATGTTAGCTTGCAGATTTTATAGTCCTAGCAAAAAATGGCATTATTCATGTAAGTGGATTTTGATATTAAATGGTATGATAAATACCTCCATTTCAAGAAATTATTCTTTCTCTTTCTTAATATATTTGCTTGTTAATGGCTCAGGAAACATAGCAGTATTTTCAGGTGTTAAGTCTGTTTTAAATATAATCCTGTTGTAGGTCATTTAAGAAACTCAGGCCTTAATCATTTTATAGATAAAGAGTATGTTCAAATCTCACAAGTATTAAATATTTTTTTTCCTTGTAGGTACACTTTAATAAAGGTTTCTTGTTTAACTTCTGGTTTTGTGACTTTTCTTTTGCAGGCGGTGTATATTGCACCCTTAAAAGCACTCGTTCGTGAAAGAATTGAGGACTGGAAAGTTAGGATTGAAGAAAAACTTGGTAAAAAGTATGTTTCTCCTTACCTAATTAGAGAAATGAGAATGAAAAGAACAGCCCACCAAGTATGAGTAAAATGTACAGAATACTTTTGAGTATTTCAAAATAGGTTTTGATTGTATACTATCCTTCAAATTTCTAGTACTTGAAAAATAAAAAATGCTATCAGTAGTCATTGTAGTGATAGCAAAATCAAAACTAAAAAGGGATACACTTTGATACCTGGCTGTTTTCATTCTTATTACTTGCCAGTATAATAAATACGAAGCTCAGATTTCTCTCTGCAATATCCTTGGAAGTTGAAACTGCAATCCAAAATAAGCTTTCTTTAGATACCACAGCAATAAGGAACTCATAGGAGTTGCATGAACTGTATCGTAGTATGCATACATTGTCCTTCATATATAAATTAGATATAATTTTATTCCTTGGTAACATTAATTTCTTACTGATCTCAGGTGTTGGAGTTCAGCCATTACTTTATGACATATAAAGTGTATCAGTCATGTTGATGACTTCCAAAATTATACTTTCTTGAGTTAAAAATTATATCTGTAGGATGGATTATTTAAGGCCCTTTCCTTTCCTATGTATAGGTATTTTTGTACGTTAAAGCTTGAAGCACACCACAGGTTTCAATAGAAAGACATGCTACTCTGTGTACATGAAATTACTGTTCCTGCTATTATCATAGCAGTGACATACTAATTGGCAATTTTTTTTTTTTTCTATTTTAATGGCCTGTGAGGATAAATTATTTGCCTCATAATTTTAAAATATTTTCAGGTAATATTTCCTTTTTGAAAATTTTGAAATACTCTATTACTTGTGACTGAAATTTTGAACAGAAGATACACATTACTTTGAGGAATTTTTAATAGATGTTCAACTGGATGTAGAATGTGTCATAGAAATGTCAAAAATCCATTATATTCAGTCTAAAATGATGAATCATCTCAGATGCTATTTGTAGAACTTGAAAGGATAATAAGGCAAACAATTGGAAAAACTCTGCTAATCTTCCCCAAAAAATGACCTCAGGATAGTTTCTGGTCCAGTCTTAATGGAACTTCACCAACAAATGCAGATACAGTACAATCTAGACTCGTTATTCAAACCAGAGATCTATACAGAACAGCAGGCAGCAACTTGGTAGCTTTCTAGAAAGCTTTCATCCTGGTTATGACAGGATGTTATAATTCACATTTTATCATACTAATGTTCTCATCTTATCTTCATTTTGAAAAATTAACCATAGATGGTTTGGGACTCATATTCACCCTATTCTTTTCATATGGTTTTGCTAAGGAATGGTATTTGGTATTTATATGGTATTTGCTAGGAAAACAGAGAGACAGGTTTATTTACTTAGAACAGTTTTGAAAATCCTGTTAGAAGTATTTGACCAGAAACAAAATGACTTTGTTTAATTTTGTTTCTTCTCTCATTTAAGAGTCAATATTTAGGAGTTTCTATTTGAACATTAAGATGTTCTAAAGCTTTGTAAAGCCAAGCCACCGTCTTTCTTGATTACAGGGTTGTGGAGTTGACAGGAGATGTGACTCCTGATATGAGAGCTATTGCCCAAGCTGACCTGATTGTTACTACCCCAGAGAAGTGGGATGGTGTCAGCAGAAGCTGGCAAAACAGAAGCTATGTTCAGAAAGTTTCCATTCTTATCATAGATGAGATTCATCTGCTAGGTGAGCATGTTTTGTTGGTTTTAATCAGAATCATTGCTAAATTTGAAGAAGTCTGCTGGTACTTGTGACGTGAATATTCTTTTTAACATCTGAACCTTTTCTGGTTTTCGATGCTCTTTTCATTTACTAGGGGATGAGAGAGGCCCAGTATTGGAAGTCATTGTGTCTCGAACAAACTTCATCTCATCTCACACAGAGAAGCCTGTAAGAGTAGTTGGTTTATCCACTGCTTTAGCAAATGCCAGAGACCTTGCTGACTGGCTAAATATTAATCAGGTATGAAAAATGTTTCAGAAGATGGTTATGTATTTGCGCTGCAGAAAAATAAAATAGAAATCTGTAGGGTAATTCAACTTGGAAAAAATGTTTTCTTGTAGATGGGTCTGTTCAATTTCCGACCGTCCGTACGCCCAGTTCCTCTGGAGGTGCACATTCAGGGCTTCCCTGGCCAGCACTACTGTCCTCGTATGGCTAGCATGAACAAACCTGCATTTCAGGGTAAGCAACAAGCTCCTAGACCTTCCCCTTCTTTCTGTAAAAGAAAAAAAAAGACTTTGAGCACTTTACACAGTTCATTTGCAGCACATTTACAACATGTGTTCCTGTATGTACTGTTGGCATGTATAGGGGGAATCTGCTCTGCTAATGGCCCAAAGCTATTTGTCTGAAACATGAAGTGTGCTGCAAATGCAACACATAACAGAGGAATGTAATGTATTTAGAACAGAAGAATAAAATTAGTGCCAATGAAGGGGAAATAAAATGTGTTTTCTTTTAGTGTTTGACACCATAAAGAAACATTTGTGTAAAAATATTTGAAATTTAGAAAGTAATAAAACCATTCATATTATTAATCTGCTGAGGTATTTTCATATGGACCACTGTATGTAAGCATTAAAAAAATTGTGAACAGAAGTTGCAAGTCAGGCTAACCTCCTATAATTCTAGTTTCAAAGCAATAACCATAAAATCCAAAATTTGTAGTGCATCCAGATATGCTTCTGTTTTCAATTTTTTATTCTTAACAAAGCTGGCAAGCAGGATAGATTTAAGAAAAACTCTCGTATTTTATTTGAACATGTTTTGGTTTGCTTACATAAGGAATATTTATTATATCAATTAAAAATAACCTCCAAAATAAATTTTGTAATGTGAACTGCTGTTGATTGTGAGGTGACATTTGTGAGGTGACTTTTTAGCTGCTTTAATTAGCCTTATGACAGAAGCAAAGTATTGATTGTGGACTAGAGACCAATCTTGACAGCTCAGATTATTTACACCTCCACAAGAGCATTGTACAAAAACACTAATGAACAATAAATCTGTCTTGGGCTGTTCTGCCACACCTGTTCCTGAAGCAACAAAAATCCATTAGATGCTGGGCTTTTAAAATACATAGATATATTGGCATATATAGTTGTAAGGTATAAATACACATGAATTATCCTATTTCACTGATTTCACAACTGTATAGTGTGTGTCTATGCAGGAGCACATGCTGGGTAGTATTCACAAACTGGGCAACAATATGTCATGGTGGATAGTATGAAATAATTCTCAGAAATGAACAATGTGTAAATTTAATTGCTAGAATGAGAATTACATGAGAAAACACACAAATAGATTTATAAGAGATGTAGAGAGAGTATTTGAAATTCTACGTACACCTGTTTATACTTCGAGTGCTTGTTGATGTTAGAAAATCTGGAGATGTATGATTTATTGAGGGCTTTTTTCCCCATTTGTTTGACGTGACATAGTCAAGGTTATTTTAGCATTTCCATGGCAATACTTATTCCTGAGATCATAAAAATTTTGCTGCAACTTTAAACTTTTCAAACATGGGCTGAGAAAGAAAATGCCTTTTTAAAAAGTCCTAAAACATAATTGATTTAAATATATCACACTAATTACTAAACAACAGAAACGAAGTTCTTTTGTACCATAACACCCACCTTTCACAGTAGCTATTGTAAAGTCACTTTCTACCTTTTTTACCTTTTCTGGTTTTGGTAGATGGAAGTGATCCTTTGCAGGCAGACATGAGTTTATGCAGTCTGAGCTCTGGGTCAGGCAGAAAGCAAGTTTTGGACCTTAATAGCACTTAGCCTGAGACAACATATCCCAATAGGCTGGAAAAAACAGAACATAGTTAATAGGCTGAGATGGAGAATTCACAGGTTTTGAAGTCTAGAAAGCTTGTCCAGGTTTTGTGGTGTTTGGGTGGGTTTTTTTCCTAACTGCTTTTCTTAAATCTTTAGCTTACACTGATCACTGAAATAGCAGGGCAAATTAACTCAGACTCAGACAAGCATAGTTACATGATCTTCGATTCAGAGAGGATGTATGCTCACCTCACTTGTAACTATCTGGCAGAATAGAGACTAAGTATACATACCTGTATATCATCTGCAGAGAGGTGTATCAGCTGTCTAGGTATTGCAAAGAGAAACTCTTAATTTTTGTCATTAAAGGGCCTAATCCTCAAGTTCTGTTTTCCTCAACAGCAATTCGGAGTCATTCTCCAGCCAAGCCTGTTCTTATTTTTGTGTCATCCAGACGTCAGACAAGGCTTACTGCCTTAGATCTGATAGCTTTCCTAGCCACCGAGGATGATCCCAAACAATGGCTGAAGATGGATGAGAGAGAGGTAGAATCATTTCACCTGCATTACTTGTGCTTTGCTTCTATTTTGTTGATGCTTGTTTGAAAAGAAAGTACATCTAAAACAAAAGAGTCATTTGAGGGTAGATCTTGAAACAGCTATGTATATGCTAAATTTCAGTATGTATTGAAACTAGTGTCAGCATTGAAACTATAGAAGCATCTCTGCAAGATCTGAACTTTAGAATACAAACTCTTTTATCTTTGTTTTTCCTGCATGTCTATTATTAATGCTAGTTCCATTGTCCCGGACAACATATATCACATGATGCAAGTCTTTGATACAAAGATAAGACAAAGAATGAAAGAAAGAGGGCTAGTGTTTTCCAAAGTTTACAGCTGAAAATCTGTGACATACAGATGTTGAGCTGGAATTTAAACCAAATCTCTTTCAGTGTTTCAGGAGCAAAATCATCCCTCTCATAAAATAACTCTGTGTATAGAGGGTTATATATATATATATATCAGTGTGTATATATGTATATACACATCTATCCATCTATATTCATACACATTTATATATACTGCAGAACCAACAGTTTAGGAATGGTTAAATCTTGCATATCAATTACATAAATCAGTGTTAAAAAAAAAGATACCTTCTGCCAATATCTCTATTATAAGAACATAAAGGTTACAAAGTCAAATACTCAGGTGTTAAGCAATGCTGGAGTAAAGTTTTAATTTTTTTCTTCTTTTTCAAGCAGTATAATCCTTAATTACATTTTCTTGTGTTGTTTCTTAAAACAACACTTCATTTATTGCATGAATGATGGTCAAATAATAAACAGCCATTCAATATGCGGTTTTATCTGCATTCTTCAAATTGTATACTAGATTTTATTTACTGCACCTGCTCTGAATACAGAATTATTTATTTCCTTCTGAACTAATGGTTCCAATTACAATATATCATTGCTTCAAAACAATTTTGTTAGTTGATATTCAGATTTCCTAGATTTTGGAAGTTAGCTTTCCCTAATGGTTGCAGACCTTCTGTATAGGAATTTCTGTGATAATATAAGGCTAAAACACAGCAAAATGCATGACTCATAAATATAAGGTCCAAACTGAATATTGTGTGAATATTTATGTATCAACAGTTGTATGAATAGTTATACAATTGTATACCAAAAAATTATATGCCAAAAAGTACAGGTTTCTAGATGAGATTATTTGATTTTGTTTGGTCTTTGCAAAAGAAAAAAGTGTGATGTTTCTGCGATAAAGCATACCATCTGTATCCTTCCTCTTTTGGATGGATTTTAAAAGAGAAAATGGATGTCTTGGCTGATAAAGTACTAGTACTAAAACCATGTCTCAATTTGATGCTGCTTTTCTAACTGTATAACCTCTATTTAATGTTTACTTGAGCATAACAGAAACATTTCAAATAAAAATTATTAGTGTGTACTGGAGTACTCTAGTACCTTGTGGTAGTTTACTGTAGTAATCTCACCTACAGTGAGAATATGCAATATGCAACATTCCCTAAATTACTTGCATCAATACAAATACCTTCCTTCTGTCCTGTGAGCCACTACTATCCTGAAAAAAACTGTAACTGAAGCTTCGTCACTTGCTGGAAAAGGGTTTTCTATTAGGAGTCTTTGAATTTCCTGTGTTTCAGAATATACCTCTGAAGGTTTTGAAAGAGGAGCCAACAAGGACAAGCAGACTTTGCATTTATTTGTTTAATAACATTTGCGTATGATTTGTATTTGAATTAATAAGCTGAATGTTTGGAACATAAGATACCTACCAAGTTATTCAGTTCTGATTATGTAAATATAAAAGAATGAAGATTAAGCCCTAAATTATTATATCTTACCACCGTAATGCAGAACACAATTGTGTTTGAAGCACCCACAATTCCAAGTGGACATTTCTTTAGGTAATTATGGGACCAGTTTGTAGTTTTATGTTTTAAATGAGCATGATTAGCCTGAGTTTCATTTGACATTGAAGCAAAGGACAAAGCTATAGTAGTGCTACATACATAGTGTATGTATTGCTTAATTCTTTATACATAATTTTTTTGTTTAAAAATTCTAACTTCAAGTTATATCAAAGTGAAGCTTGGACTAGGTGAAAGTAGAACTAGTAAATACTTACTTTATAGTAGGTATTCCCTATCTTAAACACTTGCCCAAGTATTTCAAGTGTTTCTCAATTTCATATGGGATAAAAATGGACCAGTTAGAAGAAATAAATTGTTGTTGCCTTTAAACAGCATTTTTGTTGCCTGTCAGTTTTTCACGTTTGTTTTTTGTGATCCAGTGTTCCTTTAGGGGAACTTACAAACAAATGACTTTATTTTCAAAGTATTTGTAATTGTTAATTGTGAAGTATGTTGAGATATAAGAGATTTTTCATAAATGGGTGCATACAAAGTTTACAAGCTTTACAGCAGGCCTTGGCATTTTTCTTCATTCAGCCTTATTTGTATGACATCAATTTTGGCTGACATAAGATTCCTTTGAGAACTCATTGGTTAGTTTTGTTGAATGGTGTGATAGGTTTTGCTACATGATGGCCAAATATTAGTCTATGTTTATGTTAGCTTCCTAGTGGATAGGTTTCTTAAGGCTTCTTAAAATGCAGTAAACAATGACATCTGCAAAACTGATACTGAAGTAGACATAGATTCTTACAGCCATTAAAAGTGATTTTTCTCTGTTAACCCTGCATGGCAGCTTTTCTGTGAGGGTAACAGAGAGATTCAAGAAAGCCTCCAGTGATGTTGAAATACCCTACTTACTGAGATTTGTAGCTGATACTTCAAAGCTCATCCCTACATTTACCAATTGCTATGCATAACGCATGCAGAAGTTCTTCAGGATTTAAGTAGGACTGCCACAGTTTGCCCAAAGTAGAGTATGAGTGGGCAGTCTCTTGAAGAGAAAGAATAGTTACCTATTTTAGAGCGTTATGGGTGGGTTTTTTTCTTTTTCTGTAAGATGCATTATCCATACACATTCCAAAATGAGCTCTCTGTCTGACTTAGGATTTGCAGTCCCAACACAGAGTGTATTTTTCACCAAAGAGTGAAGAAGCAGCTGAAGCTGCTTTCCTTTCCATTTACAGTAGTTGCAAGGACTCTTCAGCAGACATCACCCTGTAAAGATTGTCGAGTTATACTTATGAGGCACAGGTGTATCATGACAGAAATGAGAATAGGCACTGCATCTCAGAGAGAAGACTGCTCCTGTAAATTGAGTAATTCTTTATTTCTTTTTATTGTTCGTTGATGCCAGTGTGCCAATGAAAAAAAGAAAACCTTATACTTACCCTGCTTTATTGTATAATCATTAGGTGATTTTTATATATAAACCTTCCAGCTAAAATTCTAATCATAGAATCGTAGATTTGTTAAGGTTGGAAAAGACCTTTAAGATCATTAAGTCCAACCGTTAACCTAACCCTGACATCCCACCACTAAACCATGTCCCTAAGCAGCACATCTAGATGTCTTTTAAATACCTCCAAGGATGAGGACTCCACCACTTCCCTGGGCAGCCCATTCCAGTGCCTGACAACCCTTTCTGTGAATAGTTTTTCCTAATGTCCAATCTAAACCTCCCCTGGCACAATTTGAAGCCATTTCCTCTTGTCCTATCACCCGTTACCAGGGAGAAGAGACCGACCCCCATCTTGCTACAGCCTCCTTTCAGGCAGTTGTAGAGGGCGATCAGGTCTCCCCTCAGCCTCCTCTTCTCCAGACTAAACAACCCCAGCTCCCTCAGCCGCTCTTCACGACTTGTGCTCCAGACCCCTCACCAGCTTTGTTGCTCTCCCCTGGACATGTTCCAGCATGGAGATGTTAGCCAGGACTGACACGTTCAAGCTTGCGACCCATTACTTATCTTGTTAAATGGGACAACAGCTCAGATTATCCTTTTGGAAATAGACAGTGCCACCAGTTTGTGGTGGTAAGCCTGGGTAAGAACAGTTATACTGTTCTACATTAGGAACTGACTGAAGAGGAACAAGTCCTTCTCTTTCAGAAATTGCATCTACATCTGTGGTGGCGGCAGATGTTGCAATCTTTTTACAACATAATTTATTAGAATCAAGTTTTCAGTTTATTTATTTTTCTCTAATGTTTTTACTGCTTTTTGGTTTTAACCTAAAACAAAAGTACAAAGTAGTATTTATTGTTTATTGTTTGAAGTTAGAATGCAGTTCTCACCAGCAAACAAGCAGGGTGTTTTCATATTTGGGTTTGGTTTTTTTTTTTAAAGACATTTATTCCCTGGCCAGATACTTGGATAATTTTTTTTTATATTTACACTGCAAGGACTGAAAAGAAATGTACTCATGTAAACAGTTTTAACTTTAACCACAATGATTTTTGCATTCTGCTTTGTGCATCATTTTACCATCTGCATCTTGTTAAGACTGTTCTTTATGAAACCTCTAGAAATAACTAAAATCCTTTAGCACAAACATACCTACTGTAATGTTCAATAACATCCATACGAGACAATAGCCAGCTTCCACTGAATTCAAGGGCACTTGAATGAAGGTCATTCATTGACTCCAAAAGAATGAATCAGGCCCATACTGATTTTGTGATTTTAGAGATGTGAGACTTTATAAACATGTGTGAGCTAATTATGGCGTTGTATATGTGTTCATATACTATGTGGAAATATGCATAGACATATGCATGAAAGTGAATTAAATTTGACCATATAGTTCTGGTTTGCATTTCTAAAAAAACAAACAAACAGGAAAAAAAACAGAAAAAGAAACCCATCCCAAGAATTGCTGGAAAGACAAAAGATGACTTTTCCTTCTCTAACCTTTAAATCAAATAACCTATTATCTCCATGTTATTGTTCTGAGGTAATGCTGTGCTATAAAACAGGAACAGAAGAATCTGGTCTGTGTCATGAATAGGTATATTGCTGTCTTAGATGAGATTTTTAATGTTAAATGTGTATGTTTTAATAATATATCTCAACTGTTTAAACCACATTTTAAGATGTTTCTTGAGTAATCTTATTTGAGATGGTTTAGGTGTCTTGTTTGTATGGGAGAGTTCTGGAGTATGAGGATGTCAACTCTTCATCAAAAATAATTTTCCTGCCTTTAAAGATCAGGAGGGTACCCAAGAATGATTTCTAAGTGTTTCATTCATTATAGAGGTTCAACTTCCTTCTACAAGATGTTGGTTTTATGACACGAAAGTGTGTCATAAAAAATTAACATTTAGTTATAACAAGGAGATGTTTTTATTTCACTTAACATCTGTAGCAGATGTGAAATATGTAATTATTTTTGTAAAAGACTTCATAACTTTCACGATTCTTTTGTTTGGCACATCTTTCTTCTATTGGGCATTTTAGACAATTGATAAGCATTATTCAGTGGCATATGGTCTGAGTCTGACGTGCTTTGAAAAGAGTACAGAGTACTAATAATGAGGATTCTGTGAAAATGGGAAAACCAGCACAACAGATATGCTTTGAGAAAGTATGGGTTTTTAGCATCTTGAAACAATATATCACACTCAAAGGGACAGAATTGGGCTGCACAATCTGTTAGCTCATTCTTGTCCAATCTGGTCTCCTCCTTTCTTTTGGAGCCAGCATTGTCATCAACTTGCTGAATTATACTCTGACTGGAATGTATTTCAGGCACAGGGTAATGTATCTACTTAAATGGAATCCTATCTTTCTACAAAAGCTTTTTAAGTATAATAAATTTAAAATATAAAAAAGTTCTATTAGCTTAAAGTAAATGGTTCAGCAGTTTACATATGTGCAGGAACAAAGAAAATGACTACTTACTAGTTTGAGAAAAATCTAGCTTGTTCAGAGATTAAAATATAAAAGGTAGAAATAAACTTTATTTTTTAATAATAAATATTTTGCAATGTTACTAGAGTCCCAAATTGGGTTTCAAAGGTTTTTTAATACAAGGTGGATTCCTGATCAGCCTAGTATTAGGAAAGCACAGGAGGTATTTTTGTTTGTTCATCGAAAAATCTGTGAAGGAAAGCAAAACCTTTTGCGCATGGGCCCAATCCTGCCTGTCTTGGAGTCCAGGGAAAAAAATCCCTTCTTGCATTAAGTTCCCTGCATCGGTGTTGTGGGGGATTTTTTTATGTCAGAACCGTGTATATTTGCTTATATTATTTTTAATATACTTTTTCTGTTCCTAAGATAAAATATATTTTCTTTACTCTTTTATGAGTTAACATTACAGTTGTTTTCAGAAAGATAAATAGTAATGAAGTTATAATGATGCAGAAACTTTAGATTTGTTTTATAATCACAATGCTGTGTCTGTTTCTGGTTAATGAACCTATTAATTGTGCTATTATTTCTTAATAGAAAGTGATAATAATCTTACACTACACTGGCATGAGAGAGTTATATTTTTAAATAAATTGTCATGAGAATTTTAAGCCTTGGATTGTGCCTATGGGTAAAATAGTTGTGTTTATTACATTGATTTATGTGAAAGTAAGGGGTCAGCTAAAAATGACTAGGAATCCCTGCTGCTAAAATGACAGGATAGTAGTACATGCGCCAGCTCTCCTGCTAAGGGTTCTTTAGTTTCCCTGCGGTAAATTACACTGCTTTGCAGGTATGACTAACAGCACTACAGGCCTCCGCTGTAATACAAGTCAGAGGGAGAAAAAAAATAACTGCCACTGATTGTAAAAGCAAGAAGAACATCTTTGAATAAATTCCCAGCAGTGCGAATTTAGGATGTTTTACGCTGGCAACTACCTGGCAAAAAGGTTTAGCTCGGGTTCTGTACTGAAAATAACTAACACTGTAAAGCTGCGTGTGCTGAAGGAGCAGTCTAATCGCTATAGACTAATCCAAGTCATATCATTTGATCCCTGTACTCTTCTCGAGGAAAAGGGAGTTTGGATTCATCATTTTCCCAGTACCAAATTCTGCTCACGTGAATAAGGAAATAAACGTCATTAGAACTGGCTTGTTCCCTTACATTAAAGACATAACTATCATAAGGTGATGATTCTTGGTAGGGAGGAGAAAAATTAATTCAGCAGTATAATATCTTTTGTCAATTTTTGAATGCAGAAATTGATTTTTTCATTTATTTTTCTGATATTTACCAGTGCTGTTTTCTACTTTTCATCTTAATTCTCTGTCAAATGTACACATATAACTGTTATTTCTCAATGTCTATCTAAGCATAAGGAGCCTGTGCAGTGCTAGTACCACTTCATAAATCCATAGCACAAAAAGTATTAATAAGTTCAAAAACATATTTAGCAACGTATGTTATTGGTCATAATTGTAGAGAAAACCATATACAGGTTCTCATTTTATCGAGCTCTTTTTTTCTCTTAGAAGAAAACATCTTTAAGATGGGTCATAATTCATGTTGTCTACACTGCAGTCACATGTCTACATGGTGACTAGAGAAATCAAAGGTTTGCTGATTGTATCTAGATCGATAAACTTTATCCTTTAACATATCCTCCTTTCATTCAGTTCTTTACTCTCTTCCACTTCTCTACCCCTCTTCTTGTTTCCCTTTCCTAAATAGACTTATCCCCTCTTCACTTCTCAATTCAATGCTTTTCTATTTCTGCTTCCTTTCATTTCAGTGTTTTATCATCCCTTTCACTCTTTTCTTCTGTAAGCATCATTTTCTTTTCTACATGCCAGCTCAGTTTATACAACAAACCTTCCATGTCTTATAATATAGGAAACTCTCTGGAACATCCAGGCAACTGCATTGTGAGGGAAAATTAAGTTTAGGAGCTTCCACTGACAGATCAAATCGATTGGATCAAGCCAAAACTTGAAGAATATTTTTTTTTTAAATTGAGTTCTCTGTTACTTCCATCAATTCCGGTTCTGTTAGTCAATACTACTTCAGCAAATAGGCTTTTTAAGATGCTTTGTAATTTGCTCTTCCTGACAAAATTGATTGATTTACTTTGAATCTGGTTGTTTTTTTAAATCCTGAATATGGACTATTGTATTCTCTGGCTTTTTGTACCTTTTAAGGATTTTTTTTTTTTTATAATAGTAGTGACATACATTACTTGGGTTTAGATATGTGAATAATTGTATTAACATTAAGATCTGAGAAAAACCCGGAAACATTCAGAGAAGGTTAGGATTCTAAAAATCAGAAGTGCAACACCTCAGAGTCCTAAGTGTAAATGAAGATATCACTGCAGTCATGCAGGTAGTATATCTCAGTATTTGAGATACTCAGTCCAAGATGAGACTGGATACTCGGTCCAGATTCTTCAGTTACCCTGAGTAATTTGTTCTGCACTACTGTTTTTTCTCTAACCTTGGCTGTACCTCCTAGATTAACCATGAATGATTCTGCCCATAAGTATGCAATATCATCATGCCACTGCTGGTGGCACCAGGAAACCACTAATAAGAGATGAGGTTTGAAAGTTCCGGGCTATAATTATATTAAAATCCCATAAATTAATAAATGGCCTTAGAGATAAAACAAGAGAAGGAATATTGAGGGTTAAAACCACTAAATAAGACAGAAGTTATAAAGCTCATTTGCTATTAGTGAGGGGCTTTTCACAGAGGTCATCTACAGAAATAAATGAGCTTACTATGGAATTTACCACTTGAAAACATGGGCAAGAAATATAGTTAAAATGATAGTAGTTAAAATTATTCCAAATAGTCATTGACAGGTTATTTGAAAAAAATAATAATAAAAATAGCTTTTTGTCTGGTCTGCTAAAAGTTTTAGATGAAGACGCTCATTGCATGTTGGGTTTCACTACAGATTTAGAGTCTATAAATTGCAAACTCACACTTAAAAGAAAAATTTCAAATTAATTTGCATTTCAGCATGTGAATAGGAAACTTTTTTGGTGAATAATAATTGCAGAATTATCAAACTGAATAACGGTGTCTGTCTTTTCATAGGCATTACAGCGTGCCAGATATTTTTTCATGACTGTTATTATGTTACTGGTTGCAGGGATTTGTTATGTTTTTATACCAGTTCTAACCCCTTTGATACTAGGGATTGCATTAAACAAACACAGAGCAGAATGCACAGGATTTGCCAGACCTGTCAAGATATTTTCAGCATTTTCATTTCCTTATCTGTGCTACTTAGTGTGTCAATAGTCATGTGCATTTTGTATTCCCCCCCCATCACTAATGTAGTATTTGGTTGGGTTTTTTTATACTAAAACCCAGCTGTTCAGACTGAAGATTGTATTTTCCTGTTTGTATAAACAGCATTGAGCAAATTATTCTTGCTATAAAAAAAAGATAATAATAACCCTAAAGTTTTTAATTTTCTGAGTAAGCTGTTTTAAAACACACAACTATTCTTTCTGTTACAGATGAATGACATTATAGCGACAGTTAGAGATTCAAATCTGAAGCTGACACTTGCTTTTGGAATAGGAATGCACCATGCAGGTCTGCATGAGAGAGACAGGAAAACTGTGGAAGAATTGTTTGTGAACTGCAAAATCCAGGTACATTTGTTCTTTGAATCCTGCTGTAATGAGTTTTACATGGAATTTTAAAAGTTGACTTTTTGTTACATATACTCCATTAATCTTTCTTTCTGTTTTAGGTTCTTATTGCCACAAGCACATTAGCTTGGGGTGTAAATTTTCCGGCTCATTTAGTAATTGTTAAAGGAACAGAATACTATGATGGAAAAACAAGGCGTTACGTGGATTATCCCATTACAGGTACTCACATAAATTATGGAAATGTTCATGTGCTGAAATGTATTTCAAGCATATGCAAATTATCTGAATTATTTAGTAACTGATCACCGAAAATACCTAATCTGGGTAAAGACTAGGAATGCTGAGGAAAGGGTTTCTTTGATTAATGCAAGTTGTAAAAGAATTCTTAACATTTTATGTAATAATGAAAATGTCTCTGTTTTGTAAATCTTTTTTCATGCTAAATTCCTTTAATGTGTATCATCCAAAATAGATATTAAACAATTAAAGGGAAATATAAATCATATTTAGCTACCTAGTTAATTGTATAAAAGGAGGGTTTAATGCTTTTTTTTTTTAATTTTGAAACTTTTTTTAAATAGAAAGATTTCTAATAGTAAACTTACCCATGGTTTGAAATGCAACAGTTGAATCACACATGTATGGGAACATAAAATTTATACGTAGTCACTTGACAGTAAATGAAAAACCCTAACCAGTCTAGTATCTTCAGTGATGTAAGTGATACTTCAAGTAAGTGATACTTCAAAAATAAGCAGCTAAATTAAATATTTGAATTTCTGTTTTGATATAGACTTTTATTGCTTTCTGGCTCCAGTAAACTCTACTTTTCATAAACTGTTCTGCAGTGTTTTCAACAAGCTTAAGAAAGTGAACCATGGAAGTACTTCTTTCAGAGTTCAGGCAGGGAGAATATTTGTCTGGATGGTACTAAGCCTGAAGAATGAGGACAAGCTAAATTTATTCCAGGTTTCCTGTTCTGTTTTCCCTTTCTCTTTTTGCAAGAGAAAGTTTATTATTAAATAATCCTATACTACGCCAGGGACATGTACACCTAAGGACAATCTAAATGTTATTTGTAATGTAAATAGAAAGCTTGCATCTTTTTAACCACACACTGTCTTTTCAGCAAGAGAAGCTTACTAGTGAAAAAAAGCTCAAACTGAAAATACTACAGGAGTTACTGCTCCAAGTAATCCATCATAGAGCTTAATTTAGTGGTTAGTGCTCTGCAGGAAACTTGGGATCAATTTCCAGACCAACTCTCTTGTTCAAAGATTCTGGTATGACCTGGGAGCTTAGCCATGCACACTTGCATTTTCTGACAGACTTAGGTTGATATAAACTTAGTACAAACAGTCTCTGCAGAGAAGTAGGATTTTGCTCGTCCCAACTGGAAGAATAGTGACAACTGGCTTTATTACTGAATGGGGAAAAGTGTTGAGGGAAGACATCAACTGAAGTTTTAAATACTACGTTGAATCTGTGAGACTGTCAGAGAGAAGTAACAGAGAAAATAATATATTCGAAAGAAATCAGAAACTCAATAAGCACTGAAGACTTACTGTGCTGTTTTAGAAATCCGTTGTACAAGTACTTACAAAGGCTTTAGGTAATGCTTATACTTTCACTCTTTATTGCTGTTTTGAATTCAGGTGACTTGGACATTGCGGGTTGTTCAATTCTTGAATTTTCAATAAGACTCGGGGTGGGGGGGGAGGGCTAGAATACCACCATCTGTGGTGGAAGCATTTAGATTTTGTTGTCTGCACTACAACAGAAAATGCAGATTCCTTACTTTATGAAGAAACATGTGGTGTGGTTTGCTTAGAGCATTTTTATTTTTAACTTTCTAGAGAATATTTATGCATCTGGAAGTTCTGTGGATAGGTAGTACAGTTTTGCAGCAGCAACAAAATGAAAATGTAATAAGTTTCTTTCTGAAATACTTCCAAAAATTTCACAATACTGTCTTTAATGCTGCCCTCTAGTTATGCCTTCACTGTTCCATCACAGTATAACTTGGTTTCTCCCTGCTGAAGTTACCTTTCTGTATCAGGGATGCTTTTGGCTCCAAGCAAGCAGCTGAGGGCAGAATGAATCATTCTGGAGTGTTCAGTAATTTCAAAATAAGTAAAAATGCTTCTTTGAGTGAAGTCAGAGGTTTTGGGGAGGGCCTTTTCTCAGTTACCAGACATTTAGTCAGCCAGTTGGATCATATTTAACATTTCAGGAGTTTAGTCCAGTGATTAAAAGCAGCCAAGCAACATATAGTCAGTAAAGAAAATATTGGGTTTGGATAATTACATAGTGGATATTGGCAAAAATCATTTCCTGACGCTTTTTGGTAAATCCATTTCCTATATGGTATTATGCACAATTTAATTCACCACATCAGAATAGCAAAAAGTTGTTTCATCACCCTCCTGTGCGCAGACCTATTCAGAAACATCATTTTCAAACTAGTTTCATTTTACATTTTCATGTCACTCCTAAATTAACAGAAGGAATAAACTGCTAAAAACTATTGCTGTCTATATAACTCATGGGTACACAAGTGAAAATGTGTTACTAAAAACACATTTGGCTGTTTTTCCTGTCATTGTCCATTGCTGTATGCCATTCTACACCCTCTGGCTTTTCCTTCCCCAACTGATCATTGGGCCAAAAGCTTATTGATTCTGAAGCCAAAGAAATGGCTTTTCAAGCAGGTACTGCAAGCCACATGTTGTGCAGGTATGATAGAGCTCATAGAGAATACACGAAACATAAAAAGTTTTAAAATAAAGATGTAAAACTTACTTATGAATTGCTTTCCATTGTTTATTCAAAGTTAAATAGCAGATGGAGGCACCAAAAAGGAATCGGAGCTCTGTTGAGCGAGACATAACCTATGCAGATGCACTTCTCAGACTGTGACAAGACACAAACAGATGATGCGCATACTTATTGTGGTTGCTGGGTAGAAAGTTGAGCATGTTTTGTATAAACTAATATTCTCAGTGTTTATAGAAATCACTAACTGGTATGTGCAAGTGATGTTGTGTAGGCAGAGTAGTAGAGGTAAGCTTTAACTGTACCTGCTTTTAAATATATATATAAATATATGTATCGTGATCTGGTACAGGGAAAACATATGATACGAAACCGTCTCTACTCCAGTGCTAATAACTAATAAAACTTGTCCTGAAGTTTGAGTGGTAAAGATCATAGCTGTCAGTAATTAGAATTTGCCTTTACCTTTTTCCTCTAAAATACTCAAAACCTAGGAAATCATATATAGCAGAGAAGCTTATACAAGGAACTTCTATTATTGTGAAGTCAAATACTTGAAAATTAGGAAATAATAGACAGTTGCCATTGTAGGCTTCATGACTTCTCTTACTCATCGTCTTTAATTGCATATGATCAAACAAGGTATGGATGTAGAATGGAAGGAGAGTAAAGGAAATTTATATTAGATGTAAGCTTGGATTCTGTTGCAGTGGGTGGTCTTCAAGTATACAGGAAGGTAGTCTCTGCCAGAAAGAAGTTCATTGTAAATCTATCTGAGATGGAAAAAAAATGTACATGTGTCAAAACCAATAGGGCATATGAGGCCCAAGAAATCAAAAATTCCTGTATTGTACATTATACAGATGTAAATACATTTATTTATACATTCAGATAAATACATTTGTTTTGTGCATTATTGTGTCTTTGGCAGATGTACTTCAGATGATGGGACGTGCTGGCAGACCACAGTTTGATGACCAAGGAAAAGCTGTAATTCTAGTTCATGATATTAAGAAAGACTTCTACAAAAAATTCCTTTATGAACCTTTCCCAGTGGAATCAAGGTAAAGATAAAGCAATCAAAAAAGCTGATCAAACTATAAACAATACTACAAATGAGGGATAGAAAAAAGTGAAACAGAATTCCTGTGCCAAATATCTCCTAAATATTGGGGTCCTAGGGGAAAATCGTTTTCCTAAAAAAAAAATTAGCCACCTTTAGGCAGAAAAATCCTTTCTTCCATGAGTTTTGAAGCACTGTTGAGCTCTTTAGTCCATTCCCAGTTACTACTACAAATGCTTCTCTGCTTCCGAGTGTTGTCTCAGACATTTGAATGAGACCACAAACTGTTCTTTGAGGCCGGTGTGTAGGACAACTATACATGATCCTCAGAACCCTCTCTGAAATTCTGCAACAAATTCTTAATAGGAAATAAAATAGGTGAGTTTCTAGCACTCTTTATCTAGAATACTTGTACCATTATAGATATCTCATTCTCACAAGTTCAAAAAGATATCTGCATGGTGTAAACTATTGCTAATACACTTTCTACACATCTTTCACTTCAAAATTGCAGTATTTTTGTCAGAAATGTAGAAACACCACCTTTTTGCACCCCCTCTGAACTTAATTGATACAAAGCTTGCTGTCCAGCATAATGTAACTCATGCCTTGGTTTTGATGTTTATAATATACTTAGCTGAAGAAGCACTAGTTACATCAGTCTCCAATAGACGCGTGTTTCATGGAGGAATTCTCAGATATCTAATAAAGCATGAGCATTACTGAAAGCTTTTCTCAGTGATGAAGAATTCACAGTATTGTTCTCCTAAGGAAATTTCATCCCTCAACATAATCGATAATGGGACCTCTATCTGGTCAGGAAATTTGTAGGATCTTGAGAGTGTGATCCACCTGTGAAATGTAGTTGAAATGGGCTGGTGTATTTGAAGGTTAATTTCTGTGGTGCACAGACAGACATACAATTTTTGCAAACAGAGAATGTAGAGACATGCGCTTCATTTCCTTAGGAAACCACACTTTTCTTTTTTTAACTTAAAAATTTCACATAACACAAAAGGCTAGGAGTTGAACGTTTTCAAAATGATAGCTAATAAGTCAAAAGAGCAGTGTAATAAAAATGATGATATATCCAGACTGTATGGCACTAGCATAAACTAGGAAATCTCTCAATTCATTGGTAAGTAATTAATTTCTAAATAAAGACACCGTATCTTCAGTACAACAGTAGTAATCACACCTTGTTCCTGTTTGGAATACTATAAATATTCTATGTTTCTAGTAGCTCATTTTGTGAGTATATATTTATTTTGTAGTTTGATATACCCCATCTTTTACTATAAACAAAGAATATCTGGTAAATTTTCAGATGAAGATTCACATATTAATAGCAATCTCATTAAGTTCTGTGTAGGTTGTGATCCAATTAACTTAGAGTTGTCTTGCTCTCTTTTATGATCAAGTAATTGAAGTAAGAGGCTTCGTAACTTCAAAGGGAAACTGTTTGGGGTTTTTTGGAGGGTTTTTAATTTTAGAATGCTTTCCCATCTGTTCTACCAAAGAGCAGATTTCTCAGCTTTGTGTAGTATTTCCAATTTGTAAAATTAAACTTCATATTTTTTTAATTAATTTTTTTTCTAAAAGCCATTTTCTGTGTTTTAGTTGTAAGACTTGAGTACACAACTCGTATGACAGGCCTTGTGCTCTCACTGATCATGGGTCTGAAATACAGGATATGAGAAGCAAAAGAGAAAGCACTCTTTATTATGGAATAGCTATTGAGTGGTCTGTCCAGTTTTGGCTGGACAGTCTGGGTAGAACATCTTCAGTTCTTACCTTCAGAAGCGTGTGATCAGTGGTATAGAGCAGTAAAACAGCTACGCATACCAAATTGCTCTTTACTTTTATCAATAGGGGAAGAACAGTAGGAAAAGAAAAAGGATTATAAAACAAAAAATTTGCGTTGATCCTTAAGGATATTTGCCATTCCCTGACTGAATTCTAGCCAGGCATGATCTCATTAGATACCCTAATGGAGGTCTTTGTTCCATTTAATGATACTAAACAGTATTTTACTTTGTAGGAATCATATTAAACTGCTTTGTTCTTCTGTGTTTCTGAGTTTAGATCTTTCTGGGTAAAAGTAGCTGCTTTTTTTTTGCTTTTTTTTTTTTTACGTTGGATGAAGATGAGGCAAAATCTGGTGGAAGCAGTTTTGATGTAATTTTAATAGCCCTCAAGTATTTGTCAAGTATTAGCTAAGCTATTGCCACTGTTTCATTTCCTGTTTCTCTTTCCATATGATTTTCTATTGGATTAAACCAGCATGATCATATGGTCAACACACAGTATTCAGAAGTTACCACTGAGTAGCTCCATCTGAATACATTCCACAAATGACTTAAACTTGTGCATTCTTGGTCCAATCAAAAACTAATTTGAGCTTCATTCCACTATCATGTAAAGAAGATGACTGACCTTGCAATTACATTTCCCCTTCTTCCCCTCTTTTCTTTTACTGGAAGATAAATATATAATATTTTCAGATTAAAAGTAATAAACCTTTTAATGCACAACTCTACAAAATATATTACCTGTCATTGTGACTGTAAAGTCATGTAAGTCCTCTTGTTTTCTGTTCTTCAGCTTGTTAGAAGTGCTGGCTGACCACCTGAATGCTGAAATTGCTGCTGGAACTATTACTTCTAAGCAGGATGCCATGGATTATATCACCTGGACTTATTTCTTCCGTCGACTTATAATGAACCCAACGTGAGTATAAAATACAAATGCAATTTAATCTAAAGGTAACTTGAGGGTAGAGTTGATCCAAAGGTGATCCTGCTGCTGTTGAAGCCTAGAATACTTAGCAGTCTCCAATGTAGGAGCATTACTGGCCCACACATGGAATAAAATTCATGTGCACATTTTTATAATAATTTTTTCTCTAAATATAAATGCATTTCTTGGCAGATAACTTTACAATTTAGTGACAACTATAAAATAGCCTTATTGAGAGGGCTACAACAGCATCCCTAAAATAAAACTCCAGATTATCACATTCCTTTAGGTATTGTATTTATAATGTGTTACTTTTTTTTTTAGCTACCACATTGATATGTCCTGCCCAGTTTTCTATAGAAAATCTATTAAGACCTGGATTTTCATAATAAATGAGAAAATAGCTATCAGCTGTTTCTCTGTTATAAAGTTTACTTTCATTAGGGTATCCTGGTGAAACCATGTGTGCAATATTTTCAATGATTGTTATCATCCTGCCTAGCTCCAGCTGGTATGCAGATCATTCTGAGCTGTTCCAGCAATGTAGCTTGCTGTTGCCACAACATCGTGTTGGGTAGATGGTATGTTACCTATCATATGATCATTTGGCCACCAAAATGATGTGGCAAATAAAGAATTAGGCATTTATAGCACTAAATATTTCTTCATATACTCCAGGCTAGTGTATTTCTGAAATCATGTTCATGTCCATAACATTTGGCTGAATTTTCAGCTGAGTTCTTTAGGGGCAACTGCTGGTGGGAACCTGCAGGTGATAAAACAATTTCCTTTAATTCTTTTTTAGTCTTCTTTAGTTTTTAACTCTGCATCTAGTCCTACGCTGAGAATTTCCCACAAAACAGAATTTCCATCTAATCTTCTTGGAAAGTAAAAAATGCAGTGTTAGACGTGTAAACTAAAGAAAACATTAAATTCTCTCACTTCATAACGACAGAATTAATACATTTATGGACTTTGGAATTTACACATGATCCATGCTACAACTAAAAACTCTGCTACTGCAGACACTATTCTTTTTTAGTATAAAGAATAAGTAACAAGCTGGAGATGTGGGCCTGTGTGAACCTCATGAGGTTCAACAAGGCCAAGTGCGAGGTCCTGCACCTGGGTCAGGGTCACCCCTGGTATCAATACAGGCTGGGGGAAGAAAGGATCAAGAGCAGCCCTGCTGAGAGGGACTTGGGCGTGCTGGTGGATGAAAAGCTGGACATGAACCGGCAATGTGCACTGGCAGCCCAGAAGGCCAACCATACTCTGGGCTGCATGAAGAGAAGCGTGGCCAACAGGTCGAGGGAGGTGATTCTGCCCCTCTACTCTGCTCTGGCGAGACCTCACCTGGAGTACTGCGTCCAGCTCTGGAGCCCTCAGCACAGGAAGGACATGGAACTGTTGGAGCGGGTCCAGAGGAGGGCCACAAAAATGATCGGAGGGCTGGAGCACCTCTCCTATGAGGACAGGCTGAGAGAGTTGGGCTTGTTCAACCTGGAGAAGAGAAGGCTGTGGGGAGACCTGATTGCAGCCTTTCAGTACCTAAAGGGGGCCTACAGGAAAGGTGGGGACAATCTTTTTAGTAGGGCCAGCTGTGACAGGACAAGGGGTAATAGTTTTAAACTAAAACAGGGCAGGTTTAGACTGGATATAAGGAATAAATTCTTTTCAGTGAGGGTAGTGAAACACTGGAACAGGTTGCCCAGAGAGGTAGTGGAGGCCCCATCCCTGGAAACATTCAAGGCCAGGTTGGATGGGGCTCTGAGCAACCTGATCTAGTTAGTGGTGTCCCTGCTCACTGCAGGGGGGTTGGGCTAGATGACCTCTAGGGGTCCCTTCCAACCCAAAACATTCTATGATTCTATGATTTTACAATGTCTTGCTCTTGAATTGCTGTGATTTTGTTGATTTGTCTTTGGCAAGCTTTGATCATGTGGTCTCTGTGGTAGATACATTTTTAAGACACAACATATAGCCCAAAGGTAAGTGTGGAATATAGAAACGTAATCATTTGATGTAATAGGCGAGCTTTTTCCAATGTAAAAGGAGGTTCCCGCTGGAGTATGAGGTTGGCATGTTTACTGATGGTCTTTTTTTCTTAGCAGTTTCTTTAACATGCAGTGTCATGGAAAGCTAAATCTGAAGTTACCACAATATCAATCTTTAAGCAAAAGTTCTGCTATTCTGAGAGGACTGTGGGAAGAAAGTCGAGGAAAAAAAAGAAAAAACCCACTATATTTCATAGTGAGATGCAGAGCCTTTGTAGTGAGAAACAAGATGAACAGATCTTGACTAGTCACGTTCATAGTGGCAGGATAGGAACGTACATTGAAAGTTTCTAATGAAATTGGAGTCTTTCACTGGAACGCCGGACATGCAGGTTGGAACAGATCACAAGTTGTGCTGCTTTATGCCCTGTCTCATCCACACAGAGGTACTCAGCATTCCTTCTGTACTCAGTCATGCAGGGAGAAAAATGAAGGACATTGTTGGCTGTGTCAAAGAGGTCACTTCTAGATACAAAGTGCAAATGCAGTGGACATGCACACTTTCCATTTTTTGACATGATAATAAATTCTATTAAGTTTCATACAAAGTTACTACACTAACCAGTTTCCTGGACCTACTACCTGTGGTATTTTCAGACCTCCTACAATTGGAGGCCAGCATGTGCCAGCGTGGTCAGTGTTTGAATGAGATACATCAAAAGAAAACTGAAGAGTTTTATGAAGAGAAGTCAGCGATAGTTGAGATAACTGAATAAATTGCAGTATAGTAATGGAGTTTACTGTGCCATAGATGAGTATATGAGATGATTGATACTACCAGACAAGAACTGTTTGTGGCCCTTAATAATCCAGAGGTTTTAGGGTTTATTTTTTTCACAAGAGCAGGAGCACGATGGCTGAATTTTGGTTTGGGTAGTTACACAATACCTACTCAGTGTCACTTGATACAGTGTTCTTTATCATGTCCTGCCCTGAAGCAATTTTGTTGACTTTCTCTCCACGGTGAAACAAGAACTGTTTTCCAGCCAGCAGGTGATTGTACCTTAGTGGTGAATAAGTAATTCCCGTATGCATGATTGGTACATTGCCTTGGGATTCATTGGCATAAAAGTCATTGCATGTGATGCTGTAAATCCCCAAAATAATGGGCTTAGATAATATGCAGAAGATTTATATTCTCATTTATTGCCAGTTTTAGCTACTGGTATATTAAAGCTGCATAAACAAATCTAGCATCCTGCTATTCCAGTCCAGTTTCATAAAATGCCTTACTGAATGCCAACAATTTGTACTATTTAAGTAAAGTTAATCTACCTTTGTTGTGAGGTAGAGATCAAAGTACCCTTTTGCTCCAGTATCCAGGTTTCTTCTAAACATGCAGTCATTACTAAAGTTTTTCTGGCACACTTGAGATAATTTGTTAGACTTGTAATAATGGCTTTTTTAATGGTAGTGTTGAAAATCTTTGCATGTTACAATACTTCTTTTTATCAAACCATTTTAATTTTCTTGTTTGCTGAACCCCTGTATCTTGAAATCTGTGAAAATGGGTTTTAACTGTCTAGTTAAGAGGAGTAATTTGTTGATTTGGGGGAGTGGAGTAGCTGAGTACTCGTTTTGTTCAAAGGCATACTGACTAATCATGTGCATGTTATTCAAGAGACTATGTGCAAATGAGAGGGGTGGTCCAAATAAAACTGTTTATCAAAGTGTATCACTCTCAGTATCCAGAGTTTCTTCCCCGTTCCTTCCCTCCCAAAAGTAATTATTCCTAAATGTAGAGGTTTTTGAATTTGCACATTAAGTCAAAGTTTCTGTGCTACTTCAGTCAAGTACTACAACATGTTCTCCTTTCCACATACAACTTCAGTCAATATGTTCTTTACTTAGTCAAGATCATACAAGACAGATCAGTGAAGTGCTGTGTTCTTTGAAAGGGGCTATTTTGAGAGGCTCGTCTACCTCCTTGCCGTGGCTAAAATTCCTTGACTATTCATTCTTTTACCCTTATAAAAGATTATAATCTGCAACTTTTTACAGAAGAGAAATGGCTATGGGAAACATTTTCTGTAAGTTATGATATTTTCCAGATACATGTGCAGTAAAAGAGAAATAGAAATTTACAACATATGTAAAGTTAAGCAGAATCAGCTTACATTTGGAAAGTTAATTTTTAGATATTCTGAGAGCACACATCACTGTTCAAATGTGTGTGGTTTTTTATAAATATATGTGTGTGTGTGTATACATACACACATGTTAAATCAGTTTTCTGTGTAAATTCCTTGTGAAGACCTGAAAATTTTGTTTTATTAATTCGTTCTGAGAATTATTATTAAGGTGGGTTTTTTTCACTTTATGTCAGTCTTACAAAGTTTTCTGGAGTGAAAGAGTAACGTAGCATAAATTACAATTAAATTATCTCAGACTGATGCCCTTACCATCATACACTTATATTTTACTTTAGATTTCCTTTTCTCAGTATGATTAGCTGAGCATGCCTAATAAAGTGAATAAAACATCTGAATAAAAACAAAGATTATATACTGTTCCAATATAGTTTCTGGTATTGAGATGACAGCTAATATCAGCTAGTCAGGGTAGAATAATATGTATTTCAGTGACAAAATCACAGTTATTCAGAATTCTTTCTTTTACACTCACATTTAGATCTGTGTGCCTGTATATATACTTAATAAATAACAGCTATAGACATTATTATGAATTTCATAACAAGAGCCTGTTCTTTTAAATTATTAGGGTCACAGTGATGCGAAAAGTACAGGAATGTAGTTCATGGTATGCTTTTACCAAACTATTCATACAAATAAAGTTTTTCTGATTCTCTCAGACTGGGAAGCCCCAGGCTGCTGTGTATTTGAGCCATCTCCTGTTCCCCAGTCTGCTGCAAGTCTTAGGTGAGAATGCAAAGCTGAAGACTCAGCATCTCCCCATTCAGAAAGCAAATCCTCCACATAATTGTCTTCCTACTCAGCTATGATTTACCTGTACAAAATATCTGTTGGAAAAAGCAATGCCCGCTCAACATGTAAGCAAATTTACATGTGCCTGTTGCCTCTGATTTCTTACCTTATGAGCATATCTTAGGAGGTGAACTTTCATGTAGATATTTTAATTAGAAGCACTGATGTGGAGGCAAATACCTTGCCGATGCCAGAGAAACTGGACTCTTTTTTGATCATCTTAAATAACCAAAACGTACTACATACTAAAAACTGATTAAAGATAGCAATATATCTGTTCTTCATACCTGGCAGAAGCAAATACATGAATGCAAGAAAATACAAGTAAAATACAGATAGAGATTACTGTCTGCAGCGCTTGTGCATGCTGTAAGGCATTTTAGCAAGCTGGTCACGGACTCCAGAGACAGTCAGTGATGCCTTAACAACAGAAGTGAGTTGGTACAGTGTTTCATAGCTCACTGGCTATGAAGGTCCATCAATTGCACCATATACTCAGTACCATTTGAAGATGGCAGCTGCTGAAGGCCACAAGCTGATGAAAGTAAACACAGTTGACGACTGCAGTAAAGTGATTTACAGAAATGACTGTCTGCTTCCCACATACTTGTTCGTAACAAAATTCTGCTTCCTAGACTATAGAATCTCAGAAAGCACACTTTCTTGCGATCAAGTGAATGCTGTAGATTCATCTTTTTGTGTGCATTTGTTTCAAAAGGCCTTCTGGCTAGCAAGTTTTTTCTTTCAATATTTTTGGCTGAC
This sequence comes from Gorsachius magnificus, assembly GCA_034008185.1. NCBI lineage: Eukaryota > Metazoa > Chordata > Aves > Pelecaniformes > Ardeidae > Gorsachius > Gorsachius magnificus. The sequence continues at coordinate 79,912,113 of CM067083.1, forward strand.
TCTGCCACCAATTTTCATTATGTGTGTCACTATTACTACCGTATAATCTGAACATAAAAAACATGGTGCTGTAACAAATGACTTCACAGCATTGACAGTTATAGCAGGACCATTTCAAGGCTGATGAAAAATTTCCCAGAGAGATCTCAGGTCAGGTTTACATAAGTTAAACAGGAAATGATTGCCACCATTCACATTAAATCCTAAATGTTTTGTGTAACTTCATCTACATTTTATGTTCCTGCACGTCTCTGTCTTTCTCAGCTGATGAAATTCCACACTTCCTTAGATTAGAGAAATAAGTTCATGTTTCACAGTTTGTTGTTCTTGCTAAGCTCTGCAAGGTTTGGGATTTTAAATATATTATTTAAAAGACAATAAAAAGTTCCTTCAGTTTTTGATTGTTTAAATTTTACATACTTTGTAAATTTTTATGATACCTAGGGGTTTGTTATTGCTTTTTCCCAATGGACTACTAATGGAAGTTAGCCTGTCTAGCCCATGTGCTAGATGCTGTTAGGATAAAACTGCCTTTGACTTTCACACCTCTCAGGGGACGAGTAATTGTTGTGTTCAAACAGCCTGTAATTGTGATCCCGCTGGCTTTCTCAGTACGCTTCTGGCTATTAGAATCATTAAACAACTCAGCACCTGTTAACAGCATTGTAAATATTCAACCCTGCTTGTGTGCAGGTTGAGTCCAATATAGGAGAAGGCTTACAGAGCCTAGCCTCATAAATTAGAGCTTCTGACAAGTCAATTATTGTGAAACTGGGCTTCACTGTGAAATAAATGAAATGGTGTGCTGATAAAAAGGTAGGCTGGCTGTTTATAGCAAAGGGAAAATAATGACTAGATGATTCAATGCAGTGAGCATGAAACTGCATTGTTTTTATTCTTTATCTGTAATTAAATAGTTAGGTAATATAGCTTCATAGAGGAGCTCACATATGATGCAGTTTTTATACTTGGAGCATACCAACATGTAAAATTCAACTTGCATTTATGCCTGTGCATTTAAAATACTGTCTAATGTCATGATACTTCTGTTTTCGCTAATGATTTTAACATAGTCTTTCTAGATGAATGGCTTTGCTTTTTATTAGAGGAGAATGTGCTGAGTGACCAAGAAGCTCCTGTGGGTGTGCTCAAAATTATATTTACCCCATTATAGATAGTAGTTAAAACACACTGGTACCACTTCACTCAAGATTACAAACCATTTAAGATTTTTCTTTACATTGTTTTATTTGCACTAGGCAGCTACATATTTACTCCTCTGACAGAAAATTACCAAAAATCGTCAAATTTAAAATTCACATAGTTTTTTAAAAGCATTATAATGCCTTCTATGATTATGACTTCAGTGTGAAATACTGCAACTTAGGGAGAGCGCAAGACAAAATCTGTTTGTGTTACTGTCTTAAATTTCAGTCTCAAACAAGAATTTCAGTGTATTGCCCGTATCTCTTCCTTTGTTTTATCAGTGTTCATCATCATTGTTGTGGTACTGCAAATAATAGTGCTGCAGTGATATAGCGGAAGTCTGAATACCATGACAATAAAACGCCTTAATTGGAATCATTTCAGTAGCCTTATATTCAATTTAGAGAAAAATATTAATGAATCATTAGTGGTTTAGATGTATGAAATAGAAAATCTTTTCACATCCTTAAACAACTCATGTAGTTAATTTGGTCAATTATTTTCAGAAGGTAAGCAAAATGTTACCAAGTAATTTCTGCTAATCAACAGAATCTAAATGTGTTCGGTGATAAGATGTCAGGCAGGTAAAAGGTGCAGATGGAAATAGTGACCATTTTTATCACTACTGCATCACTTCAGTAAATTTAAAAGGGGACTCCTGAAAATTGAGTTGCATTGAAAACAGTGTCAGAGTACTTTTGCTACAAATAAGTTTTCTTTGCTTAAAGCTGGTAATGTATGGCTGTCTACCATATAAAACTTTTTAGTCAATATAAGTAAGGCTTTTGGTTTGGGTTGGGTTTGGACAATAGCTATGTTTTAAATATTTGAGATCATCTCAGCTTGAACCCATATAAAATATCACAGAGTTGAAAACTCCACTGCCATATATATACACTTTGTTGTTGTCTGATGTAGCTGACTCTTTCCTGCTATCAGAACAGATTTTTTTAATCTTTTTCTTATGGTAGTGTTGTTTTACTCCAACTTTACCCAATTATAAGTGAACATTCAAAGCATCAGAGAATTAACCCCATGATTTGGGATTAATAACAAAGGAAAGAATCTGGAAATGACTGTACTGCTATTTAGCATGCAGGCTTTTTTCAGCTATGCTGTTGCTGTTCAAAAAGATAAATGTTAAAAACTGTTTAAGAAAATAATAATGCAAATCAGATTGTGTTAATGAAACAGTCATGGAAGGATGCTTGTAGTATATAAAAATGCAATTCCAGCTTTTGAAATTTGCTAACAGCAGCATTACAGTAAACGAAATTGAGCTTAAACAGAGAATGGGATTCATCTGCCCAAATATAGCATCAACAACTGAACTGGTTGTCTAAAGTTCTTTTTTTTTTTTTTAGTCCGCGATTACATTTCATCTCATCCTAAAGCAGATATATAAAATACTTCAGATGAATAGCATTCTGTAAGTGCACGTTTATCTCCACTGGCAGTAAAGGGAGTTAAAAAGACTAACTCGGGTGTAGCTGTAACTATGTAAAATCAGCTAAAATTAATCTCAGCACACTGTTTTGCAGCCTGTTGTTCACCTGCACAAAATAACACTGAAAGAACCTACTCTCCATTACAGCATGTGGTATTGTTTCCTGTGGGGATGCTGAGTACATCGTAACAGTAGGAAACTTTAGTAAAGCCACTAGTATGAACAAAGGAGCATCATTTGTCGTTGCAGCAATCTCAGTAATCTATTTGTGTGACAGTGTTTTACAGAATTAAATGAGCAGGGACAACCTTTTTTAATGTGCTTTTTAACATTTCGGTAAATCATCGCATATTTTATGTGTTCCAGTTCCACTTTGAAATTGTATGATCTATCTGCTCTGCTTATATTCAGAATTTTTAAACTTTCTGATCATGCTCGGCTTTTCTTTACTGCTTATTGAATTTAATTGTTACTTTCTGAACTGGTGCCCTTGTTGAATCTAGGACACAAGTTCTTACTACGTTTTTATCTGGAGTTTTCTAGGTAAAAGCTCTCCCTGAAATTAGGTTCGTTTTTATGAGTAAGAACCTCATCATACGGCTGAAGTTCTACAGTTAAGGAGTGCAAACTTCAGTCACTGGGTCTTTTTTATATGCTGCCATAACAATATGTTTTGGTGCACTGTATAAACATTTTCCTTCATACAGATAACTAAGAACCACATAACTAAGAACCATTGTTAGTATATACGGTTTACTTAAACAATTTTACACGAAAATAAACATGAAGTAATCACATTGACAAATACACTATTCCTTTTTTTAGCAATTTTAACTTTAAGGATAAAATTACATGGAAATATAACAGCAAACACCAATATTTGCACTGGTGTAAGGTTACTTTTTCAAGGGATGTCACTATATGCCTAGTTTTTATTTTCAGAGTTCCAGGATAGAGGAACAGTTGCTATCGTTGGTGGGTTTTCTTCCTTTCTCTTGAAGTTAAAATACTGTTACTTGTGTTAGTATTGCTTGTTCAGTTTCATACTTATGGGATCAGGAAGATATACTTACGCAATCAGGAAAATTTTCCCACTAACAAAATATAGCCAGTCCAGTTCTGTTTGTATCAACCTTTCTATTAATAGACAGATAAATTACCATCTTTCCATGTGTACATGTTTGTATTATGTTGGTTACTCCCACAAACCATTTAAGAATCATGAATGTCTTGTTAGACTATATAAGGGAATAGTTCTGTGTTTAATTGTTTAATGTGGATATTTGCTGTTCCAAATATGTGTGTGTATTATAGCAGCCTTGTAAGTTTTCCTACAAGACGTTATTGTTAAAAATCTTCAGAGTGTAAAAAGTATTCATGTAATGCATCTGTTTTCAATTTATCTAGTTACTATAACTTGGATGATGTGAGCCATGACACTGTGAATAAGTACCTCTCAAGCCTTGTTGAGAAATCCCTCTTTGACTTGGAATGCTCCTACTGTATTGAAATTGGGGAGGTAAGACTAATCCATGCCATACAAGATTCATAAGATACATGCTTCTAAAAGTTGGGAACAGCAAGATACATGCTCCCGATTTGAGATGTGAGAGTCTGTCTGTGGAGCTATTTGTAAGACTTACGTTGAAAGCTGAGCTTATTTGGGGTTGCAGCTAAATTATGATGCTAAATCATTTTTGCTGTTCTCTCTTATAGTTTTAAAATATTTTATCAGTTTTGGAGGAACCATTTATATTGAACCATGTAGGAACCATGTCTATTTTTGATTCCTCTTCTAACAGGATAATCGCAGCATTGAACCTCTGACATATGGCCGCATTGCCTCCTATTACTATTTGAAGCATCCAACTATTGGGATGTTCAAAGACCAGTTGAAACCTGAAAGCAACATTGAAGAATTGCTCTTAATTCTGACAGTAAGTACTGATATTTTCTTAACTTAGATATCTAACTCGTGACTCTTAAATTACAAGTGTATTAAGAAATACCCCGAAATTAAGAAAAGTCTTTCTTCCCTGATCTGTAATTTCATTTTTTGTTGTTTTGAGTAATATACCTGAATAATTGTTGATGTTTCAAGTGTTTCATCTGATCAGTATATCAGAATTACTGTGTACAGCTGTTTCTCTTCTTATGTCCCTTTATAATGTCCAGGATCTATAAAATCCGATATTTTGTTTTTTCTAAGTTAGGTTAATACTGAAGTGCCAGAATAATTAACTGCATATCAACATCTTAAATCTGTACCAGGGCCATCACTTTGCACTGGGACAAGCTGGAAAATACAGCAGCTTTAAGAAGTGGGAGAGACATGGGGAAGACCAGTTTCCTAATACACCTTCTTTTCCGTCTCCCAGCCACCTACCAGTCCCCGAGGTCATAACCTCCAATAATGCCTGCTCATGCAGTTAGTCTGGTGACTGTTTAGTAGAGAAGTGTAATGCAAGGCAAAAGATTTTAGGGTGCAAGTCTGGGGACACAGTGTACAGTTCAGCATGGCAGTATTACATTCTCATCATAAAAGAATCAGGTTTTACTCAATTTTCCTTTTTAAGTACTTAAGTAGTTATATTTACAAAATCTTCATTTTCAAAATGGAATAATTCCACTTTTACACACGTATTTGAAAACAAGAAGTGCCTGAATATTATCCAGGAAAACTTATTTCTGCCCACTTATGATTATAGTCTCTGTAATATTATATACATTATACAAGTGGCCCAAATTCTTTAACATTCTGATTTCCAAGTGTTAACTTCAAGCAAACTTTATAGTATTTATGTATGTTACTTTTATATTCACTATTGTTTTGACACTCTGCCAAAACTTCTCTGAGGAGAAATACAAGAAGAAAAATAAAGATAGTGCTATTCAACAGTTTGCATCTCAACAAAACCTGATCAGCATTTTATGACACTAGGAAAGCCACTTTTGCAGTACAGAGACTTTCTTTCTGATAAATTTAAATCACCTGCTGTAAACATTCAGAGTGTTACAGCTCAGAAATAAAGGCCACAGTAATCTTTTATAATGGAAAGTGTTAGACAGCCTAAATAGGGGAATTGCTATCACTGACCCTGCAATATCTGTTGTTCTGTTGTCAGAAAACATTGCAAATTATATGAAATGAAATTCAGTGTATTCGACTGAATTCAGAATGGTAATCAACCACAATTCCTATGTATGCTTTATGTAAAATAACTGACATTTTAAGAAGAAATACTGACTAGTGAGCAGAAGTTAAATAATACAATGTTGAGTATTCAAGGTGAGAGCTTTACTCCAGCTGCTGTCTCTTTAAAATATCTTCTCTCTAGAGAAAACTTTCTCCACCTAGAAACTTCAGAATTTTTTTTCAGACAAATTCAGACAGCCAAAGTTTGAGAATAGCATTAGCAGAGATGGGGGACATGTCAGGACGCTGCCTAAGCTAGTGAGCAGCATATGGAAGATGAATGATGGAAGCAGAACCTAGTGCTGCCGATCTTATGTCAGGGCTCATCTATTTGAACAGCTTGCATCTGTGAAGCGCGAAGGTAAATGGCAAATATTTCAGTTGCAGACGAAACCTAGGAGCCTACTGTTGGGCAGAGGTTCTAAGATTTAAAATTCAGTATTCTTGCTTTAATTCTTTCTAACTCTTTTTTTTCCTCTGGAAATATAGTCTTAGAAGTTGTCCATTTATAGTCTTAAGAGGAATGAGACTAAAAATAAAATTGGTTAGGGGTCAAAATGCGCCGCATGTGTCAATTTGAAAGATAAAAAGGATGTATGAATACTGGATGCCATTATACCTAACAATTTTTCCTTACTTTTTATGCAGATGTTGATTTTCATAATTACTAGTGGAATTACTACTCTGTCTTGTTGAAGGTGTAAATTGAAAGGGTTTTTTCAGTCTGATATAGTATTGGAAAGAATTGCCATTTCAACAGAGTTATTGCCAAGGTCTTTTTTTTCCCCCTAAACACTGTGAATTAATGAGTTCTATAATTACAGCAGTTGCTTCACACCTCTATTGTTAACCAGTAACATTACATCTGCCTTGCTCCGCTGGTGCCCTCCTCCTTCTTATTGAAGCATTTAGCAGTTTGGGCAATAGGGAATTACATGGCATGGGGTAAGTAGTCTAATTAGATATAAGTGAAAATCCTGAGGGAAAAGGATATTTAAAAAGTAATTTGAAGAATCTCTTAATGATGCTGGAACTGAAAGCTGTAGCTATAGTACAGAAAAAGCCTGTTATTGTTGCAAAACATTATTATAATTGTGATTATTCTGCTGATCACTCAGTTTTAAAGTTTTGAATTTTGGACTGTGTTATTTAAGAATAACCATCCAAAACATTTCTCAAATGCAGGTGCAGGATTTTGTAGATGTGACATGTGGGTCTTTTTTTGTTGGCGTTTCTCATAATCTTGCAAACCTTTAGACGTTTACAAGTTGTCTGATGTATACAAGAAAGGTAGAAGTGTGCAATTGTAACAAAGAAAATACTGATGTTGGGGTTTAAATGGGAATATGCAACTTTTTAGCAAGTTGTCAGTGTGTAACTTGAAAAACAGAAAAGGTTTGCTTAAAACAACACCAGGAAAAAAGCAAGATTGCATTCAAGAATTCAGAAATGTATGCTCGTATTAAGGGTTTTAAATCTGAGGGATTTTGAGTTTCAGACTGATATTTTGCCATGCTTGTGGGAGTGTTCAGAAATCAGGATCATTGACCAATGAATTATCAATGAATCTTTGCGACTCACCTGAAAAAGTAGATTTGAGTCGTCCTGTTCCTAGTGCTGATGGGTCTCCCAAAAAAGTCACTTGATAGCAAGATTTGTTTCCAATTAGTAGTCAAGACCATTCATAGTCTTCTCCAGTATCTGTTCTTTTCTCTGTTTTTATTTTGTCTTTTCATTTGATCATCTGCCAGCATTTTGCAAGATCGAATGATTTTTTTTTCAGTATGGTTTAGGGGTTGAAGTATCCATAACGTGAACAGGAACATGGCACATGGGAACAGCCCTGCAGTCATGTTGGAAGTATACAGTAACAAGTGATACAAATTGATGGGGTACAATCCCTTCACGCTTTCCCTTCTCCTCTCAGTGAATCTGTACTCAAGATGTTTAATCTGTCTTGGGTTTGCCGTTAGCAGGCGAAGTTCAGATTCAGTTACTTTTGTAACTGACTTGTGCTAGTGGAACTGTAATTTTTCTGAGAGAAAGTGTTTGATGCTTTTCCGTAGAGCTTGCTTTAAAACTTTCCTAACTGTGCTTCAGACAGTACTAATCCAAATGAGCTTAATCACTTCTGAGTTATGGTGCTTCTTGCATTAAGTATTATTGATGAGAAAGTGTTCATGAATTATTACTGACAGGCTGGATTTCCCTGAGGTACCTGAAGACTGTTTCCGTTTATTCCAAAAGTTAGGTGCAGAGATTAAAACAGACATCTAGGTAAAAACCAGTGAGAGATACTTTGGGGTAATTTTCATCATTTTCTGTACTAAAGCAGCAGTCACCACAAATGTTTTTAAAATCAGATGTAGGTTTGTTGTACCTTGAGGAAAGGAGGTCTGTCTTGATGACTGATTAGGACTGTGATGGCTAGATCCACTAGCTTGATGATTTTTGGTGATTTGTTACTACATTTATCTAGTTATCTAGTTAATATCCTTATTTACACAGCAAATGCTTTGTCATATCGGTTCATATTTGCTGTCGCAAAGGGGAGAACATTACCATCTTTCAACCCATGTTTTATCTGCGTGTTGTCCCTTATTTCTGTTTTTGAATTTTACCTACCAGAGAGAACTGCTTGGTTTTCTAAGTTTGATATCCACATACCTCTTCCTTATATTTATGATAATTGGCATGGTTTTATTACACTGGCTTGTGTTAGACTAAATATTTTGGAACTCAGCAGAAGATCTGGCATTGCTGGAGTACCAGATTTGGAAGGTAGGAGGAGATTCATGAAACAAGCACTCTCCATCCCAGATACATAGATAATAAAGGAGTAAAGTTGTTAATGCCTTATCTGTCTTCCATTACCTGTTGGATGTTTGTACTCTGAGATTCTAGGTAACTCAATTAACCTATAGCTTTATTTTCTGTTGATCATCATTGGCACATCCTATTCTAATCAGGGCAGTATGAGAGTCTTTGTGAATATTTAGACTCTTCGTCTAAAATTACTTTATTTCCATAGCAGGATTCCGTATTAAAGCTGCTGGTTCAGTCTCCCATGCAGGGGCCACAAGGGTTTTTGACTCAGAGATAAACCGTCTTTTCAACTGGTTCTCCAGTTAGATGCCGGGGAAGGAGGAATTAATAGGTTATAAAAATATTGTCCAAGGACAAGCTAACGTGAGCTGGTTTGTGCAATATTTTCTCTGGAAGGCATGGCAGAAATATTTCTTTTGGTTTTTTTAAGTTATTATATAAAACTGGTTTTCTGTTCTATAGCCATTTCAGAAAAAAATCAGATCACTCTTCCTAAGTCAGTCATTTTCTAGTTTAAATTTACATTTATATTTAATTTAGAAGGAAATAAAGGTGCTACTATGATTTTCTTCAAGGCATAAAAGTATAGCAAGACTGTATTCATTATGTGATCCTTTTTAAATATGGCATTTCAGTTTCAAGAATAGAAATACTTTATTATGTAAACTTTGTATCAGATGAAAAGCAATTACGTTACATGCTAGCCTTTAAAGAACCTACATATTTGATTTCCCATATGTCGTGCATTGTCAACAATATGAAAATGACTGCTGTGGCCACTTTACAAAAAGGAACAGGCCTCAGCCGTTATGTATATTTTAGTGACCCCTTATAATAGGAGAAAACTGTTACCTCTTACCATTAAATCTTTTCTTCACAATAAATCCATACCTCGTACGGTTCAGTGCATAAACTTCGTCCTAAACATGGGCATGTTCAGGATCTATGTTCTCTGGTTTTTAATATTTTAAAACATTTGTGCATCAGTTCCCACTTGGAACATGTAGATGGTATCACAGTGTGTTTAATAAAGTAGTTTAAATCGGAAAATTTTGTTTGTCTTCATGAAAATAAAGCAAAATGCTACAGTGAATTTTAATAGCATCCAATTTTCGTTATCTGTATCCAGTATATTCAAAATATCTTGTACTTAGCAGAAAGAGTACTTACATGAATACTCACATATTAAATTTGTCTTGATTTTTCTCTAGTCCCAGTAGATGGTTAATAGCACTTGAATATAGTAATTTCCTTCTAACATCATGACACAATTTTTTCTTTTTTTTCTTCTTCCAAATGATTGTTTGATTTTTTAGTTTGAAAGCATCGCATGCTGCCTGCCTTTCCAGAAAAGCACAATCAGCTGGTAATTCAAGATGACAGTGCCCACCATAAGGCATAAGTCTTTCATTTTTATGGCATCAGTAAGAAAGAATTACATTCAAAACTAGAAAATATAAAACCTTCCCATCTCCAATACACGTGACTTTCTAATCTCCGATTAACAGATCTCCTTTTTTTTCCCTTCAATCTTCTTACTCAACTTCTGTCATTACTTGCTAGTTTAAAAAACTGAATCAATACTCACCAAAGTTATAATAAAACCTATTTTAAAGTTGAAGTTAAAGGTTTCTGACATACATTTCCCATGAGGTAGGCCATAAGACAAAAACTGTTATCTTGGAAATAATATAGTATCTTTATTTTTTTTTATTTTTTGTTAGTTTGTTTTGATTGCAGTTCAGCATCCAAAGGAAAAACTGGTGAAAGTGTATATAGCTGTGGTAGTGGAAGCCAGTAGCCTTGGGCTATATCCCCGTTTCAAACAACAGCTGCTTTAGTAACTGTTTCTGTCAGAAAAATGAGGAAATAAATTCCTTTAACAGGAGTTATAGATGCAGCTATAGCAGCAAAACACTCATGTACACCAATTAAAACTATTTGGATGAGCCAGGAAGCTATTACACTTCTATCTCCTAGGGTGGATAGGAGTACTGTCCTGGTCTTGTACTTACAGACGTGAACATTGGCTGCCATCTGTGGCAAATCAATGCTTGTCCTTGGTATATCTGCTAGAAGCAAGTTCAATGATAGCAAGCTTGGTTTAGCTAACTGCTTAAAGCTGCAGGCAATTCAGCCGCACACCATTTATTTATTTATTTTAGCACAAAAGTCTTTTACTTACCACTTGGCAGTTAGCGTTGTAGCCATCGTCATTATGCGAGATTTCAAACCGTGCGTAGCTGTGTATATGCAGCCAATACTTTGCAAAGTATTCGTATTGAAAATGAAATGGCTTTTTTTTCAGCAGTCATGTCATATGGCTCTATTTTCAAATATACAATATATCCGTGGAAAGAACGTTTGCGTTTGTTGAAACAAAACCGGAGTTCTAAACTTCACCTTTAGTACAGTAAAGCTGAACGTTTTATAACATGCAATGCTGCTTTGATAAATGGCTGTGGGTTCTCATGGCCCAAGTAGTCCAGAAGGCAGTCTTACAAGCCGACTGCTGTTTAAAGGCACACAAATGTTTTCCTCTGTCAGCAAAGAAGTTACTGCTCAGACTTGTAAAACTGATAAGAAAGAGGGTGGCATTTTGTAGCTCGTTCTCTGATTGGAACAGAAATTTCAAGATAAGGATTGGTTTGGCTGAAATAACTACATCATGCAAGATTGGTATCCAGCATATATTGTTCCTTTAGCATGGTAGTTTAAAAAAAAGAACATAAAGAGGATTACTGATCAGTCTTTAATGAAGTATCTGACACTTGTATTTTCCTATTTACATTTAGATACTTTCTTTGTCTCATTCTTTTCTTTTTTTTTTATCCCTGACGGAACCTGGCTATCTTCAGAAGGTTGAATTTTATTTTAAATGTTGATGTTATGTGTTATGACAGATGAACCTTTAAGAAATCGGCCTCTCCTGCTATTTGCCTAGGATTTACAAGGTGCTTTATTTCACAGTTACTTAGGTAGCTCATGCTACCTCAGAGGGATTTTTGCTACCAAAAGGCTAAAATTTTTCTTAGAACTTGAAAAACTTAATATATATTATTTTTAAATTTGGTATAGCATAGTAAGCTCACTTTTAGAGGGCAAACAGTTGCAGATTTTCTTCACCTCTGCAGCCTAATGAATGTGGGCCAAGCGTCCGGCAAAATATTGGAATTGTTTTATGTGAAAACTGACAAGTTATGCATTTTTCTAAGTAATTCTATCTGGAATGATGCTTGAATACAGCTTTCCTTAATTTATAGTACATCACTGTCCTATTTCCCATGGAAGAGTCAAATCAGACATCACCAATTTGATTGCGTTGCCCACATGCCAACTTCCCACTGCCTTTCCCTTCTGTCTTCCTGTGGAGAAGACTAGCAAGCCAAAACTACTATTTTTCAGAAAGAAAAAATATCTCAAGCCTATTCCTCTCACCTTAGAGGGTGAGAAAATGGCTAAAATCCCTCTCACAACAGGTCTCTCAAATCCTTCTCCTGTGAAGGTGAAGGCATGCCACTATGTTCGCTTATATTTATTTAGTGTGTGTATGTATGTCTACTTACAAAATATTTTTAGGATCAACTGATGCGTACAATATTAAGAAATTTTATCTTGAACATATTAAATCATTGAATGCACGATATTCTGTAGGTTAATGAGATGAATTTCAACTGTTTTATTATTTGCTAAAGGCAGCAAGCAAAAGCAAACAACATGAGGTGTAGATAATAGATTATTTTTTCTTTTGTATATGATTGTCTTAATATTTACTATATGCAGTCATATAAGATGCTAATTTTTAATACTTCTTTAGCTATAAGAATGCGTGTTTGCTTTCTCTTGATTCACACAGAACAGATGGATGCTTGACTGCCTGCTAATCCACAGCTGGAATGGTTTCAGCAGTTTCCACGTTGCTGGGTTAGAGTGGCTTTTCTAGTGGACTGAGAGGGCAGCAAGTGAGGGATATCATTATTCATCAGTATCCCAGTGGGATTGCTGCCAGCAGAGATTAATTTTTTCTGTTATGCTTGTAAAACAAGCTCAGGTGGAGTCTCTAATCCTCAGGGCACGGGTGGCAGATCAAGGAAGATGCTACAAAGCTAGTTAATTTTCAGATTCTAGGGGAAACAGAAGCTGTGTTAGATGTATAAATACATGATTGCAAATTTAAGTAGCTCAAATCCAAATGGGATCTTCCTAGACATCTGGTACTGAAAATCTCTGTTTTCTTTGTCTTTTAAAAGAAGTTCTTAAAACTTTACACCAGAGGCAAAATATCTGCAACTCTCTTAATCGTCAGTTATCTTTCCATTTTAATTTTCATTTTTTAGTACAGCTCTTACAGTGTATTTTAGATGAATGCCTTTATTTACAGGTAGAAAAGACATGGTGTAAGTCTGTGTAGGAACACTGAGTTTACAGTATTCTCACAAATTTGTGTGCAGTGAACATCATCAAGAAAAATTATCACTTGCCATCCAAAAAGGGTTAGATCTGCCCTAGTAACGCATGGTATGTCCCTTTTGGGTAATGGGATGTTCTGTTAAGGTCAAGTGTGGTATGAGGGCATTTTTGCCATGTTACTCACTGGATCAGACCTCTGGTCATTTGTGACAGAAGCGTTGATATAACTTCCTCAAATCAAGCACACCAAAATACTGACAGATTGTTTGTTTAACAGACTTCCACTATTTTTCCTTTTACTGACTTTTTTGTTTCCTCGGTGATTACCCCTCTTCCCCACCCCTGTAATTATCAGTGTCTTCCATCTCTGCATTACCTCGTAGTTCCTGAGTTCTTCAAAACATTGGGTCAGATTTTCAAACAATGTTAATCCACATAGTTACACTGAAATGAATGGAGATGTGCCAGTTTTTATCAGCAGGGAACTACCCTTATTGAAATTTACTTGCAGCAGCTGTCACTTCCTCTTACAGATGTGTTTTTTTATTATTATATTAAAAACTTTTCATTTAAAAGTGCTCAGAGTGAAACCAGTAGCATTGGCTTGCCGAAAAGACATTGTGTGTGTAGGCACCTTCCAAGTTTCCCATATATTTCTGCCAGTTCATATTGTTCTTCTATTATTCTGGGCTTGAGCCTCTCTTGAGCAGAGGCTGCTAGTCATTTCACCACATGATGACAGGTATTCACGCCTGGGAACTTTTTATTCTCTTTTGTCTCTGGTCACATAGTAGTCTAGATCTGGAATTTAATCCAGCACAAAAATGCAGCAGTGTGCATTTGTGGCTCCCCACTAGGGGAGCTGCCACAGGTCAGCAGATCTGAAATCTGGTTTTCAACACACAGAGCTTTTACAGCTTGCCATTAACGTATACAGTATGCATGGGCCCTGTTTCACATAAAGAATTAGTAGTGCTTGCTCCTGTCTCCATGCAGAGTAGCATTAACTTAATGCAGAGATCTGTTAACTTCTTCCTTGGGTCTGGGCTCTGGACTGGGAGATCCCAATGGAGAATCAAAGCCAAAGATGAAAAATGACTGATCGCTTTCCCGGGGAAAGCTGTGTGCCAAGATTTGCTATTACAATTTTTATTGCTATCATCATCTCAGTCAGTAGTTGAGCCAGCTGATTCAGCCAAGCCCAGCTTCAAAACGTGGACAAACGTCCAAATGGAACTGAAGTAGATTTCTCATGACGATCAGACTTTTGAATGTATACTCCGAGAGATTTTTCCAGTTTTGTGTTAGCACATTACTGAGTTCTTGCACTGAAAAGCTTTTCTGTATTAGTGCAATACCATTAGTTTCAATACAGCCAAAACCAGTCAGTTTTAAATCTTTCCTATAATATGACTTCAGATTTCAGGGGAAGAAAGCTGTGGGTCACTGCCCCATCTAGGTATTAAGACAGAAAAAATGGGGTGATGATAATGCATTCAGAATGTGCAGGTTCAACGCATTCTCATGAAAAGTAATAGGAAAAGTCAGGCATCTTGGAGAGGCAAAAATCTCAAATATACCATTTCCAGTGATAAAACGTAATAATTCTCTCAGATCACTATAATTCACTTTATAAATGGAATTTATACGAATCCATTTATATTTATTTGCTATGGTCAAAGTAGCTTATTCTAGGTGAATAATGTGTATGCCATACCAGTTTCAGATGTTTGCTCTTATTTTTATCCTACTTTAGGCTTCTTTTGCATTTATTTTTCCTTAAACTGTGCAAGTGTTACAGGCTTACTTATGATCAATAATATAACTTAAAAACCTGAGAGTGAACTAAAGCCGCCTCTGTGAAAGCTGTACAGCTCAATAGTATGAATACCTACACATTTGGGGGAAAAATGAATGTAAGAATGGTTTTTATTAGGACTGGCCAAAAAAGTAACACAGAATTATGATTGTGCTAATAAACTTTATGAAATACAGATTTTGAGAGTTAAGACTTAAAATCATGAATTCATTCCTTGTTTTAATGTGTTTTGGTAAAGTATGAGATTTTAAAAGGCAATTATTCTGAAACAGAATGGTTTTATAAACTTATTTTTTACCATTTGGTAATCCAATTACAATGATTGTATTATCTGTTAGTGTACCTTCCTGTACACTGAAACCTGGCTTCTCTGATATGCTTAGGAAACTTCAGGGAAAAAAGGGAAATCGACTTTCAAGTTAGTACAGAAGAAGTCCTAATAACATTTTTCCCATGTCAAATTATTGTTATTTTATATAATCCTCCCTCTCACATGTGCTAGTGTGCTGGCATTTTGTTTTAGCAACTCCATGCTGAAGCAGAGGTCTGTAATTTAACTTTGTACTTTAGAAGTTCCCAGATCTGCCGGGTCACTCTCTGCTACTGGTAGCTAATATTGCTGACCTCCTATTGCTCTGTGTGCGGTGGCAAAGGTCTTTCAGACTCCTGACCTCTGGTCATCAGGAATGTCATCAGTAGTTTGTAGGTTGGATGTTTTAAGTAAGAGGTGAACTTGTGAAATCTAAACCCTTCAGGGTGTTTTTAAGTGATCACTCAACTGTTTCATTGCCCTAGCTTGTACTTTTTATGATGTCTGTAATTGTAAAATTTGTGGTGTTTATCGTACGCAGCTATTTAAGAACAAAAACCAAACACTTGCCTCTTTAAAGTGAAAAGTCTGAAATACAATTATATGTGATTTCTCTGATCACTAATGTGAGAAATTTATCAGAATTGTAAGAACTTTTAACTTGTATATTCTTATAAACTGTGTTCATAGGTCCCATTACTGAGATGAGTCCATTTTAAATTCTGAAAGGTAGTTATAAATTAATTTTTTAAAAATAACAGATTTGCATGATTGCATGTCGATGGGTTTTATGACTTTATCTCTTCGACTTCTCATGCCCAACTGGAAATTTCCAGTGCCCTCTCTGATAAGTCTTAAATCTAGAGACAGAGCCCAGCAGGGTAGCCCAGCCTCGCTATTTTGCTCCTACCTAGTTAATTGGGTTAACTTTACAATTTGAATTCTATACTTCTTTTTTTTTTAATGTATATATATGTATCTTTTATCTCTGAAAAGGCATTAACCACTAATTAGAGAATTTAAAAGTTCATATTTGTTTTAAAAAGATACTGAGCAGCCGTTATCCCTTGGATGTTGCTCACCATCCTAGCATATCTTGTTTGTTTTCCTCCTGTTGTTTTTCCAGAAGTAGAGAGAGTACTCCAACAGAGTACTAGAGAAGTGGCAAGACCATTTTCCTATTACCCCAGCTGGAGTGGAGAGTTAGGGCAGGCAAAGTCCCCAGTGGGAGGCACCAGTGCCAGAGAGGGAGCCCCTTTTCGGCAGCCAGGGCCAGCTGCTGCCCAAAAGCTGCGGCTTGGACTCCCCCGTGCCCCGCAGCGCAGGGGCTGGCACAGGGCTTTGCTTTCTGCCTTTCCTCCCTGCCAGCCACGGACCCTGGAAGGAAGGGTTGGGAAAGCCCCCATGGGAAAGGAACAGCACCGCAGGGTTGGCTCTTACACGCTGGATGCCATTTGATTGCACTGCCCCGACCACGTGCAGTTGACAGGGAGAGATGTTATACGGTATATGAAGGCAAGGAGCATGTTTAGAAATGGTGTCTGTGATGAATTACAGTATCACTTAGTAAGTCTATCCTGATCTTGCCTGCCAATTTTTGTTTTCTTCTTTTGCATCATGTTAGCCACTACTCAAGATCTCTACAAAACTTCAGCCTCCTTTGTTGCTTGACGGAGCCTTCCAGGCTGCCCTAAAAACCTGGAATGTCACCTCTGCAAAGTTTGTCTTAAAAGTATATTTTTACATGTGTAAAACAGAGTGAGGAAGCATTTTGTGCAAGTGTCTGCTGTCTAAAAGAGGGCTTCCAATCTAAACATCCCTGTGTTATGTAGCGGTTTCAATAAGCTGGTAGAAATTACTTTTTTTTTTTTTTGTCTATAATATGAATCTTGAAAACATACATCGTGTTTGTTCTTCAAACTTATAACTAGTAATATATGTTTATAACTGTCTTTAACTGGGATATTGTCCTAGACCTTTTATATCTAAAAGTAAAAAAACCCCAAACATTTTAAACTTTGGAAGTTTGAATTATGTCCCATAAAACAGAGACCAAAGTGTATACATTTATAGGCTACCAATAAACTCCTTAAAACAGGAGTTTATAATGGAATCACTAACACAAATACAATTTTCAGAGCGGTAATTCTAGAAAGTATTTCTCCAATTCCATTTTTCAATCTATGCTTTGGCATGAACTGAAAAACAACTTTTAAGTATATGGTCAGTTTGGGCTTTTTTTTCTTCCTCTTCCCCCCCCCGCTTTTTTTTTAAAGCTCATGTTTTCTCACATTTATTTGTTTTCTGAATATAAATCTAAGCTTGACTGTGTTCCAGCTGCCTGTCAGGATACATGTGTGTAAATGTAATGTCTCTAGTTATATATCAAACTCACACTTGAAAATATGAAGATAAAATATAGCATAAATATGTTGGTTAGTTTAAATAATTTTCATAATATATACTTGTGTCATTACTGTGTCACATGATATGGTCTTGTGCTCTTGGGAAGAGTACGGGCAAAGGAAGATTAACTTGAGAACTTTAGTTAAGCGATTTTTTTTATTTTCCTTATAATACAGTTAACAGGGTCAAATGAGACTTTTTTCAGCACATGAATGGGGAGATATATATATATACACACAAAAACCGGAAATGATTTCAAATGTTTTTAAGTACAAAAGTTCAAGTATCCTCAAAGAAAAATTTAGAATTTGTGAATCTGTTACAAGACATTATTATCCAATTACCTAGCTACTCATAAACTGTCAGTGCTTGTTCTTCCTCTGTTTTGACCATGCTGCTTTTCTCTGTCCTACACAAAGGGTGGCATTGGCAACACCCGGATGAGGAGAGTTATAGACTGCATTAAAGGTTGGAGTACAGCTACTTCCTAGACTCTGTAGCACTCTGTGAAAGCGACAGGTCAGGTTGTCGCACTAAAATACTCTGAAGCACTTTGTACAATGGACAAAAGACAAAAGCCAATTATATAATAATCTAATTGTCAAGCTTATATTTGCCTGTCCCGTTACTTAAAGATCAAAATATGCTGTTTTCACTTGGAAAAATAAATTGCATATTGGCATACCTTCGAAATTCTGATAGCAGAGTACTGAAATTTACTTAAATCATCTATTATTACTGTTAACTGCAGAACAGCTGTAAAAAAACCCACATTTATTTATTGCAGTTTATTTTTTATTTTTCATTCTATGCACAAATGTATGATTTTTGCAGTCCTTCAGCATGTACTCAAGACTACCAGAAGTTTATGTAATCTAAACCAAGGTTCAGGTAAAGAGGGTGTGATTACTATACGAGCTAAAAATGATCCTCATCTTTTCTCCTTTTTTATTATTTTGGTAGTTACTTTTAGTACTAGTTTACTGCAAGATTTTTTAATAGTTTAGCTTAATGACTGTTAATTTTGGTATCAAATTTTCGAAGAATGCTTTTCCCCTGTTTCTTTCTACATCAGAAAATTGAAAGACAGCAAAACACATTGCAGGTTTATTGAAGTTGAAAATATGGTGTGTTTGCATTCACTGTACCTATATAAAGAACAGGAACGTACAGGCAGTCGGTCAGTTCTAAGGTAGTTTTGATAACAGCATCGCTAAAGAAAAGACTACCGGTTCAGCTCTGGAATGTGAGAAACTATTTTTGGTTTGCTTTAGACCCTCATTGTTACAAATTAATCAACTGCTCTTTAAAGTCTAGAACTCATTAACTTTATAAGTTTTACTGTTCCCATGACTGAACTTAACTTAAAATATTCAAGTTTACTTTAGTTGCTCACCTTGATCCCATTCCTGTCTGTGCTCCACAAGTATCCTCTTCTCTCTTGTAGGCAGACAGCAGGATGCAGTTATTTGAGGTTTAAAATATTTCAGAAGGTTTACACGTGCTATAATTTTATAGTTCAGCTCTCACTATAAATCAGTAATTTCAGCCAAACCTATTTTGTGGGTAGAAAGAAAATCTGGAGGTTTTTTAACCCTGCAGACACTGCAGAGCATAGTACTTGCCATGTTGGATACGTTATTTAAATTTTAGTTCAGTCTGACTCCTCAAGTGCTGCCTAGTATCAGAGAACTGCAAAGGATATATTCTAAAATGGGATGAGTTGTTTACTTTAAGAACAGTTCAAATAAAGGGTGATGATAAGCTGCATATCTGGAACATGATGTTGCAGGCAGGACTCGAAGATGATTCTGTGGCTGGTGTTATGCAGGAAAGAGAATTCAATTACCAGAATAGCCCTTTGGCCTTGTAAAATGTAACTGTCGAGTTTATGCAGGTCTACGTGTGATATTTCTCACTGGCAAAGCAAGTTACTGTCTCCTGAATGACCCTGTATCACATACAGGTTGAAATGTAGGTTTGAGAGGACTCTTACACACTCAAAACGATGCAGCAGTCTCTAATGCCCACAAGAAAACATTATTGGGAAAGTCCATCACAGACCTATAGGAACGAGAGATGTGACATAACTACCAAACATATGATTGCAGAACCCATAGCTAAAATCCTAGTTATCTCCCGGTATACTCCAAGTTTTGCTTAACCGTGTAGGTGCTTGTAAACATATTATTTGTACATGGGCTGCAATAGTCTTGATTTAACAGAAGAAAAAGGGAAAGTGAAAAATGCACAGCAGTGCTTCGTGGTTTAACTATAAAGTTTGTATTAAGTTTCTTGACTTCAGAATGAAGATTAATGATTGATACGTAATTTGATCTGTTTCCTCACCTATGCAAGTAATAATGGTATTCAGATACAGTGTGCTAAAATAATATATATTATATATTATGTGGAATAGTTGAAGCTATAGCCTTTGCAGAACAGATTGAGATTCGCAATGAAAAGGAAAACTAAAATGAAAAAATATTGAGTGAACAGCAGGGCCCATTTGAGGTGATTACAAAGGATGTTTCTTTATTCTGTCTTTTCTTGTGCAACCTGAAAACAGTAGCAGGGGGTTACAAGCAGAGTTCATCACAGAGTTGTCAATCACTGTCATTTAACATTTTGCAATGGAAGATGTCTTTATTCAAGGACAGCTGGGCAAATCAGAGAAACAGATTTGCAGTTAGTAGTCTGTCCAGCCTACACTAAGCAAACAAGGACAGGGCAGACATACTGGCCTCTCACATAAAAATATAATGGTCTCTGCTGACCTTGGTGCCCTCCATTCAGCTTCATTCTCAGTTGTATAAAAGCTTCACTACCCATTCTCAATTTCCTTTAATTACCTACATGATGCAGATAAGAAAATGAACCTCACTTACTTACAGTCAATGATCACAAACAGGAAATTAAGTAGGCAAGTTGTTTAAAATAAGAGGACTGTTTTGGAGGCAAATAAAACATGTGCTGGGGAAGAATTAGGGAAAATGCATTTTCAGGAGTACCAATTGCTCTGGAGTGACTTGGCTGATCCTTCTTCTTTCTGCTACTTTAAACTGCAAAGCAAAACTAAGTAAAAAATCTCCTTGGTAAATATTCTTTAAAATATCTTTGAAGGAGAAGCCAGTTAAATAAAAAGAGTGAAGCAAACATGCAGCCTTCTATAGGGCTTAAAAAGATTGTGACCTTAGGTTCAGAGAATAAATGACCACAGTTTTCACAAGAGATCTAGCAGAGACATCCAGGATTAAGCAGCAGTTGTCTTTAGTCAGTCTTCACTTCTAATCTGCAGTCAAGATATGAAATAAATTAATGACATTCTGCTTTTCTTTCCAAATCTTAAATTGTCTAATACCTATTTTTCCTTTTACATTTATATCACAGTTTAGACGTAGTTTCATTGTGCCAGTAAAGAAAATAGAAAATATTGTGCTGTCAGTTTCCAGGGGGGTGAAAAACAGCTATATTTTTTTTTTTTAGTTTTTAGGAATTGTCAAAAGAGGTTCTACGTGTTAGGATATTAATGAGTGGATACGGTACTTTGCAAGTCAATTAGGTAGTTCTATTAGGTGTTCTAAAATTGCCATTTTTCTTTACCTCACTCTGCATTGGTTATCGTTGTGAATATTTCATTAATATGGATTTGCAGGAAGTCTGACTGGAGATTGAAGACTAAAATGCATAATATCGCATCTATAGTTTAAGAGGAATATAAAACCCTGAACATTTTAATTTAATGGTCTCTGCTAAGCCCATAGTTCGGAAGACATTGCCCTTCAGGCTACCCAAATGACTTTTTATTTTATGACAAAAGAAATACACTCTCTTAAATTACAGATGGAAAAGATATCACTTATTATAAAACTTTTACTTTACTTGCAAGTTTTGTACTTTAGAAAGATCATTCTCATTCCAAACAAGAATATGTATGCATACATGCACAAGAGGATTTTGTGGAGGGGAAAAAAAATTACCCATTAAGTCACAGAACAGACTCTTCAGCCTAAATTATAGTTCTTAGGATGCTTCTGTTGAATTTTCTTTCTTTCAGAGACAGTGGATTTCCCTAGCAGGAGAATGAACATCTCTGCTCTGGCTACTAGAACAGTCATACTGGTTCCTCTCAGCCCCAAGGATTTGCTACTCATAACTAGATTTAGATTACCTGTTGGTGTAATCTGTTGGTTACCTGTTGGTGTTACCTGTTGCAACAGTGAGAAGGTTCTTAGACAGCTTTCATTTTGGCATAAATGGTATTAGTCCCACTCTGGAGCACAGAGGATAGTTTCCAGCACCTACTTACAATTTTGCTCTTTGGTTTGATTGCTGATCATCAGCTGCTTAGACACTGACTGCTCAAAATACTGAAAATACATTTAAAAAGAACCTTACCAGAGCTATTTCAAACCCACTGTGTTCTGAATACAAAGAGAAAAGTAGAAACCCTGAAAACTAGAAATGTGAATGATTGACTTCTTTATAGCTAACCTTACAATGTTTTTGTGAGCCAACCAGGGTAGGTAGGGTATCTGTAGAAGGCCATCTCAAATACTGAGTCCATCCAATGAATGTATTTATTTCACTGCTTTTATTTTCTTCTTCTCTAATGACAAAATCAGCTATGAAAAAAAACCCTATAATTGTGTGAATATTTGTGAATATTTTACTAGCTATTGTTTTCCCACACACGCTTTTGATAAATAAGTATGCTTTCTAAACATTAAAATGCTGCTATTTTAACAGTGAAATCTAAATATAGTAAATGAAATTCATATACTTTTAATGTCTCAGTAAGGAATAATATTTATCATGAAGTTAATTACAACGGCTAATATTTTTTTTATTTTTTTTTTTTTTTAAAGAATGCTGAGGAGTACACAGATCTGCCTGTGAGACACAATGAAGATCAGATGAACAGTGAACTGGCAAAACACCTTCCAATTGAAGTCAATCCCCATTCATTTGACAGTTCACACACAAAAACACACCTCCTGCTGCAAGCCCACTTCAGTCACGCCATGCTGCCTTGTCCAGATTATGCAACAGATACAAAGACAGTGCTGGACCAAGCAATTAGAATATGCCAGGTATAGTAAGGCATTTCAGTATTTAACTCTTGTTGGTTTACTGTTTATTGTTAGCGTGTTGTAATATTTTGAATATAGAAAAATCTGAAGATTTCTTGCAGTCTTGTGGGGAACTGGTACCACACGGTATGATACCACTTTGTTTAGGGGGAAACAAATGCCCATAAAGATGCTCACTTTACAGTGGGAGGTAAACAAACTTATGGTAAAAGTCTGTGGTACCCTGGTTGGAGGCATCTGTTGCCATAGAGCCCACCTCTTCTTTCATATGCAACAGCTTTCTATCTCTGTATCGTGGAATGCTGTACGTAAGTCATTCCTGCCTGGATGTGCTCCCTGCACATTGTTATGCTGACCCCCAAGAACCTGTTTCCCATGGGTACTTTTATTTTTATAGCACCCAAAAGCGCTGTAGTCACTGTCAAGCATAAATAAAACACATTTTGAAATGTGATTTGGGACAAGATAGAGGGTTTTTCTCTAGCTTGTGAAAAGATATGTCTTCTAATTCCCAATTATCATAGAGCTGAAGAGCACGCTTTTAAACACAGATTTTAAACTCAGTCTGGAGCCTTGTGACTTTTACGGTCGCAATGCAGGCACAACCCACAGAAACTAAACTGACCATGGAGGGTACTGGTAACAAGCAATCATGTGCATGGCTGCATGCCTCAAAAGAATTTTAAAGCAGCAGTTCGGGTTTGGAATAGAGTGCTGCCACATCTGAAAAGCGCAATTACAGTTACAGCAGGAAGGGTGAGCTCTAGCTGACGCAGAGAACAGCCGCCCCTCTGGTTCTGCCAGAAAGGATTCATACTCTCTCTAGCAGAACTTGGCAAGGACTCCTTCACAGGTTCTTGAAGATCAGGTAGCCTTCAACAAACCATTCTTTTTATCTTCCTCAGTTCCATATCTGTTAAGTAGGGGCAGTAATTCTCTCTTCTTATGCTTTTTGTTTGCTCAAATTTTAATATCCTCAGTGATCTACATGTCAACTATCAGAATGAGGCTTTCATCTTGTTTGAAGCCTGTTGGCAATACGGTAACTGCAAACATCATTGTGTCAAGCCTGTAAAACCACACTATGAGAAGCTATTAATCAGTGCTCTAGACAGACAAAATACCATGGGCAATTCAGTGTCCAGTGATCTGGGTGGGCCTCAACCTTTCACTAGCAAAACCTGCAAGCTTGTAACACTAATATAGAACAAAGCAAAACTAAAATTAAGAAAAGGAAAATAAGAAGCAAATAACACCACAGATGTTATTGCTACACAGTCTTAAACTTGGCAACCAGCAGTGCTTGAATGCAAGCGCACTCCAAATATTAAAAGTCAATAAAATCATGGTGCTGATAGCTTCAATGTATGAACAGTTATTATTCGTGACACTCGGTTATTAACAGAAGACAACATAACTGGCCCAGGTGATAAAATTCACCTTTGTTTCAAAGAGATCACATACTTAAAGTTCATTTAGATGTTTGTGGAATTAGCATTTGGGGGGTTAATAACATATTTGGAAAAAATGTAAATTAAAGGTTCTTTTCAATAATTATCTTGCTCAGTATTGATCCTGCTGTACTAAGAAATGTATTTTTTAATCTGTTACTGCATAATAAGTATTTTGGAAACAACAATCACTCAGAAGAAAAAAAAAAACCTGAAATATTCAGCAGTTCCTTTAGAGTGAAGTAGAGTTCAGAAGAGTACCGTTCCGTACTGTGCCTTGGCACTAGTTAACTGCTACATAATGTTACATACACAGGCATCTTTTTTTTACAAAAAAAGAAAGTTCTTCTTTAAAAAAAAAAGAAAAACATGCAAGCATTTTTGTATTTTGAAGTTGGCGCATGGTTTACATCTCTTGGGAGAATATTTGTTCCATCTTATTAGTCACGCTTTCCAAATGGAGGTTAAAGTTCCCAGAATCTAAGCAATAGACAGGGTTACACTTTCAATACTGGTTGTTACCTTTTTCCTTAGCACTGACCTGCTGATGAACTCTGGGTCAACAGAGGTGGAAAAAAAGATGTTAGTTGTGAGAAAAGGAACTGAACCATAGAAGGATCCATTGATAAACATATTCAGTGGGTGATGCTCCCTGTGTGTGTGAACACGCGCTCACGCACCACCAAACGTAAAATTCAGCAGTGAGACGGGAATTGGTTTTTGAGTTATGTTCAGCTTCTGTTTATTTACTTACAAAGTGCTTTAGCTGTTAAGGTTGTATAGCTAACCTTCAAACTGTGACCTGAACATAAACTGTTATTTTTGCTGGCGGGTACGAGAATGACAGACTTTCCATACCAGCGCTGCTTTTCTGTTACGAGAAAGCAAGATCTTTCAAAGAGCTTTTACAAGTGGTTGTACCTCAGTACGTACACCAGGCCTCCATCCCAGGTCTCCTGCAGAGCAGATTTGCTACCTCTAGCCACGATAGGTAAGCAAGCCTCTTTCCACCCCAGGCTATTAAACTTCTCCACTCTTCTGTGCTGTCTTTCACCGGAATCAGCCTTTTGCATCCCACCCATTGCATCCTCCCACCCGTTCCTCCAACATCCTCTGGGCCTCTCTCATCAATAGTGGCTTTAGGCTGAGTAGTCTTAATGGTCAGTCAGAAAATTATGTTAACAGTATCAGGCAGATAAATGTAGCTGATGGATTTCAGGTAAGATTCCACTCTCTTCTAATAAAAAAAAAAATCATGCAATCACTCTTAAATTAATTTTCTTGAGATGTTGTAGAAGTTTTGGTTTTATGTTAGAATTCTGTTCATCTGTACTCATGATGAAAGATAGAAGTCATAAGCATTTAACAGAATTTGAGGAGTCGTGGTGCCAGCTCAATAAAGAATGTAATTGTTAGCATAGAAAATGGAACAAAATGTTAGTTTTCCTATAGTTAGCATTTTTTAGGTTTAGATGGAGTTCATTGTAGCAGGATAAAATTTATTATCTATTTACCCAGTATGAAATATAGAATCCTTTCCCTTTTACTGCAGAAATATGGGGAATAGCAGTGTGTAACCTTTTGGAAGGGGAATGCCTATCTGCTCCCACACCCACCTCGAATGAATGGCCACTGAGGCATTGACTAGGCTGAAGGAATGTCCCTGTTCTACACTGGAAAGCTCAAGTCAAAAACTAACAAGTTTGTTATCAGTGACAGGCTCTTGTAGATAAAGCACAGAAGGTTCCCATGGATCAGAAAATCTGCCATGACTTCCTATGTGATCTTGGGCAAGTCATTTAATTTTTATTTGCCTCTTACTTTTAATACAATTACAGTGGACTGCATATTCCCTTCAAGCCTAGCACTCTCTCTGCATTACTAAGAAAAGATAGAGGTGTCAGTAAGATGGTGCTGAGCACTCTGGTAGCTGCTCAAAATCAAACACTTCTCCACTTCTTGCAGAAGAACATCAAAGAATAAAAATTCTAATGAAATGATTTGTCTAATATTTTTAGAGAACATAATTATTATTGTAAAGACAATATCCCACCTTTTTTCCTATGTCTGATTTAAGAATATGTGAAACGGACTAAATCTAATCTCTTTTTTACTTCTTTTGTCAAGCCTTACATTTTGTGACTGTGTATTCAGCGATCAGTTCTTACTCTGCTGTTCTAAGACTATCGCCTATATTTGCATTAATTGAAATGGATAATTGAGGCAGTAATACCATCAGTCTCAGATTCAGCGGGGGCAGTCTCTTCTAGGAAATAATGTGACAGTTGCTGGCTTTGCATTGGGATTGGCTACAAGCCTCCACTTGAGGTAAAATCGTTGATAAAATATTTTAATATTGCCAGGAGCAGAACTGCCATGGAGCTCAGCCTTAACCTTTGAGAATTGTTTACCTATGGATGTGCTAAACGCATCTCAGCAGGGTACCTGTGCACTGAGAAGATGGACATGAAGTCAGATTCCAAACTGCAAAGACTAGTTTGCATGGGAGACGTGCACATCCCTGAGACGAGGACCTTGTAACGCTGTCACCGATGGCTTGCCTTACCCCATCATATGACTCCTCCAGAGAATCTAATTTTGACAGAAAATAAAAAACTCTTTGGGTTAAGCACTGCATTTCCTTAGCTGGGTGTTGATGTGCGTAACACCACTTTACCCATTCTAAAATAATTAAAGTAAATAAGTTGCTTCTGGTCATTTAAATTGCAGCTTTTGCTAGAGTTCTGCTTATGAGAATCGTCTTTGTAATAAATGTTCAGTTATCAAATATTGCATAAATTTGCTGCCCAATTCAGCTCTCTTTTAAGAGCTACCTTAGGTACTAAATGCTTCCTCTACTAAACTGCAGGCTGTTGTGGCTGATGATGGGAGCTGTATCTACTGCTCCTCACACAAAAAGTACTTTCCAGCCCTATCAGCACAGCTGCAAACAGCAGAGGTGCCCGAGCCACAGTCCCAGGACTAAAAGAACGAGAATGTCCCTCAGCCCTGGACTTCCCACCCTTCCCCAACCCCCTTCTCCATTCATAACAGCCACTAAAACTATTGACTGGGGGAGCCATATCCCTTGGATCATTTGTTTTCCTGCCTATGAGGAAATGGAGAAGTCCTTAAAGATCCTCAGTGTGTTTTGAGCTCACATGTTGCCTGTGGTCAGTGCAGGTGTGCCGATTACCTGCTGCAAGGTGGTGGGAGCTACAGGAATGGCCTGTCCTGCAGTTGTGTGTGTCTAAGATTTGTCCAGCAGTGCCCAGGGAAAGAGAGAATTTCTCTGTTCAGTGGGTGCAGTGGCAACTGTAAATAAATGGGCAGCTTTACTGAAGGAAGAGAAGAGAATCAAATTAACTTGAGAACGCAGAGGATTATTCAGAAACGGGCGAAGAGCAGAAGCCGTATCTCTTTAGCTACTACACGTATTCGTTGTGTATGCGGTGATATTCCAGTGGTAGTACCACGTCTGCAATTTTACTTAAATACAGGCTGCTTTCGTGGTTGGATGGCTACCATTCCACATTAGGAGGGTGGAAATAATAGAATAATCAAAAAACTTGCAGCGCATATGCTGGACAGTAATGCTCATTTGTAGATACTAAGTAGCAATGGATAGCTTTGTAGGGAAAGTACCTGGGCGTAGGAAACGTTGAGGTGGAATTACGTGGCTGTCCACTTGCATTTTTTAGGCTTGTGTGTGGGAGAAGGGAAGGTTACCTTTGTGGCAGCGGTGGTGGGGTTCTTGCTCACTATGGATAATCGGTGAACTGGGGTATGGAAGCATCTTGGTGACAGTTTAATGATCATTTGGTGCTGCAATATATATAATCCCTCCCCCACCCATGACAAAGCTTTTCCCAGTTGGGGCTGGAGGAAATGAGTAATGCTTAACCCATTTGTGTGATCAATTCACTTAAGCAGCTACTGTGAAATGTTAATCACAACTTTAATTTGTACTGCATTAGCATTTTGATTAACTTGTAGGCTTGCTAGCACACTTGAAGCACTTTTACTCATAGTTACAGCTCGGAAATGACTTTTTGATTAATTAAGTTTGTTAGACAGCAGCTGAGCTTCCTGAATGCTAACCTTATGGGGCTAAAAGTTCAGGAGAAAGTTACTGGGAATAACTGTTGCTGTTGAAAAGGATTCTCGTGAATGCACTCAAAATTTTTTACTTATTGACAAAATATTACATTACTGCTTTGAAACTGACTTTAAACTCTAAAGAGGGCAGATTTATTATGAGAAAGATGCTGTATATTTTTCATGAGTTTGGTAGATTCGTGTAAGATTTGAACCAAATGCCATCCTTAAGATACTGTTTATGTTTAAGAAACTGGGATTTCTTGCCAAGAGATTTTTCTCAAAAACATTTTATTGTATTTACGGTTCACTAGCATCATAGAGAATATGAATGTACTAGTTACTAATTTGGAAATAAATTGGATATTGGGATTCAACGAGCTCTGAACACGTTGGGTTATGCCCTACCAAGTTTATATTGCTGGTGTCACATTCCATAGCTGCTTTTATCTCTGTAATACTATAAAAAAAAAAAAAAAAAAAAAAAAAAAAAATCAGTAAGAACCCAAGGGTTGCACTCCACTAAATGTAGACAGTAAGTGATTTGTCCTTTCCCTGGTTCTGATCGTACTAATAATGTTACTATGGAGCCTAAAGGATGAATACAGGGATAGGAATCTTACAAAGCAGCTAGGAAGGTCGTAATTTGCATACATCAGTGAGACCTTTATGATGATGGGAGAATGAAGAATTAGTCTCTCGTAGGGGGTAGCAGAGCATATGGAAGAGGGAGCTGAATATGCTTGTAAAAAAAGGGAAGGGAAGGGGGATGCAGAGGGCAGTATAAAAGGAGTGCCTTCTGAATAGGATTAATTACACTTATTCACTATATCTCTGATAAAGTACGGGGGGGGGGGGCCAGTCGTCTGTAGGCTGAAACTATACAGCTGTATGAGTCTGATTTAATTGATCTGAAAGAAGTCCTCCCCCTCCCCAAATTAATACATTTCTAAAAAGTAATCTTGGACGAGGTCTCTGAAGTGCAAAGGTTCTGTAGATACCTGTTTTACCAATATATAACATACCAAAGACCTTAAAACCCTCTGTAAGACTTCTTCAAATAAATTCCAACTTTTCAAGTCAGTTGTTGTTTCTGGGGTATATAATTGAAGCATCGTAATCATGATTTATATAAAAGCATGAAACTTATAGTGCATGGCATGCTTTAACATCTGGAAAAATATTTTACTTGTATTAGTATGATCTCAAGTCACATGTGGATCATAATATAATGTTACATATTGGAAGGCTTCCTGCGTTTGAGGCATGTGCAAAAAAGATTTATTATTATTCTGAATTCATAGTTTTCAGGAAAATGGGTAAAAGGAATATGCTTTTGCATATTATTATCTATAAATATGTATCATATAAACTCTGTAGTCCTAAGCAGATGTAATTAGGCACCGTTCTAATGATGATCTATGGATTTAAACTCATATTTCTAACTGAAGTCTAGTCCTAGACAACAGAACTTAAATTAGCATGCAGCAAAGACAAGAGTGGGGATATTTTGATTATTTGATATTGGAATACTATGCACAATAAATTCAGGTACAAAAATAGCTACAACACCCAACCAGCCTTAAGTCTGCTTTTTTGACGTAACTGTGCAATAACAGTTTAAAGTGTTTTACACTTTTACTTACACAATTCATTTCTTTTAAATTATTGCTTCCTTCCTTAAAGCATCACTGCAGAATAAGACTTGTATTTGTTTGGGCGAGAATGTGTTGAATTTACTTTACATGAACTTTCAAGTCTAAGGCGCATGTCGTTCTGCATAGAGGGCTGTATACCTTAGTGTTTCCTGAATGAAGGTGCTCCAGAAGGCGTCATCGTCTGTGAAGCATTGATACAAAAAATAAAATTAATCTTTTAAGAGTGGATAAATTGGAGCCACATAGCTCACTGTGAGTACTCCTGAAGTTTCAGCCCCCATCCACCAAGTCATTACCACCAATGGCATCACTGTAGGCAGTCGGCTTTTAGCTCAGTAATCAACGATGTAATTCTCAGCCACAGTGGCACTTCTTACCTTACCTCAGTCTCCTTAAGTAGCCTCTGTATCCGGAGCAGTTGCCATTGTTCATTTAGCTTCATTGCCACTTTCCTGAAATATAATTTAGCCACAAAATATTGGCATTTATATTTACCATGTTTACAATTACCTTTATATTTACAGTATTTAAGTAGAAATGCTTAGTATATATATGAGTATATTGTTATACGACAGGTGACTTCAAACGGAAGAAATTATTCCAAGCAGTATGCAGTCTCTGTTAATAAGATGCAAGCTGTTTCATTTTAACACTTCAATAACTCATCGTAAAAGAAAAAGCTAGTTAAGTCATTTGAGTAGATCAGAAATTCTGCTAGTTGTACAGTCTCTGTTCCCCTGCCACCTACCCAGTCGTACAAGAGTGATCCAGAATATCTGGCTTTCAAATGAAGGATGTGAAAGTAATACCAAAACCAGTGTTAAAACTGTTAAAAGTTTCTAAAATAAAAGATATTCCAGTTGCTAGACAAATCTCCTAAATGGGTGGGGGGTGAGTGGGGTGGATATGTTCATTATGGAACGATTTAGTATCTCTTATTTTAGCACATATTCAGAGTGCTTAAAAACACCAGAGAGAAGCAATGTTTTCCTATCAGTATGTTTTGCTATCAATGTTTTTTCTATCAGTGAGTATGCCACACGCTCACCTCTCCCACATACTGTCTCCATTTTGCTTTCCCACAAGGTCGAGAATATAATTCCCATAATTTAACCATCATTTAAATTCCAAGTACGGGTAGTAGCTTTGGTTAAAAAGGGACAAACTGTAAAATCTCAGCTTCGTGTTAGGCCAGAAAGGTACAATTTGATCAGTTTAAATAATTCAGTACTTAAGGATAACCAACCACTGCTCCTGGAAATAAGGTGATGGAAACCTCACAATAGATGCTGAGGGTTTCCTATTAATGCACCCCTGGAATGAAGAAAGAAATAGCAATATTTTGATCCAAACATTTTGAAATGCAATTCTGAATACCATCAAAAAGAGAATTTTTGCCATACCTGACGGGTACGCCTACATCAATTGAGCATCAGCATTTTTGTTCTAGCCCTGCCATGGTTTATAGCTTGTTGCTTCCCATGTTGGTACAAGCCAAGCTATTTTTGATAATGACAGACAAAATGTTAAAGGATGTGTCACTAATTGCTATTATTACTTTGTGGTTGTCCAAGTATGACACTTGAAAGGCTTAAAAGCTAATGCCATCTCAGTATAGGCCTCTACTTTTATTCTCCTAAGTGCAGGAAGAGGCCCAAATAAGATGATAGTAAACATACTTTTCATTATAGCAAGCAATATTTCCCTTGACTTTATCTATTTACCCCATCTTTTCTACTTTAGGTTGAAAAGTGGTGGGCTTAGAGCTTTTTTTTTTAAACTTGTTAGCTTACGAAGAATATTTTTATGTTTTTTTCCATAAGTAAAAGCATCTTTATAGTTTGTTGTTTCACTTCTCAGACTTGCTGTCCTCTTCTCTTAATTTTTTCTCTATTTCTCTATGAAATTATCCTGCGTTGGCATGAAATCCTGGGGCTAGAAAGGCAGATAACCAATTTGTGCCATTTCTCAGTTTAGAATAATATGCTTAATCTGTTCCAATTTTCTCAACTATAAGTTATTTAGAAACTACTTCTTTGACAAATAAGAGTTAAAGTTAAGACACCACAAATTTCTAGAAAATTGTGCCGGTTTGTAGTTAAAAACAACAACAAACCACCACACAAGCAGCAACTGGAGAAACTAGAGAGACTAAATGTTACCGATCAGATAACATAAATATTAAATACTTATCCTTTTTTCTTTTGTCTTTTATATTATTGTCTTTATTTAGTTGCTACATTTTATATAGCTAATTTGAAGATGGGGGAATGACTCGATTTGTTACCCTGCGTATTTATAGGAATTTCAATAACCATTTAAGTACCAAGCATCTGTGTGTTTGACACTTAGCGGAAAAAGAAACGTGTGCGGGTTTCCAAGGCGGCAGATGAAACAAGCCAACTTTACCATTGTTCTGACTTTTTCACAATGTCACTGTCTTGGGTTTCACATCCAGATAGAGATGCTGTGAATAAATTCTATGTGTGAAGAAGCAGAAAATAAGGAGGAAAAGAGGATTTTCCATGTGGATTCATTATAACAATGTGGAACACAGACTCTCACACACACAGGCTTTCCTTACTCCCTACGGGATATCTGTTTGTAGGCCTCTATCAATTTCTAGGAGATTTTCTAGGTTGAAAGGATCCTCCAGTTAATTTCAGTGTATAGCTTGTTTCAGATTTATCTTTCTCTTACGTCTTCTCTCTTCCTTTTCCCCTTTTCAGACCTCTGTTGAAAGGGCTGGGCGTAGAGGAACAGATTTTTAAAAAAAGAAGGAAAGAAAAGACTGAAAACAGTGTTAGGCATGTATGCTCAGAAGCATTTTATGAAAATACCACTGCTTCACGCTGACTAGAAATACAACTTACTGTCTGCTTCTGGCTGCTCATGGAAAAGATGGGATATCTATGCACCCATTCGTTATTCTTCACGGATATACAGCAGTCTCGTCGTTGAGGAACATGATGTTTCAGGGTATGTCAGAATAGCAGAAAGGAAAGAACAAGAATCAGGTAGTGGAGAGTAAGAGAGAGATACCATACTGTCTGAGCAACACGCCCAGAGGCACGGGCTGTACTGTATGAGTAGGCTTCAATATATTTTAAAATGTGGAAGCGGGTGAAGAGTGACTCGCCTTGTAAGTTTAAAAGATGGACTTCACTCTGATACGTGCTGCGAACAATTCCCTCTTTATCCAACTAAAAAGCACGTGAGCCAACCCATAAATCTACAGGCCATGAAGCTGCTCCTTTCACATGTGATTTCTAACATAATTTTATTTTCTGTTGGGTAAAAAGCATCATACCTGGAAACCACCTTGGCAAGCCAAGCGAAAAGACAGAAGAAGAAAACCATTCACGTAGTGCTGTGAGGTGCTATTTCTGGGGTCACTAGGAATGTTATTGGGGTGTTTCAGGGTGCTATGGCTCTTCCTTCAAACAAGACAAGTTAAATGTTAAATCTAGATCTTTATTAGCTGAAAAGGCACTTTATCCACAATTCATGAGAAATGAGACAACATTTGTGTAATACAGGGTAACACTTCAAATATTTTTCTAAGTGTCGCTGATCTTATCACCTTGATCTGGAATAAAACCTGTTGAAATTGCATTGTAAACTGCTAAAATAAACTGTGTGGCTGGCCAGGACTGAAACTAACTTGTGTCTTTAAACTCAGTATTTCTCCAGAATCAGTGTAATTTAATTGAAATAGCTCTGCGTGTGTAAACAAGTCCTTTGTTTAAAGAAGATTTCACTGTTTAGTTTGCCTTAAGTAAATGCTGCCTTTTGTTTGTCTGTAAAACATTTGATTAAATGTAAAGACTTACATAGGCAGCTTCTCCTCATTACACTAGTGGCTGGAAAATAAGTTAAAATTATGCCAGTATCTGCTGTCTAAGGAAGTATCAAACAATATCATTTGTCTTTAGAACAAAAACCCATGGAAACATCTTAAGCCTAGTCCTAAAATCAAACTACAGCTCCCCTAATATCAAGAAGATGGTATTTAAAGAAGTGTTGAAACTGTTCATTACACTAGACTCCTTTCTTAAAAAACATTTTCTAGTATTTTAATCAAACTCCAAATTTCCTACATGGCAAACCACTTTTAAATACATGACTTTCTACCGAATTAGAGTGTTGTAGTACGAGGACCCACACTTTGTTGTGGTTGAAATGGTATTAAACAACAAAATAAGCAAGCCAAGATGTTATAGCATAATTTTCTTCACCAGCTGAAAAGCTTCTATAAATCATAATAGTTGTTTTAATGTACCCTAGACAGGGTGAAAAGAATACATTCAAATAACTGCATTTACTATTTAAAAAAAAATTATGTTGAACCCAAAAGCTCGTGTTTGATCCTTTCTCATTTGGAAGAACTCTTAAATTCTCATTCAGACTAACCAAACAGCATTTAAGTCCACTCAGGAAAAAAGCAAGCATAACAATTTTTCCATGTCAGTAGGGCCACTCACAACGCACAATCCATAATGCATTTTGCAGATTCAGATCTTTATGCTAGCCAGACTTACAGGATACCTTTTACTTGTGTTGTCTAAAACATAGTAAGTAGAAATGGAAGAGAAACTCGCCAGGCATGGAAGGCAGGACGACCGCTAACACTTAAAGTGCGATGTGTGGCTGGGTAGGAGTTTTTTGTTTGCTTGGATTTCTTACGTGCTTTGGGAGAGCTTTTCACATTCAGGAGAGAGATGCCAGAAGAGAGACAGCCAAGCATCCCTCATTCTCATGGCAAACAACTGCTTACAATGCAAAGGGTGAAATCTGTGTTATTTCTGACTGCTCTTACTCACCCTAGGTAAACTATTAGCTGTTTTGTAATCTTCCTACAAGACTTCAAGTTAGGTGTCAGTGTTGAACAAAACCTCAAAAATGGCCATTAAGCTAAATTTTAGAGGGTTTATTTAGTCTGATTCAAGAGATTTTCTAAGTCCTTAGGTTAAAATGGGAATGATAACTGCTACTGGTGAGTGGTTTTAGTATTAGGTTTTGAACAAATGTAAACCCATTGTTGTTTTTTTTCTTAAATAGTTCAAGGATTTTTTAATAAATATGCAATTCTGGCAAAGCTCTCATGTCAAAATATAAACCAACGCTGCAGTTAATTGTAACTTCTTCCCTTACAGCAAACTTTGAGATTTGTTCCTTTCATTCTGAGTTGGGTTATATAAAAGAAAGGTTATTTATAAGGAAAAGATCCCACCTTCTGCTCTCAACCCCAAAACCATGATGTAAATTACCTTTTTGAGGGTAAGAGTTGATGATGATGATGCAGGATTTAATCCATCTTTTTTCAAGGTTAATTCAGAAGGTGCCTACTGCCATCAGTAGAGATTGAAGTAAATTCCTATGCTGAAGGCCTAGAAATTCTTGTATGTCAAACATTAAATAAATGCTTTTACTTGTATGAACCAGGGATGCAATTATACTTGCGTTCTCTTTTTTTTTTTTCTATGTCTCCTTTGCTTAGGCAATGCTGGATGTCGCAGCACATCATGGCTGGCTGGTGACTGCTCTGAATATAACCAGTCTGGTGCAGATGGTGGTTCAGGGAAGATGGATACATGACTCTTCCCTGCTTACTTTGCCCAATATAGAGCTACAACACCTTTACCTTTTCCGGTATGTAATTCTTCTAAGCATTTGCAGGTTTGAATTTCATTCCACCTCTGACTGCTGGTTGTGTTTGAATGTCTTTGTTGTGCCCGAGAATGTTCATTAATGCACCAGACGCAGAACTCATTCTTTCACAGTGATGCTTTCCCAAATGGAGTTTCTGTTTTCGATATTCATTGATTAATTAACCCCCACAGATTATTTTGAGAACCATGATTCCAGACAAATTACCAAGAGATCACTGGAAGGGTTCCAAGTCCTAGCAAATCTAACTCTGTATATTAATTATCTCTTTATTTTAATCCATTACAAAAGTGCATTAGTATCCATCTCAATACCATAGATAATGCTAAGCAATATAGATGCCTAGATGATGCAGTAGTCAATGCTACCCAAAAAGAAATGACCAGCATTTAATAACAGAAACCAGTATCGAGTTTTACCACCGGAACAACTGAAACCAAATGTTTGCTCTCCCTCCCCGGGCACGTGTGTCGCTGGCTGTATCAGGAAGTGGAGCCAAGGCAAAAGGAAGAGCACACATGGAGGTTACCAAGGACCTATCGAGTGTCTTCCCGAACTAATGGCTGCCTGCGAAGGAAAAGAGAATGTTTTTGCTTCCATTGTGGACAGTGAATTGCAAACAGCACACATTTCACAGGTAATGCTTTCTGTCCGTGGTCATTATCGATGTGATTGGAAAGGAAGAGTAGTTGGGAAAAGAAATACTCTCTTCCCTTCCTGTCAGCAAATATCATGTGATGTTCTGTATAAAGTGCAACACATTCATTGCTCTAATTTCAAGGTATTGCTAGCTTTACAGGGTTTCTTCTCTGCCTGTCGTCTTAATATTATTTTCGCTTATCCCCTGCTAACCAGTAACAGAGTCTGGTTTATGGCTGTTATTACCACATCTCTTTGCTCTAAAGATGCTTCTCTAGGTCATTCAATCTGCTGAGTGTTATCCACCTTTTCATAGCCAGCTATGCGCTAGGAATACATGCATTGCAAATGTCGTCGTAGCTGGTTTCTGAAGTGGTCTGTCAAACACCGTTTTTTTCTGACAGTACCCTTAGTAAAAGACCTGGCACTCATTTTCTATTTGAAACAGAAAAAGCAGATGAAATTTTCATACTCCACAGGGGGAAGAAAAAAAGGCTACCTCAAAATGTTGAGGCTGCTGGAATCTTCTTTTCAGTTTGGTTTTCAGGCCATTTCCAGCAAAGGGCAGCTATATTCCACAGTATTCATCGCATGTTAAGCCTATTGATTTCAAATAAACGTATGAAAGATGAAAACTTCAAAAGCTATACTTCAAGTGGTTTTTATTTGAATATTTAAAAGGACAGCAATATGTCCCGTGTTTGACTGTTCAGCTTCAGTTAAACCTTTTACTGGTATGCAAACAAGAAGAAAAGTACTTAAATGTCTATAACGGACATCTGCATTCATAACTAAATTAACATCAGAATTTTGAATTAAGAAAATGTATTGACATCAAAACAAGCCTTCCTTTAACAACAGATTTCTAACATAATACACATTGATTTCAGCCTAACTTTCAGATGTGATATAAAATTAGAACATTGTTATAATTAGTTCAGGGAGAACTCAGAAGTAAACTTACTTAATTTATTTGCATAAATTGCCATTCTGTTATCTTTAAAAGCAAATGCAAATTGGCTCTGTCTGATATGATGATGGTTATTTGGCTCAAAAGTGCTTCAATTTGCGTAGCAATCTGGTGTCGTCTCTGCAGTGAGGCGATCCCAGGTAACATACAAATCCTGAATTATTCCAGAAATTAGTATGTTTAAAGCATCAATTTAAGTGCTAATTGCAGTAGTAATGAGAAAAAGCAGTACTACTGTGAGATTTGCATCTACTGCCCCATCAGTATGCCTGGAACGGCTGCTGACTGGCAGAGGATTTGGCTGCTAATTAAATAATTGTATGCATGGCAGTGTTCTCGTCTGATTCAATAGATGAAGATTAATCCTCAGATAAATATGTTTGGCTGGTATTGAAATGTCTTAGCAGTTTCTTCAAAAATAGCTTGTGTGTATGTGGTGTGTACGTTCACACTGTGAGTGACTCTATGCCTCTATATGTCTATGTTTGTAAATACAGATGCATATAAGAGGGAAAAACATAATGCCTTAGCGTCATATAGGGAGAAAGTTTCATTTCCGTGAGTTGGGGATGGCCATATTGGGTACAGCAAAGCCATGACTGTGTTATGCAGGTCATTGCAAATGTGAAACGTTTATACCAACATTTTATATTCTTTACAGTATTTTTTTTCAGAAAAAAAACTATTGTAATACCTTGTAGAGAATTAAAATTCATATTGAGACTGCCTGTTGAGTGCCTTCATACGTAAAGTCCTTCAATGCACACTTAGACAGGGGCCAACCAAGAGAAAAATTATTCAATAAATAATGCATCTTTATGATATATTTTCTGTAACAAAAGAATATCAGATTACAGAGTTTAAGCCTAACATTCTGGCACCAGACTTGAACCAAGTCAAATAAAGTGGTAAGTGCACCACTAAATTGCCTAACACATTCTTTTTCTAACAAACCTTTTACTTCTCACTCACAGTATATTGAACCTGTATCTTAAATCTGTTACTAGCGTGAAACTGGTAAAAACAGGTTGAGCTTTACATAAATTCGAGGCAGGCAGGAAGAGGAAGAAATCTCACATTTGGAAAGAAGAATATGTCTTTAAAGCAGATCAGTAATTAATTTTTAAATAGCTGAAGCTGCTCATGGATTTGGAATATTAGGCTAAGTCCTGAGGAGACAGACTGTTGGCAAAAATGCTAATGGTGTTATCAAAGGTTCATGAAGAATTTCTCGTGTGATTACGATTTGAATCTATGGATTTGGTAGGTAAATATATATATAGTATATATGTACATGCTCACATCGGGCATGTTGATGTATTTAAAAGGAGATAATATGTGCCTGTGTCATCCTATACAGCAAAAAAACAGTAAAATTGTCAAGAAATACCTAAGTGATGTGGGAGCCTGAGTTTAATTTTCCAAAAGTTAGTTTTAATCCTAAATCTCACTGAAAGTCAGTGGGGCTTTAAAAGCTGACAGCCTAAATTCAAAAACTATTTAGACTATAAGTCTGATCTTTGGCCTAAGCTCCATGTTGGTTTCAGTGATTCATTCTGAATCATATTTCTTTAACAAATCTTTTTCAGTTTCTAAGTCACTTAGGCATTAGGCACCAATTAAAATACTAAGCTGATATTTGTATTATTGAAAGAGAAAAAAGAAGCCATCCCTGCTGTACTATTAGCTGCTCTTACTCTGGAAGTATCTGTGTTCTATAATCTTCTTTTTCGTTTTCAGCTGCTACTACTCGACTTTTTTCCTCAGTAAGAAAAGCATTTCTTTATTTTCTCCACGTTGCGTGGATGATAAAAAGGCCGCCTGCCATCCACACTGTATCAGTGACCAAGCAGCACCAACTTTGCCTTTAACTTTCAAACCCACAAGGCCTGGGGAATGACATATCCCAACTGCTTCCTTATCTAATTAGAAAGTTACTCGGAGTCACTTTGTTTTGTTTGCACTGACAAAACTACATGAGGACATGACAGCCTTTGACAAATAGAGTGGGGTTGGGGTTGTACAGTATAAACCAGACCAAAGTCTTCAACATAGTGACCATAGTCTTCAACAGAGTGACAGGTAGCGCCGCTAAGGGAGTTAATAC
Source organism: Gorsachius magnificus (assembly GCA_034008185.1). Classification (NCBI taxonomy): domain Eukaryota; kingdom Metazoa; phylum Chordata; class Aves; order Pelecaniformes; family Ardeidae; genus Gorsachius; species Gorsachius magnificus. Next base: position 79,951,419 of record CM067083.1, read on the forward strand.
GTTATGATCTCTGCTGAAATTAAACTTTGTTCTACCATGATTGTAACAGGTCTTGTCCTCTGAGGCAGTACATGTAAGAGCGTTCCAGGTAAATGACACCTAAAGTAGAGCCAGAGGGGTGATCGCGGGGTTGGTATATATTCAGGTGCCTCTGCTGGGCACAGCAGAAGTACGCCGCTCTGGTCTCACACAGCAGGTCTGTGCGGTTCCTGCGGTAAGCTTCGTCTTAAAAACCTTTACATGAAGTAGAAAATCGTTTGCCAGTGAAGGTGTTGCTACTCATGTAGTCTCATCCGTGTGATCTGCTGGAGGGGATTTTAGTAGTGTCTTGTGTGTTAAACGTAGCAAAATCCTGGCAAAAACTAATTAATTAAGAACGTCTGTGGTGTTTTTTCTCCTTCTTCAGGGTGCTGCCTTTTCCCCCCCACATTTTTCGCCTTCAGAGTTGGGGCAAGGCGGGATATCTTTTCCCTTAACGTTCTAGCTGTTTATTTTCTGTCACAGTTTTCCTGCCCTCTCTTAGCTGAGGCGCCATGAAGAACATCAGCGCAATTCGTCGGTGCCCCTGCTTTCACACTGCAGCTCCGGCGTGCTCACAGCTGGCCCTCCCCACCTTCTCCATTGAACGGACACAGCTGTTCACGCAGCACACAAGAGGAGGGAAGAGAGAGAGAGAGGGAGATTAGTTTCAGCCTAAATCAGTTTTCTCATTTAGTTCAGCCAGGCTCCGGTAATGCAGCCATTTTAATCCAACATAAGTCTGCGCTGCAGCCGAAATGGGCAGCCCTGCCCTCCCGGTGCCATTTTCACCTCTCCTGACCTCGCTCGCCGCACAGCTGCACAAACGCTGGGGCTGGCTCGGGTGAGGAGGTAGGAACAAGCATCTGGGGACGAGGGGAGGAGGGATCACATCGGCCCTCTCGCTGGCAGTCAAAATGGCCTGTAGCCAAGTGGCTACGCAAATACGTGTGCCAGCAGGGGAGGAGGCTGGCCCACTTCTTTCAGTGGCGCTGGAGGTTCATGCTTATTCAGAGTACTCACAGGATTAGAGAATATGCTTCCACAATCAGCTTTAAGCTGATCTAAGTTCATGCTGTCACCAAAATGATTAGCAAGCTGATCCATCTAGCCGCGCCATCACAGCGTGGTAGTGCCAACATATCGGGGACGGAGGGGGGGACCGCTAGCTGGCGAGGAGGGCGCTGGAGGGAGGGATGGCACCACCTTCTCCTGCGGCAGTGCCGTCCTGGGTCTGCTCACCCTGGCTGCTGTATCCCTAATTCTGTATTAACAGATACCATTGTTGTCAGTATGAGGCATGGCAATGATGTCTCCAACAAAAAGCAAACTGAGATTTTATTAGGGCTCTGTGCCTTCCCGCGCAGAAAAAGTAATCAGAGACACATCAAGCACAATCTAAATGAAAATAGATTTTGTCGAAACACAAGATGGTCAAACCAATACATTAAAAAAATACAACTTTAGTCTTTTTCCAGATAAAACATTTCTGTTCCATGCCAGTATCGCCCCTGCGACTATGGCTGCCCTCCTCATTCCCACAAGTTCCCATTTTGACATCTGCTGGTTCTTCACCAAGATCAATATTCTTCTTTCCTTGTTCTCCTTCCGACCCTCTAGCTTTTCATATATGTTGTTCGAAACAATGGGTGAAGTGCCGATTCCTATTTTGTTTTGGGGGTGGAGGGGAAGGAGGGCAGGGCAGAGGGTGGTTCTTGGTTTTTTGTTTGTTTTTCTTCCAGTGCCAGCCTCATCTTTCTTTTTCAGCCATAGTGAGGCCACAAATCATTGCCTCCATTCCACAGCCCATTTTTCCATTTCTTCTTCCTAACAAATTTCATTTAAGGGAACATGCTGATTTTCTTTTTACTAAATGAACGCCTGCATTACTCCCCTCCATTTTTGTCACAGCTTCTCAGAGCTGCTTTTCCTTGCCTGATGGAGACTGAAATGAGAGATACGTAGGGCTGCGTTTTCAGGATGCCTCTTTTAAGGTTGAAGAGAGTGTCACGTTCAGCTGCACAAACTGTGTGCCTCCAACAACAGTTCTCTGTACAAGGATGAGAGGAAGCTGAGGGTGTGTTGCAGTTCATGAGAAACCACAGGGACTTAAGATTTCTCAGGAGGAATGTAAGAAGGAGGGTTCATGAAGATCAGTGCAAGAAAACCTTTAAAAAAAAAACTAAGGATAACTTTGGATATGCGGTTGAACTTTTGGTTGATTATGTGAACTGATCCTCTGAACTCTCTGAGATTTGCCCGTTGCTAATTAGCACGGCAGTGACTTGTTCCTTATGGATTATGCTAAAGAAGTTTAACTTAAAACTTAATTATACTAGTTTTTAAGTGGCTTATAGGGAAAAAATACTTTAATCAGGAGTGGTAAGGAATTTTTCCTGTGTTCAGGCACCAGTAATCTTAGTGAGGCACGTATAACCTGCTTGAGGAGTTTTACTTCTGTTTTATTTGCTTGGAAGGAAGTAGAGTAAGAGGTTAATGAAAAGCATTTTATGCTTATGATTGGGAGTCTTACAATTATGTATGATATTCTAATGCATAATAAAATACTATTAATATAGAATAATGCACACTGAATTGTTATTGTTACAGTGACAATGGTCTGAATTGTATAGATTGTCTTGTAATCCACAGGGATCTGGTTTTTTTCTATAGGCTTGGAATTTCTTGTCCCGTTTGCCCATTCTAAATGTCAGCCTGAGCATTAAGGGCTGTTGGGACGACCCAGACCAGCCACAGAACGAAATGCCCGTTCCCTCTTGGACAATAGACACGCGAGATGACAGAAGATGGATCAAGTTGCATGCTGATCAAGAGTATGTGCTCCAGATCAATCTGCAGAGAACCCAGATGGGGTATCAGGTAGATTAATTTATCATTTCCTTCCCAAGTGCACAAGTTTCCAAAATCCATTCACATTATCAATAGCGCTTTATACAGCATAACAGGGGTTTTTTATGGTTTACGTGTTACGTAAATTATAAACACTTCAAAAGCCTTTTCTGTGTTAGTAAGGGACATGGTTTAGTGGTGGGATGGCAGGGTTAGGTTAACGGTTGGACTTGATGATCTTAAAGGTCTTTTCCAACCTAAACAATTGTATCATTCTATGAAATGTTTTTTCAGGTTGCAAGACTTTTATGGTAAATGCACTCTTAAGGTAAAATCCTAGACCAATTCACATCACTGAAAAAAAAAATCTCTCATTATTTTTTACCAACCAGAAACTCATAAAGTTCATATGTGCGGGTGCTATAAGCAGTGACAGTAGAGAAGGTAATGTCACACGCAGTATTTAAGTACTTGCCCGCCCCAAACTCCTACCACCTGTACTTTTGCATATCCTGCTTCCCCAAACCAGTTTATAAACTTCCCTGTTACGTTCCCGTGTACTGCCAAGCTCCATACCTGACCTATGTGTCTGTTTCTACTCATAACACATCCTCAGGCCTTTACTGAGGATATTGTCCTCATATTTATTTTACATGTGAAGCTTTTTTGAACACCCAAATTGCAGTCCCACCTCTTTGCCCCGTTAAAGCACATCCCGTTTCCTTTTGGGCTGGTTACCTCACTGGGCCCTCCGCAAGCCTTCATGTGCCAGGCCAGGAACACCGGCAGCTGCAGAGGTTTCCAGCTGCTCTGCCCGTGGCAGCAGGACCTCGCTGTACCTGTTTGTTGGCTCTTGGAAGAATTAAGACCGTGCCTCCCGCGTGCAAATCAGGTGCTGCTGGCACCGTAGCTGTCACTTCCTTACAGATGCTTTTTTTTTTTTTTGTCGTCTGCATACCATTAGTGGCATAACTTACATTAGTTAAAGAATTATATTTGAAAAGTATTCTTCTTTCGCAAAAGACTCCTTGTCCTGACTACAGCAGGTTCAGGATGGCTTCGAGGGGAGCCTGTCTCATGTGTAGGACAGAAAAAGGGTCAAAGCTCCTCCGTAAGGCATTCTGTTTGCTCTGCCAGTTACTGACGGAGACTTTTCCTAACCAGAAGCCACAGAAAAGAAGGGAGCAGGAGCATTACATGCAGTGATCACTGTTCTATAAACCTCTCCTAGAATTTGATCCCTCTTTTGTAAGAAACAGCTGGATCAAACTGTTCTGAAGCTGCATTGCTATGGTGGTGCTTTTTCTGCCATACAAATCTTCAGTAAAACCTTTCCATCTACAGAACACGAGATGAATGCTGACCGAGCGTGCATCATTACATCTTTAGCTTTCGGCGGTAAAGTCACCGTCTTAAAGAATCACTGACATAATCTTTCCTTTTGCTATATCAACCTCAAATAAAGACTTCAAGTGCTGGTTTTGTCTTTATATTAATCTTGAACAACATTATTTAGCATTACTTAAAGAAGCAAGGTTTACAATTAACCCTTCTGCAGAGAACAGCGTTTGGACTACATTAGATGAAATTACAAAAAGGGAATAGGATTTCCCTTCGAGTTGTAATAGCTTACAAAAGACATGGAATAGCATCTCTCATTCTGGGGTTTTCACTGTGGACTGTGATTTTATTTTTTTCAAAAGCCCTTCACCTGGAAAGAAATAACAAATATATTTTAGTCTGCCTAAACTATCATCTTATGTAAAAGTTCACAACAATTTGGTTTTGAGGTGTTTTTCATTCAAGGAAGAACAGCGTTTTCGAAAGGTGATTTCTGGCTTTACTAAACTGTTTCTTTTCCCCAACAGGGAAAGCAAGACAGTAAAGCAGTGGCTCCTCGATTCCCCAAAGTTAAAGATGAAGGATGGTTTTTGATATTGGGAGAGGTTGATAAAAAAGAACTCATCGCCCTGAAGAGAACGGGATACGTCAGAAACAGAAATACTGTTTCCGTTGCTTTTTATACTCCAGAAACTCCTGGAAAGTATGTAAAATTTAAAAATTAAAAGTCCTCTTCATGATTATTAGACCTAATTTCCAAACTAATGATGCTGCTTTTTACATTTCAGGTGTATCTACACATTGTATCTCATGAGCGACAGTTACCTCGGCATGGACCAGCAGTACGATATTTACCTGAACATTATACCAGCTACCACTTCAGCACAACTCACAACAGAGGTGCCTGACGCTCTGGGTCACCTGGCTCTGAAGTAAGGTGATCTGAAAAGTCCATTGAAAAGAACTGGTCCTGCAGCTAAGACATCTGGTCATTCTGGAGATCCAAAAATGCGATTGCCTTAGTGGAACCAACTTCAAACCTCAAGCCAACTAGGAAACTGAAAGTGACTGCTGTATTGACTCTGGTAACGCAGAGTTAGCCACAGTGGCCTTACTCCTTTATGAAGAAGAGTTGTCTTTTCTTGTTTCATCTTTCTTCTCTCAGAAGTCATATTGTTAATTGAATTTTGACACATCAAAATAAAAGACTAAAAAAAATTGTAATTTGTGCAAATTTAGGGCTATAGTCTCTGTTTTGAAAAGTGTTCTGTAGCTTATGTATTAATGTAGTTTAAATAGTCAACTTTTTTAATTTATAGGGAAAAATACAAAATTTGATCTAAGAGCTGCTGAAAATATTGCTGGATGTGTTATTTCATGTTTAATAAAAATAAGTCCATAAAAATGTTTTTCATTAGATTTTTTTACTGTAAAACATGAGATACATAGTAACAAAATCCTCCTCTTACATATGCTGTATTTTGAAGGCAATAAGGAAAAATTCCACAAATTTATCTTAATTATATGTGCAGTAAGTCTGGTTATAAAGGCATGCCAAATAGTATAAAATATTTCCAGTATAGCAGTGATGCCAAGTGCCGGGTCCTGCACTTGGGTCACAACAACCCCATGCAGCGCTACAGGCTTGGGGAAGAGTGGCTGGAAAGCTGCCTGGTGGAAAAAGACCTGGGGGTACTGATTGACAGCCGGCTGAATATGAGCCAGCAGTGTGCCCAGGTGGCCAAGAAGGCCAATGGCATCCTGGCCTGTATCAGGAATAGTGTGGCCAGCAGGAGCAGGGAAGTGATCGTGCCCCTGTACTCGGTGCTGGTGAGGCCGCACCTCGAATACTGTGTTCAGTTTTGGGCCCCTCACTACAAGAAAGATGTTGCCTTGCTGGAACAGGTCCAGAGGAGAGCAACCAAGCTGGTGAGGGGTCTGGAGCACAAGTCATATGAGGAGCAGCTGAGGGAACTGGGGTTGTTTAGTCTGGAGAAGAGGAGGCTGGGGGGAGACCTGATCGCCCTCTACAACTATCTGAAATGAGGCTGTAGTGAGGTGGGGGTCGGCCTCTTCTCCCTGGTAACAGATGATAGGACGAGGGGGAATGGCTTGAAGCTGCACCAGGGCAGGTTTAGGCTAGACATTAGGAAAAACTTCTTCACCGAGAGGGTTGTCAGGCTCTGGAATGGGCTGCCAGGGAGGTGGTGGAGTCCTCATCCCTTGAGGTCTTTAAAAGAAGGCTAGATGAGGTGCTCAGGGACATGGTTTAGTGGTGGGATGGCAGTGCTAGGTTAACGGTTGGACTCGATGATCTTAAAGGTCTTTTCCAACCGAGGTGATTCTATGATTCTATGATTCTATTCTATGATTCTATGATGTAATCAATATAGATCATAATTAAAGTTTACCCTTTACATGTATGTACATACATACATACACACACACCACATATATATTACGTATTTACGATTTCTGTAGTGGTTTTTGCTGAATTTTGAAGGCATATAAAATCAGGTGTCCTGGTCTAGGATTCAGTGCTAAAATGGGCAACTCCATTCTGTAAATAAGGGAGAATGAGGCTCCACAAACAGGGTTTGCAACAGATGGCTTGACAAGCAAGGAGGAGTTCTGCCAGATGATAGGTAGCGTCTAAGAGATGCCCGGCTCAGCGATAGCACCATGGAGGCACTTCCATCTGCAAGACATAAATCTGAATGGAGAAAGTAGCAGCGTCTATCTTCCGCAGAATACAGTGATTAGACTGCTTGCCTTGAGCCACACGTCCTGCTGCTCAGTCCTCTTCTCAACCTTAAGGGGATTCAAGATGCTGAGCGAGTACTTGGGAGGCAACATACTGCAGAAACAGCACGTCGTCTTCATTCACACAGACTAGACCTTAAACTGAATAGTAATATTTTAACTTGTTCGGCTTTGCATTTAGCTGATAAGCATTACCTCTCAGAGGGATCATTTTGCTGTCATTTCCATAGTGTTTCCCCAGATGAAAGAACGCAGCAGAGTTGTTGCCTGGAAGCTTCACCCCCCAAAAAAAAATTACACCAGTGGTGCTGCACCCACATAGAATCACAGAATGGTTGAGGTTGGAAGGGGCCTTTGGAGGCCATCTGGTCCAACCCCATCCTCAAGCAGGGCCACCTAGAGCTGGTTGCCCAGGGCCGTGTCCAGATGGGTTTTTACTGTCTCCAAGGATGGAGACTCCGCAGCCTCCCTGGGCAACCTGTACCAGGGTTCGGTCACCCTCACAGTAAAAAAAATATTTCCTGATGTTCAGGGGGAACCTCCCATGTTTCAGTTTGTGCCCATTGCCTCTGGTCCTGTCACTGGGCACCACTGAAAAGAGCCTGGCTCTGTCTTCATTAACATCTTCCATTCAGGTATTTAGACACGTTGATGAGATTCACCACCACCACCACCCCCCAGAGCCTTCTCTTCTCCAGGCTGAACAGTCCCGGCTTTCTCAGCCTTTCCTCACAGGATCCTCCAGTCCCTTTACCGTCTTCGTGGCCCTTTGCTGGATTCTCTCCAGTGTGTCTGTGCCTCTCCTGCTGGGGAGCCCAGAACCAGGCCCAGTACTCCAGGCACAGCCTCAGCAGTGCCGATCACCTCCCTCATCCTGCTGGCAACACCACACCGCAGCAAAGAGAAGGCTGGCTGGTTTCAAAGGGTCAGTGGTTAAACATTCATTTTTTTCCATATACCTCTGGCACCTCTAAATGGTGAGAAAAGTTTTTAAAATAATCAGTTCTGTAGTTCAGTGTTTTCAGAGGTCTTCACATCACCTGATGATGTTAAAAATTGTATATTTCATTATTATAGGTTGCCTTTGTTGCCTAAGAAAACAAGACAATAATAGAAGAAGTCGTCGCTGTATCTACAGCCTGCTAGATGACACAACCACTGCCTTTGCCATTTAGACTATATCCAATATAATATGGTGGCGTATCACACAGCAAAGAGATTTTGTTTTTCAAATTGGTAGGCAAAAGTTTGGTTATACACACATTTATTTAGTCCTACGCCCATTTTTAAAAGAATTGTTTTCTCTAATCTGCAAGTAAATTTTCACAGAAACTTAAGTCCTTTCTTTCGGAAAATTGTTGGCTGAAGCAACATATTGTCCCTCAAGAATTTTAATTAATTAGGAGAAAAAAAGCTATGCCACAGTCAAACTACATACCAACATAGTGACGCTAGCTCTTGTTGCTTTGTAAATGCACATCGCAAAATAGTCTAACTGCAGAGTAGCAGACAATAGCTTCAGTATTCCGTATTAATCAATTAAAGAGTTTTTGTAATGTCATTTGTACCATTTGTACTTTGGTTTGGAAATACTGTACTTAATTTCCCAGCATGTTAATTGTTTTTGGAAACAGTTCGGCGAAATTTCTAAGTAACGTACTTAATTTTTTTTTTTTTTTTAACAGAAGTATTGGATTCATGAAGAAAAAGTCTGAAGTAATATGGAATGCATTTAAGCAAATTGATTAGAATCAGTATTTATCTGAAAAAAGGAATTCTGATGCATTTGAAACAGCTGCTTAGAAGGGAGAATCAATACGTTCAATCCAGTGATATCTAATGGAGGAAAGCGAGAACAGCTGTCTGACAACAGTATGAAAATCAAACACAGAATTTAAAAAAAAAAGAGATAAATACTTTGATGATGTAATTATCATCATTATGGATAGATGAGCAAATTGACAGCACATGCAGAAAGTTTTTAATGTTAAGTTTCTCATTCCAGTTTGCAAGCAGGTTTTGGGGGGTTGGTGTCCCCCACACACCGTGGAGCAGCTGCAGTTAGTGCCTCCCTGCTCAGGTATGATACTTCTTCCAAAATTTGGGAAGAGCAACAAAAAACCCCCACGCACCTGGTGCATCAAGATGTATTTAAGTCTGCCTGTGTGGCTTGGCCCTTTCCATCTTACCCTGTCCTAACCTGATAATGGCATCTCAGCAGTACTTGGCAGGAGCTAGAGGAGGTTTGGGTACGTACAACCATCCCCCATCTCTTTTTGAGGAGCTCTTACAATGCGACCCGTTGTTTAGAACCTTACTTAAGATTTTGGTTCTAGTCCAAGTACTGAACATATCGCAGTGGCACCATGACACCATCTTCACTACTGCAGGTTTTTCTCTTCTGTTGTAAACTGAATTTTTGGAGGCTCTAATTTCACCCAGATGAATTCAGGGTTTACTGCTGGTGACCCAAAATTCCTCTTCCTTGATTAGTTTTCTTCTAAAGACCATCTTTACATGGTCATCCTGAAAGAAACTTCAGGAAGTCTCTCTCTCTTATCAAGCTCCACCCTGGAGCCTAGTATAAGACAAACATCACTGAATAGGCTGCATTTAAAGAAAGGTAAGTTAAGTTCTGTCATTCCAATTTTCCAGTTCCGGGAAGCACTTACAAAGAGAAGAAGGTGTCCTGTGTGCATCTGCTCTTGCATATCACAGCCTGAATCCAGATTCTTATGTTGCTGTGATATTTTTAAGACAGTTTGATGAACTGGTGCAACAGGCATCACTTCTCTGTGAAGAGGCTTATTTACTGCAGCTGATTCTTAAATCATCACTCTCTTGTCTTGCCTCTATCCCTCCCTTTAGCTCCTTCCCCTACCTGTAAACCCTACAATCACACCTGCTCAGAGACAGTTATCCAAATTAGTGGCAGTAAATGAGCACAGAAGGAATTTAACCCCAGCTCTCTGTGATAGTGATGGACACTATTCTAGCCTATGTAGTAAGTACTGAAGCAGGACAAAGTAAGGTAATATGAGCAAACCATATATATTTTTTCCACATCCTAAAGGTCTCCATTATAAAGTCTGAACTAATGCAGAGAGTAGAAAAAAAAAATATCTGTATGATAATTCTGTAACCAGAAAGCCAAGCCACGGGTGTAAAAAGAAGCCACCCACTCATCCACGTGTGCTTTACACCTTGTATGAAATAGTAAAATTGTGTAAGTGATTTTTATATAAACTTTTTTTTTTTTTTTTTTTTAGTTTTAGGTATCCTTTCTTCCAGCTAAATTGCCCACCTTTGGCCTTGATTTAGTTGCTTACATGTAGATATGTAGTGCCAATTAACATGCAATATCTCACCCAGCTTCTACATTCAGCTGCAGAAGAACGTGCACCATCTGCAGCAGGCTATCAGACGTGAAACACAATGCTGTTGTATCTGTCACTCTCCGTGGATGCCTCAGGTAACCTAAGGCATCTGAAATAGCACTAGGTACCTAGATTCAGGTAACCAAATTGAGGCCTTATTACTTGTTTAGTCATAGATAAGCAATTGAGTTGTTTAACTGTGTCCAATGCGCAGATTTTAATCACCAAGGATATTTCAGTTGCCACACCAGAAGACAGCACATGACAGGTCATGTGTCACTTCTGCTATGCCGGTGCAGATATGCCAGTATCGTGGGGTGGATACCTACATACTCAAGCTCAATTAGCTAATCAAGCCCAGGCTATTCTGTAAGTCAGAAGAACCGTAAGTGTTCAAAATTCTCTCTTACATAGTACAGTGCAAGCTACTTTATGAGAAGGGAGAAATCAGCTCCTTCATGAGAAGAAATATTTTCTGAAAGAAGGTTTGGATGCCATATGATGCCCAGAAAGACATGTGAGCTAAAAAAAGGTGCATGGGGCTGCTGCTGACAATGGTCACTCCATTTCTACTTACATGCTATGCCTATTCTAGCAGCTATGTTTGATTCCCACCCATCTTTTTAAAAACGTATCTTGCTAAAGGGCACGTCTTCTCGGAGCACGCTCACGTCTTCTTAGAGCACGCTGCCCTTCAGCAGGCTGTGCCAAGACTTGCATCCGCAGAAATTTTGATGCACATTTTCCTGAAGCAATTTGCAAAAGCTCAGGAGTGAACTAACCAAGTTTGTTATTAACATCACACACTGGTAGCAGTGAGAGGTTAAGCTGGTTGCGTGAAGTATATGAAGGGAACTTCTATGTTAAAGGAACTTCTCTGGAAAGCAATTGTACCGCTTGTACTAAATAAGTCTCTGCGTAAATAACAGGATTCAATCTAGACAGAAGAAACAAGCTCTATAGAAAAGGATTCTCCACAGTGATTACGCCATCCTGCAATTAAATATGTTTACAATATGTCTTGTGCTCAGAGCTTCTAATGAGCTCCATACTGCATCAATGTGATTTGAATCCGGCACTCTCCAAGTCAGTAAGCCTTTCTTCTGCATCTCTATTCCTAGAAAATCACAACCACCCTCTCTGCCGAAACCTCTCCTCAGAAATAAAGAACAAAATCTTCACCAAGCCTAAGCATTAGGCTTCACTGCTGCTTTTTTCCTTCCGCTTAGTCTTGTCCTACCAAAACTCTCAATAAAAACATGCACCCAAACTAGAAGGTTTGTATCTCTCCTTGCACATGATCCGTACACGGCAGAGTTGGTGACATCCCACTGCACAACGACAAAGGTTGCACAGGTGAGAGGACAAGATGGAGATCTCATTAAAATTATCATAAGTGACCACTGGGGGGGGGAGGGGTGGGGGTGTCTGCATCTAGATTTTTAGATTAGAAATGAGTAAATAAAGACATTGACTAGAAGTATTGTTCATATGCTAGAAAAGCAATAGAATAAAGAATGAAAAGTGTTCTGTGCTGAATATTATTCCAAATAATGAGGTTCTCGCTAATTGTAATGACAGCAGAGGTGAACTGGGCATTTTTGAAAAATCATGCTCTCAATAATGTGATACATGTACAGTTACAGGGCTATGCTATTAATTACTGGCAAGAAGAACAGTAGAAAAAGGAGCCTAGAAATACCACCATCTTTTTCTAACTACACTCTAAATCTCTACATAAGTGTGATCAACAGCATTCTTCACACACTAGCAAATTTGCACCTTGGAATGGAAATAACTCAGTTTCTACCGTGTAGTGCTAATGTGGGAAAACTAGGCTTACGTACTTGACAGCGGTACTTTCTTCCAGCTAACAGGACAAAATTGTTTCAGATGCCAATAACACATGGTGAGTTCCCATCATGTACGTGTCAGCAAATCCAACTAATTAGGGACTAATTACTCATTGTAGTAGCACAGTAATATCAGGTTCTGATAAACCGTCATTTTTGTAGCTGTGAAGATTCTGCAATTAAGCCTTTTTTTATTTTCCCAAATGACTGCAATGACTAAAGGGACAGCTGGAAAAAACGCCAAGAGGATTCTGCCATCTCCATAAAAAAAGGCCCTTTCATGCACCCAGGACAAAGCAAGATTTATCCTTAAAGTTTTTTTGTTATTTTGCCCTATCTAAAGTACAACATAAAATAGTTCTAACAAGAGAGACTACACGACTACCTAACAGTTTACCCCAGTTACAGCATCTTGCTGTTTCTCTGGCACAGCTCTGCCCTGTCCCATCCCACTCCCCCACCCCTCCCAACACAGTCTTGGACAAAGCTTTCTGGGATAAGACTTTTACGGGAATTTCATTCTCCATTTATAGGCCACATAGCACAGAGAAAGTCCTGGTCCACAGTTAGGTTCTTGCAAGCGGAGATTTTAATTCTAAGTGACTTGATTCAAAGAGGGAATGAGCTAATCTGGGAAAAAGAGGGATGTGGAAGATTTCTCCCATTCTCCTTGGTAATGAAATGCTCAGAACAGACCAAAGCGAAATAGTTATAGGCCAGATCCACGCATGTGATACTCACCTAGTCAAGTTCTGCCTTTGTGCATCTCACACGTGTCTACTTGATTCCTACGTGCAAACATTGACAACATCTTCCAGCTTCAACCTTGCAGATATTACAAAAATACATGCTCTGCACTTCTCAAGAGAACAGCGCTTCCATAATTTACATACAATAGCATGTGCATCAGAAGGCAAACACTTCCTGCATCTTCACAAAGACCCCCCAGCAAAAGGTTTAGAATTCTAAAACACATTCATAGAAGATTAACACTTTGCTTTCTCCCAGTTATATGCAGCTGCAGTGCCATCTTCTGCAATGCTACCCAGTAACTCAGAAGAAATCACAGCTGGGTAAAGTTTCTGAAGCTTTTGCTAACAATTTTTGCGTTCTGTTGGTAATCTATACACAGACATGGTCACCTACAAATAATTATCTTTTGTAATTCCTTTTTTTTTCCTTTTCACTGAATTCCATGCCAATAAGTTGTGGCTGGACTGCCATAGTAAAGGATGTTTGCCCTAGCACTGCTGATGGTCCTCAGGTTTTGGCTTTGCAGCATATGACATACCCCAGGAGCGCTGCAACAGCTTTTTCATCCTGTTCAGTCTGATCAACAGTCTGGCCATGAACTTAAAACTTGGAGAAAACAGAAACAAACTTGCTCAACAGGTGTTTTTATTTTTATTGCAGCTATATTCATCATCTGATTACTGCCTTCTCATCCCATAAGCCTACAAGACCTATGAGAAAACAGCTAACTCAACAATACTTTTTTTGATCCTAAAACTGCTTGACTCTTCAAGCTGGAAGCACACGAAAAGAGGATATACCCCTGTAACCCTGAAGACTTGACTTAGACATCCAATCTGCAGAACACAGATTTTTCAGAAACTGGAAAATGGCTACCAACAGACAGAGTTAGTAAAGTTGGGGGGGGGGGGGGGGGGCGGGAAGCACACCAGAGAACAAAAGCTGGGGGGAAAAAAACGAGGATGAAATATTCTGGCTTGTACTCCAAGATAAGAGCTGAACTTTGAACAAAGACTTGCTTAGGATAAGGACCATGTATCCTTTGGGAGAAAGGCACTCAGTAAAATCATCCACCTGTCTGGATCAAATTCTTTGATTTTACCTGTTCTAAGCATATCTAGAATTAATCAATCAAAGCTCTAAACTGTCCAGATCATGTAATTCTAAATGAATATACAAATTTGTTGTCTTTTTTTAAAAGTGATATTTGGGTAAAAGACTGATAGGTTTTTAAAAAAAAAAAACATAACTAAATTATGAATTAAAGTAGTTGCAATGGTAAAAGGAATTGACTGAATCAATGAATTCATTTAGTCCAGCCCTACAGAGCCAAGAAACACTACCAATCTCCTAGAATTATGTCCATTCATAAAGCCATGAGACAAAGCAATGACATTCAAATGCCTTAGGTGCTTAAGAGCAGGAGATGATAGGACATTTGGGTTACTCAGGCTGAATGAAGCACAACCATACTGTTGCAATATAAAAGTCCCAAGATAATGAGTTTTATTTTTTTGATGTGTGGAAACTGATTTTTTTTTTTTTCTGTTTAACTTTTTTGGGACATAAAAGCAGGTCGTTGTGCATCATCTTTGGCACATAAATACAGTCTGGAGCTGCCTGGAAAATTGTCACAGAGCATGAAGTGGCAGCTCTTCTGTTTTGTTGCTGAAACCAAAACACCTGCATCAATGTTACTCTATGCTCTGAGAAAGGATGACACCAGACATTCAGTTCATTTTGTGCCTGGTTTGTGGGAGGTGCTCAGTCAGGTGCCAGCTCTCAGGTATTGGGCTGTGACTCTCAAGTTGACAGAGGCACCTGAGCTCCACTAGAGGATGTGGAAGTGTACATCCACCCTCTGCCCTGCACACCCGGCAGCAGGGGACAACGACATCAGCCTTCCAGGTCATGCTTCAGCTTCCTTCACTGGCAAGAGAGGGTGCCCAGAGAGATGCTCTGAGGCACTGTTTGGGGAACAGGAGCCTAAATTTCTGTTCAACTTAAACACACCTCAAATGAACTGAACCTTGCCCAAAATTTTTCCCAGGACCAAGGTCTTCAGGGAATATTGACCTTACAGGACCAAAACCTTTTAAGAAACAGGGATTTTTTTTTTTATTTTTTTTTTAAGAAATAAATGGTCCAGATGGATTGCTAGAATATTCTGTTCTTTGTAAATATGAAATAAAAAAGGAAAAAAAAAAAGTCACCAAAAGGATACTGACAAGAATGCCAAATACTTTGTTTCTTCATTTTAAAAGCATGTAGTACCTACCTATTTGTCTGAAAGTCTTGTGGAACAGCTGGATTAATTTAATTGAATCAGTGAAAATCTTTTGGGAAATACGGGTGCTGCTAAGGAAACGAACAGAATGTGGAAAAAAAATCTCAACATTAAGTGACAAAAAAATACACTAAAGTTTCTTTTCTATTGATGCATTGCCCTTTGCTGCAGAGATCGGAGGATGAAATACATTCCCAACATACATTATTAGCAGATCAAATTTAGTTTCTGCTATTACTTTCAAAGGATTTGGTGAACAGACAGTAGCATTAGTATTATCTAATCCTTCACTCAGACCTAGGACTCAAAGATTAACAGCTGCAGATTTTATAACATTTCTAATTCAGGGATAAATTGTATTTTCTTGAATTGGATGGTTAGGTAACGTCCTAAAGTTATTTAATTCTCAGGAACCATTGACTTTACAGGAACAGACTAGGAACTCATGACCATGAAAAATTGCTAATCGGATGAAATTAAATGAAAAAAATATCCCTAATGAGAAAAACAGGATAAGAACCCCATCTCCAAGAAGGGACAGAGCTCTAAGTCACACATACATGGCTGCTGCAAGGCAACAGTCCTCTTTGTTTCTATTATGTTTGTATTATTCTCGTCCACTTTCATCACACCAAATTATTTTGCCATGATGGCACAGCTTCCACAAAAGCATACCTCTACCATTTACCTGGTGATTAGGGCACATTAGAGGAAATCATGGTCAGAAAAGGGAAGAACTGAAGGAGGGAATTCTGTATGGGAGCAGATGGGATAGTGGAATGCAGCTAATTTTTAAATGCGAAAGCACGAGTCCTATCATTCTGAAAGACACCAACACTCACTTTTCAGGGGAAGCTTCCAAGTAACATATCCTGAACAGACAAGCACTTCTCCTGTAGTCTTAGGCAAGGTACCAAATGTAAGCTACATTTCTGTGTTCCACCTTTGGGCTAGGCTTCCCTCTTCATATGCAGTTATCCAGTCTCATTTGAGATACCCAGTTTGCCATGTTCAGCAAATAGGGGAATTTCAGCACCTCACATCTAGAATTCCATTCCGGATGCATTTAGGGGCGAGATTCTTGCTATTTAAAAACCCTTTCTTAGCTATATCCCCAAAGGAGTGCATACTCTTCATTTTATAAACTATATATGCTCTTCTTTCCATTTCACACACCTATACTCATAGCTCTCTTGTTACATCATACCACCTTGATGTTAAGAATAAGTAGTCCACATTAAAAACATAAAAACATGTGACATTAATAAAATATCGTTAATTATGTCAACATTTCTCAGGGAATAAATAGAATCATGGTAGAATAGTACATATATATCTATAATTGTATATATATAAATAATTACAGTAACATAAACATGTTGCTTACTAACATGAACATGACAAGCCATTGAAGGTAGCAGTTACTGTTGCCACCACTACTGAAAGGAAAAAAAAAACCAAAACTAACAGTCAGAGGAGAAATGTTGCTTTGATCTTTTGGAAGAGCAAAGAGATTACTGATCGGAATCAGATCCCTGTCTACATGTTAGGTTTGTGTGCAACTAGAGAAGACAATTAATTTCTTTACTTATACCCCTTTATTCTCCTGCAATGAATAAGGGGGGGGGGAACTTTGTCCACAGTCATCATTTCATTCTTTTACATTCTTTTATCTGCCACTTATTTTTGCACATACAAATTCCTGTCCACTGTTCTGCCATCTCTTCTCCAAACCACAAGGCAATGAGAAACAGCAATGCAGTAAGATGTAGGGATAAGGATAAATCAAGTAATTCCCTGTTTGAAATTTCTATTTTTCCTAATTCTTCCTTTCCCAGAATTACGCTCACTCTTGCATTTCAGCCCTTACCTCATCTTCATTTCAATTTCCCAATCTGCCTAGCATTGCTTCTATTTTATTTATACCCTTCTTTCTTTTTTCTGCAGTGTACCTTCTTTTCTCTTGTAGATAAAAATAAACACATAGACCTAAACAAGTCTAAAAGTTATTTTCTTGACTACTGCTGCTACCCAGAGCACCTTTCTCTGGGCTTTCTGTATTTTACATTGCCTTTTCCATTTCTGGGCCTTTTGCTTCAAGCTGTGTTTCAAAGCCTGATTGTGGCCTTGCCTTTCTTCCCCCTCCCCCCATCACCTATGTTATGTGATCTGTTATAACCCTTCTCATAGTAGTTTGGGTTTGATCCCAAGCGCTAGTGACGAATACCTTTGTGGCAGATGAGGCTCTCAATTGAAGGAACCCCATGCCAGCATCTAATTGTAAGCTACAATAAAAGATGAGCTAAACCAAGCCTCATTTTCACATTGTCTACGCACCCAGTTAGTGTATTTGCTCAGGATTACTCCATGTTTTGAGCAATAATAGGTAATAAACAAGGCCTATCTTGTCTGTATGGACAGGAAGAAGAAAAAAAGTAATCCTTCCCTTGGGCGGAAAGTTAAATGGTGTTAGGCATCTTCAAGAGGTATCAATACATATTTTGCTATCACATAACACCTAGCAGTAAGATTAGGCTACCCCTTCCACCTTTCTTATTTTGGCCACCCTTCACCTGCATCTTAGAACACTGTCTGTGATTGAGCTTGTCCCCAGCCAAACAATCACAAAACCAGAAGTTTTCTACAGCCACGCTTTCGTCATTCTTTCACTCATACTGAAGAGGGATGAGCAACACAAGCATAAATCAGCTTTCATTTGACCACAGGAAATACGGTTTGGTTTTTTTTTCCAAGCCTAGACTATGCTCTTCTACCATTTGAGGCCCTCAAACAACCAGTTAAGCAACAGCTGACTGAGAAACCAGCCAGGCCACAAAGCATTTACAGAAAATTTCACCTCCAGGGTTAATTTCAGCTAACGCTCTCTTGGTCATGAAGCACTACTGAAACTGTAATAGGCAAAGGTTGCTTACCACATGACAGTTTAAGAATGGATTCTTTTCAACTTCGGTGTAAAATAGCAAGTTCAAATGTTCCACACTCAAACAGCAACAGTTGTCAGGCCCCACACGTGCACTAGACTGGATCATGGCATAGGATATAAATCCCCATTCTTCAGATCATAAATCAGTCAAACTGGCTGACTGACTGCAGACAGGACGCCCATAGCACTGGGTTATTCTCCAACTGCCCATGACAAGATCCCCCTGGTGCGTTCAGCACTGTGAGAACCAGGATACCGGTCTGATTCGCTTGGATCTTCCAGAGTTATGTTTCCAACTGTAGGATATGTGTGTCTCACAATGTTAGAAAACAGGCAGTTCCAATGTTCTGATCCTATACAACCCTTCCCTTGACACGTCAATACATTTCTCAGCAAATATTTTAATTTTTAAGTAACTTTCTGAAATAACAATCAAAAATTTAATTACATTAATTTGAAAACTGCTTGCCTAAGCACACATTTGAGGCAGACAAACTCATTTCACTTCATGCTAATTCTTGGATCTATATTAAAAAAAACACCCAAACACCTACCCTATGGTTTTTTGCTTTAAAATGAGGGGAAAACCCTATAAGACGACCAGATCTGGGGTACAAGATAACACAGACAATTTCCAACATAAATGCTAGTTATTAGGTGTCATGTAGAGTCAGGAGTTGCCATGGAATCCATTTGCTTCTAAACCAGCTCCTCCTGCTGGAATACTTTCTCATTATTATGTCTTTCAGTAGCACAAAAGGAGCTGGCTATACAAGAAATGTTATTTTAGGGTAAAGTTTCTACTACGTCTGCAATCAGACATGAAATTAAAATCTAAATTTAAAGCTGTATTTCTGTTCAAATGTAAAGCTACATTACTGCGGTCAGAAGAACGAAATCGTTGTAGACTTTTTATAGATTCAGTAAAGCAGGGAAAACAAATTATAGCTAAAGTCTTCCTTTCAGCTGTCTTCCCGTGAGTGAAAATAAATGTCATATCTGATGTCTACTGTTTACATTTTCGCTACATTATTCTCCCACATTACACTTAACTTTTAACATTTTCATACTAGTTATTCTATGCAGCAGCCTCGTTACCAGCCTAATTACTAACGTTCTGGTATACAGAACTGTGTGTGCATGCTGGACACTGGGTTTATTAAGCCAATGGACTCACTTGTTGTGATGTCAGTTTCAATAGATGGCTTTTAGAAGAAGAAACGCTGTCGTGCCTTCTAACTCTTGACACGCCGATTACTGGGTTTCAAGTCTTTTGTATACAATGTACTGCAGCAAGACTGGAGGACAATACTGGAAAGTAACCAGCAATATTAGAAAACTATGTCAGTGATTTGCAGCTTGGCATGTTAATACTTATTATTAATATTATTGTTTACTATAGACATTGACTAGCATTGCATCTGGAAGCCCTAAACAGAAATAGGATCCTATTGTGATCAACACTGTATGGAGATAAACACAGCCCTTGCCTCCAAGAGCTTGTATTGTATCGTCCTAGTCTTGTAAACTGATCTGGGTAGATAGATTCTTGTGCCCCCGCAGAGTCCCCCAGCCCTCCAAGGCGGTGAGAACTTCCTGCCCAACCCTCCTACGTGGGGAAGTGGAAAGCAAGCTCTAGATGCAGGGAGCCTGAGCCTTTCGAACCCGCTCCTCCCCACCCTGTAGCAGTTGAGCTATGCCCAGGCTTAGGCAAGTCCACCATCTTACCAAACTTCTGACCCTTATTTACATCTCTCAAACTCAGAAGTTTTGCTCCTGCCAGGAAATCAGAGAAAGCCCTTCCCTCCCCAGTCCTGTGTTTTCTAAGGTCCCGTAACTGCAGGTAGACTTCTGCACCCATGGAGAGGTCTGTGGTATGTCTCAGGAAGCTCCCCAGAGCGCAACAGCTTCTGGGACAGGCACTACCCTTGGAAAAGCAAAAGAGCATAGACAAGCAGCCTAGAGAGAGAGAATCCTTTGCCCTGAAGGGAAACCAGAAGGGTCACTGGAGCCCCACAATTAATAGAAGCAGCCCAGCATCAGTAAACAACAAGGGCTGGGCTGTTGGGACAGGACAGGGAGCCACAGGCCAAGCGCACCAGCCAGGCCAGCAGGGCAGGGGCCTCCCAGCCAGGGCCCACCCCACACTACCTGAGCGAGGAGAGCAGGGCTGGCACGGGGATGGCAGCTGGGCTCAGGCCAGAGCCCAGGTCATCAGGCAAGTCCATAGCGGCAAGGCAGGTCCCAGGTCAAGCCAGGATCAGTCCAGGGATCAGGGTCCAGATCAACAGGGTCCCTAACCAGGTACAGGCATAGCTGCAGTGCTGCTGGAGCCAAGAACCCCTACAGCCTGGCTCAGGCAAGCACTGAGGGCAGAGGGTGTGGATGGACCTGCCAGGTGAGGCTGGTCAGGGCAATTAAGGCTTATTAGTGCACTCAGGGACCTGACACCCAGTCTTCTCCTCTCTGGCCAGTACGGCTGCTCTGACAAGTGGCTGGGTTAAGTCGTGCACCAGGAGCATTTTGTGCTAAAGCCAAAATTAAAACCAGACTCCAGTACATCCTAAGGTTTTGGCACGTTTCAAAAATGCAGCATCAGCATCACCAAGCTATTGCCAGGCCAAAGAAATGACAATTCCTTGTTCATCTACCAGCTAAATCTGAGAGGAATTACACAGGGTAAGGGAGCCCTGGGGCTTCCTCCCTCCAGCTGCAAGTAATGGGCACTCCTCAGGAGAGGCACTGCGGGGAAACTGTCCTTTTAATAGGCTCTAGCTTCAGCTAGCTACACCCAGCCACAGCATTATGTAAACGGAGTCCCACCACCAGCGAAGAGCAGTCAGAATTCAGGGTTTAGACAAAACATTTCAGCAGTGAGGCAAAACCGAAATAAAAAGATACTAACCGTGGGCATATGCCAAGCCTTTGGGAAACACCTTCGCCCCTCAGCAACAGATTTAGTATGGTCTGAAATAGGTTAAAAACTGGATTCGGGCTTAAAAGTCCAGCGCTCTTTCCCTGTGCCCCCTTCCAATGTAAGCAACTGATCCCACAGCGTCTTCCTCGGAGGCATCATCTCCTCTGCGTCACTTCTGAAGAAAACGGTTACCAGCTCAGTTCGTGCCGCGGTTGCCACAAGGCATCTCTCCACCACGCGGAGAACGCAGAGAGGAGAGTAGCGACAGGCTTGCAGGGCGCCCATGCAATTCAGAAACTGTTAAGTGATGGAGGGGTTGCTCCCAGCTTAGTACGCAACGCTCGTAAACTTAATTAGACTCATAACCACAAGCAGGTACGAGACAAAACCAAGTAAGGCTCCTGTTAAAATCCGTGCAGGGAACGCTCCCCACCTTGCCTTACAACAAACCCGTGAGCATCCCGATGATTGCGAAACACACCAAGTGCAACGGGCACCAGCCCCGGAGCCGCCGGGCAGCCTCGCACCCCACGTCCCTCCCTTTTGGTCTGCTCAAGTCTATTCTCCGAGGTGATGGGAGGCCGAAGGCAGCGTTTCGGTGCAGCAGAGGGGGGCGGTTCCTCTGGGTATTGATTTCATCTGAAACGGCACGTGTCGTGTCAAAGAGAAGTGTATCCTCGAGACGGGTTAAGCTGCTTTCCTCCGCCGAAACAAAGCGGTGATACAAGCCTATTTGTGACCTCTTAACGATCAGGTTGATAGTAAGAACAGACTGTGGAACGGATCCCACTATTTTAAGCATTACTCTTTGGGGTGCTGAAATTTAAACAGGCTTCTGCTGACAGATTTTCCCCCGACTAATGAAATAACTCCTTTGCTAATGAAAGCCAGGCCTTGGGAAAGGAGATTTCGGCGATAGCCAGGGGTTGGAGGAAGCCTGACGCGGCTCCAGCTCCACCAGCCTACGTGAGTAAGCGCGATCTCGCGCTGTACCTGAGGCCTGGAGGAGAGCCCCCCTGCCGAGGAGGTTTCCCCCGCTGTGGGGTGGCTTGCCCGGCTTCCCTGCAGCAGGGCGAAGCCCCCACAGGGACGCTCCCATTTCCCTTGGCTGGGGACAGGGGTAGCGATATCCAGCCTTGCCAGCGGAAGCCAATCAAGTAACGAAAAGGGGACGTTTCCTCCCCATCGCCCTGCGCAAAGCTCAGGCCCCTCTCCTTCAGGGACGAGGAGAGCAGGCCCGACCCCGGGCAGACGAAGAGGGGGGGGGGGGGGTGCCGAGCCCCTGGGGCTGCGTGCAGGTGAGGGGACGCTCACGGGGACAGCAGGACAGTGATGACCCAACACAGCGCGATGTGGCCGCGTCGTCCTCCGTCCGTCCGGGCGCGCGGGGCGGGCGGCGCGGCGCGGGCGGGGCTGCGCGCGGGCCGCGGCCGAGTCACCAGAGAGGCCGGCGGGGAAACGGCGCAGGCGAACAACGCCCTCCCGTTGTCCCGGGAAGCCTCCCCCGAAATGCGCCAGAGGCTCGGCGGGGGGGGCCCCGGCCCGGGCCCTCCCACGGAGGAGAGCCGTGAGGGAGAGGCGGCAGAGCCCGGGAGCGCCCGGTTGGCTGCGTCCCCGCGGGCCGCTGCCGCCATCGGCGCTAGGGCCCCCGCCTCCACCCGGAGCTGGGGGAAAGAAGTAGCGCCGCGGCGACCCGAAGGGGAGAGGGGTCACTCGCCACCGAAATCAGGGGAGCGACCCCTGCGGGGGGGTGGGCTCCCCACGGCGGGGGGAGGCTGCGGGAGGCGGGGGGGGCGCCGGGTGTGAGTGTCGGAGCCGCCTCCCCGCCGGCGGGCAGGCCGTGTCGCTGGGGGAGCCCGGCGCAGGTGAGGGGGGAGCCGGGAACGCGGCGCCGACGCGGCCCGGGCCGCTGGAGGAGGGAAATACACAATCGTGCAGCAGAAAGGAATACGGGAGCCGAGCAAGGTGTCTGTGAAGGCACAGGGCGGGCAGGAAGCACTTTTTAAAGTTTGTAATTTCTTCAAAGTTCGTTTCCAGTCCCGCATCCTTCCCCAGCCTCGCATCCCTTACAAGGGCGTTTCAGCTCCGCTCGGACGTTGAGCGTACCCGGCTGTCTTGGAAAGGCAGAAGGCGAGAAAAATGTGCCTGGGGATAGTTGTTACTGACCATAAAGTAGATGTTTTTAACGTTTCTTTATATTTAGTTTATGTTTTCATTCGCTGCTCCACGCAAGGGTAAGATAGCTTGACTTCCCATCATTAGCAAGAGTGTGTTCAATAAGATAAGGGCTATAAGGTACTGACCTTTGACTCCACTGGAAAAATGAATATAAATCATCTCGTTACATTTATGCCAAAAACAACAAAATTGAAAGGAGCGCATGGTCAAGAGAAGCGGCCCCCGAAGCATCGCTTAAAAAAACCCCACGGATATATGGCCGAAAATTGCTTAAAAGAGTTACCGAAAATAACTAACCACCATGCTGGTGGTGGAGGACTCTAATTTGGCGGCGTTTCTGTGATTGCTGTTGGGAGAGGCGTTCGGAACCGCTTATATCCGAGAGCCGGTATCCAAGGGTCTGTTAACTGTTTCCTGTGTTTTGTTAGGGAGTCGGCTTTCTCGTTGCCCTGCTCCCCTGAACATCCTAATAACATTAGCAAAAGAGCAGGAATAAAGTACCCGGAGCATGGCTCGAGTCTTGGAGGTTAAGATCTAGATCAGTTAAAACGCATTAATTGCTTCTGAATGGTCTCAGAGAGCATTTCGCCGTGTATATTTATGTCAATAAAGCCTTGATTAGGGCACGGATGGAAATTCACATCACACTCCAATTCACCAGGGTACCCGAGCGCGTGTGTCTGAAGTTACCGGGCTCTTAAAAAAAAAAAAAAAAAAATCCAAAACCCAAACCCAGTCTCGGTCTCTGGGCGCCCGTTCAAGCACCCCGGGGCCGCGCACACCGGGCGGAGGGGCGGCTCCCGTTTACCGGCGCTGAAAAGAGCCCCCGTTTCGCGGCGGTGGGCTCTCTCGGGCCCTGCGGGGTCGGGTCCTGCCTCCTCCCCGGTACAGAGCGGAGGGAGGGGAGCTTTGGCGTGTCAGAGCCTGTCCGTGACCGATACCAGGCCGATGGGGTTTATTTTTTTAAGCTGTCGTGAGAGGGACCCGCACGGTTAATTCGCTAATACCTTTTTTAAAACTCTATCGGGAAAGCAGTGTATAAGCGGTGTCTTATGCTTGAAAATATTTTTGTCGCTGCATAAGAAATGACCACCTTATTCTCTTATTCCTGGGGGGGGGGGGGGGTGTGTTAGTAAACGCATCCAAATTCATAAACCAATAAATATATCAGAGTACGCCAGAATGTGCTGGAGAAGAAACTGGATCAGACGTGTCCTATAGGGAAATGACCCGATGGGGGGGGGGGTCCCCCCTCCCCCGCTTTGATTTGTACGGTTCTCCCCCCTCCCGCCCCCCAGTCTCCGCACGCACGCACGCAGCAGTACCCGCCGCATACTGTGCCTGGCTACGCAAGTTTTCTACTCCGTATAGTTGGAAACCTGTCTGTGAAACGCTTTGTTTTCGCCCAGCCTTTCTTCAGCTCTCCCGTTCTATTATGCGCCTTTTAAAATCGACTTGCCGTGCGCTACCTGTTTGTTCAGTTCTCCGATCCGGGTCTGTTTTCCAGAGTGTTCTCACCCCAGAATAAACGCACCTGGACCGAGCACACCTACCCGCCTGCCTCGGGCAGCCGCAGGGTCTCCCCCGGCCCCCTCCCCGCTGCCCCCACCCGCCGTGCCTGCCGCCGCCAAGCCGCTCCGTTCCCCTCTTCGGGCGCGGCGGGGGGGGCCGGGGCGGCCCCCGGGGCTCAGCCCCTCGGCTCGCAGGTGCCCCCTCCGCGCCGTCAGGGCGCTCGCTGCTGTGAGCTCCGCTCCGACGGCCGGCACGGCCAGCAGTAGCGGCGGGCGGCCGCCCGTGCGGTGCGTCGCTGGTTAGTCTCTACCTGGACGGCAGTGCGAGCTCTCATCTCCGCCTCCAGAAGTCGCGTATTTTGGCGAAGGAAAACAGAACTAAAGGCCAAAACCCCCCATCATTCGGGAGCTGCCCCTGGAGGTCTGCGGGGAGATGCCCCCGGAGCGCTGACCCCGCGCCCGTAATTCTGTAACGCGGTGGCTTTATCCCCGGTTGGGGTAACTTGGAAGGCTCGAATAATCGCCTTCCGTACGCTGGTCCTTTCACATCTCGTGCTCTACCTACCATAGCATTTATACATTAAAAATCTACGCAGGGGCTCGTCGAGTTCGAGCCCCCGGGCTCCGGCCGCGGGGAGAACCGGGGCGGCTGCTGACTCCCACCCGGGCGGCCGCTGCGGGGAAGCAACCGGGTCCCGGTACACCGGGAAAGCGGGTTCTCTGCGAGCCCCTGTCCTCGCTGGGGCTGTGCGGGGTTTGTAAGGTGTTTCCCTGGTATCAATTAGCAGAAGTGTATCCGACTTATTTATTTATTTTTCCCAAACCAAGGGCGTTATAAAAGACATTCTCTGCGGCTCATGTTGACAAATAACTCGTGAGCTACCTGACAGCCTTAGTCCAGTTGTTGCCCATATGTCTAACTACCCTCGAAGAGACGTCAGTGCCGTTTAGCACGAGAATTACCTCAAATGAAAACCAGAAGGAAGATGGGGTTTTTTTTTTCCCTCTCCCCCAAACCCACTTCACACCTGATGGCAGTAACGCACAGGGAGGGTTTTTGAGAATGCAGTGTCACCTTCCCCCATAGCAGCCACCGCTTTACAGCGCGACGGGGAGGGGTGAGCTTTTTCTCCCCCCCTTTTCTTTCTTTCTTTCTTTCTTTTTATTTTTTTATCCATACCTTCACTAAATGACTTGCCTTCGTGTTTGTTTAACAACGGGTCGCTTCGGTAAACAAGGCGATCAAAAGAACGTTTGAGACGACGTGGATCTATTTCTCTGCTGCTTGTAGACGCCTGGGCACCCAGAGGAGTTGCTGAACGCCTCTCCTTCCATCCTGCCTTTATTTACCCAAATGAACACAGGGAAAAGCTTTTAACCGAGGGGAGATTTAAGGTGGTAAGCGGCGAACAGGCGCTCGGCGCTGGAAGCCTGGGCTTCGAGCTGCAGCCCTCCGCGGAGTAAAAGGGACGGGGTGTCTCAAAGGCTATTTATTTTTGTTGACGTTTCCCTTCTTTCAGAAGCGAGACCGTTTCTTCTTCTTCTTCCTCGAAGTACTGCGACTGTTGCCTTGCCGGTGCGATTTCATTTTAAACAACTATTTTAGCCGAACTCTCGCACCGACGGGGTTGGCAATGATGTCGGGCGTCCCTTACGGTAGTAGGGAAGACTCTACAGCCCTTTTTGCCACCCCCCACCCCCCTACCCCGGGGGTCTCTCTGCTCTATCTGCTCTTTTTAGGAACCAGCAGTTGGAGCCATGTCTGTTTTGGTTTGGGTTGGTTTTTTCTTTTTTTCTTTTTCTTTTTTTTTTCCCGGGGGACTAGCGCTATTAGGAATAGTCCCTCTCCCTGAGAAAGAAAGAACCCCCTCGCTCCACATCCACTTTGCGGGCAGTTTTAACGTGCCTCTGTCTCCCGACGCTGGAAGATCGGGGTGGTTGGTTTTCTTTTTTTTTTTTTTCTGTTTTTTTTTTTCTCTCTCTCTCTCTCTCTCTTTTTTTTTCCTCCTGTTTGTGGGATTGTTTGGTTTGTTCCAGCGTGTATCAAGGAGATTTGTTACGATCCCCCTCCTCGGCTTTTCTCCATCCCTCCCACTCGGTTCACGCCGTCCCACCGCGCATCAGCCCGGGGCTGAACCGTATCCCGTTAAAGGCGGGGGGGCCGGGGCCCCGGGGCTGCAGCTTGTTTCTCCCAAGCACGACCGCTGCCTTGGGGGGCTCTGGGGTGGGGAGCGGGGGGGGGGGGGGAGCAGAACCCGCCGGGTCAGAGGGCGGGCGCGGGGAGGGAAGGAAGGGAAGGGAAGGGAAGGGAAGGGAAGGGAAGGGAGGGAGGGAGGGAGGGAGGGAGGGAGGGAGGGAAGGGGGGGGTGTGCCCGGCGCTCGGTGACGTCACCGCCCCGCCAACCAGTGGGAGGCCGGGCGCGGGGTGGCGGCGGCCAATGGGAAGCGAGGTGGGTCCGTGAGTGGCGTTAAGGGAGGGCCGGGCCGGGAGAGAAATGAAGTTGCGCTAAAAGGCTTTTAGCCATCAAGAAGTTATTAGGCATTTCTCAGCCGCAAATTAGGGATTCTTCATTAATGCCAACCTCGCCCCCCACCCCACCCCACCCTACCTCCCCCCCCCCCCCCCGCGTTATGTGCGAGGGAGAGCCTGGGAGCCGATAAAGGGGATGGGGAGGCGGCAATGTCTGTCTGCCCGTCGGTGTGAGGAGCAGTGACAGGCGCAAACTTTTCCCCGTGCCATTAATGAACCAATTAAAGAGTTGGGCTCCTCACCCCGGGAGAGCTCTCTGCAGGCTGCCGGGCTCAGGGACTCAAGGTAGGTAAAAAAAGGAAGATCACAACCCATCACAAGCCGCCAGCCGCAGCAAGGAGCCGCAGTGATGCGCGGGGCTAGGCTGTGGGTCGCTTCCCCCCGGCGGAAAAAGAGGAAAATAATAATAATAATAATAATAATAATAATAATAATAATAATAATAGGTTGGAAGGATGTGATGTTTGGGGGGATTCCGGCTCGGAGCAGAGCCGGGCAGAGCGTGCCTTCCCTGGCTGGGGTGCAGCTGGGGCAGACACACGCTCCCCCCACACCACCCCCGCTCGACCCCAGCCGGGGTGTGAGAAGAGCACCCGGGAGGAGGGGAAAAAGAAAAAAAAAAAAAAAAGACAAAGGGGAAAAAAAAAAAAAAAAGGCAAAAAAAGCAGAGATACTCCGGGGTTGGAAACGCGTGCCCCGCTGCGGGGCTGGCAGCGCGGTGCGCGGGAAGGTCTGGCCGCCGCCGCGGTGCCAGCCCGGGGGAGCGCGGAGGGGCCGGGGCAGCCCTGCCGGCACCGAGAGCAGCCGGTAACTCCTCCGCCTTCGCCGGGAGCCGGTTTCCGCCGTGGTTTCGTTCTGGTCATGCCTTGCACACCTGGGCTGGGGAGGGTGAGGGCTGTGGGAGGGGAGTGCGGGGCAGGCGGCTCTGCGGGTGCGCTGGATGGGAAAATGTACTTTTTTTTTTTTTTACTTTTTTTTTTTCTTCCCCTCTGGTGGGAGAAAATACTACACCCGCCGGAGGCTGTTTGTTGATTATTACTTCTCGCGGCTGGGCTGCGGCGTTGTGTAGCGGCTCTCTCACCCCAGGACTGCTGTTGTCTTCACAGAGGCTCCCGGGGAGTCACCCAGCGCCCTGGGAGGCAGCCCACGGGCGGGCGTTTCGGGCCTCGGATTGACAGCGGATCACGGGAAGAAATGGGATTATTATGACCCTCTTCCGAGGAGCTATGCTGCCCGCCATGAGTAGGAAAAAAGGCCAGAAATACCTCGTTTGGTTGCTGTCTGGTGCTGCAAGCTTCTAGCTTTTTTTTTTTTTTTCTGCAGTTGCTTGGAGTGTCTGAGCTGCACTGGATAAATGCCTTTCCCATCCGATTGACTCTGCTTTTCAGATTTTTTTTTTTTTTTTTTAAGAACACTTCTCTGGTCTTCAATACTTGTTTGCATTTTACGCAACTGAACGGTTTCTCAGAGTAAAGGCCGCGCTCAGAATCACTGCCTGATGCTCCGGAGAGATGAATTGCAGCTGAAAGTTTCCCTTCCACCTTTGGATGAATCTCTGGAGTTTAAATTGTAGGAAGGAAGGGGGAAAAAAACACGATGAAAGAGAAGTCCAAAAATGCTGCCCGGACTAGACGGGAGAAAGAAAACAGTGAATTTTATGAACTGGCTAAGTTACTACCCCTGCCCTCCGCTATCACCTCTCAGCTGGACAAGGCATCCATAATCAGACTCACCACCAGCTATTTAAAAATGAGGGTGGTTTTTCCAGAAGGTAGGTGGGAATGCCTATTTTATTCTCTTTCCATTCCGATCCAGGTGTCGCTTGTCGCTTTTACTTAAAAAGAAAAAAAAAAAAGAAAAGAAAAAAAGTAAATCGCATGGGGTGGTGTGCTCGGAGGCAGGGTGCTCTCCGCTGTCACTTTTCTCTGTCGTAAATACTTTCCCTTCGGTTCCTATGACGGCTTTGGTTGGGGACTTAAAGTGCTTTTGTCAACACTTGAAGGCACTGAGCTCTGCTGCGTGCTCTGCTAAAGCAAACACGGGGTTTCTTTTCCCCAGTCTCCCAGTAAGGTGTGCATCCGCCGCCGAGCACGTGCGTGGCGAAAGAGGGGACAATTCACCCCTATTTATAGCCATACTGGGGGGGGGGGGGGGGGAAGTTAATATATGGGTAAATATTTACATAAGTCTACGCAAAGTCCTAAAGGCTTAGTTCAAGTCTCGAGCAAAGGTGCGCTTTACAGGTACAGCACACGCGTCCGGGTGTGCTGACACGCATGCAGCCGAAATAAATGAGCCAAGCGCCCCAAATCGCATCATGAACGTGATGGTGGCTCGCTCCCGAGGATCATTAGGGCGGTTTGAGGGCGTTAATCGACCTGGGAAATTTTGAACAGGCATTTTGTACCCGGACATATTCGATTCCCCTGCCCACCCAACGCTGCAAGCCCCGCGTCCGAGCCTGGGCCGGATTCTCCTCCGCAGTCAGGCGACGCCAAAATTCGCGTTGACTTCCACGGCAACAGCCACGGCCCCGCCTGCCTAGCAAAAACAGACTGAAGTGTCCTAAACTATTCCTGGCTTTTAAGTAGAATTAGGATTTAAAGCAACCGTCTTGGGGCTCCTAGACTGGCTGCCAAGAAAAACAAACGGCGCAGAAAGTTAAGAGAGTCGGAATAAAGTTCTCCAGTGTTCTCAGTCTATTGCTTTCATAACATGTAGGGGGGGGAAATCAAAAATACTCCACGAATCTTTCCTTTAGATCAACTCGATTCAGAGACAGTCTGCATGAAAGAAAAAGTAGTAAGAGGCTTCCCTTCCCCAACCTAAGAACAAAATTCGCTGTATCTTTCGTTGAGAAACCTGTGTACAAGAAACAACGTAATACAGACGTGTCCCTCTGTGATTTCCATAGCTATACCTCGAGTCGGTCAATCTGTCGGTCTGTCTGTCTACTCTGTTTTAGAAATCGAGAGTGGGTGTACGGCCTGCTTTTCTTTTGCTTTGGTTTTGGTTGGTTGGTTGGAGTTTTTTTTAACCTGTTTCATTCTGTGAACTCTCGGTCCTAATTCTACTTTTTAGACGTAAATATGCAGTCGGACAGTCTTTTGGGCAGGGGGAAGTACCCTGGTTGCATCTGAATGCTTATACCTGGAGTCCACAGAAGTAATTTCCGATCTAGTGCATCTTGCAGCAGTTTCTGTAAACGGTGTGCTGTATGTCCGAGTCACTTAGAACCAAATAAGGGGCAAATGAAAGCTGTAACACCCGAAACCTTTAAAAAATAATAATAATCAAGGCCTTCGTCGAGCCGCTTTCCTCTCCTACGTGATCTGCCACCTCGAAGGTGGCTATGCAGGGCAGTCCTCGGTTTCAAAGGAGGCCGAGTTGTCCTTTATACTGTCAGCGCATACTTTATAAAAATAAAGCTATTGCAAACTCTGATGCCCACGATGTTCCTAAAAGGATTATTAGCAATGATTTGTCAACTCCTGCGGTCTCAGTAGGCTACCTTTCTGCGTGATTTCGAGCGGGTCTCGTCAATTACGGGTGCCTATGCAGCGGGTTGTTTGATCAGAAGAAGCATATGGTGTTGCTTGTAGGCTGTGAGTAATCACGGGAAGAGAAGAATAGCTGATCCCTGTCCCTCGGCGGCAGCCCAGGATGTTTGAATGCCCCGGGGGACCGTGTGGCCAAGTGCGCCGGGGCCGGGGCCGGGGCCGCCCGCAGCAGATGCTAATTTGAGCGCGGAGGCGGAGGGGGCGGCTGAGCCCTCGCAGCCTGATGAACGGCGAACTGCGAAGGAAGAAGAAAGGCACGGAAGGGTTCGGCCCCTCCGAGCCGCGCTGCCGCGGGAGGCCCGGGGCAGGGCGGGCTGGGGACCCACGCGGGACCGCCGCGCCCCCGCGCCGGCCGGGCACAAAGGCTCGAGAGCGGGGGCCGCGGCGCTGGGAGGTTTCTCCGCCGACCCACGCGAGGTCCCCCCCCCACCCTGGCCCGGCACCGGAGCCGCGGGTTTCCCTGCGCCCCCCGGTGCCGCGATTAATGACGAGTGACGGCCCCGCCAGCGGCCTCCGGGCGCCGCGCCTGCCCCTGGCCCTGCGGGAGCGGAGCCCGGCGCCGGGCGGTTCGCCCCGGGAGTCTCCACGGACGAAGCAGGTGCGGGAGAAGCCGGCGCTTGTGTGCTTGTGCACCGGCACCCTCGGCTCGCCCGGCTGCCGGGCGGGGAGGCGAGGGAGAGGGGGGAGATCCTGGTCTGCCGGTGCCCACAGCCAAAAGCAGAGGCCATAGCTTCGCTGGGAAGGGAGGAGGACAGGTAGCAGCCGCCAGGGAAATCAGGCACCCGAAGGAAAAGCCTTCCTGAAAGAAGGAGGCAGTGTAGGGATGTTGGATGGATTGACCGGGGGGCCAGTTCGCTTGTTTTTTCCCTGGGTAGGAAAGGGATACGAGCATGGGGAGAGACCCGGTGAGTTGGCCAAAAGGGCCGGAGACGGGCAGCCGGAGGCTCGGGAGCATGGCGAAGTGTCATCTCGTACATTTAAAGACCCCTCGGAGGAGTCGGGGTGGAGAAGCGTTGCCCCTCCGTAAGAGCGAGCGGCAGCTCCGGCGTAACGCAGCCCCCCTCTCCCCGGTCCGAGAGCGGATTTCCATCCGCCCGGAGAGCGCTTGCACGGGGGCTGGTTGTAAATAATCACGCACGGGAAGATAGAGGCGCCTCACCGCCGGGCACACGCGGGGCTGGGGACAGGGAACAGGCGGAAAGGATCGGTCTGCCTTCGTCTGCATATTTTTACGTCTAAAAAAGTTCCTGGAGAGAGCCGGGAGGTGGGTAGATTTCGGGTTCATTTTAGAAACGAGAGGGTTTTCTGGGAGTAAAATGCCAGGAGAGCCACACGCACAGAATTGTCACGGCGCGGCTTCCGTCTCACCCCCAGAAATCCAAACACAAAACCGGTGGCACCGAATAAACTCGATAAACCGAGGGAGAGGTTTTCCAACGAGCTCCTTCTCGGTAATGGCTGTGTAATTCTCACAAGCTGTTAAAACGCCTGGGTTGTTCCCTCTACCCCTGATTTCACTTTACCAGGTCTCCAGCAGAGTAAAACTGTCAAGCGCGAAAAGCGTTCAGCGGCTTAGGTAGCATCACTGCAGTGCTAACACTCCTCTGTCTCAGGAGGAGAGAGCCTATATAGTAGTATTTAGTATAAAACTATATAGTAGTTTTCGGTGATCGGACAGCTGTTGGAAAGGCTGAAGAGCTGCTAAATCCGAGAGGATAAGGAAGATTTTTTTCTTTTTTAAGGAGAAATTCACTCGTGACTTAATGTTAATTTAAAAAAAATTCCTAAAATTACATTTTAACATTAAACAGTTAATGACAAGTAACGTAGCCTCAAAAAATATCTGGAAAAATCTCCGGCATGTCGAGGCGAAAAGAAATTTTCTTCAAAAAAGCTCCGGTCGCCATAACTAGCGGGGTAATTCTTCACTGACCCTCGCCAGTATCCAAAAGCGAAGGGAAAAGAAAAAAAAAAATCAAAACTACCGCCACCACCAAAAAAATACCAAGTGGCGCAATAAATACATTTTTTGTTTGGTTT
The DNA here is from genome assembly GCA_034008185.1 of Gorsachius magnificus. NCBI lineage: Eukaryota > Metazoa > Chordata > Aves > Pelecaniformes > Ardeidae > Gorsachius > Gorsachius magnificus. Next base: position 79,984,341 of record CM067083.1, read on the forward strand.
TGGTTTTGTTTGGGTTTTTGTTTTTCTTTTTTAGTTTAGGAATATTTTGAGGGTCCTCTTCTCCTTAGGCGAACAGAGAGGGAAAAGGAGGGTTTGCAATCTCCGTCCTATGGTTTCAGCGCGGAGAGGCGTTTGATTTCCGAGACAAAAGCAGAGGCTCCGTTTACATAAACTTTCGCCGAATCAGGATGGTTAACATTTCAATACTGAAACCCTTAATCTTGTTTTATTTTAAAGCGGGAAGAGATCAGCAAAAAAAAAAAAAAAAAAAAAATCAGTTTCCCACGTGGATAGGTGATTTAATGCTGTTTTTCTTACTGCTAAGGGAAATGATTGAGCATTAGGTTTCAGTGTTTATTTTCTTACAGAAGTTTTTCTCATTTAAGCTGCAGTTTACTCTCCACGCCGCCTCTCTGTTTAATTCCAGTTTTGATGTGAACTTAAAATGTGAAGTGCAGAACTAAAGTACCAGCATGATCGTTGAAAAAGCAGATTTATGTGTTAGAAAGGATACTAAGTGAGATGAGTGGAGGAAAAAAATCATATTTTCTTTAGAAACACCCTCTCCCTTCATTCGACTGTTTTAATGTCGGAGGATATTTTTCAACTTGCATATAAATAGCGCGTGTTCTAAGTGCATTGGTGCAAACCCTTCCCTCCCCAGTTTCTTCGGAATAAGGGCTCTTTGAATTGGCATCTTCTGTAGAGGCGAATAAGTAGTTTGCGCTCGAAAATTTCCCTGATCCTCCCCTCCCCCCCCCCCCACCCCCCCCCCACCCCCCCGCGCTCCAATTTGGGCATGGTTCCGTTTGTTTGCATTTCAGAGCGCAATTCCGTTACCCCCCGTGTGCCAAAATGCCGGTATTTCTCGAGTGAATCAGTCCCGCGTTATTTCCGCCACTGTTTTCTTAATCGGCTTGTTTGTTTCGTCAACAGGACATTTCGTCCCTCTTCTTATTATCATTTTTATAAAGAAAGCGGGATGCTTTCTTATCTCTGCTTCACATGAACGCATATGATTTACCGAGATAATAAATCTTTGCAAAACCTTGCTAACGGCATCCGCAGGCAGCTGGAAATGAGCGGCATTTTTTTTAGTGTTATTTTTTCTTTAACCATAGCTCATTCTGGTTCATCCGAACGCTCCGACGGCGAACCGCTCCTTCACAGAAGCCTCATTTGGCCGAGATTTGGAGTTATCATTAACCACTGCCTGTTAAATCAACTGAGAAATCAGCCCTGTCGGGCGTTGGGCGATGGCAAAACGGAGCGCTGGCTGTTTAATTAAACGTTTAATCGAATCGAGCTAATTCCTCGACGCACCACCCAGGTGCCTTTTCGCTCGCCGGTGGCTGGGGCTCAGAGCTCCCCTCCCTGCGGCTCCCGCTGCCGTCAGTTGTCACTTTCCTCGGGCAGCGAGGAGAAACAACCGCCCTGAAGACGGGGACCGAGCTGCCCTGCCTCCCTCTCCCCAGACAACCGCCCGTGCCCCGCTTCTCCCCCCCACCCCCGAGCAGCTGCAGGCAGCCCCGGTGCCAACGAGGGGCGGCGGGGAGGGAGGGAGGGAAGGGGGGCACGGGGTGTGCCGCTTTACGAGGGTGAAATGCCCGCGGCAGCCGTAAAGCGGGGAGGGAGGGGAGAGGGGCCCGGGCCGCCCCGGGGCGGGGTGGCCGGGGGCCCGCGCCCCCGCCCTCCGCCGGCCGCCGGCGGCCGGCCGGCGGGGTGAGCTGCCTCTCCTCCCTCTGTGCTAAGCGGAGAGCGGCCCTCAAAAGGGGCAAAACAAATGCCGCGGAACAAAAGCGAGCGGAGACGTCCCCGGGCCCGCGGGAGGCGGCGGGGAGAGCCCGGGAGCGGGGCGGTGGGGTCGCCGCCCGGAGAGGGAGTTTTAAGAAGCGCCTGGAAGGGAAAGAGGCGGTGGAGCTCCTCGGACCCGGCTTAAGCCGCAGTCCCCGCTGCTGCCCCGGCGGCCCAGCGCGGCCCCGGGCTGCCTCCGGGCGAGCCCCCGGCGCCTCTCCCGCTGCCCCTCCCCAGCAGCAGCGGGGGAAAACTCTGCCTAGGGGGCCCGGTCTCCCAGCCAGCACCTCCCCGGCGCCCACGGCTTCCGCGGGCCTCGCCCCGCCAACCGCGCCCGTGGGCCTCGCCGGGGGCCGGGGGCCCCGGGGGGGGCCCCCCCCGGTCCCCCCCCCCCGGGCGCCCCCAAAGCCGCCCCCCCCGGGGGGCGGGCTCCCCGCGAAGTGATTTTTAAACGGGTACGTCACACCGCCCGCTCTGCCGTTGCTTTTTCGCTACCGTGAATCCGGATTGCGCTGAGATTTCGCGACGGATAGTCCGTTGGGGAAACCGTGGTAACCGCTTTTAAAAGCCGGCAAATCAACACAAAGTCGATAAGGGCTTGCGTCTTCTGACCACCCCACCCCCACCGTCCACCCCCGCCCCCCCTTTGCTATTGCCAGACAAAGGAGGGGGTCGAGGTGGGTTCTGCGCTGCAGATGCTCGCAGAGGGACAAGGAACCCGGAGATCAGCCAGGGCCAAGGAGCTGCCCGGGCCTCCTGGAGTCTCATTTCCCCGCGCCTGCCTTCCTCCGCCTTTGCCTAGACCAAATTAGAAATGATTGAGGAATCTATTCCCCCTTCCGTGGGACAGAGGAGCTTCTTGCGACAATATCGCCACTGGGTAGGGACGATACCCACCCAACCCCTCCATTGGCTGCCGGCGTCAAGGCTTGCATCAATCAAAGCAGGAGGGGAAGGACAGGGCCAACGCAGCCCAGCGCTTGGGGGCCAAGCTGTCGGTGGGGACCGGCTTGCCTAGCGCCGGGGGTGGGCACGGCCGGGGAGAAGGCATTTCACATGGACCCGCCGGCGTAGCTGGCCCGTGAAACCGGCTGAGGTGCTGTCTGTGGAAAGCGCAGCGGTTTTCCATTGGGAAGCGCTGAGAGAAAGGATGAGTCAGCCCGCTCCCTCCGGGCGGGATCCTCACACTCCCGGCGCAGTTTCGGCGCAGTCCCGGCGCAGGCTGCTGGGTAACGAGAGTGTTGCTCGCAAACTAAGCGAGAGCCTGGCAAAATTGCCTTGCGGTTTTTTTATTATTATTTTTTTATTTTTCCCCCCTTTTTTCTTCCCCTTCCTCCTGACGGTGGACGCTTTCTCGTGGCCCATATTGTTTATCTTCTTAGGGAAAATAAAAAAAAAAATCCTCGAGTGGAGGGGATTGTTAGGTAGCAGCCTATAATCTACATTTTGTCAAGAGTATCAAATTTATTCCGAAAGAAAAGCTCGATCCATTTATTTTTTTGCTGCTTGAATAACACAGCTGGATGATGCCTTGATCTTACGCTAGGCGGTGGCTCATCATTCATTCGCCAAGAACTGGCCTAAATGGTGCCTGTGGGATTAGGTCAATTTTAGTGGATCTACTTCGCCTCATTTGGTTACTAATTGGTTTCTTGTTTTATAAATCGAAATCTCATTTTCAGGAAATTACAAAACCCATGCAGCCAGTCCATTGAGGTAATCCGTGGGTCGGGGGTATTTAAATGGAAATGGTTCTACAATGCATCAAGTATTAAGCAACAGTAAAACTTCGCCTCTATTTCCAAATGAAACGTGAGCTCGCTAGCTCCTTCGATCCGTAAGAGATACATCCCTTCTAAGGCTGCTTATGTAAATATGATAAACCAGACCTTGGTGGGGGGAGGGGACGCAAGGAAGAAAGCAAATTTTATCTGCTAAGGTTAATGTGGCATATCTTGGAAGTCTTCCAAAATAGATTATGTTTTGCTTTGTCTTTGGCCACTTTAGCTGGGAAAATCCTTTGCCTAAAAACGATTTAGTTATCCCTCCCCTCACAAAGCTGCTTGTTTCTGTTCCAAACCTATTATGCTGTTGCCTCTCCAAATTACAAGAGAATCTTTAGATCTTGTTTCCAAGCGTAATCCTGAAGCAAAAGGGAGAGCTGATTTCCTTGTTTTGTTTTAAATAGACAGTCAAAGGATTTGCAGAATTTTCTGCGGTAGGTCAAGTGCAAGAAATCAGTTCGCCCCCTCGATGAAAGGAAATTGGATGTTAAAGCGAGTAGACGGGGGGTAAATGAAAGGGAATATTAATGGAGAGGTTTTCTCGTATAATCTTTAAAAACAGTATTTAAGGGGCATCAGGAGAGCCCGTCGATTTGGGAGGGGCTGGGCTTGGCAATGCATAGAACCAGCCTCCGACTTGAAAGCGCTGAAACACCTGGGAAGCACAGAGAATCGTCTCATGTGACAGGATTGCAAAAAGCCGGCTCAGGTAGTCAAGTGAAAACGTTTAATTATAAACCATTAACAGACACAGCCCAGCAGCGCGGGGTTTCCACCTGAAACAGGGCGAGGAGTTCAGTGCCCCGGGAAGAGCCGCCTTCCCGGGGGGAGGTTGACCTGCGATGCCCATGAGCTGTTCATTAACCCGCCGGGGTCGGGTTCTTTTCCCTGTTAGAAGACGAATAATTAGGGCCGTAAACTTCCATTAATAAACAACCGGAATCATAGGCGGGGAGGGCAGGTTGAGCCCCGAATGCAGAAGGCTGTCATTCGGATTTCCCCCAGGTTGGGGGGAGGTCGCAAGGAGCCGCCTCTGCTCTACCGGGCCGTCCCGGCTCCCCAGCAGAGACACCTCTGAGGCGCTGGGGAAAAACAAATACACAGCGGGTTTTTCTCTCTTTCCCTGGAAGCTGCGCAAGATTTGCCAGCCCCTTGCTGATTTCGGGGGGTGGGTGACCCTCTGTCCTGGCGGCTGGCTCCCCGGGCGGGGTGGGGGGGGCAGAGGCGCCTGCAGAGCCCCCAGTGCATCCCCCGCGGGTCTACCCGCTCCGGAAGGCGCAGGGGGGGAGCGAAGCCCAGGGACTCGGGAAAAAGTCCCTGGGTCCCCGTTAATCAGCGGGGAGGCATTAATGGGAAGGAGCCTGTTTCCGGCTGGCACCCTGGTACGCGCTGGGGCTGCGGGACGGGGGCCAGGCCGGAGGGATGCTCCTGCCTTTGCAGGGCCGTGGAGTTAGGGAGGAAGGGAGAAGGGTAGGAACGGTGAGGAGACGAGTTGGCGTGAAGAGGTGGACGAGGAAGGAAGGAAGGGGGGGGAGAAGAGAGGGGAAGGCGGGGACGAGAGGGACGCACCGCTCCGGCGGCGGGGAGGGCGGGCAGGGCGGGCTGGGGCCGCCGTGGGATGCCCGGTTCGAAGAGGCGGAGGGAATCGTTAGCTTCTGTCGAGACCGGCGAACACCTGGGTGAAGCCGGTCAATAGCGAGGGGCGCCCGCCGCCGCCTGCTGTCGCCACCCCGCCTGTTTGCCTCGAAATAGCCGGGAAACGGGGTCTTGCCTTCCCCGAGCCCGCCCTGCGGGGGGGAGACCTCGCCGGCTCGGCTCTCGCCTCCCCCGGGCGATCCGCACCCCAGCCATCGATCAGGCTTTGCATTATTTTTTTTTTCCTCCCTTTTACTTTGTTGTAGCCTCTGTGCGTGTCAGGCTGAGCCTTGTTTCATGGCGTAAGCGTGAAAGGTTTGAACTGCCCTGTTTAAATTATTTCAGCAACAACACTGTGAAAAGGCATCGCCCGTAAAGAGTTTTACGTCGCTGGAGTGACTTCCATCTGGCTTTTATTCTTCCTCACTTTGCATAGGGGAAAACAAGCGGCGTCTGAAACATTAGACAGGTCCGGAGGGATTAATTTCTGGAGGGGGCTGTTCGCAGGCAGATCATCCCTTCTGCAGAGAATCCCATCCCGCCGGCCAGAGCGGCGGGGAGGAGGGATGGTGGGGAGGGGGGTGAAGCCCGGGGTCCCGGCTTCGCGGGGCAGGAGGGAGGACGGTCCACGCCGGCGGGCAGAGACTTTGCCTGGGCCGCCCCCGAAGCCCTTTGCCGCAGCCGTGAAACTGCGCTCGGCTTAGCGACAGGTAGTTTGCTTTTCGGGGATCGCTAGAGGAAAGCGTTTTAACAGAGGGTCATGGAGGGGGGGGGTTGGGGAGGCAGCTGGAGGAGTCGCACCCAGTCGCTCCCCTCTCCCCCAACGGGTAATCACAAACCTTCCGGGTGGGAGGGCGGTGGCCCCGGAGAGAGAGGGGCAGGAGGCCACAGATCAGACTGGGAAGCGGTCTCTGGGGAGCAGGGGGTCTGAGCCCATCCTTACCGCTCCCCCTCCACAGCCTGCTGGCTAATGAACCGGCAGGCTGCGGCCGAGCTCTGCCTTCTGCAGGGGCAGGAACCACCGGCGGGCACGGCTCAGCACCGCTCAGCACCGCTCAGCACCGCTCAGCACCACTCAGCACCGCTGACAGTGCCGGTGCCCACCGCCGGCCTGGCCGCCGCCGAGGGGTTTCGCTTCCCAGAGCCCGCCGTGCCACCTTAACCGCATCCTTCTCTGGACTCCAGAGGCTTCCCCCCGCACACCCCTTCTTCCTTCGGCACAGCTCTCCGTGTTGTCCAGGATGCCTTGGGTGGCGTTAGGAGAAGAAAGGTGCTTTCCCTGAAGTTCAGGAAGCCGGTTCCCGGTAGCCTAAGGCAGCACTAAAAAGCCCTTTCATCGGGCACGCTATTTCGGCTTAGGTGAACTTCACCGTTAACTCAAAATAGGTATTTTGGTATTTTTCTCTCACGGGAGTTAGGTCTTTGAAAAAAAAATCCGCAAAAGAGGCTTCTCTGTGCAAGGAAACCAACGTCTAGTTTTCCAAAGATTATACATATATGTGTTTTAATGCGAATACAAGAAAAAAAAATCCTCTCCAGCAGGCCAACACGAGTCAATTTTTTGTCTCCTCACCTTACTTTTTTTGTGTGTCTTAAATAAACAGGACTTGGAGAAGCCTGGGGCCACTCTAGCCGAACCAGCCCATTGGATAATGTTGGAAGGGAACTGGGATCCCATCTTTTGCAGGTACTGGTCTGGAAACGACAGCCATACGGTATTAATGATTAAAGAAATCATTCCCTCTTCTGAGCCTTTAATTGCCCCCTTGACTAATTTTTAACTGTTCACGTGTTTAATAAAACAAAACAAAACAAAACAAAAGGTGGTGGTGGTGGAACTTCAGGTATAGGAACTGTCGCGGTTGAATGTCATGAGCTGAAACGGGGCCGTGGTTTGCTACTGCCGGGCCCTTCGCCCCAGCTCTGGCCTGGCCAGCACAGGGGCCGCAGCGAGGGGCTGGCAGTGTACCCCGGTGTGTCTTCTGGACCCGGAGACCAGGAGCATGATTTTTCCCCGGATTATTCACAAGGTGACAAGTCCCGGCAATGCGCTGAACCTCAGGGTGGTGTAGAGACAGGGAGGGGCTCTGTAGGCGAGGTGGAGGAGGCTGTCCTGGAGAGAAGGGCTCAGTGGGCACAGAAATTAGTGTAGGCACAGAAATTAGCGTAGGCACAGATCAGGTAGGACACATGTGAAAACTCACCGCAGACTGAAATACTAAAGAAGGTTACCATCACCACGCATTTTTGGTGGGATTGCATGGCCTTTTGGGGGCCTGTTCGGCCCTCGGCACACCCAGAAGTCCCACCTATGTCTGCTGAAACGTTCCTGACAAATTGTCTCGTCCCTTATTTCCACTGCAGAGAGTTTCAGATCCTCCTCGCTCGCTTAAAGTCTCCTTAGCAAATATCCAAGCGCAACCCCCCCCAGCGACATCTGAAATGGGATAGAAGTATTCAGGATTTCTGGGATGGACATATTAATCACCGGGTAGCCAGGACCTCTTCTTAGACAAATCCCAGGCACTTTGCATTACTTTTGAGCTTGGCCCCTCTGAGAACTGGGCTGTATCTCTGGGACCCAGGAACTTTAGAGGGATTCCTGTCCAGGACTTGCCCCTTCCCTTCCAACTTTTTGAATAATCACAGCCTGTGGAGGGATGCCTGTTTGCTGAAATAGATCCGAGGGACAGATAATTCATGGATCTATCTGTCTTCACGGGTGGACCTATCTGTCTATCTGTCGATGTATTTATACTTCCCACCCCTCAACCCTTTTCTGCAGACGTTGGACGGTTTCATATTTGTCGTGGCTCCGGATGGCAAGATCATGTACATCTCGGAGACCGCCTCGGTGCACCTGGGCTTGTCGCAGGTACGCTGGGGGGGCTGCTGGCCCCCGTGCCTGCCTGCCCCCCTCGGCTGACAGGGGAGGTGCCTGCGGGGAGGGTGAGCGGTGCCGGCCATGAACCCGTTCCTCTCCCTCCCCCTCCTCCTCCTCTCTCACAGGTAGAGCTGACCGGCAATAGCATTTACGAGTACATCCACCCCGCCGACCACGATGAGATGACGGCGGTGCTGACGGCCCATCAGCCCTACCACTCGCACTTTGTGCAGGGTAAAGTACACAGCCCCCCCGTAGCCCCCCCGTGTCCCCCCCGTCCCCGCCGCTTGGCCTGCGCGGCCGCGGAGGGAGCCGCGCAGAGGCCACGGAGCCCGCGGCTCACCCCGCCCCTGCCTTCCCCCCTCCTAGAGTACGAGATCGAGAGGTCCTTTTTCCTGAGGATGAAGTGCGTCCTGGCCAAGAGGAACGCGGGCCTGACCTGCGGGGGCTACAAGGTGCGTGCCCACGGCCAGGGACACCCTCCTAAACCCACCCTACCCCCCGGCCTCCCTGCGCCACTGCTCTGGCAGCGCCGAGCACGCTGGGCGGGCCGCGAAAACGGGGACAGGAGTGGGGATGAGCCCAGGATGACACTCTTTCATGTGGTTCAGAGCCAGAATTTCTCGCGGAGTTTCAGGTTAAAGAACCCAAACCACAAAACCAAGCGACCGAGCTCCCCGTGGGTGGGTTTTTTTTTTTGTTTGTTTGTTTGTTTTATTTTGCTTTTTAGACCCAACCTCGCACAACCACTGACATTCCCGAGGCGTCTGTGGAAGCCGTCAGGTGACACAATGGGAGCCCTGGGTTAATTTATTTCTTTATTGGGTAACTCATCAGCCTCAGGGGCAGCCCTCCAAGCCAAGGGTTTTGCCCGGGTGTTTCACACGATTCTGCTCAGGGCTCCTCGGTGGGGACAGCGCCTGCTCCCCTGCCCTCTCCCCGCGTTTGTGTCAGCTGCACAGCGCCAGGGAGCGGTGGGTACCCATAAACCAAGATGTTGTGCCCCGACGTGCCGTAGAACATCTGTCGCTCCAGGATGAAACACCCTAATAAGAAACAAGTGAGACTGGAAGTACACAGCAGTCATATGCAAGGATACATTTAGGAGACATACCTAAATCTACGGCCAAAGATGCGTTCTGGCTACGGATTGCGTCTGCTCTGTCTATATGATAGACATATCTTACACAGGCGACATACGCACACATGTAAACTCTTTCTCTCACACGCATACACTCTTCATTACAAAGCTGTAACTGGCTTGGCACTTCCGCGTCTTTCCTTTTCCGAAGAATAATAAAAGCGTAGTTAGGAGGTGGTCCAAAACCCACTTAAGTCAGTGGAAAAAAAAAAAAAAAAAATCTCGCTGACTTTAACGGGCCTGGGATCAGCGCTGAACTCTCGCGTGAAAAAAAAAAAAAACCAAACCCCAGCCCCAGCCCAAACCGAAGAGCAGAAGGCCGGCAGGCAGTGCCGCGTCGCCGGAGCGGTGGCGGGGGTGGCGGCTCCGGGGCAGCCGGCGGCCGCATCGGCAGCAGCCGGGGCGGCGGGCGGGTCCGTCCGGGTGCCCCCCGGCGGGGAGGGACGCCCGTCACAGCACCCCCCCGCCCCCGCTAGGCAGCCCCCGAGCTTCCCTGTGTCTCCGGCAGGTCATTCACTGCAGCGGGTACTTGAAGATCCGCCAGTACAGCCTGGACATGTCCCCCTTCGACGGCTGCTACCAAAACGTTGGCTTGGTCGCCGTGGGCCACTCGCTGCCACCCAGCGCCGTGACGGAGATCAAGCTCCACAGCAATATGTTCATGTTTCGGGCCAGCCTAGACATGAAGCTCATATTCTTAGATTCCAGGTAGAGCCAGGGCTACTTCCAAATCTATTCCCCTAGCCCTTCCCTTCTTCTCCCCCCGGCCTCCTCTCCTGCCCTCTCACCCGCTGGTGTTTGCTGCTTGTGTCTCTTGCAGGGTAGCTGAGCTTACAGGTTACGAGCCCCAGGACTTGATAGAGAAGACCCTTTACCACCACGTCCACGGCTGTGACACCTTCCATCTGCGATGCGCGCATCACTTGCGTAAGGAGGAGATGAGGTTCTTGTAGAGACCCTGCCCCTCGCCCCCTTCCCCTTCCCCCCCCCCCCCCCCCCAACAAGTCGTTAGAGACCGAACTCCGAGCTGGAGGCAGGAGGGGAATGGAGGGGGCATCGAAAAGGTGTTTTTCCCCTCCTCGGTTGTGAGACAAGAACTCCCCTGCGCAAACCTCAGGCGCTCAGTTCACTTCAAATTCCGGTTAGGAACCCCCCCTTTTTCATGCTCCAAAAAGCCACGCCGATGAAATCCAAATACTTTTGTTCCACTTCCACCGAGTCTCACAAGTCTTATCTGTGTATCTAATTTTGACCTCGGTAGTGAGCCCGATTCGGAGAGCTGTTCTTTATTCTATTTTGATATCATGACGACATTAATACACGGATAGATGAATAAAAAGGATATTAATTTCCGGTAAGTTTCCTTACGGAGAATGTAACGAGAAGAGATAAAACCCAAAGCCAGATTTATAGAATTCAATCTCGACGACGATATGGCGGGGTGACGGGGAGGGGGGGATTCAACACACACACCGCCCCCCCCCCCCCGGTGTGCTCACCCTGCCCCACCAATCTCCCCGAACAGCCTACGCTAGCCAGTGGCCCAGGGACCGGGATCAGCCCTGCCCGGGGGCCTCCACCACCCTTGCCCACGGGGGTTTCGCTCCACGCTGCTTCCCGGTGTGATGCTCAGGGGTTCCTGGTCCCTCTCCTCGCCCATGGGGGTCTGGGGGGTGCGCGCCCCTTTCCCAGGGCCGATCACAAGGGAGGCGGGAGCTGAGCTGAGGCTCTCCCCGCTTTGTCCCCGCAGTGCTGGTGAAAGGGCAAGTGACCACCAAGTACTACCGCTTCCTGGCCAAGCACGGCGGCTGGGTGTGGGTGCAGAGCTACGCCACCATCGTGCACAACAGCCGCTCCTCCCGCCCGCACTGCATCGTCAGCGTCAACTACGTCCTCACGTAAGTCAGACACACGGCCGCTACAAGCTGCGCGGGGCCGAGCAGTGCCGAGCGGGGCCGAGCGCGGCCGAGCGGGGCCGAGCGCGGCCGAGCGGGGCCGAGCAGTGGGGCCGAGCAGTGCCGAGCGGGGCCGAGCGCCCGGCGGCGGGCACCTGCCTGTGCGCCCCGCGCCGGGCAGCGCTGCGGGCCGGGCCCGGCGGCCGCCCCTCCCGCCCTCCTCCCCGCCGAGCACGGCTGTCGAGCCCCCTCGCTGCCGCACCCACCGGGGCAGGCTCGCCAGGTCTTCTAGGAAACACGCAGAACACTTTCATCTAGATGAAGGTTTTCCCGTCTGCCTGTTTCTTTCTCTTTCCAGAGGGGAAAAGATTTAGAGGTTTGTCACCCACATATTTTGCTGCCTTCCACCCCTCCCCCCCCCTTTTTTATTTCCAGTTTAAATGCACCCAGCATTAAATAAAATTTAATGCAGCGTAAAAAAAAAAAAAAGGTTTCCACGTACGGAGTTATTTATACTCAACAAACAGGACATCTGTTTTTCTTTTCAAAAATCTGGGGTTTGAAGTTCTTAATTTCATCCAGAGTCTCTATCAAAGCTCCGAGATTTCTTTTTTGTTCTTGGAGAGCGAGCTTTACAGTGAACCACAAAGAAAGTTGGTGACCAGAAGGGTCAGTTAAACTTTTTAAAAATGAAAATAAAATAGAATAATAATAATGATGAAAAAAGGTCAGAGTGACTGCTGAGATACCGTACATCTCAACGCATCTCCTCGTATTTGGGGGGTTGCTGGGCTGTGTTCATGTGTCCATGCTGCTTACACTGAACCGCAGAGGCCCCGCGAGGGAGGGGGGCTGGGGTTTGACGTGTTTATCGCTGTCATTAGTAGCATCTCCTCTGGACACGGCGGGAGCCGCTGGCGACAGCACCGGTGCTTCTAAAGGATGGCAGGGTCGGTCAGGTCGGCGCTACCCTGTGATCCTAGGGGGCTGAATATTCCTCTGTTCCCCTCCTCATTTATTTATTTATTTATTTATTTATTTATTTATTTATTTATTTATTGGTTCTGGAGGCAAACCTAGGTGTTGGAAACGTCTGAGAAGCACTGCCTGCCCCCTCCCAAAATTGCGGCAGTGGCAGCTTGACGAGCTTTGCCGTTGCGGCTTTCGTGCGTGCACAGGTGGCGAGTGGTTTGGTAGCCGAGTTCAAGACGCGCTTCCCAAAAAGAAGTGGCCCGTTATACGGAGGCAGCGGCTCTGGTCGTGTGTGCAGGGGCGGCTGCTGGGGTGGGCAAGGGGATGCGCATCTCAGCGCCTGCATTGCTCCTACATAATCGCATCGGGACGTAAGGGGATAACGGGCATCGTGCTCTTCGGTGGGCAGGCGGGGGTTATTGCGCCTGCAAGGAAAAGCATGTGTTTGGGTCAGCTCTCTGGTGTGGGGAGTAAAGTGCGATTCCCCTTTAGAGAAAATTCCCTTTTATTCACTTTAAAAGGGGACGCGGGGCGCGGCGGGGTAATGCTCTAGCGGTCACCCGGCCAGGATGGGGAGCAGCAGATGGGGATCAGGTACCATCGCCTCCACTCCAGCTGTTCCGTGCATTTGTCTGTCCATCTCCCCTATACCAGTCCCTCTCTGTATTTTTCGCGTTTTATGCTTCTCGGTTAAGTCCAAGCACTTGCCTTAGGTGAACGGGGAACTGCAACGACAGAAGTCGGTGTATGGTAGCAAGGAACCCACAGGCAACCAGCTTGCTAGAGGGTTTTGCACCAGAAACGCTACGTGGTTTTCTGTGAGCACCTGAGATTGTCGGTCGTTTCCCTCTCCTTTAATCCCAAAAGCGTGAACATCAATCACGGAACTCTACCTCAGATGACCCGAGTGGAAATGAAACATCCCAGCGGATCTGCTTCAAGTCAGCTTGGGACACGGCTCGATCTGTCCCCTGCTCGCCCGGGCGGCCACCGCGGCACCAGCATTTCAGGCTGGCACAGCCAAGCAGGCGGGGAGCACCCAGGTCCCCCGGTCAGGCCAACCCCCTCGGAGCTCTTTTCCAGTAGCGGGACTGATTTGTGCCATGTGCCGCCCTGGCCCCCTTGCCCGCCGACCAGCGCCGCGGTCACCGCCAGTGCAGCCCAGCCCGGGGCGGCGGGGACAGGCTACCGGGGGCTCGGAGGGGCCGGGGCACCGCGGGCGACTTGTTCGCAGCCCGTTCGCACCCCCGCAGCCGGCTCCCCACCGCGGCTCCGCGCCCCGGCAGGGTTTCCCCGCCGCCTGGGAACGGGGATCGGGGACCCCCGGCGCTCACCGTCCCCCCAAAACGGCGCCGCAGGGGAGCCGGGCCTCCCCCTGCGGAACGGTACCAGCTGATTTTTCGCTGGCGGCTGCGTCTTTCTATTTCCGTGCATGTATATGGATTTTTAAGAACAAGGTGGCGTTTCACCCTGTTTTCAGGCAGGCTGACATGTAGCAGGTCTATCAGCTGTTCTTCCAAGATTTCCCTTGGAGAATGAGGTCACGCACCGCGGCGCGACTCCGTTACGCCTCGGCGTAAGGCTCCCCTTGCCCTCCGTGCTTAATTGCCTGGGGAGGGCAGGGAGGGAGCCAGGCTGGCTACAACGCGGATGGCAAACGCGGGCCGGTCCCCTCGCTGGCTGACCCCACGCTGTCATGCGCCGCCGGCGGCTGCAACGCCGGGCACCACGACGGCATTAAAATCGTAGTTTTGGGATGCTCCCGTCCTCCGGGTCTCATCGAGCCTGCCTGGCTCTTCGTTAGGGCGCTGCAGAAGAAGAGATCGCGTCCTGCTTGCTCCTGCGGCCGGGCTGCCGCTGCCGCAATCGCTGCCCTGGGTCAGGGGACAGGCATAGCTTTCACTCCATTATTATTATTACTATTATTATTATCTTACGGCTAGCCCGCCGCTCGGAAAAAAATAAATGAGAAGAACAGGCCCTGCCGTGTGCCGGGGAGGCTGTAAGCGGAGCAAGGGCTCACTTTTAAAAAGGTGAGATGCAGTCAGCCTCTGCAATGGGTAACCTGAGGTGGCGGGGAGCTGTTGGGGAACGGCTCCTGGCGGGAGAGGCAGGCGGGGGAATGCTGCTGAACTCCTCGTACCTAAAGTCGGCTTAATTGCCTTAATGAGCTATTCAGAGGCAACAAGTTATCACTCAAATGAGGAAGGCAGGTGGTGAAAATGAGAGGTTACGGGGACTTGGCGTTTTCCTCTGGTAGGAGGTAGGCTCCGCTCCAGGAGGGCCGAGTAAAGGTCCTGTAGCACTCAAAATTTGCAAACGTTTAATACACTTTATTCCAGTATAAATCCTCTAGCTACTGCCGTTCCTGAAGGATGACGGTGGGTCATTCCCGCAAACGGGGAACAGCTGAGGTGAGCGTGTGAGTGCGCTGCGGGTTCCTTCCAGGCTTCACCCACCCGGGACCGTCAGCGTGGCGGGGCCACTTGCGCAGCCGCGGTTCCTGGCAGAGGCATAGGTTCGCCCCTCTTGTAGCCTGGTCGGGTCGTAAACCCAGCCAGGGAAAAATGTGCTTAGGGAAGAGAAAGCCAAACCTTTGCATGTCGGCTCTTGCGTGTGGAAGCCGAGGAGAAAGCAAAAGTGGGGCAAATCAGTGGGTTTGCTGTCTGAAATACCGGGAGAGCCGCGTTTGGGAATGCAGGGGGGAGCTTGAAAGGAGGGATGCCTCTCACCAAAGATGCCTTTGGAAATAGGAAATGTCGGTCATTTTCACTGAATTGGGGTGAAAAGAGCAAAAGGGATCATAAGAGAAAATATGCTGCAGGTTTTTGACCTGCTGGGTCCCTGGTCCCCTCGCTTCACTTGGGAAAAACCCAGGACTTTTTTCCTTTTTTCGGTTTGCCCGTGGGATAAGGAGCTTCTTCCCACTGTTGAGAGGACCCTGAGTGCTCTGATGTTTTGGAAAGGAGCGGGTAGTGAGTGGCAAAGCACTAAACTGTTCTGGAGGACCGGTTTCAGTGCAGGAAGAACAAGAATCTCTTAGCTTGTAGCTTCTCCGCTCCCCTGGGTGATGTAAATGATGAAAACGGAAAGAATGACAAAGGGTTTGTGCAGAAGGGACCCCCACCACCAGTTAAGAAAATAAAAAAAGGGGTCATTTTCCATCTTCCATAAATCCCAAGCTTTGAGAAAGTGAATTCTAGGATTGAGAGCAAACGTTTGCAATAAGTATATAGGCCGAGCTAAATAGCTAGGCTGGCAAGGGCATTTTAGCAACAAGAGGAAAGGTTATTTTTTTGTGTAATAGCAATGTGTCAAAAATTAATATGAGTTACCGTTAAGGACTTCAGCTTTAAGGTACACATTTGCTTCTCTTTGCATTCTGCTTGGCATATGTAAGTACAGACAGAGAATACGTGTTTCTTTTCTTATTTGTTCTGTACACACAGTTGCCATATCATTGATTATTAGCTGTGCATGTTTATCGCATAAAGGGACTCCGGTAGAAGTCAATTAATAGAGAACGCAACTGCTGAAGTTAAGTTTATGTCTAGATCGCAAACAACCTCCCTTTAAACAAATGGATCACGCAAAGTGCAAATCCTTTGACTTTTTGAGCACGAGCAAATATTGTAATAATTTGTCCCCAGAGAAAGCTAAGGAAGCTTTCCTATACACCTTTTGTTGTCCTTTAGCTTTTAAAAGAATAGCAATAGCGGTAACATATACAGATAACATAGATTAGGTTCCTAATTGTGACTAATCTCTGTTCTGATGATACGGTATGTATATGATATAGTTCCAGTTGACCTTTCACATTGCATTGTGTGGCTGGCTGATTAGAAGCACAAATTGAATGCAATTTGTTTGAAAGATTATTTCACAAATAACTGCCATATTGACAAATGTTTTACTTAATGATGTGGTAAATGCAATTTAGAATAAATTAACCGTTAATTGTATCTACACACTTCATCTTTAGATTGTTATTACTATTTATAGCTTTGTGTACTACCAGACAAAGTGATCGTATAAGCAGTGTAATATTGTTCTGTGTGATGGCTCAGACTTTGAAAACATTCCTCCCTGGCATACTAAACGAGCTTTAGGAGGATCTGTGTTTCATGTGGAAACAAAGCTCTGTCCATATTTTTGGACAGTAACAATAAAATATTTCCATAGCTTTTCATAAACATCCTCTTTTTGGCTTGTCTCTGGGCCATCAGGTCTCACCTCCTTCTCTTCCTAGTCAAATGGGAGAATCCACAATCTATAGTTCCATGCCTACAGGGCCACCTTTCTTAAGTGTTGCACTCAAATCAACCTGTTTAGAACTGCCACAGAGTCGTCTTCTCAGTAAAAGGTAGATACGTGTTCTCTTGTGTCTCTCAAGTGTGTGATGGGATGTGTAGGATAGCGACTACTCTGGGGACGTTATTAATTGCAGAAGAAATCCTGCATACCCTTACTTATATCATTAGTGGAACTAGTTGTATGAGTAAGCTTAGCCATCTAACTTTAATACTTGAGATAAGGATTAGTGACTTTAACTGGATAATGTATTTTTTTCTTAAATAGTTGTAAACAGAAGCATCAAATTTGACCTGCCGCTTTTCTTTTACATGTCTATGTATTAATGGGAATTTTGCCACTTGCATAATTGTGCACAGAACTGGGTCCCGCTTAGTATGTTAAATCTACAATGTACTTCTCCTAAGACTGGAAAGCCTACCATCGTTCACATGATTTGATTAGCAATGTAAATATAAAAAGGAATTGTTTTAATCAATCAAAATGCTTGTGAAGCATATACCTCAAAGAAAAAAAAGTATAAAAAGATTCCTCTTGAACTACTCAGTGCAGTACTCTCTTTGTTCGCCATTAGTTTTTATTACAGACTTGTCTCCCTGGAGCATTGTTTATATATTTCTTGCAAATAGGAGACAGGCTTTTCCAGGTGTCCACAATACGTCTCTGCAGTTCTTCTTTGTTCATGTAGGGGCTTTCTTAGCTACCATTTGTTTAATTCACTCCAAATTTCTATGCTTGTATTTAAACCAGGTGACTGTAATGGCCAAGGCACTAAAACTGTAAGCCAGAGTCTATAGTCACTACTCGTATGAAGAAAGTTTTATTTGCTAGAGTAAGGATTAAAGGACTGCAGCTCAGATCCATAGGAAAAAAAAAAAAAAAGCAGTTATTAGTTTAAATGCATGCATATTGATAGTCTCACAAGGCATGAAATTCAGGACTGCAAGTAAGTGTCTCTATTCCAAGAAAGAAAAGTGACTTCAAATGCTTTCCACTTCATCCTTTTCCCATTCAGCATGCTGGCCGTCCCAGGCCTTGGAAAACTCCCTTCGCCCAAACACCGAGTTACAGATCTTGTAAAATGATTGTCTGGGCTTGAGGCACATTCAGCAGAGGCAATGGCTGAAGCAATTACAAACTCCCTCCGTCCGCCTCGCTCCACTGATGAAAGGTACAGGGCCCGCTGCAGGGTCTCGTACTCCTAAAACGCCACAGTTTATGGTTTAAGGTAAACTGCCACAGATTTCACTGTACATGGAAGAGCTGGACTGTGCACTGTAGCACAGCTGTTCCTGCTAGAGAGGTTGTTCACACTTTATCCTTACTCTGCCCTTCAGCACTTTGAATGGCACAAATGAGGCTTGTGAACACCGCTACAGCAGCTGGGAGCTTTAGCCCCTTTGGGGACCAGCCCCAGTGATCCTCCTACATGGCAGAGGCAGGGAGACCATAAGCTGTGGAGTTTAGGGTTATGTTCACTGCTCTGTGATAGTTCAGAGAGCTGAAGACAAGCGAGGCAGCTGGAAGAGTGCCTGGTGGTTTTACCACAGGACATCTAGATCTCCTCTATGGATAGCGTTAGTGGCTGCACCAAAGAGGCAGGCCAAGCAGTTGAACTGCTACCAAAGGATTCACCTCCATGCTATCACCCTCTCAATACTCTGCACAAAACTGGATGCTGAACTGGCTCCTGCTTTCGTAATGGCAACAGTGTGTTCCTTAAGCAGGTTTACAATTTTACCACTTCTTCCTTAATCTGTTGCATGTTTGCTCTCTTGCTCTTGTGCTGCACCTCAGTGCTGCTGTGATTCCCATGTTGTTTCACTGTAATTATCATGAGATACAACAGGTGTGATAAGTTACTAAACTGCTTCTCAAGTAAGCCCGTTCCCTATACATTATGTGTTCTTGCTAGTTTTCATTCATGCACACACAAATGTGGCATTTCGACACGGCCTAAATTAAGTGTTAACAAATAAATCTCCTTTGTCCATTCAACAGTGGCAAGTATCTGTTTAAAATCTAATTCTCCTTCCCTCACCTCTCTTTTGTACTTTACAGTGTGGGCCAGGCTCCAGCACACATGTTCGTACTCAGTAGGTTACTTCAGAGGCAGCCCCTTTCACTTTGATGACACTATTTATGGAGGCAGGCACTGCTCTGTGTGAACAAGGGTATAGCATTTGACCCTTCTGAAGGCTGGGGATGGCTGAAGTCTGGAGTCAATCGCATGATCTTTAACACAGTCAGACGATTTATTCCTGTTGTTGTCTTTTGTTATCATCCACTTAGTGCAATTAAATTGCAGAAGTCCTGATTTACGAAAGCACTTGAGCACATGGCAGGCTCTAAAAGTGCTTAGACATATATTTCAGTATGTGATTATATCCTGGTGAATTCAGTTTTGAAATAAAAAAAGAAAACCCTTAGGCACATGCTTAGAAATAAGAATATTCATTGGCTTTGCTAAACAGAGATGGCTTGAAGGACGCATTTGTTATGTGTTGAATTGGGACCTAATAAAGAACAGCCGTAGTTTTTCAGCTACAAACCACTGTGTATAAATCTTGGGGGCAGCAACATTGAAAATAACAGCTATTATCTGCTGAAGTTTCAGTGCAGCTATGGAAACTCAAATGCCTGGCTAACTAAAGTTTGGCTATGTCCCTAGCATTGTGTAGATATTTTGACATAACCTAGCGTGAAGATCTTTAAACCCATCCAATGTTCAATGTTCTTATATCTGTGCTGTCAGTTAGGAAGCGAACGTGCATGGTCTGCCCTGAAGGCAGCCTGTTCCCAAGTAGCCTGTGGCTTCGATAATCTCTGTACTATGTTTGGCAGCTGGTAGCCTGGGCTGTTGCTATAGAAAACTTTCTCCCTCTGACTTAGGCCTTGGTTAACTGAAATCCACCCAAAGGCATTGCATGCTATTTTTGTCTTGCTGTTTCCAGAGACTGTTTTGTACACAGAACAAAATAATAATCTTTAATGACTGCTTCACAAGCCATATCCCAGCAGAGTATTTGCTCAAATAAAGGCTGGACTTGGGGATAAATAGCTTGATAGCATCCTCCCATTTGCAGCCAAGCTGCGGAACAGTGTTCCCCAAAATAATTCTGTTGATCCTAAGTGGCTAGTAGGAGAGTTAAAGAAAAAGTGTCACCTTCTGGAAGATGATCAACCTCCTTAGGGCTTTCTAGTCTGTGAAAACCAGCAACGGGGGTGGGGACGTGGCTTCAGTCCAAAGAAAACTGCATATCCGTGTGACTAAACTGTGTAACTTAACATGGGAATATGCAATTAGGGCTTCCATGACGATATCTAGTGTGTTCAAGAAAGCAATAGGAGAGAAGGTACATAGCACCATTTGCACAGGTGTGATGCTCTGGAGTTGCTGTATGTGCTACAGAAGTGGTCACCACCAGCACAGTAGATCTACATTATGATAAACCAGGCATGTTGCACAAACCAAATCAAATGTTCAGTTACTTCAGCTGCAGATTAGCTGTAGTGTTGGTCCAAGGACAGTTGTAGGTTGGCAGTGGAGTTGATCTGCATGTATGCTGTGGACATTTTTATGGGAACATACAGCAGCCTGGTCAGAGACACTTCTAGGCATCCGGAAACCCTTGATAAATGTGCATGGGAAGCAGTGACAACAGAGTGGCTTAAGCCAGCTGAGGCCCTTGCCTGTCTTAGTCACAACAAGGACCAAGGGCAAAGGTACCAGTCACATGATAGATTTACATTTCTAAAGAAGATTGTAGCTAGATATTCTTGGGTTTTTTTATTAAATTATTTTTGTTTATTTTTGGAGAAATTTTAGATATGCCTAGTAAGTATTTCACTGCCTACAACTATTCAACCCACTGGAGACTTGTTCTTCAGTTTTATAAGCTGGATTTTAACATGAGCATGCATTTCTGGAACCTTGTATGTTAATGATAAGTTGTTAAGAGTACTGTCAAAAAACATTAACTACCATTAAAAAAAGTCTCTTTTCTGAATTTGATAGAAGCTGTGGGGTCAGCAGTAGTTGTGCAATGTATGGTGGTTTAACTAGCTCTGTGGCCCAGAGGGTCTAGGTAGTCAAGGATTTTATCTTCTATCAATTTTAACATTTAATGGACCCACTTAACAAATATAGCCATGTATAATGTATACTTTGAGAAGATAGAATCAGTGATTACCAGGAAAGTACCAAAGAAAATGGAGTACTATGTGTTATCTCATAGCCTCATGATACTGGCTTTTCCTGCTATTTGTCTCCTCTTTTATCAACATAAACACTTTATACATTGTATGTCTATCAAAGCTGGATGAGCAAACCTGAATCCAATACAAACAGAGCCTTAGAGCCAAGTGGCAAGTAATGTGTGTGGGATATGGCTGCAGTAGATGTTTGGCTGTGGGTGGGAAGGCAGTCTAACTGGGGTACAAATAACTAAATGAGAAAACAGGTGTGTATATATATTTGTAAAAAACCCAAAAAGCCATTCTCCCCAAATGTCAAAACCCATATGTAAGTCCTTGCCTTTCTTCCTCCCTTTACCTCCTCTAAAATTTAAGCAAAACAAGGTTCATCTGAAAAGCATTTATTAAGCATCATATCATGGCTATTTGCTTTGTGGACAGATAATGGCACGCAATGGCCCTCAGGGGCCAAAGTGCTGTCCCTTGGCCAAAGCTGAGGAACTCTGGGCAAGTGAATTGGAAAGACTGTAATTGTAGAAAAATCTTACTTCTTCTGAGGAAGGCAAAAGTCTTATGATAAGAAAGGACTAATGTGATGAAAGTGATCTGCTGTAACTGGGACCTCCTCATCAGATGGAGTTCATGAATCCTTTTGGACTCAACAGGTATCTTCACTATGAGGCGCACCTGATGAGAAAAAGTATGTTATGAGGCATGCAGATAGGAAATTTCCCAAGGAGGAACAAACAGAATGAACAGTATACCATTTTTCAAGCACACTGTTTTTCTCAAATAAATTACTCCCAGATCACAGAAGCTTATCCAGAAAGTCGTCACAGAAAAGCTAACTAATTTTTTCAAGTCTTCACCTTAGGATATTTGGAAGGTTGTCACAACAAAGCTTTAATTATGGGGAACATAGAGGAGTTGATAAAATCTGAAATATCAGTACATTAAATTTTACAGTAAATTATTAAAAGTACTAGCAGCAAATTGTTAGGACCACTCTTTACTGCACAGTTTCAAAGGAACTGAAGTATGAAATTGCTTAACTACTGTGGTATAGAGCATAACATAAGAACAGCTATACAGGATCAGACACATACTGATAGTCACCATGGCAAATACTTTGGAAAGAGTTTAAAAATAGGACAAGCATGCAATAATGCTTCCTCACCACTTTCCCCCAGTCTTCAAGAACTTCAGATGACTTCCTAGAAAGAGGTGAGATCTTTGTGTAGTAGTTGTCAGTATTTTGTAGATTTTTTTCCTCCACAAATGTATCTGTTTACATTTTGAAACCATGTGAGCTTTTGCCAAGCTTAAGTGAATGTGGTAAGAAAGGCCTCCTTTTGTTGTGAAAGTGCCACCTTTTCATTCCTTTCATAGCCCATACTTCCTGTGTTAGAAGAAAGAGTGAAAAACTGCTTCCTACTCATTTTCTCTGTCGTCCATAATTTACAGATCTTATTTTGTTCTCCCAGTCTTTTCTTTTTCAGCCTGAGGAACCTCCTTAATGGTTCCTCATAGAGAGGCTGTTCCAAGACCACCATCCTTGCTGTATCACTCTGAGCTTCTTCACGTTTTCAGATGGGATGATGAGACTATACAACATTTGAGGTGTCAGTGCACGAGGGGTTTGTGCATGGTATGAGGTATAATCCTTATTTTTATAATCCTCATTTACTGCGTAATTATGCAATTACATGCATCTTCTTACACACAGGACAGTCTGTAATCAGTGACCTCTCTGCAATGAGATGCATCTCTTGTGAAACTTTGCAGTGTTAAGTGGTGAAATATATAAATTAGAGGATTCTTCACCAAAATGGAGTTTAAGGCTACTAGTTTTAGAAAGAAAAATCTGAAACTAGGTTTTAAAGACCATACTTAAGCCCCACAGAGGAGAGTGTTGTATATGACCCTAAGTCTATAGCTACAGAACTGTATTTTGTGGCTTCTAAACACCCAGAAAGAGGACTTCTATCCTATTTTGTGCCAACTTGTCGGTTACTGTTACTTACTGTCAAGATTTGACTGTTCTGTGTTTTGTATCTTGGCTGTTTTATCCCTTTTCCTTGCCATGAGGGGACAGAACTGGTTATGAGGCTCTTAACTCTAAAAAAAGTGCTTGGATTTTAAAATGAAAACACCCAACATCCTTCATGAAAATCACAAGGAGCTCCTTTTGCTTCTACTTATCACATACCTTAATGTGCTGTAGGAATCCTTAGGATTTAGAAACCTGTTAACTTATGATCTCTGCCAAAAAAATCATCAGCACCCTCTCAAATCCGTTTGTCCAAGCATATCATATAGCTATCTGGTGTGTTATTTCCAATAATTTCTGCTCAGTTAGGTACACAATAACAATGGTATTACATGTTTTCAATCAAGTATTTTTATTCATAGAATACATCTCAAATTTATTTTAGCAGTTTAAATAAGTGAGTTTAATATATATTTAGTCAAGCATTACAGTAGTGAGGGCTTAAGTAGATTAGAAATAAATGAATCCAATTAAAGAACACGTCTGTGAAATTTGATATGTTGTAGGCATGAATGAACTGTTTGCACAGCAACTGTAAAGAAATCATTAATGATTAACTATCTAGAAGAGGTTTAATCAAGGATAAATGGTATAGGACATAGTTAAAAACATTTGTGTTGAATACATGGGGATTCTGAAATAATAAAAACAACCTTTGCATCAGTAGTGTCATGAGTACTGGTCTCGGGAAACGTATCTCTTGTTATCTGTGGTAGATGTGCAACCAGGGGCTGCAGCTGAAAGTTAGCTTAGTAACATTAGCTATCATGCATTTAGAGCGGGAGACTGTTCCTTCCATCAAAAAGCTTAAGTTTGGTAGGCGAGACAGGCAAAGATATTCCACAAAAGAAGTGTTTCCTACAAGAACATATTGTTATTGTCCCTTTCAGAGCTGATATTCAGCAAAGTTAAGGTAGGGTTCTCAGAAGTGACCACTGCTGGGTAAATCTGACCCTTCCAAAACTAAAAGCCCCATTGGGCACCTTGAGGGTAAGGTCAGGCAAGTGCCAAGTACTTTCTAAAATCTCGTGATATGTGATTTGTCCAGTGTGGCACCAGTAGTCTGTGGGAGGGTTGAGAGTTGAATCCCGATCACTTGGCTACTAGACTGGTGTCTTAAAGGTGCCAGTGGTATTCAAGGCATATTTTTTAACACACAAAAATATTAAGAAGTCTGAGATGGGAAAATTTACCCTGTGTAACAGCAGGCTGTTGCACTGTTGTCAGTCTGGCTTTCTGCAAGACAGAAACCGCCTTACAGGGATATGTGAGAACTTGTGTTTATGTGGCATTAATTTCTAAATGGAATGCTGCATACAAGTACTTGCCGATGCACTGAGGTGACGTTGTTTTTTATGGAGTGGCTGAAAGAGAGTAGTTGGAAGAAAAAAAATTAGACTTTTTAAAGGCTCATTTAAAAGACCTTTGGTTTATTCAGAAGTATTATTTTGAATGTGCAGGTGAACTTAAAGCAATGGCAAACCCCAAATAATTACGAAGAAGTCACAACAATAATTTAATAAAGGCTGATAGTATGGATGTGTGTCATGGAGTTCTGCAAGGTTTAATATACCTTCAGATAAAGTATTCCTAACTATTTGGTGGCCACCCAAAAAAAAAAAAAAATCATTGCAGGCTATGTCCCTCTAATCCAAATTTCTCGTTACCAGGCAGATCCGAACATATATAAACATTTATAAAACTCCTGTCAAATATATTTCTCCATTTAACTTAGCAAACACTGAATAGACATTGAACATGACTTTTAGGCAGTTGTGCTTCCAGGCACCTCGCATTTGAAAGAAAGCACTCCCTGTATAAATACATGTTACAGAATTAAACCCAGGTCATCATATCTTATTTATTTAAAGCATTTTTTTTTCAGTGATATCTGTAACTAAAAATGGTAATTATATTTATAAATAATTAGCCTAGGATATCTTAGGCATTTTATTCACAAACAATTATATATCCCTGGTGCATATTTTCATCTAGCAAATCTAGTAAATAAAGGCAAAGACAGGGTGCAAAGGGCTCCTTTTGGAGCCAGAGATGGCTAGACATGTGGTTGGGAATGACAAACTGTACCTTCAGACTGCTGAAAACTCTGCCACACCATGATTATCTAGAGGCCAGGATGTTTTATTTAACTCCGACTGACAGTTAAATGACTGCATTCTGAGATGAGAAACCAAGCAGGGAATATATAAAATCTCTCTGACGGTAGTTGTCTAGAGGATATCCTCAGACATTTGTGTTAAATGATCTGTATAGGAAACTTTGTGCTTCAATTTTCCCGAATGTATCAAATCATTTAATTAAATTTCCTGGTTTGGATTGCTCTGTCTTTAAAAGCAAATACAGAAACATGATATCATCTATGTGATTCTCATGGCTGGAGAAGCTGTAAACTTTGACTCAACAAGATGTAAACAGCTACTGTTGCTTATGCTATTTCTGGAGACAGATGGGTGTCTGGAACTTAATGAAGGGATCCAATATACAGATCTCATACTCTTCCAAGTAGATGCATTGCTTAACCATTAATGTGCTAATGATAAACAACCACTTGAAAGATTTCTGGAGGGTCTTTCCAATTATTTGGTGAGCAGTAGGTCAGGCATATATGCGACTTTTCACTCAAGAAGTTTTAGAAAGGAGGATTACTAACATCATTCCAATAACTGATGGAAAAACTGGGGCAGGGAGTATCTTTGAGGTCGCACAACTGAATGTCAGTGTAGTTTCATAACAAGCAGTGAGGTTCGACAGCTTTTTTCCCACTTTGTCCTGAAATTTGGCTTCCTGTGTGAGAGAAGTGAAACCTCAATTATTTTGACTGGTTCTGGAAGATGCTAAAGGGATTGCATACGCTCCTCCTGACAAGTCTCGTGAGCAGACTGAGGCCTTTGTAAACATTTCTGAGACACATTGCACATGAACAGCGGACACAGCAGATGAGGAAATTGTCTGTTTTGTTGTACCATCTGCTGACTTAGAAAGCCATGAAGATGACAAACAGCCAGAATCTGTTCTCTTTTCACTCATCTGCTGAATGGTGCTCTGTTAGCATTGCATGAGCTGGAGTGTGGAAATGTTAAAAGTTGCAGGCATTGTTTAAAAGTAGAACAATGATATATTACAGTTTTGTGGTCAGATGTGCCTGAGGAAGTGCCAGACTTTTACCACCTTCATGGCTGATTTTAACTGAATTGCAACAACTCAGCAAAATAGACTGAACATTAATGACATTAACACCTTTAGTTTAATCTCACAATTTCTATTCTGTGTTTTGTTAGACTGGCAGAAAATCTGACAAATACAATTTTTCTGATTTTTAACAAAAAAATACAGAGTGCATATGACCCTTTTAATAGATTTTTCATGTAAAACTAGAGGAAATGATGAACATATATGTTCAGTAGAAATAATAGTGCAACCAATTAAAATTACACCTTGTTTTGCATAAAACAATGATTTCCACTTTGCTTCGGTCATGTGAATGATTGCATCCATGATGTAGGAATATGCTGCGTCAAGATCATCTAATGCTTTTGCTTTCAACTTGTACTTCATTAATTACTTTAGTATGCGTAAGGAATGACATGGGTGTAGGTTATCCGGTGTTTGTCAGGTTTAGGTGGTGACATGATGCCCTTTTATTCTTTCTTTGCTGTGATTTCCAGTGACGGGATGATCATTGCGTATTGTTCAGGCTATCAGTTGAAAGACACCTAAGAATAAGAGTAAGATCTGTTTCCAGTTGTATACTGATATTTTGATTGCTGCTGGAGAGAATGAACTGAAATGCATTTCTAATCTGATGCCATAACGCCACATGTGAAAACTGAATTTCTGTGAATCTTCTTTAAGGTGTCTAAATTTAGTGTCTTTTGATGGAATTAAATACACTGTAAATATTTTCCTCTTTGTTTGTTATCTGTGTATTCTCAGTCACTGCACGTATAGCTTATCCTTCCTTTCTGTTGCATTAATGTAAAAAGTTGCTCTTTCTTATGGTTTTTGCAGAGGACTGAGCATTTTTTTTTCTTCTTTTTGAAGGGTTTTTTTATTTTTTGTTTTGAAGGTTGTGCTGCTTATGACTGTAGAATGTTCATAGAATCACCTTGGTTGGAAAAGACCTTTAAGATCATCGAATCCAACCGTTAACCTAGCACTGCCATCCCACCACTAAACCATGTCCCAAAGCACCTCATCTATCCTTCTTTTAAATACCTCCAGGGATGAGGACTCCACCACCTCCCTGGGCAGCCCATTCCAGAGCCTGACAACCCTTTCGGTGAAGAAGTTTTTCCTAATGTCTAGCCTAAACCTGCCCTGGCGCAGCTTCAAGCCATTCCCCCTCGTCCTATCATCTGTTACCAGGGAGAAGAGGCCGACCCCCACCTCGCTACACCCCTTTGGTTAGAGGGCGATCAGGTCTCCCCTCAGCCTCCTCTTCCCCAGACTAAACAACCCCAGTTCCCTCAGCCGCTCCTCATCAGACTTGTGCTCCAGACCCCTCACCAGCTTGGTTGCTCTCCTCTGGACCTGTTCCAGCAAGGCATCATCTTTCTTGTAGTGAGGGGCCCAAAACTGAACACAGTATTCGAGGTGCGGCCTCACCAGCACCGAGTACAGGGGCACGATCACTTCCCTACTCCTGCTGGTCACACTATTCCTGATACAGACCAGGATGCCATTGGCCTTCTTGGCCACCCGGGCACACTGCTGGCTCATATTCAGCCGGCTGTCAATCAGTACCCCCAGGTCTTTTTCCACCAGGCAGCTTTCCAGCCACTCTTCCCCAAGCCTGTAGCGCTGCATGGGGTTGTTGTGACCCAAGTGCAGGACCCGGCACTTGGCCTTGTTGAACCTCATACAATTGGCCTCGGCCCATCGATCCAGCCTGTCCAGGTCCCTTTGCAGAGCCCTCCTCCCCTCCAGCAGATCAACACTACCACCCAGTTTGGTGTCATCTGCAAATTTACTGAGGGCACACTCAATCCCCTCATCCAGGTCATTGATAAAGATATTAAACAAGACCGGCCCTAAAACTGAGCCCTGGGGGACACCACTTGTGACTGGCCGCCAACTGGATTTAGCTCCATTCACCACGACTCTCTGGGCTCGGCCACCCAGCCAGTTTTTAACCCAGCGAAGAGTACGTCCATCTAGGCCATGAACTGCCAGCTTCTCCAGGAGAATGCTATGGGAGACTGTGTCGAAGGCTTTGCTGAAGTCCAGGTAGACAACATCCACAGCCTTTCCCTCATCTACCAGGCGGGTCACCTGGTCATAGAAGGAAATCAGGTTGGTTAGGCAAGACCTGCCTTTCATGAACCCATGCTGACTGGGCCTGATCCCCTGATTGTCCTCCATGTGCCTGGTGAGCACACTCAAGATGAACCTCTCCATAATCTTCCCCGGTACTGAGGTCAGGCTGACTGGTCTGTAGTTCCCCGGATCCTCCTTCCGGCCCTTCTTGAAGAGAGGCGTCACATTTGCCAACCTCATAGATATTGTAGATATCCAAGATGTCTATTTTTAAGTTTGGTTGTCCTTAAATTCTTTTGCTTGAATCTGGATATTTCTTCTTCACTAATGGATGTTGTTATTTTACTCCTTCCTCCCATTGAGCTTCTTTTTCTGTTTGAAAGCCTTTTTCAGGGCTTAAGTTCTCTTCTGTTCTCTAACACTGTCTTTAAGTAGGGAATCTTAATATCTTCAAAACTATTTGTGCCTTTAGCTCGCTAATATTAATGTCTAGTCTTCAGGTTTTAGATTTCGGTTAAAGTAGTCCCAGACTTCACCCTATTACTTGAAGAAACACAACTACAAAAAAGCCTGGTTTGTCTTGTACAGTTTTAGTTTCTTGGGCCATACTGTGCCCACTGGGCCTTGCAGTCTTCCCAACATTATTTCTAGCAGACTCACCCTTTCCTTATCTTTTTTCCTTCAAAAAGGCCATATAAAAACCCTCTTATTTTCTTTCAGTTTCACGGTGAGCTATATCCACATGGTCAGTAGCCATATTTGTGCAAGCTCTGTTGTTTGCTGAGAATTTGGGTTTTGTGGTGCTCTTGTACTTCCTTACTGTTCTTTTTTGGGTCTATCTACTAATGAGTCATTATCTCTTCCTCAAACTTTCATTAGGCAGACTGTTGCCACCTTGTTTCATATTGTACATTTTGGCAATGGTAGTAGGCAGAAAGTCTCTTCTAAAGCTGAATTGTGAGTGTTGCAGACTCAGCTGGCATCCAAGAAATGTGCAAACAGATTGGCTTCCTCTTCCAAATGCTTTTCTGCTTCAGCCTTTGTCCTTCTCCATCTATGCAGTTTGCTATAGCTAGATCCCTTTAGTAAAGAATGCTTTGTACTCAATTTTCAGATGCTTTATTGCAGAGAAGTGCAGTTGGTACAGCCATTGATCCTTGGTCTTTCGTGATGCTAGCTCTGGTACATCAATAAGTGCTTTCAAAATCGGGCTCAAGCTTTATAATGGAAGAGCCAGAGACATGGCACAGAGTGGAAATGCTTCTGGGAGTTATATCTGAGAAGAAAGTTGGAAGCAGCATATTGTAGCAAGAGGATTTTACACTTTGTCTTCTGATTTCTCTTCACTTACAGTGAAGCATGGTAATCCAGTCTGTAGGTGCCTGATACATAGAGCATACTGGCCAGATTCTCATATGGGGGGGAGGGACAAGATAGAGGAGAAATAATACATTTTTGGAAGCATATGCTACCAAAAGCATATGCATCCAAGTTTTTTGAGGAGTCAAAGAGGACCTAGAATTTCCATCCAACTGTGGAAAGAATGGCTGTTTCGCATCATGAAAAGGTGGAGGTCTTCAATGTGTTTCCCTTTGCAAAGAAGCATCACTTTGGTCTTGTCTGGATTCAGTTTGATCCATCTGTTCTTCATTTAAGAGCTAATTTCCTGTAGTTATTCTGATGTTTTATAGTGATGATAGTTGCATCAGAAAATGAGATAAATAGTAGATTGTCAGCAACATACTGTTAGCAATTGAACACATGCCATATCACTCTCTCTCTCAGCAGTCTCATGTAGATCGATGTAGATTGTATGGATCCCTGTGGGATCCTGAAGGTGAGGACCTTGGAGAAAGAGGCTTGTATCCACCACCTTTTTTTGAATTACATGTAGAGCACATGATGCAGCGCTACTGTGTTGCTGGGACTGTGTAACAGAGGATTCAGGTGTCTGAGAACAGGAATCTGGAGATTACAGTTCCATGGTTGACAGAAGTTTTATAAATTCTTTCAGGAAATTGTCAGATTTTCTATCTGTAGTTTGTGTACTACCAGGAGCCCTGATTCCTCTTGTCCTTTGTCTCACAGTGCATAAGGATATACTCAAAAGTTCCACCAAGAAATGAAAAAATCTTCCGTCATTTTTTCGTTGCTTTATTTTTTTTTGTTAACTTCTGGTATTTATCTTGGCCTGTTACTGCTGGTGTTCTGATGTCTATCTTGCATCTTCTGAAGGGTAGGTGGGCTAGGATAGGGTCGAGATGGTATTGAATCATGCCTCAGTGATGCAAAAAAGTCCAGGTGTTTCATCTGCAAGGAGAGTGCAGATGTGTTCTTTTTTAAGGGGAAACTTTGCATTCGGCAGCAATAACTTCGGATAGTTTTCTTCTTATATCAGGATGAGACTCATAGTTTTTTCAGGGCTATTAATAATATCTCATGGTACTGTAGTAGTTAAGTATGGAGATTAATTGACATCCTTTGCTTCTGATATAACATAATTTGGTAGGACTCAATTATGGAGACAGATGCGATGCTTTGAATGTCAAGTTAAGGTGTCTGGATGGAAATTTTGAGGGTAATCACAGGAAAGATTAATGGTTTCAAAATATGTGGGTGAGCCTCATCTGTCAAATAGGCCAAAGCACATCCCTATATTCAGATGCCTTCACTGCAGGCAGGATACTTGAAATGCAAATATTATAGCAGAGGCCTATCTCTATTAAAGCCAAAATTTGAAGAAACAACCTTATTAAGAAGTAATTTAATGCTACAAAAATTAATTATACGTGGCCAATTTCTGTCTGCTATGGACTGGAAACAGTGTAGTCAGCACAGTTCTAATGTCAGTAATTTGTTTTCATGTGTTATATATACATGGATACATACACATTATCTGCATTGCCAAAAAAACTAAGCCTCTTCAAGTTTGTTGTTTATCAGGTGCAAAAAAATTTGATTGTAGAATGGGCATGAATTAATTTGTCTGTTCTGTGAGTTTATCTGTGGCTCAGAGATTCATCCTATTTAATTTATTTCAGTGATTTCAGGTTTTTCCTTCCACCCCGACACTTATCTGAAAGCATTTCAGTGTACTAAGCTGTGTTATGTTCAGGTTGTGGTGCAGTTCCTTTCTAAAAAATGCTAGATTGTCACGGCTTATATGTGGGTGATTATAGAGCAAGACATTTTTGCTAAAGCTGGTTGAACAATTTATTATTAGTATAATTCACTAGGGACGAGTCTTTAGGTTTAGATGGAGTATGGGGTATTGTGTGAATATGTTGCCTCCTTGACTGCATAAGTGAAGTGTTATTTTTCCCTTGCTCGCCTATTTCTCTGCTGATTAACACAAAGGAAGAGAAATGCCATGAAACCTTCCTCTTTTCCTCCAGGTAGGTAGGTCAGGAAGAAACGCTTGCTTCGCTCTCTTTCAATAAATCATTGTCAGAATAGGTTCCGTATGACTACATGAAAGCTGGAGAGCTCATTTCTTACTCCCCCGGTTATCAGCAGATGTGCAGATGTGTGCAGAGGGGTGCAGTCCAATGCATGTGCCCTCATTATGCTTAGCAAGACACTGTGAAGGATGCCAGTTTTCCTTACTTTTATGTATTCATTAGAAAGCTTGAAGAAACTAACACTGAACTTCACAAAGTAGCATTATACCTAGCTGCCCATAGGAAACCTCTAGTATTTTGTGAGTGGGGGACAGACCATTTGAATCATAAGACTTGTATTTATTTAGCTGTTTACTCTGAACAGTAAACTCTTTCAGTATAAGAAACGTCAAACAGAGGACTAAACACTCACAAGACCCATAGAAGAAGGAAGATTGAAAAATTTGCACCAATTGCATGAAACTTTGCAAACAATGAAAAATATAACCTTAAAGATGAAGTATTTTCCATAAACAAAAATTAATTTTCTCAATTTATTTAGTCATCTATGATGTAGACTGTTATGTACACCCCCCCAACACACGTGAACACACACACACACATGTGGTTAAGTTTGTAGTTGTACGGTTAAAAGAGTTTTGAGAAAAATGTATCCTATTTACTGCTTAGCTATGTGACCAATGCAGAACTGCAATATAAATCTCAGAAATTTCCATCCCATTGTTTTTTATTACCAAAGAAAGTAGATCAGGATGATAACAGTTGGATGCAAAAAGTAATCATATTTTCACTATAAAAATAGTACTATTGTTTAGTAAGCTATACTACTTAAATATATTAGGGGGATATACTGGCTTGCCCTGGATGGTTTTATTCTTTTTCCTTAAAAATATCTTTTGTTTCCACCCCCCGCTAAGAAGGAAGGAATGTTTCCCATTAAGATATGAAGTGAGTTTGTTTTTCACTTTTGCCTTTTATATAGGGATACTGAATATAAAGGACTACAGCTCTCCTTGGATCAGGTCACTGCTACCAAGCCGGCGTTCTCATACGCAAATTCAACTCCGACCATAACGGATAATAGAAAGGGAAGCAAATCTCGCCTCTCGAGCACAAAGTCAAAATCAAGGACATCACCATACCCACAGGTAGTTGTCTTTGAAAAAAAAAAATTAAATATTTTTGAATATCTTGATTTTGACTGCTATTTTACCCAAGTAATCAGAATGGGCCAAAGAACATGTTACTCAAAGGGAATAAAGGGTGACAGATTACAAGATCTTGAGACAGGAATATGTTTCTTTAAACTGTTTCTAAAAAAGCTGGAAACATTTATGTTTCAGCATGCATGATAAATCAACAACAATAATAGCACAGGGCTCCGAGTTAATGAGGAGTGGGCAGAACGACAAGTGAAAATGTTGGGTTTGAAATACTTGGTTTGAGAGGATTGTGAGTTTTGCCGTTTGAGAAAGCTTGCTTTTTCTTTCTTTTTAATAATTCCAACTTAACTAGAAAGCTGCCAGCTGTCTGACAGCAGTTTAATACTGAGATCTTAGTTGGGAGGAGTGAGTTTGGAGGATGGAAAGCAACAAGCCAGCTTGCTGAATTAGAACAAGAAATATTTCTATGTACAAAGCTTTGAAAGGGAGAAAGTGCTAGGAGGTCCCATTGGTGTCAGTAGACTTTAATTTCCCAGATTTCATTTTCAGGCCTAATGTGTAAGGAGCATGTCCTCACTTGGAGAACGGACTGGACTTGATTTGGTCTCTGAACTGGAGCTTACCTAATCCATCTACGCAACTGATTTCTGCAGACAGTGCCACAGCACTCGCACACTTACATTGTTAACCCTTTAGCTCAAATAAATCTGTTTGTTGAAATAACCATCATGTTTACTAAGTAATGATGCAAGGCTTACTGCCCTTATGCCACCACACAGCGGATATAAATGTATACATTCATGATGTAACATTGAAGAGCTATGTATTTTTAAAGAGTCCAGGTCAATATTTAACTGACAATGACCTTGATGACTACGGTTTCTCTGCAGGCACAATGTTTTCTAAACTGACCTCTGAGAGTATACAATGTGAGCCCAAGTGTCTACATCACGTCCTTGTTTTCTTTCTTTTTCCCCTCAAAAGTATCAAGGGTAAGAAATTCAGTTAAATGACATCTGCTTTTGGCAGAGGGAATATTAAACCAAGCGCCTAGATACGTACTCATATTCTTAAGAATCTAATTTTGCCAGAGGTTGTTATGACTCTTGATGTTTAATCATTTATTCATACACATTTCTGTGGGTTGTAAAAGAAGAGTCTTTCTCTTGAATGCGCTATACAAACAATTGTAATAAAACTGCTTTAAAGAGTTGGGAAGGATACCTACAATTAATTCTAAATTAGATTTTTGAGATTGCTATCTTTGATTTACTCAAACTACCCTTCATTTCCCCTTACACAGTCCTTTCAGAAGTCCTCATTTGCTACAGTCCCAATCAAAGACCTGTTATCCTCCCACACCAGTCTGCTTTCTCAAAGTGTGGCTTTAGTCAGCACCTCCTTATTCCCTCTGCCACCAGAAAAAAATCCTGAACTAGCAGTGCAGCATTGAGACTGTTGGTTTACCAGGGACTGTTGTCTGAAAGCTCAGGATGTTTAGTCTCCAGTTTAATTTTGCATCCTCATTACCAGCTGCCTGGTAGTAAAGTCACAGATTTCGTCATTCAAAAAGAAGCAGCCAAGCTAGTTGCCAATATCTTGAAAAATGGTCATACCGTTCATTGCAGCACATCACCACAAGCAACACTGGCAGCTTGGTTTTGCATCCCTCTCATCCTTCTCCACCACTGAATAAACTGTTGAAAGACTAAGAAAAGCTGTTGTGAAGAACATGCAGCAGGTGGTATGGCCTGTGTCCCTCAGTCTCCAGCCCACGTAATTTGCCAGTCAGTTGCGGAGAATTAGTGTGACTCAAAAGCCACGGCTGAAAAGTGAGGTCATGGGTTTTGGCTTACACGGGAGCCTGGGTTTTGGTGGAGGAAGGAAGCAGGAAGTTTATTAGTAAAATAATGACAGTGAGCAAAGTATTTCTTAAAGTTAAGGTCACCTAAGAGACTTTAAATGTACATACTTTATTTCCTTTTTTTTTTTCTTTTCCCTTTACCATATACTTTGCTTCACTCTTGAAGAGAAAAGGGAATCATATGCTTTATTGGGTGAAGACTGATAATCCTCTCCCTCACCAGCTGTGTGCCCCTAGGGTAGCTACATGAGATGTGAACTGTTTGAAAACCATGTTAATATAGTTCAGCTGAACACCTACTACCAGGGCACAAAGTGGATGTTTTGGTCACCGAAGATAGCGTTAAAGTTTTTTTGCTCAAATCTTATGCAGAAGTGTAATATGGTGTTTGTAGACTCTTTAAGCAAAAACTGAGTTCACTAAATTGGAGGCACTGGTCAGCATCTGCTTAACACTGACTGATGTTAGTACAGTGGTCCAGTGGGTTCTGTGAAAACACCCCCAGCCAGGGGAAGGGCAAGCAGAGAGGAGAGCAACCCAAAATTCATGAGACAGCTGTAGGATTTGCCCAGACACTTTGAACAGTGCTCTTCTAGTCCTGTCCTACCAGGCCGGTGGAGAACTGAAAGAGGAGGTGAAAAAATGGAGATGAAAACTTGATAGAGATTTGCAGGAAAAAGAAATCGTGAGTTGATTAGAAGACGCCTGAGTCTTCCCCCATGATAATAATAATTGTGAGGGACTCCCAATATCTAGCCCTGGACCTCATTTGTTTTGTGTTCCCAAAAGCTAGCCCTGGACCTCATTTATTCTGTACACAGGAAATAGCAACAAGATTGGAAAAACATTTTAATTGTGATCATCTGAACAACTGCTTTGGAGTTTAATGTCCCATTAATGATGGCTGTTTAAAGAAAATATTTAAAATTGTTTGTTGTCTGCCTCTAATGGAAATGTTTTATGGTCAGATCTGCATAAACGATTATTGCTTCATATCTCATCTTAGTTCTTGGATGTAGATTATATCTATATAAAACAAATGCACACATACAAGTAAGGACATACCCAAGAGCTGTTGGATGGAGGCTTTGGTGTGTGTTACCGCATGCATGAATTTTTGGAAGTAAGAGCGTTCTCTAGTTGGTGTATACTAATACACCTGATTTTGGAGGTAAACTGATTTTACAGCCCCTTTAAACAGATAATCTGGATTAATTCTGCAATCCATCTCTATTTGGGCATATCACCCAATGGAGTAAAGATAACAGAATCAGGCTGAATTCTAGTTAGCCTTTTTTTTTTATTACTGTTTTTTTCATTTCTTCCTGTCGCCTAAAGCTTTGGCAACTTCCAGTGTACTCAAAAGCAAAGCAAACCCTTCTTTTTTTAGTAAACATAACTCCTGATCTGGTGAAGAGTCACCAGCAGTGGGGGTTATTTTAATGGACATGCTGTATTACTTTAATCTAAGCCTTTCACCATCTGTTCTGCCTATAATAGTGAATGCAAAAAGAACATATTTTACATTTCAGGATTACATTAGTAAAAAGTAAGATAAAAGTGATTTAAAAGCATGCATATGTTCTTAGTACAATGCAGCTCACATCTGTAATGTTTTTTCTCATGGTTAAGACACAAATCAAGAGGAAAGCTGCTAATGCTGATGTAGTGAAAGTTTTTCATGGAAAAGAGGACTCTGAGAGGCTTTCACTATATATTTAATGTTTATAATGACAAAAACCTGAGTAGGCTGCCAGAAAATTAGATATCTATAACATCTATTGTTTGAACATCTGGCATGGTGTGTGGAGCAGGCTGATGTTGCTGTGTATGACAGAATGAGTGCTCAGGCCAGCGAGACACCTGTAGGAATGGAAGGTCAGGCAAAAGAAAATCACCTGAGAAATATTAAATTGTCTACTGTCCCACTTCCATAGGCTCTCCTAAAGTAAGATTTTCTTAGACATGGGACTTCTATTTTCTTATTTCCTTGCCCCTTCAGCCCTCCTGAAGTTTTCTCTTGGAGTGAAAATGGCATCAGTGATGGTATATGGCCCCTTTCTATGTCAGTGCTAATCCCGCTGGTGTGCTCTTACTGCGATGGTACACTGGATTAACACTCTGGAAGACATTTCTAGTATCTGGAGGTGGCAATTCAATTTCCAGGAAGCAGTTGGAGGACCATTTAATTAATTTGTTGTTGTTGTTTATGCCAGAAGACAATTCAGAAATCACCTGAAGGGATTTCAGATGTTGCCTGTCTGAAGTTCTTTATCATGTTTAACTTCTGTCTGCTAGTTAAACTTTGTCAAACCCCCCAAAATAGTAAGTTCTGCCTGACAGGAGTCAGAAGGCAAAAATTAGCAGAAAGGAAAACATTTCTGGTGAGGCAGGACTGGGACTGCAGAAAAAAAATAAAAATCACTAATTTTAATTGGCCATAATTTTCATTAAATCTGATTCCATTTTCAATGTTCTTTCATCACTTGACATATGGGAGCCTAATTCTGACTTGAGAGATAGTGTTTCGACTCCCATTTCAGTAAAGCAGTATCTTTGATCATCCTTTCAGTTCTCCCCGTCAACATGTCACACATACCCGTATTTGGAGTCTCCACCTGTCAACACTGGATTCCCAGAAGAGGCAGTGATAGGACTGCAGCAGCAGAGGCAGCCTGATGATGCCAAACAGAGATGTGATTAGCTTTAAAGGGAATTAGACGTATTTTTGGCCTATGTCTACTTATGTTGTACCTTAAGAATAAGCAGTCATATCAAACCTTGGTAGACAATGTGGACCACAAGAAATTCACTGTGTTAATTTAATTCTGTCCATGGCCTAGCAGCTGCTACGGGTCAGATCTCAAATAATCATCATTTACATCAAGTGCAAAGAATATGCATGAAGTATTGTTGGTCTTGACTACATGGTTATATGACATTACATGGTGCATTTCTGATATACTGAACATGTACCCTTTGAAATTGTTCCCCTTTCTATAAGAAAAGTGCGTGAAGGCCTGTGCAACTGAATCCTTTGTGGTTAGGTTCAAGATGATAAAAAAGAAAAAAACAAGTTTTCAGTTAAATGGAGAAATTCCCTTCAAGAGAAGCTATGTTGGACACTGAGGTGTCCTTAGAAACAGATAATAGAATATCTAGTAGAGCTAAATGAAAAGAAGGATTTTCAGTTTGAAGGAATCTCTGGCATTTATTATAATCATAAATTGTCCAAAAAAATGAAATTACATTATAATATTGCTAGAAATTAATTTTCCTTGTCCTCCTCATGAAAGAAATATATACTATGAATTTTGTTTTAATAAGAAAATAAATGAACTTTAAACTTTTTTATTCTTATGTTTATGCTTATATTATCTTATATTCCAGTTTAACTTTTAAAAAAAAAATTTATAAAAGTCAAATAAAGAGGAATTAATATTAAATTTGCAAAAATTTAATAATAGTGTATTTATGAAGATATCTTTGTGACTAAGCAGTCTGAAGACATTAGATCTGAAAGGATAAGAGTTAGACGTTCCAGTTGGTCGCATAACACTGAATAAAGTTCCTAGTTAACATAGGCTGAGTTATTGACATTTAAAAGAACTCTTTTGTGGCTCTGTAACTATCTTACCTCCATGGAAAATCAGATTTATCCTTTCATCTCTAAAACCTTCCGATGAATATGGTGGTACTAACTTGCTGACCTCTTCCACATCTACTGGTAGGCTTTTTGCCTACGGGTATTCTTCTGACAACTAATAACAAAACATAATCAAGCTCCTCAAAGCCATGACCCTTTCTTTCTTTCCTTTCAAGAACCTATCGTGTTAACAAACAGTAT
This sequence comes from Gorsachius magnificus, assembly GCA_034008185.1. Classification (NCBI taxonomy): domain Eukaryota; kingdom Metazoa; phylum Chordata; class Aves; order Pelecaniformes; family Ardeidae; genus Gorsachius; species Gorsachius magnificus. Next base: position 80,022,556 of record CM067083.1, read on the forward strand.
TCACAAATATAAACTGGAATACTGAAGAAATACCCAATTAAATGCCAAAACTACTACTGATGTTGCACAGATGGTTTAAGTTTCTGTTAAGGCAAACATCTGGTCAGTACTTTCGATTGGTAAGTGCATAAAACCTTGATCCTGGCTGATAATGAGGAGTTTCATAGCAACTCAATCTAATGAAAAGGAAGGTAAGCTTATGTTTTCAGGAGAGAGGCCTAATGCCTATTAAAAGAAAAGGCAAAGTGGGCGTCTGGAAGGTGAGTAATGGAATGGGAGAATTCCAAGGTTTCACATTGTCATACATTGATTTGTGACATGAGTGTGCAGTACTGAAGAGGTGAGCATGTATAGCTTTGGTCTCATCCAAGTCTGTAATCATGGGTGAAGTTAATTTAAAGATGTTCCATGAAGTTCAACAGTTCCAATAAATAAAAAGATTTAGAAATGAAATAGCTAAATCCTGGGAGGTTTAATAAACATTCTTTTTTTTTTTCTTTCCCAAAAAGTGTCAAAAAATTTGAAGCATGAATATCTACGAATCTGTGACACTTAACCCTTACTTCTCTCTAAACAAATGGCCACGCTCCTATTCTGTCTGCTTTTCCAACTACTTGCTTGCTGCTACTTCTGTGCTGGGAGGGCCCTGCTTAAGTGAGGGTGCCAAATGCCCACCCTGCCTGCTTTGCCTAGAGGTTGCTTTTTCTGGTAAATAGGTCCTGGTTTTTCCTTGTTCCCACATTGCAACAGAGCTGTGATTTTTAGCTTCCTACCGATCTGCCGTGGCTTTACTCTGTAGTAGAGTTGGTAGACCCAGGATCTACAGGAGGCTTTCTTTTCCCTACAAATAGGAGGAAAGATATTCTGAGACACCACTCCAGGTAAGAAAAAAAAAATCCAACAACAAAAAAAAAATCTGAGGAAAAGAGAGGGGACGCTTAGGAAAAGAACTTGCAAATGCATTCAGTTTCAATTTGACATGTGAGAATGCTGTGGGATCTGTGTTATTTCAGTCCCTTTTGAAAGCATTTTGCCGAGGAGCGCTGGAGCACCATTGCTGAACATAAGCACTAGCTTTCAAAGCAATAAGAAAAACCTGGACATATTAAAAAAATATTGAATTGCAACGTTGATGTTGCTGAGCCTGATATTACACATCATAAAGGAGATGGCTATTAAGGGTTGACATGGGATGTTTTAGACGTTCACGAGGTCCGTCCTGTCATCTGTGAGCTCATTACAGAGTGTTGTACAGGAAAGGACCAGGAGTCCAATTAGAAGGTGCAGGCGTGTGGGCATGCTCACAAAAAACACCTTATTGCATACATTCTCTGTCTTTTCAGTGCAGTTACTTGCAGATTTCACCCAGGTGTAGTAATTTCCCCGCTGCTTCTCCTGTTTTGCAGTATTCTGGATTTCACACTGAGAGATCTGAGTCTGACCACGAGAGCCAGTGGGGTGGGAGCCCCCTGACTGATACAGCTTCTCCCCAGCTTCTGGAGCCCGCAGACAGACCGAGCTCCCAGCACCACGATGTCTCCTGTGCCTACAGACAGTACTCAGACCGCAGTGCGCTTTGCTACGGTTTTGCGCTCGACCACGCCAGGCTGACCGATGACAGACACTTCCATACTCAGGCCTGTGAAGGAGGCAGATGCGAAGCTGGCCGGTATTTTCTTGGCACGCCGCAGCCAGGAAGGGAGAGCTGGTGGGGTTCTCGTTCAGCATTGCCCCTGACTAAGTCATCCCCTGAGAGCAGAGAAGCGTATGAAAACAGTATGCCCCACATAACGTCAGTCCACAGGATTCATGGTAAGAGATAACAAGGATTGGCAGAAGTGGCACCTTCTTGGGTAAAGCAACGTGACATAAACATGCAGCTGTTTATGTGAGAGATAGGAAAATGAGACTCTTGACATATGTCCTTGTCTCAGAGATCGCATCTATGGAGATGAGGAAGACTTAAAATTCAAGTTGAGTTTGACAGTCTGGCTTATATGCATCAAAATATAATTTTGCTGTATATTTTTTAATCTGTAAAATTAAGGTGGAAATATCTGACTGGTGAGATTTTAAGGATGATCTCAAAAATATAAACAAAATGATACACTTGATAGAAATGTGTTATTTATTTGACTTAAGATCAAACTACTTTGGATGGAATATATTTACCAAAAAATTAAAGCTAAATCCAAGCTAGATATTAAGAAATCTTTACAGTTTTTGGAGAAATTGTTCTCCAAATGACTTTTTTCTCTGCACTAGGTTCTGTAAGATTTGCTGCTTATTTCTGTTTAAAATTGGCAATTCAAATTAATATTTGCCTTTGGTTTCAGATATTTATCCCCAGTTATAATTTTTAGCCAATTTGAGTCTCTCTATTCTTTCAGCACCAAGCCTGAAGTCTTGCTTGGTGTCTGGCAGGTTGGAAACTTAGTGTGTTAGCACAGCTTCAGAGGCAGAAGCTAATAAAAAAATCACAGTGAAAGGCTGATCTGGGTTTAGAAAAATCCAAAGGTTCTTGGGTTTAAAGGGTAGGCTGAGAGTTGAAAGACTGGAACTGAACCAAACATCAGAATTCAAGGTTGTAAGGATAGATGCAGCATAAAAAAAAATTGCTTTTCTACTAAAATAATCTGCCAAAACGCAGGTTGTATCTAAAGAACTCGTAAAAGCTGATTACATTAGTACCATTCCAGCTACTTGTAGAATAAGACTTTGGAAATAAAGAACACTCTACTATTTTACTCTAATCTGAGAAAAATGATTCTAGGAAATGCATTCAGAGGAAAAATGGGGAAAGAAAGGGAGTCCTAAATTTTTCTAATGAGGACTGTTCTACACTTTTTCTGTGAGAACACACCTCCTTCCTTGTGCCTGCTCTGTACTTCCGTCATACTTGTATTTCTCTAGCTTTTTCTTCTCCAAAAAAGAGAATTGATTGAAGTATGATAATTTTGCTGGCAAATTTTACGCATGATAATTCTTGTTGAGCATAGAAAGGTAGTAATGTAGAGCTATCATACGGAGGTACAAATGCAAAAGTGTTAAATATTTAATCCATACCTTTATCAAGGATAATAGATGGAAACAGATAATGTAATTTTATTTTAGTTTGTTCCTTGGTTTTGCTGTAATTCCAGGTGCTGCAGTTATTTTCTTTATTGTACCAAGTCTTACATGTTTCAGTAGGCCTCCAGTCTGCATGTAGCTTTGGGGGTAAAACCTGACACGGCTTTAGCTGAGGAGCGGAACATCTCAGCTTCCCTTGCAAATGTGCCATTTTCATTGAGATTTAGGCAGTTTCAAACCTTGGCCTTTCACAAATGAAACTCTCTTTGACAATACTATGTGAACATTACTGTCAGAGCAGGTTCTTTGGGCAGAAAGTATTTTCTGCCTTTTCTGTTCTTTTAACGTATCTTCTGGTAGTTCTGGCTTGGGAGTCACAGTAATGACAATTAGCTGACCACTGTGGCAGGCCCTGGGTATTGCACAGGAGCCCATGCATTTCTGGTTACACTTGAGAAGTCTGGGACACTGCAGATATGGTCTGTGCAGTGAGACAAACTGAGCATGTGGCTTAGAGCCACGGCTGACCAGCTCCCCAGTGCATCATGGTGTGCCTGATGTATCATGTGCTCTGGTGGCTGGAGCTCCCTTGCACCTCCAGGCCCTGGCATTTTGGGTCCAGATCGTAAGAGGATGTGAAGGATAAATTTGCGCTCATGACATACTCCACAGCGCAGTACTTCCACCTACAAATGGCAGGCTATGTTTGTTATAAAAGCCCATCACTGATTTTTGTCATGAACTCCGCAACACAGCAGCAGTGGTCTGCCACCCAAACAGATCTGTATGCCTTGACCTGACACAGAGCAGGGGGAACTACTTGTGCTAGTCTGAAAATGGGTTTCCTTTGAGGAATCCTGTCAACCAACCCAACAGGCCTCATCCCCAAAGAGAACTTTGTATGTGCTGAGGCAAAAGCATCATTAAGTAATTTATGCAAGTCCATCACGTGCCCTCCTGCAGGCATGTACCTCAGCAAATCCTTTATCAAGCCTTTTAGTTTGGCCTTAGTTGGCTGTTCTGATTTGGGGGTCCCTCACTAGGTCATTCTTCCTGGTGAGTGACTCTGTCCTTTCAGCTGCATGCAAGCTGAACACCTACTCTGACATTTCTGTGGGCCTTATTTTTTGAAGAGAGGTAAGAATATAGTTATATTTTCCCATTCTAAAAGTTTTATACAGCAAATATTTATGCATTGGAATATGATGTCACATTTTTACAGTAACCCTCTAGAACAGTTATGGATTCTTATGCTTCTAAAGAACTGCTTCATTACTTGGGTTTATTTATTGTTGTGTAACCTGTGTGAAGTCACTACAGGGCCACAGACTATTCCACAATGTTGTCTCTATGCTTTAGCTCCTGGAAAGGCCTAAGAAGACAGGCTGGAACGATGTACATTTGTAATTCCTTGAGATTTTTATTTTCACCATGGTCCCAATTCATTCAAACTTTGTTGATGCAAAGAGGTCCTGAGGGGTCAGGGGCCTGAACATCGGTATTGAGGGTACTGTGACACGCCCTAGGGTACCCTGCCTGTCCTCTAGCTACTCCAGAAGACACAGAGCTCCTGTAGAGTCGGTGCCATACCTGCTGGGCCTATGCACATTCTTGGTTACCCTAGAGTATCTCAGCTGGCACTGGATGTCTGTGTTGAGGTGCTTAGGTCTCTTTGTATATTTTCAGCTGTGTAACTTGTTCCATGTGCAGAAACTGGAAACTAGAGGTTGTCACTGAAAAGCAAGTGGTCTACCATGGTAATTTTTGGTGACTTTGTTACAAGTCACTTGCCTCTGTCTTGGTTTTCTGTCTGTAAAATAAGGTTCAGAGTACTTGTTCTTCAAGATTGCTTGCCTCCTTCAACCTCAATGCTTGTCCCATTTCTCTCTTTCCTAGGGAGAGGACACTGGGATGAGGACAGTGTCGTTAGCTCACCTGATCCTGGCTCTGCCAGTGAATCAGGCGACCGATACCGTACTGAACAGTATCAGAGCAGCCCACATGAGCCCAGCAAAATTGAAACTCTAATAAGAGCCACCCAGCAAATGATTAAAGAGGAAGAAAACAGACTACAGCTGCGGAAAACAACCCCTGATCCACTGGTCTCCATTAATGGCACAGGGAAGAAGCACGCTATCTGTTTCGCAAACTACCCTCAGCAGCAGTTGGCAGGGGATGTCTGCCGCGTCCCGACGGTTGCCAACACTCCTCCCTGTGAACACATCCAGCAACAAGATGGAAAGATTATGAGCCCACATGAAAATGACTATGACAACAGCCCCACAACACTGTCTAGGATAAGCAGCCCCAATTCTGATCGAATATCAAAATCTAGTTTGGTACTAGCTAAAGACTATCTGCATTCAGACATGTCCCCTCATCAAACTCCAGGGGACCACCCAGCAGCCTCTCCAAATTATTACAGCTCCCACAGGCAGTACTTTGATAAGCATGCTTATACATTAACTGGATATGCCCTGGAGCATCTATATGACACTGAAACCATCAGAAACTATTCATTAGGCTGTAATGGATCACACTTTGATGTGACTTCTCACTTAAGGATGCAGCAAGATCCAGCACAAGGACACAAGGGAACATCTGTTATAATAACTAATGGAAGCTGACACTTTTTTCTAAAAACTTTTGTGCTTTAAAAAATAACCTTTGAGATCTAATTGGAAGATACTATATGTTTTCATGCCCTTGTCACTACCAGCATTTGATATACCACAGTGCACTAGAAAGATAACCTAAGGTTTGGGAGGATAAGTTAGTTAACACACATTACTTTTAAAAAATAAATACGCACTGGCATGCAGGGTTAGAGTGAATGGAGCTAAACTCAAAGTTGGTGCCATGTAAGGTGAGGAGGGTGGAAGAGGTCTAGGCAGGGAGTGCTTGGGGCAGGCTAGCAGAGCAATTTATGCACATTGTGTAAGAGGTGGTGGCTTGGAAATGCTGCCAAGGGTGGACCTTCTGAACTGCATGTGCCTCACTGGTCCCAGCCAACAAAACTGCTATGCACTCTTTTTACACAGAAAGTTGGAATGTGTTCCTTCAAAATACGCATCAAAATGCATATTTCCGGTGATCTGTTTATTCCCTAATGGCCAAGTGTGTTATGCTGCTCCATGGTGTAAAGCGTCCATGGCTAACCAATACAAAATCAAAAACGGGAGAAAGAAGAGAAGTCTTCGAATTGTTATTTCCTCATGTACTCACGTGCATAGCTATTTACATATGCTCGATTTGAAAGGAGTCAAATGAGCAGTATCCTTATGATTAGTTCGACCAAATATTTCCTTCTGCTGTATTTAAAAGAAAGAGGGCCTTTCTCAGTGTGGTTTTGAGAAATACATAGGGCTTGGTTGTCTTGACGTAGAAACGGGAGATTGTCCTCGTATTTTTGAAAGGTTGCACAAGGTGGGTAGTGGACTGAAATGGAAGAAAATTGTCAGGAGAAACAGGGAGAATAGGCTGGAATTAGGAGTGGTCCGAGATAAAAACATTTAACCCTATGGCTATGTACACCATTTAGTAATAGTTATAACATAAGGAAAAGTGGTTCTAAATGGCTGAGTAAGAATTAATTTGAAACACAGAAGGAACTCAATAGAATCATAGATATTTTGCTGTAAAATACAAAGGCAATTGCATAAGTATAAAAATATGAGAGGCAAGAATAGACAAAATTGTATGGTGGTTTGTCCTATTTCTGATAAAGTTTTGGAGTAAATTAAGGAAGTATAGAAAATTGTAACTACTCTGTCTGACATACAGTAAAGTAATAGGTATGACTTTGAAAAAGATATCATTCTTTTTGTGCTTGCAGCAGAAAATGTAATGAATATCAGAACATATTAGGGATATCAAAATCAGTCATATGTACATAAAAAATACTGAGGGAAATCAGGGTTCCAAGAAATTCAATTGTATTGAGAATGCTGATATTATCAGGGCCTGTCTTAGAGTTATAGAAGACATCAAAAGAGGCAGAGAAACTTTTTGCAATTTTTAATAATCTCATGAATAAAGAGACACTAATTGATTGGGAAAGAGTAAATAAAAAACATATGCTAAAAAAAGTAAAATAGGGCATTTGTAGACACAATTGCTAGACCTGTCTTCCTTTGCATGGCATTTATATGAAGTCTCAAAGGTGACTGCAATGGGAGCAGGACCACCGCTCTGTGTTATACCAACGTGGAGGTAAGGGGACTCGAGGTGGTTACTAAAATGAGATTAGCACTAAGTCTAGCTTCATTTGTAACATTAAGAAGCTCGACATATGGGACTGAGTCATCAATGGGACTAAATATAAACCAGCATGCTAGGGGTGGGTTAAAAATATCTATTTTCAAATAAAACTAATCAGAAGCAAAAGCTAAATAATAACATTATAAACCACGTAAGTAGAGATGTACTTGAAAGCAGAGGAAATTACCTCTCTGAACTTGGAATTTTGTGTATAGTCCTGATCACTCCAAGGCAGATTGTGAATCTTGAATTGAGTAGTACCTTACTCCATAAGCAATCCTTGTTGAATGCAGTGTGATCACTCCTGGTGAAATGTACGTTGAACACAAGGAAGAGCAACACAGTCTGGTCTTTATTATCTAAAGCTCATAATAGAAAAGGTGGAGCAGAGCTCAGCAAAAGATAAAGAGACTGAAAGATCTAATAAAAACTTTAAATAAACTAGGTCTGTCATCTTTGTAAGGGAAAAGAGTAAGGGGGAATGTCACTGGTGTGCACCAATCTCTGTGCAGAGGAGAGATAAATAGTGGTCTAATACTATTTGAACTAGCGGCAGAAATGAGAGACAGGACATTGAATGTTAGCCAAGGCAAAATGAGAACAAAATGATTTGGCAAGAAGTTTATTTGACTAACTGCCAAATGAATAACACAGGTCATAAAGAGAAGCAGCCAGAGATTTTTGTTTGTTTGTTTGTTTGTTTGCTTTAAGATAAAAACAAGGCAACTAATTGAGGGGAAGAAAATCATTGACAACTGTTAACTCAGAGGAAGGAACGGACCAAAATGGACTTCTTTCAGCCCAACAATTATATATATTCCTAAACCATAGGAATGAGAAAGTATTTTTGATAAATCTAGTTCTGGATACATATTTATTTCACTTATTCCTATGAATAATATGAATAAACTTGCATTTGGAGTCTCGTTGTACAGTATTAAAATACAATTTGCAAAGCGAATTAGAGTAGAGGTACATGGTATCATATTATCCCTACTAGTACATATAAAAATAAGTCTAAGTGTCAATATTATTTTGTATTATGGAAGAGTTTCCTAAACTGTTCGGATGAATGGGATTTTGTCAGCACCCAAGTTTCTTGGGATCACCAAGCACTCTTGTTATCAAGCTTTTAATTAGAAGGCAATAGAGTTCTGCAGACCAGCTGCAGTTCCCTGGCTATGGTCTAATGGCCAAAAGGAGTCAGGAAACCACAGTTTGGGCACTGCTGTATTTGCATTCTGACAGGCACTTTTGAAAAATAGAAGACTTATAAAACAAACAGGCACGATATAAGATGCTTGTACTCTATATGATTTCACCTAGGAAAAAAGCCAGTGTGCTATGCAATAAAAATTCCCCATTCGTATTTACTGTGATCCCAAAATAACTTCCCAAACTGTAGTTATTTATCCTGTTTTCCAGTTCCAGTCCACTGCAATGACAAATGCAGCAAAATGCACTGTAATGAATGGAATATATCAGTAGAGAGGTCTGTACACGCAGCCACGTTGTGCTACAAGCAAAAGCTGATGCTCACTCCCCTTGTGGGATTCCAGCAACTGGCACTCAGCACTTCAGCACAGTCTGACGGAGACTGATACCTTTTGTCAGCTAATTTGCCATCATGCTTCTTTAGATAGCCAGGAATTTCTTCTTAATTGACAGAAAGCATTGAACATTGTAAACATAGACTCTGCATGCTACACGAAAGCAAGTTTGCAATCTTAATTATAGCCTATAATATCACTGCAGCTCATATTACATGTACTTTTCATATGGTATAAAGCTTATTTTTTTCCATTACATATTTATTTAACTCAAATTTTCATTAGTATCCTTCAAGGATATAATCTTTTTTTGTTTCTTCCTTTTCTAAATCAGATAAGATGAGATATTTTGCAAAATTGAAAAATGCAAGGCATTTGTACCAAATAAATTTCAAATGTATCACATTAGCTAAAGGTTGTCACTTTAAATAAGGTGTATAGGTTGTGGTTTGGAACAGAAACAATATAAATTGCTGTGTTGCATCATTTCTTTAACATAATACTGTTCTGCTATTAACACCGAATTAATATTTTGTAGCTACTCCAAATACAGAGTGACCACAGCTCTTTCAAACCATTTCTTATTGATATCTGTGGATGGTGCATTATGATTTTGGTATACGTCTTTTATTTGAAGAAGCAAAAAAACCCCTCTCTTCTTTACACAAAACTGCACCCCAGGGGCATGGAGTTTGTAATTTTGGACAAATTTGCAAAGCAATTCTTAAATTAGAAGAAGAACCTTACTCAGCAATTTGTCCCATTGACTCAAATGGGAATATTTGTGGAGTAAGGTACTACTTAATATGTGTAAGGGCAAAAAAGCTGACTTGTGACGTGGCAATAGCTTTGGGGTTGGTTTGTAATTTTTTTTTTTTTTTTAAATCTCAAGATGTGAATATGGAAACTATGAAAGGTAATAGCTGTAATGGCTGTGTTTCTATAATAGAGGTTATTTATACATGCTTTGAAAAAATGAGTGCATCCCTCTGCACTGAAGAGCCCCAGAAGTATTTCTTAAGCTTTAAATGGCTTTTGTTGATGTGTCCTCAGTACTGCCACAGGCTACACAGTGAAATTCTGCTCTTTTAAACTCTTTTAATCACTCTTATCTGAATCTTATTTTAATCTCTGGACATGCAGTATTTATTCATTAATGTCCCTAAGTATGTTAACCACCATATGTTCATTTATGTGAGCATCCTGAGTGAGCTGAAAAAAAAAAAAAAGGTTGCATAGTACTTCTGGAAAAGGCACAGCCACCCCAGAAAATCAGACTGGCTGTTCTAAAGGTCAGTTAACCTTTCAGTCAAGGAACAAAGCTGCAGCATACGCACTGGTTTCAGACCTTCTGCATACAAAGCTGTATACAATGGGGATTATAGCACACAGTTCCAGGATTAGACCTAGCTATGTCTATTTTAAGGTGGCTATAGTTAATGTCTGGCGGCAAATGGGTTTAGGCTCTGGTCTTTCCATGAGTTGCAAGTTTACTTAAAACACCTAAGGATCTAAAGGCAATATGGGCTTTGTTACTCGGTACAATGGTGGATGAACATGCTTTCCTGGAGGTATACTGGATTAGCTCCAGCCACCTCCTGGCCTGGGGGAGCACCAATTTTATTTTATTTGCAATTAGTATTGACAGTTAAATATTTTGGCTGTATGCACTGAGAAGCAAAAAAAAAAAACAAAAAACCAAACCCAAAACCAACAACAGAAAAAACAAAACAAACCCACAGGTTTTTTTTTTTCTGTAACCCTTCAGTCTGGTGTTAGTAAAGCCTGCTAGAGGTGTAGCTGAGGATTTAGCAAATTATTTTTACCAAGCTCTTATTCTGAAGACCAAAAAATTAAGTAGTCTTCTGTTAGGAAGGGTGAGAGCACTAGTGGGACTCCATTTCACATTTCCTTAGAGCATTTATTAATGAAAAAAAAATGATGTGAGGTTAAACTTCATTGTGGCATTTAGCTTATGTATACAAGGATTCTGTGGATAAATCTGGCTCTAAGTTGCTAGGAATACATCCCTTTCTGAAAAGAGGTAATTTATGGCTCCATCTATGAAGCTGTATTTGAAAGGAAAGATCAAATACAGGAAGAAACAAAGCTTTGTGTCTGGCTGTATCCAGTATTTAACTCCCCTCTCACACAGAGTTCTCAAGATTTCCTGTTGTTCTAGGGTTCAAAATACAGCTTTCAAAGATTTTTATTTATTGCAATTTGGACTGCATGTATTTTTTTTATTTTCAGCTACCGATACAGTGGGAAACTTGGAGATGCAAGAAATAATCTTGCTCACACGTTATAAAACATTGGCACCTTTACATTTCTAAGGAAATAAAGTCTATTAAGAAAAGTACTTTTATGGCATTGCAACTTTTCCCAAGGTAAATATTTCAATGCATAAGAAAATATACTAATCTAGCAAAAAAAAAGCACTTGAGGTATAATGAAGCATTTCATGTTTGCTTTAAAAACCAATGGGTTATATTTATGGAAAAAAAGACACAGATTGCCAGCATTTCAAATACCATGCCTTGCAATGTATAGGGTCTAGTGACATTATAGCATAACATCTGTAATTTGAAGTTTTCCTTTGGAATGTAATGTAGGAAACACAATTTAGTTATGTCAACAATATCTTGCAAAGTGTTCCCATTTATAATTATTTATATTGTAAATAGCTTTCTGAAGTAAATTTGAAGTTAATGTGCATAAGATGTATTTATTAAGATTTTTTTGGTTTAAAATATAGCTACCAATATGCAATTTTTGTCTGTTTTTCTACGTTTTTAAACTAAGGATTGTCCTATATAGGATACATTTTCAGGAATTTATTTTAATTAGTGAGAATATTTCTCAGAATTGGAGGGGATATGGGAGAATTAGTTTATTTTGATTCCTGTGAATCCTAAGTGGTCTCTGAATCTTGCATGAAGTTTATCAAATATGAACAGACACTGATTCAAATATATTGCTACCCTATTTAAGATGTCTGAATCTGCTCAAAAACTATTCTGTCAGGAAGAGCTGACTCACAGGGGCTTAATTAAGATTAATTGCCTACTTTGTGAACAGTCTGCCATGTTTCTTGAAGCCATCCACAACCCCTGTGCCTCAGCTAAATCAGGTTGCTGGATTGGAGCATGATGCCCCTTAGGTGCTTAAAATACTATATTCAGAAAAAGAGCAGTGTTATGGTGAAGGAATAGGTGAGAAGTTATGCTAAACCGCACTCAAACCCAAGAGCTGGCTATTTCTTGGGCTTGTGTGCTTGTACAGTTCAACTGAGGCATAATAACGTGAGCCACAGTGCAGCAACTCAGCCGCTGCAACCCGTGCCAGCTCTGGGATCTAGGTCCTTCAGAGCTTGAGGGTTCAGGGTCACAGCTTGCACTTTCTAGACCAGTCTCTGAGCCACCAAACCCCATCCTCTTCAGGAAGCCTCGCTGAGGCTCTTCCCTGCAGGTGAACAAGTGTGAGACTGATGGTGTCAGAGAGTAGTGGGAGCCTGATGCTGTGGTGGGGTGAGAAAGCAACTTTCTTAAGGGAGAAAGGGGTTGCTCACGTATTTTCCATTGACAAGACTGAGAACAAAACACATAAGGAGTGGGGATGGGGGCAAGATGCACAGGAGTCAGTTTTGACTCTTAAGTAAATTAATTGCATAAAACAGAGATGCAGTGGTGTCATTGACCCTTTGCTCCTGCATGGACGTAAGTACTCTCTTCTCCAAGATCCTCCTGGGATTAGGGAATACTCTGCAGCACAAAGTTAGGTGTTTAAACTATATTCATGCTTTTAACATTTCCTATGGGGTAGTTTAAGGAGTTCCCCTCTCCTTGGCCTGAATTTGGCCCTGGTTCTCCATGCAGACAGGAAACGGTGTCATCTTTTCCCCAAATAATGCTGTTTAGCTGCGCAAAACATGTGTTGGGTTTCTGTCTTTCTTTCTTTTTTTTTTTTTTAAAAGTGTGGGTGAGGGGGTTAGGAAATGCCTGGGTTTGACCTACCTCGCTGCCTTTGAAGCCCATGCTGAAAAAGAGACACTGAGATCAACAGGCACTCGTGGGACCATATTGTCCTCCATTGGACAGCAGCAGTCCTAGTTTCTCCATGCTCAGCACTGCAACAAAACCGAGTATCATCCTTGATGCTGTGTGCTGAAGGTCCTGCAACATCCATGCATGCTCTTTAGTCTCTCTTCCAGTGAATAAATAGTACCCATTGCCCACTGGTCTCTATTCGCTCTTGGCTCCTACGCTCATTGGCAAATTACTCTGCACTGAGGAAATCTGCTGTCATGGCCATTGTAATAAAAGTGTGCGATACCATCAGAAACTTCCTCTATCCCCATATGGTGGCCATCAGAGGCTTCAGCATCAGCAATTTCATTTGATACAGTTTCTCCGACAGTCAGAAGGTCACAAATAGCCTGCTGTTACACAGCCTGGTGTGCCTGTGTGAATAAAAAGGGCTATCCACCACAGTGCAAAGCCCGACAGACTACATGGTTTCATCATGGATGTCGACAGGAGTTTCACGAGGTATGCACACAACACCCTGGACTATGGTCCAGAGGCCAGGTGCAAGGCTATGTATGCATGGAAACAGCTGGGGCTCACCAGCATCGAGCCTGCTCATCCTCACAGACATCTCTCTCTGCCCGCAGTCTGTCATTGCCTTTCTCCCACAGTCCTCTCATTTTTGGCTCCCTCAGGCATTATGCCTTCCATTTCCATTTCCTCCCTTCTGCCCCAAGACCTGGCCTGTGATTTCACAATCCTGTGATCTAGCTTGGCCAGCAAGCATCCCCTGTTGATCCTGAAAATCATGTTTTCCTTTTCTTGAGGAAAAGGGCTATCTGGCAACAGTTTCCATCACTCACATCCCTTTCCCTTTCCCTTCTTTATACAGCTGGTGTAAATGCCATACTGAGGACCCTGCAATCTTTTTCTCACAGGCATTAGTTCTGCTACAAGAAAGCTGTTGGTTGAGGGAATGGAGGTGATGAACTTTTCAGAAAAGCTACAGACAAAAGAAGATAGATGCCTTCAGCATACCAAATACACCTCCTACTTTAGCTGCATTGCAAAACACCATCACTCTTGGCCTGCAAACAGAACACAGAGATGAAAACTGAAACCCAAGGACATATGCCTGCATTGGAAAATAACAACAAAAGCTATCATCAGATGCACCTGAGAGGGAAACTTAAATATTGGGTCTTTGTCTAAGCATGCATTAAATTACATGCAAATAATTTAATGTTCATTATTACTGTTCATCTCATTATTTATTATCACGAGCTGTCATCAGCTTTGTACTTTTTATCATGTTATCTATATTTGTCACCTGTTATCTATAATCTTTTTCATCTATAAATAAAAATATTTTATAATAAAAATAGTATTAATATAAATTGCAGGGCATAAACTGACACCTGGGAAATAAAAACCAGAAAGTATCAGCGTATTCCAAGCTTTCAACTAACTATAAGCTCCACTATTTGTTACCCAATGTATCAGGTGGTAAATGTCATATGGGAGTTGTCTTTCACTTCCAGCAATATTCCTAGGAATTGATAATATGATGTATTTGGAAATTATACCAAATCTGTGTTGCAAACATATAAACTTGTACATTATCAAATGTGCTACGTTTACTTGATTGTTTTGGGTTTGTTTTTGTTGGGTTTTTTTTTTTTTTTGATAAGGAGAAACCTGAAAAAATGGTGAAGAAAGCTTAAGGTTCTTTTTTTAAGCTAGATGCTTTCAATTTCCCCTCAAGACGTAGTGCCAGAGATCACCTGATTCACTTTCAAAGGGCAGACTGGAATCTTTCTATGGCTCCTTCTATCTCCCTTGAAGCTTGAGGTACTTCTGAACTGGTCAGCCTCCTGAGGTCGGCTAGAGCAGCCTTGAGTCTCCACCGATTTGTCCCAATCACCATGATTGTCTACATGTCTGTCACATATGAAAAACAAGGCCCTCTGGATTGTAGAGAGTTTACAAGTATAAGAGGGCTGGAACAGAGGTGAGCACCTCACCACCCTTTAGAACCACTTTTTTTACATTAGCATTGTCTGTTTTGTGAGGTAAAGCAGTTTAGGCTGCCACCTTTCTCCTGCACTATTAGCTTCACAAGTGGTAAGAAATGAAAGGAAGAAGGTACCGGAAGATGTGAAACTATGCTTTTTTTCCCACACTGTCCAGCAAAACCGAACAAACACCCAGAAGACTATTCTCATCATGGCAGAATAAATGCCTGCCCGGTGGGGTCCTGCCTGCATGCAACCAGATAAGGCAATTTCTGTGGAAATGCCATCTTGCACTGACAGTGGTGGCTGGCAAACCCACATTTGTAAGCACAAGCTAGCCAAAAGCCCATGCGTGAATGCCAGTGTTTTCCCCGTTGGTGATGTGTCCTGTCAAAGGACACTTAGGATGGCTGTGTGCTGAGCCTTCTGCTGCTTTCCTTTTATCTTTGCATCCATTTGGAGCCCAGGACAGGGAGAGACGAGACTGCAGAGCAGGTTATACAGTTCTAACAGGAGTCAGATACATTTTTCATCTGAAGCTTCTTGGTTTTGATTCTGACACAAGACATTTCATCAGGTTATGAATTATTTTTACAAAAGCAGGACCGTGCCTTGTCTGTCTGGTTTCTCTGTGGGACAGTTGTGTCATTTTTTTTTTTTAAAGAATACCAGTGAAAGGCATCCTTTGTGTTTTCAATTTGGACCACATCAGTGAGGTGAAAAATACAGTGAGGTGTTAGTTGTTATGTCTATTTTAGTTGAGGGCACAACTGTACATTTTGATGTTTTGTTTCTGCCTTTTCTTTAGTCACAAAGGCAGAGCCTTTCTTCTGTGCCGCTATTTAACCTCCAAAACAACTGCAAAGTATTAGAATGACTCCAGTATCCTCTCCAGCATGAATGTTTCTTGAGCTCAAGAGAAATACCCACAGTTTCATTAGGCTGGTTATCTGACAGACTGCTCATAGAAAACAGCTGATTCTTTTTTTTTTTTTTTTTTAACTGAACAGCTTTGGCTTCCTGTGATCAATCTTCTTGGCTACGGCAGTAAATATGCTAAACTGCAGGTGCCAGCAAGCTTTGAGCAGTCTGAGGCATGAATCCTGACCCATGGTTGTGTTCTGTGCGTCATCAAATAGTCTACCTTGTGTGCAACTATTTGGCCTATTTGTTAACTTGGGTTTTTAGCTTAATACGCGCTTATTTACTTAGGGAATTAGATCCAGCGTAGGAGAGATGTAAAACAGTCAGCAGTTTATGATTTTAGTAAATAATCTCAGCTTTGTTCAGTTTTGCTCTAGGTCAGGCTGCCGCATGGAGTAATTCCATATGGCAACCTGATTTGAGCTTACTCAAAGTAAACCTTAAAATGGATTTTGGCAAAATCCATCCAGACATCAGGAACCCATTCTCAGTTTCTGCTGAGGATTTCCTGATAGCTTTCTTCATTTAAAAAAAGAAACAACAAAAAAACAACAGAAAAAAGAGAAAAATGTTGAAACCTTTTTACTGTCCAAAATACCCTTTCCTCTCTGCCCCCCCACAAATCTTAACCATCAAAAAGCCCTTTAGGTGGCTCTAATTTATGCCAAGAGCTATAGAAGTTAGGAGGTGTAAACATGGCTCCGTGCCTTTGGAGGTGCTGCGCGGTGGGGTGGGTGCAGCCTCTCACGAGGGAGAGGTGTGATGGGGGGAACGGCCCCTGCCTGCTCTTTGCCTTTCTGCCCCAGCTCCTCTGCTCTGGGGCAGAGTGGTGGGTGCCTGGCCCCTTGCCACCTTGGGCAAGGGTGTCACCATGGGGTGCGTGGGCTGTCGAGGCCTCTGCTGCTTGGGGATTTGAGCGGTGGGAGAGCCTCCTGCAGGGTGCCACCAGTATTCAACAGCCAGGGGGAACATCCTGGCATTAATGAAGTCATTGACAGAAGTACTTTGGTCCTACCGAAGTGTGGCCAAAAACGTAAAAAACATTTTGAAAACAACATTTGAGGCGGCTCAGTGTGCCTCCCTCGATGGAGCGAGTGAAAGCGTAAGTAAACAGGGAGATTTACTCATGTTTGAAACAAACACAATTAAAAAAAAAAAAGTGAGTAGGGAAACAAGCACACACACACAAAATCCTCTCTTGTCCTTTAGCTGAACGATGTCAAATGCGAAAAAGCCCTGAGATAAAACTTGGGATAGAGGTAGAAATTCTGGCAGGGCTATGTCGAAGTGGGGCTCTTAGGAAAAGCTGCTGATTGAAATCAATACAGCAAGACCCGGAATCCGAAAAGACCATTGATAAGACCTGAGAGGGTCACTGAGCAGAAGTGTCAGTTGATAGTATTGCCTTCACCAAGATGCTTCAGTGTTTGCTTTAGCGACTTCTTGCAGCCAGTGGCTGAGCATACATTTAACATCCCACCTGAGATCGCCCTGCTGGGGGAAGGGAAGTTTTTAAGGACTTCTGTAGTTTAAACAACTCCTTTAACTCCCACATTAGCACATCACAGATTCTGTATATTAATCAATGTTTGATTCATGTACTGCATCAAATTAATTGAAGAGGTTATTTTTTTTGTGTGGAAAGAACTGAAAAGGGATTTAAATTTTCTGTTTTCTGCTTCTATTCTTTAAGCACACGCATTCATTTGACTTTTTAATGAGTTGTGATTTATCGCATGAAACTTTTTTAAACAGACCTTGGTTAACCTTTTAATTTTTCACACAGTAGTGATGCATCACATTTTGGTATTTGTATATTTGTTTTATCATTCAGCACTTAATTAGGTAACGGCTTCACAGGGAGGGGCAAAATATAGGTACTTTATATCATTTGAAATTACATTAAAAATTTTCTGGTGGTTTATCAAAAGGAGATGGGGAAAATTGATTAGAAAATAAACAAACAGAGAAATCCCATTTCCATTTTTTACATAGCATTGTTTTGTAAAATTGCAGTGTTATAAAAATAATGTAAAAATCAAGGGTAAGAAGAGAATTTTTCATTTATGCCAAAATAAATGTGCTGTATTTTGGTTACAGGGTACTTTTACAATGGCTATTTTAAAATGCTGGGCTTGCTGCTCACTTAAAGACATGCTACTTTCTGAATATATGAAGAATTCCTTCAAATTCAATGACACTGTATTTGCATTACAGGGAGGTGCAGAGGAGAGGGCATTCAGCTAGAATTTGCCCAGCCCAGTGTTTCCATTTTAATGATTCTATTTTTAGCACTCAGCAGGTCATTCCAGCTCACCGAGGTAAGTGAAGCTGCACCAACTTGTTCCAGCTGAAGATCTCCATATCTCTCTAGTTGTCATGGTTTCCTATGAGAATGAAGCTCATGCAACCACATTCCCTCTTTGTCCGTCTGTCAGTCACTTCATCCTTACTATTTTTGCAACTCTTCAGCCCAATTGAACCAAGTTTTGAAAAGAGATGTCAGCCTAAATTCTCACAATTCTTATAAAAATAGGATGCTCCAGACAGGCAAGAGACCTTCCATGCTACAGCTCAAGTAAAAGTGAAACACGAGCATTCCTCTTACACAAGATCAGAATGTGCAAACTCAGACATAAGATGCCAGACCTTAGGGAGTGAGGTTCCGTGGGTTATCTTCTCACAGAACTGTGTGTTTTCTTGTATTTAAAGTTACTTTGATACTATCCATTGAAATCTAGTTGGAAGATCACTTTATGTGTCTGAGCCTTGAAAAGGCTAGATGGTCTCCTGCATCAGGGAAATGTTCGCTGACATGGTGAAACACTAGTGCTCAAGTGAAAATTATTTCAGAAGAGCTATATGGTCCACATAAAAGTGTCACCGAGATAAAAAAATGGCCCAACAGAAATGGATTTAAATCTGTAAAGTGATTTAATTTTTTAAAAAAATCATCTGATTTAGGACTGCTTGCTTGAATAGGAATTAAATAAGAGAAAACATCATATGTGCATTTTCAAGCACTGTCCTTACTTTTACTGTAATATTTCAATTCAGCAGAATTTTTTACCATAGCTTGGGAATTATTTAGGGTGATAGTGAAGACTGCTATGACAATGTATATAGAAATAGCTAGTTTTAAAATACAAACATAACTGATAAGAGGATATTCATTAAAATGACCACATAAATTCCTTGAGGTGAAGAACAACAAGGAGAAAGCGTGCAAATTCACAGTGGTGCAATGCATTTGCAATATGGATTGCACTTATCTTTTTATTTGCCACAGACAATGTAAATTATGTGCAGCAGAATGGAGATTCAAATGATCCAGCATCTGCATAAGGCTATAAATTATGCTGTACTGAGTATGTTAGAGAAAAGAAGACTTTACCAGTATCTAGTTCAAATGAATCCATGTAAAAAACAGTGTCCAAAAATCAGTCCCAGGTTAATGATGAGCAGAGCTTTTCAAGTATAGAAGTTCAACCACATTTTGGTGTAAGTACGTTATACATATGGGTTTTCAAACACACTGTTCCAATTCACTTTTGCTGTCCGTCAGAAGCAATAATATTAAGATAATAACAAGCACCTGAGGTGACCTGAGGTTTCGCAATGTTTATATGAGTGCATCTAGGTTAAGATCTTTAGTGTCTCTCCCACCATACCCTTTTCCACATGCAGTCTTTTGTCCTTCTTAAGGGCTGCTTCTTCTGGTGAACAAAGAATGTTTTGCCAGTTGTTCACCTCTGTGCCCTGGAAAGTGGGTGTCTATTGCTTGGCTGCTGCAGTTGTGAAGGATCTAGTCACTGTCTTGACCAGCTTTATTCCCAAAGTTGCAAGACAATCTGAAGGAACTTCTTTATTCCAGTAATAGTTTTCCCTAAGTAACCAGTGAAAGAGCAGGTCTTCAGTGAAGAGGAAAGAATAGATTCAGTGTTTTTTTTAAAAATAGTCTTTGTCTTATGTCTGGGAAGTAACACAAGGAGACCTGCCTTCAAGTCTGATTACTTAGGAATAATAATAATTTCCCTTTCAGTCAGAGTCTATGCTGCAGGTTCTGTTAAAGCATATCATTTATATCTTCATTAAGATGAGGATATTCTCAAATAATCCAGAAAGACAGATGCCTTTGGGTTATTTATATTTTTATATCCTTTTCCATGTGATGATAAGAGAAGACATACTGTAATTTTTTTTTTTTAAATGGCCTTATGGCTAGCAGACAATGAAATGAGACATAAGAACAGATTTCCAAATGCTGTTAAGGGCACTAAGTGTGTGGTTAAAGACCAGTTTTGCAGCCTTTGTGCCTGATTCCCATCTCAGCTGCGCTGGTGTAAGGTGGTGGGCTGCCTCCACTGCAATCAGAAGCCATCCACCTTTGTACAGTTTTACAGCAGGCTAATTGCAGCAAATCAACCAGAGGTATTCCTGACAAGGTGGTGTAAAAGAGAAAGAGAGGGCAAAATGAGCCTTTTTGACAACAACATCCACTGTGCTTACTGATTCTTAGATGTTGTACAGGTGTCATAAATCAAACAGCAGGTGGTTTTAATTGATGAAATTATTCCTACTAATTTTTAAGCTGTCACAGACAGATCTAAAGCAAGTCATGTGGTTGAGTTGGAGTGGCTTGTTTTTTCTTAGAAATGTACAAAGCATTCTGTCTTCAATTCTGAAAGTGGAAACGTGACTTCTTCCTGGCCTTGCCAGGGTGTGCAGGGCTTGCTGGCTCAAAGGAAGAATGATATTTGCTTTAAAAAAAGAAAGACAACATTTTTTAAAATGTTCCAGAAAGACCAGGTCACATTTTCCCCAAAAGATCCTTAACATCTTTTGTAACAGTACTAACAGTAACTTGCGTAGTTTTTGGACAAAGTGTGCCAGTAGCAATGCAATGCAAAAAAAAAATCAATGGCCATCTCTGACACAGAGCTATTGCTCGTGAACAGCTTGATGTGTTCACGCACGATTCCTCTGAGAGGCCCTAGACATGTTGTGGTCAAATTGGCAAAATAGGTAGCAACTGTATTCTCGCAGCAGCCTCCAAAGGAGAGAGGCAGATGTCTATTCTATCTTGCAAACACATTTTTTTACAATGTGTTACTTCATCTCTTTTATTGCACAAGAGGAAAGTGAGAGACAGAGAATCAAGGATAACACTAATGATAGGCCATATGGAATCCATAAACAATGTTGTTCTAGAATAAGATGGCCTTTAAAGGGGGTGGGGGCCTTATTGTACTTGGGCCAGACATTACCTAACTCCCCAGGTGAAGGAGAATAGGTGAGAATAGGGAGCAGACGCTGGGAGCATACGATTCAGAGCAAGGCTTTCTGGAAGATATAAAGAGCAGCTTGAATCCCTTTAAAGGTCTGAGTTCCTTTGTATTAAAATAGCCTGCTCCTGCTCTCTGGGAGCTGAACCTTCCTCACGAAGACTACTGAAGAAAACACTTTTGAAACTGGATTAAGAATTTGGCCTGTTGTTTATGAACCACTTAGGAAATCCTGCGCTTTTATGTGAAGACATGGGGTTCCTAAAGGGGGAAACAACTGAGGGGACTTCCTCCAGTACAAAATGCCCTTGCTTTGACAAAGGGGAAGCCAGTAACAGCAACAAAGACTCAGGGCTGTCTTAAAAAAAATGGGTAGAACTGCTACGCTGCCACTTTTACCTTTAAAAAAAGGTTGATTGTATAGCACCGTACTCAGCAATGAAGGTAGTCATCGCTACTGCTGAAGGTAGTCATTGCTCTTGCTGCCAGCCTCCGAGCCAACGTCGCCCACAGGCACAGCTGGCTGCCGCGAGGAAGCTAGGGGGGTTAGTTACTTCTCCTCGCATTGTGCCTAACTGGCCAATGTTTTAACCGCACGAGTGCAGGGAAGAATGATAGTGTCTGTCTCCCCCAGCACATGTGAAGGTTGCAGGTTTTGGCCTTGTTGTATTTGACCTCATT
Organism: Gorsachius magnificus; assembly: GCA_034008185.1. Taxonomy (NCBI): domain Eukaryota; kingdom Metazoa; phylum Chordata; class Aves; order Pelecaniformes; family Ardeidae; genus Gorsachius; species Gorsachius magnificus. Next base: position 80,044,371 of record CM067083.1, read on the forward strand.
TAGGACAAGAATGCTTTTATCTAAATCAAAGACAATTTCTAGTATCAGTCTGAACTTGTGAAGACCCCCAGTGAACAAAAATATCACAGGAATTAGGCAATCCATTCAGAATGCATTTTGAAGTTTTTAGCATGTGCTTAAGTGCTTTTCTGGCTCTACTTTAATGAAAGATGGAAACGTAATGTGGAAATATGACCGAGAAATTCTGTTACATTAAAATTGGAATGAATCCCAGAGATGAAGAAAACTCAAAATGAAGTACTATTTTGAGATTTAAACGTAGCTTTCCTCCATGCTTATTCTCCTCTTTTTGCTGCTGTCTGATGCAAGCCCATGGCAAGAACACCCCAGCGAGCCTGCTTGCTACATTTCTGTGTAAAACCTGCTAGTTCTTGGACAGTGGTTTGTCACACTAGGGCATGCTAGAAGGACAGTACAAACAAGAGCTGAGGGATGAAAGAGTATTAGGAGATTTCTTATCGCTTATCAGAAATTTATCTGACTCCCTTGAAAAGACTATAGGACACAGAAGTGGGTAACAATAAATAGGAGATATAGAAGGGAAAAAGCCTTTTCTGTTTCCGTTTCTTCTTTGGTGTAATTCCATAATTTATCTAGTAACAGCAATAAAATAGAAGTAGGTTGAGGGAGGGACCTTTACCTGATACAAAACTTTGTATCTGTGCTGACTTCTGCATGTTTGTTTGGGGGAGAGGGCACAGACACCCAACTCAGCGTGTCCCAAAAGGGTTTCCCTGTCAGACCCTGTGCACGACTGGGGCCTGTCTCTTCTCACAGCTGTGACCAAGTCACCAAGCAGAAGCAGCTGCTCAGCCATCTTAGCCAAGGCCAAAATGAGGTGTCAGAGCAGGGCGCCCTTTCTGGTGGCTCAGAGAGAGGCAGGAAAAATCTGAAGGGGAAGACAGTCAAATGCCTAGGGAAGTAGTGAAGGATTTTAGGAGCAACAATACTCTGTTTTCCGCAGGATCTTTTGGCTGGATTACAGAAGAGGAGTCTGGGTTTTGTCTCTCTGCACAAGGGGAAGTGACAACTCAGGAGGGGGTAATTGTGCTGAGACTTGGAGAGCCCCTGTCCCGGGAGTAGCTCGGTGCTCATCACACGTCCCTGCCACAGGGGCTGGTGTTTTTTAACAGTACTTGTGAGAATGGTGCTACCACTAGCATGGCAGGATGAGCAATGTGTGACGAAGGCTGCTGGGCTGGGCGTGAGCTCAGTGGGTTACTGTGGGCGTTGACATGCAACTTAGACTGTCTTCCTCTTATGCATTTGCTAGAGCTATAGATTTTGACTATGGGCATAAAATTAAATGGATCCAAACTGATGAAGGATAGGTCAGTCAGTTGCTAATACATGTGGTGATCTGGACACAATCTGGACGGCAGGGATGGGGGGAAGGTTATCTATGGACTCTGCTTCTCATGTGCAGCCATTGTCAGTTACTGTTGTAAAATGTGATAACACAGTCTAGCCTTTTTCATTAGTCATTAAAAAAAATAATCTCATAATATCAACCTGCCACACTTTTTCCTTTTTTAATTTAATGAAAGATAGGCAGCAGCATCTTTTAAATGAAAATATCGCACAGTTAAGGATCCCATAACACAGTGATGTAAAATGGCAAAAATATCTCTGAATACTATCAGCTCTTTTTAACATGCATACCCTGGACACCCATGAAAATCAAGTGAACACTACATGGGGAAACACATGAAAGAAAAATGGACCGTGAAGATGATATATACTAAAATTTTTCCTATTGTGACTTTTAGTACCACTTTTTTTTCATAGCTCAGCAGGATACCTGAGCTATGCTGAGCAATTGCCAAATGGCATGGTAAACTAACAAGTGGGTTTTCTGTATGTTATCTCCAGTTTAGTGGAACTTTGTAGGGCATCAACCCCCTAGTAGATCACAACTCATTTTGGCAGGTCATTTTGTGTGCATTATTGACCTTTTCTTGCTGTCCATAAATCCTTGACAATGCTGACACAGAAACGCACCAACTGACCTTTCAAAAAATGTTGGAAATAATCCGTTCCAGCTGCAGGCTGAGGACACTGACCATATTCAAATATAAATCTTTCCATCAGCACCATGGACTGCTGGCAACAGCAGCATTTACACTCCCCAAACTGATTCTCCACACCAACAGGCCTGATGTCCCTTATGAAAAAGAAAATTCTCACTGGCTAAAATCAGGAGGAGGAAACCCCCTTTTTAAAGCTGACTATAAGGAAAACTTAGGACAGCACTGGTTTGACTTTCCCCAAAAGCTGGCTAGCAACTAAAGCATCCTCCCTTGACAGCTCTTAGCGTAAAATGTTCTTAGCACCTGTAAGTCCTGTGGAGCTCAGGCTCAAGCCCAGAACAAAGTGTATGTTTCTTGTTTTTGAGCTGGCATCCTTTCTTCACCTTTTAAAGCACAAGGCTTTCCTCTCAAACTCTTTGTGCAATGTATTCTCTCCATTTGCAGAATACAATGTTTGTTTTCCTCTTTCTTCTAAAGGAAAAAAAAAAAACCACTTGAGAACTGACTCTCCAGCTATGATAAACTGTCGCAGTTGTGCAGGGGTCCCCATGAGTCTGGATCCTTGAACCAGCTGCATGGGTTAGCTAAGCTGTGCTAAGGGCCAGTTACACAGGGCTTACTGTCTGTGGGTATGGTCTTAACTTGAGGTCAGCAATGGATGAGATGCTTTGAATGACCTCTTGGTGAGCATTTTCTGTAGGCTAAAAGCACTGTAAATTTGTAAACTGCCTTATCTTGTTCACGTTCCTAAATTAACTGGCTTTGTCTTATATCCAGTGAAGAACTTCTCCCATGGCTTTCCTATCAAACCATGATGAAATGTATTGGTAGATATGTGAGATAAATATCATGTACTTCCAAATAGCTGTGCAAGCTTATGCATTTCTTTGCAAGGAATTGGACTACTTCAGGGAAATAGTGCCTTGTGAAAAACATAATTTGAGTAACAGAGAGAACCTGGAGCTGAGTAGAAACACAGAGATTTATGGTCAGGAAGTGATAGAGACCAACCACTTGGCAGGGTTGAAAGAGGAACTGTCTTCTCATATGATGAGCAGTTCTCCAACTGCTGAGGTAAGGATAAGATGCTGATGGGATAAAATGCTGATGGGAGATTCTGCACGTTGCAAGGTTTCTTCTGAAATGTGTGGTGTCAACCTCTGTCATGTTTAAGAGAAAGTTCCATTTAGATAAACAGAAAAGGCAAAAGATCCCTATCTAGTTGTTTCAGGATAGTAGCTGAAAGAAAATCTGTATTGTATATGTATTAATATGACAAACCTCACTGGATCTTTATTATGGAAGCTAATAATTTAATATTTCACATTTCCAGAGAAATTTTATTCAGTCTGCTTAAATTTATTTCCAGAAAATTTATTGATGTGGATATCCAGGAAAAGATGGCTAAATAAATAAAAGGAAGTTTGCAATAAACTTTTTCCTACTGTTTCTTCCTCATTAACATCAAGGGTAGTAATCCTCAAAATGTCTTTTTCCAGCCCTCTTACCAGGATCAGTTTTCCTTTGGTATCCATGGGCTTGATAATACAGATTTGACTTTGCTAATATGCTTCTTTCTGTTAGTTTTGTGTTTAATTCTGGGAAAGAACTAGTAGTAGCATGTTCTGCATATAAGAGTGCTTCACATTTCCTTTCCAGCTGGCTAGTATATATTTTTTGTAATTGTTGTTTCTACATTTGTTTCAAATTTCCCCGCCTCCTTGAAGCAAGGGATAATAGTTTTGAGAACCAGTGCATGTGTATTAAACTCATCTGTGTAAAAGGGAATTCCAACAGCTTGGATGAGATTTTAACAGTTTTTTTTCTCCTCTTGTAAGGCCAGGGACCATGTAATGATCTAGTCCAGCCTTCTGTATAAGGCCATAAACCTCACCATGGTTCCACAGCTTCTTGTCACTGTGTACTCTCCAAGTACAGCATAAATACTAAGCAACGGAGAATCTGATAAAGTCCTTCTGAAAAGTCATGGTGAGAAAAGCTCTAAGTCTAAAATCCGGGCCTTTTGGTGGGTCTGCAATTAGCAGAGGACTTTCATAGCTGCATGTAAACTTTTTGTAAAAAGCCAAAATAACTTTGTCTGCAGGACTGGAATATTTCAGAGCTTTTAAATCTTAAAGGAAAACAAAGATTTAAATGTGTGTTTGTTTTGACAATATACTTTTTACGCAGAACGCTTCAATGCTGTTTCATTGACTGAACATCTGCTTCTTTTCATAATGTACTTATGTAGATCAAATATTCTTTTACATCTCAAGATATATTTTATGTATTCTGCCTATAGTTGCTGTTAAAAAATGTTGACAATTTGTTCATGCCATGATTTGTGTATGTCTTCAGCATGTGTTCCCTTCTGATATGGGACATCTTTAACTTCAGTTCCAAAAGCTCCTCACACAGAAGGAGCTGGAATCTCTAAATCTGGATTATACATTTTCCTTAAAATTTCCTTTGCTTTGCTTCAGCAACTCATTACTGAGCTCACTGAAGACATTGGTAGTGGACAGCATAATGTTTCCATAAAATAAAATACAGAGGTTCTTTTCATCCTCTCTGTCACTCACTCCCCTAGTGAATTTGAAATCTTCATGGAAACCGGTGAATAAATGTGAAAAGAACGCCATTGGTAGATTTATTTAGCAGCATATCACCAAAAGTTCCTTTCACTCTTCATGCTCCTGCTGTCAGAATGTTAGGCAATCATAGCCTCTTTAATGAGAGCCCCTCCTTTTATTTCAGCTTCCTATGCTTATATTGCACTTATGAAGAAGGATCTAGTCTGGAGTCCTGCTTCTATAGTCCAAGCTTCCCTTGGAAGGCCATTTCAACCAAGTTCCCATTTTTCCCTTTCCTCTTTCTCCCACCTGAAATTTCGGTAGCTGAGTTAACAAGAAAGGGGGTTTCCCCTTTGTTTCCTGACCATTTTCATCCTCAACTAGTCATAACGCTGATGTCCCTAAGAGTAACCACATGCAGTTGTCAGCTCTCCAGAGGACAAACAGTTAGATCACTACACCACTGGGCTTTGGCCAAGATTTTAGTGTAGCATTAACCTATAGTGAAAAAAAATGCTTTAGCTTCCCTGATAGGGAATTAGTAAAAAAGTCAGTCTAGCATTTGGCAGCAGCAGTGCTTAAACCAACTTAAGCGGTTCTCATCCTTCGATAGATACCCCTCTGCTGGATAACCATGAAGAGAATAGAATCAGAGCCATGACGTGGTTGGAAAATCACCTAATTGGGAAAGTTGTGTTTCTGCTGGATCAGCTCCTCAGTCTGGTTCACCGTGGAGCTGCTAGAGGGGAGCGAGGGCAGCAGTGCAAGGAGCGAGCACCTTGGACAGAGATTGCCACCATCAGTGGTGCTACCAGGGCAATCCCGCTGGCAGAGAAGCGTGCGTTTCGTTATGAATCACATCATGAGTCACAGCTTCAGGATGAAGCCTCTTCATACGCCTGCAAACTGATGGCCGCCCTTGTACCAACACTGGGATGCCTGCAGGTGCTTCTAGATTTTGTATGAGACAAAAGAAGAATCATTCGTGGGGATAACGAGTTTGGGAAGAACCGATTCAGCTGCAGAGCCTTCAATTTCAATGAATTTGTTGTCTAGATAATCCCTTTGAGGGAATTATAAAGATGGTTTGAGGAAGTCAAATAGTTTCCAGCCATCAAGAGCTGATGAAAAGTTAAGTTAAGTTCTTTTCTGTGGTAAAGCTCCTGAAAGTATGTTAGACCAAAGGAATAGTTTCTTATTAAATCATGACATCACTAATGGTTTTTCTGAAAAGTAAAATAAGATGATTTAGTACAAGTTGACCATAAAATGACAATTACAGTCTTATAATTTTCTAAAGTACTATTTAGAGGTTTTTGTTGTATCTAGATGATTTGGGTTTCCCAAACATTTAACTTTGCATACTTACGTAAAACTCTTGACATCAAGGCAGGTTTTTTTCTTTCTTTCTTCTTTTTTTTTTTTAATCTTTCATGTTCAGTAGTAATGATTTTATATTTATAACTTAAATGGTCCTTTTAGTATATTTGAGGAAGGACAGACTGCCCTTTCCTTCACCTCTTATCTCTGCTGAGTTAACCACTGAGTTCTGTAGCAGAGTGAAGAATGAGTTACAGGCTGGATACGTATAGGGAACACTTTGTGAAGCATCAGTTTTTGCACGGTCACTTTATTGGCACTCCAGTTCTCTTAAGGATAAATTCTGAGAACTAGTAACAGCCAATTTTACCAAAATATGGTTCTAAAATAATGGTATTCATAAAAATGACTTTTTTTTCATAGGCCAGTAGAGTGCACAAATCTACTAGTAGTATAATGGGGTGGGATGATCCTGCAAGAATTTGTAACTTCCTAGTGGCTTAAATTAGTGGCAGATAATACAGATATTACTATACCTAATGTAGTCTCTTTGGCCTTAGTATTATCAGAAATATGGAAAGATACTGTGTTTTGACTGAAATAGAAAAATACTACGAAAAATTAAAATTAGTATTTCATCCACAATTAATTCTGACCTTGAGCAGTCGAACAGAATATAAACTTTGAAAGCACAAGTTACAGTTTTTAAATGCAATGTAAATAAAATTGCTTCTTATGTGGGAACAGTAATATCATCTATGGGAATATGTCATCAGTGTCTGCTACCTCAGATGATTTTTGGCAAACACTTCCTGCGAGCCCACAGGTTTATTTGTTTCTTCACATTCTTTGATGGAGGCAACAGTTCCCAAAATCTGCCAGCTTCCTCCAGTTGCTCACCTAAAGTCAGAAACTCTGTGGACCTTTGCCAATATTCTCTGTTTTAAAGCACCTACTATACAGTGTTTCTGTGTGTATGTTATGAATTCTCAGGGTTTCTTCTCTTTTCAGTGAAGCAGATTAAGCAAAATACTGGAGAAAAACCAGATCTTCGCTTGCCAAAGTGAACCGTTTGAAATTACTGTCATTTGACATAAACCAAATGAAAGATAACTTTGGGTACTTAGAGTAAAAAAGCAGGGAACTAAATTCAGAAAACCTGGGATTTTTTTTTTCAGCTCTAAACCTTGTAAAAGTTCTAGAACCAAGGATAGAGGTGTTGTAAATAGAGTGAAAATATTGCTGGAATAGACAGGAAGAGTGCACCTAGGATACTAAAAGTCTAAGGTTTATAAGTTAAAGCCTCTAGTCAAACTCTGACTGGCCTTTGGGCCAGAAACAGATTTCATGGAACAAGACTCAAAAGACATGGTCACTGAATTAATTCTTCACATTCACAGAGCCAAAAGTGACCACAGAATAATATCAGACTCATTTAGGTAACAATGAATTATAAGCATTCAGACAAAAGTCAGATCTAGTCCACCCAGAGACATTAAGTGCATTCATTTGCTGTATTTGTACTAGTGCAGCTTAATGTTGGTGATTAGGTAATAAAAGAGGACTCTTCCATGAGGCAGCCTTCATCTGGCATTGAACTCATATTCATGCCAAAGTTCCCATCTGCAAATGCAATGAGACCTCCATTTCTTTGCAGCTTAATATCTAAGGCTTAGGCAAGATTTATCTCTAGCTGTTCGTGTTCTCTAATGACTTAGAACTTATAATCACTTCTGAATTATCAGCCTTTTGTTTCATGTATTTTAAAAAGTTAGTACGCATATTTTTATGAATTTTTGTATGATGTATTCTTATTTGCTGAATTTTGTAATTATATTTATTAAAGTGCTTTAAAAAAACTCTTTCTTAACATGACCTGGTTCCTTGAGCTCTATTAGTTCTCAGCACATATATATGGATTGAATACTTAAAAAGGGGCAGGAGACCCAGGTTCAAGCTTCATGTTCTCATTCCACCGTCTTTCTGAGACCCCAACAAACAAAGGGAATACTGAAATCAGCAGGCTGCAGGGCTCTGAAAGAATTGTCTTCACCACCAGCCTGGAGAGAAAATTGTTCTATCTTAGGAACTGCTTACGCTATGTAAAGCAAGAAACAAGAAAGGGGGAAGGTTCACATGAATGTTCCCTACAGGCAACTTGTTAGAATACTTCCACTGAAGGATAAGCATAAAGTGGATTTTAACCTCATGAATGGTGTGGCAAAAGGCCAATATACCATGGGGTGTTCCAAGTAATAGAGAAGATATTGAAAGTCTAAGGTGGTCCTTTCTTTCTTTATTGTTCCTCCTGGCGTTGCTCTTCTGCATTTAAACGGTTTTTTAAAAATGTCCCCTGAAACATTATTATAGTTTATATGATAATTTTAGTCATAGTCTGTGGGCAGTATTTCTAAGATCTTACATTTCTGTATTGGCATCTTTCCCCATGACCTGCCTCCCATTTGTGGGACTAAGCCAGTTTCCAATGTAAAAAATGTATGGCATACTGCCCTAGAGTTACACGGAATTGGCTTGCCATACTGGGCTCAATTCTTATCAGATCTTCATAATTTTCTAGTGAGATAATAATTTTTCAAAATAGAAATAAAGTTGGATCAACTAAAGTCCAAAAGACAAAGGTGATGACTTCATTATAGAAATCAGTAATGAGTGATCTCAAATATACCAAAAAGCTGCCCCATGTGGATCTACTTTTCCAGTGATAACTAGATTGACTTACCTAATACCAGTCCCAATCCCCCTAAGGGAAAGGGAAAGGGAAGCACCAATAAGAAAATTTGAGAGAGGGTATCTCTTTTTAGTCCTGTGAAGAGAATAATAGGCCCATCAGTTTAACATAGAAGCTCAGTTTTGCTCTCAGTTTTGTAACATTTCATTGAGATGTCTGCTACTGTTTTACATGTCTTGTCAAGCAATTATCCTCTCTTGCTTTTGATTCAAGGTATAAAGATATGTCCTGGTCAGAGTGGGGAACCTGTGCCATATTGCAGTCCCTTCCACATGAAAGTTAGTTAAGAGGCAGCTGAATGGGAGCAGCGAGCAAATGGGACACGGTGTCTTTCTTCTGTGCAATTTTGCCTGCTGCTTTTTAGCATGATGCTTAAAGAATGACAGCTTAACTTTTTCGTAATTAGTGCTTAAAATACTTAACTTTTTTCTGCAGATTCCTGGGCCTTCTGTGTTTCTGTTGCTCTGTCGTTTCAGTCTCCATGGTGCTAACTGTTGTCATACTGTCTGCAAAGCTGGACAGCATTTGTGTAGGTGTCAGTCCCCAGCTGCCTGAGGAGTTGCAGGGCTATATTACACCTCCATCTATTCCACAGTTTTCTTATGCTCCCTCTGGGAATACTTGGTCACACTGTTTTGTCCTTCTAAACTGTTGTTGGGACCTGTTAGCTTAGTCCTCACAATAGCATGATTCGTTGCAAGCCTTGCAATTGGGAACTTGCAGATTTTACCACTTAAAAGTAAGATCAGGCTTGCTGTGAATTCCTGCATAACTCACAACTCTGTGTAAATCAGAATAACTTTTGGACAAGTAAATCCACATTTCTGCTTCTTTCGCATTGGAGTGAAATTATGTTCTTTGCTTAAAAAAGTAGGAAATAGAGCCATGTGGGGCCTTCCATTTCAGTACAGCTACATCTAACTCCCGGGTACCCTGTCATCCAGTGGAAACCTGAAATCAGGTGCCCGGGTACAAGACCTGGTGAACTAACTTTCCATCATGGAAAGGTCAAATCATTAATTTATAATCATGTTTCTAATGATTAACCCTTTTTCTTTTATCTGGGATTCGCTCCCCAATGCACTGCAGCTGGCTGCAGAAGCTAAATTTCTTGTGCACAGCACAAGGAAAAAGATGTAGAGGGGCACCTAGTGTTCTGCTAATTATGTGAACTAAATGCTGTCTTAGAAAACTCTTTCCTATCTCCATCCTTATAAGAGAAATGAAAATTCAGTCACTGGATTTATTATGCAAAGATTTTTCAGTAGAGTTGAGAAATTAATTTTACCTTTATCCAGGGTACTCTTCCAGAATATTGTGCGTGAATCTGGTTATCCATGTTCTAGAAACCTACAATTCAATTAAAAATTCAAAGGGAGGAGAATGGGGTGATCAAAAGATACAGAAATAACATGTGAGAACAGATTAGAGGAGCTGGCTTTGTGTAGCATAGCAAAACAAGAGCCAAGAGAAATTTTACTGCTGTCCCAAAGTATATGATGGACAATCCTGATCTAAGAGTAAATGGGTAGAAGATGCTCTTGAAAAGATGTAGGGTGAAAATGAAGCACAATTTTGAGTATAGAACACAGCAATATTCTAGAACAGGGAAAATTAAGACAAAAATATTAAAAGATGTGGCCGTTTATGAACAGTTATGATTGCTTGCAATAGCAGCTGAGTAGGCTGAGTGACTGAAGTATTTTCCAGCCCCATACTCCTCATTGTATATGCAACATGTAGTCATGAAATACTTATGGTATTGATTCAGCTTTTCTTGAATAACAGATACAAGGACTGCAGCAAAGTTAAAATAGAAATAGTGATAGACATATGCTACAGTTGGTCAACCTCTTATCAGAAATTTGCCTTTATTTGAAACAATAAACCAATGCCAGGACAGATTCTCCAAAATCCTTCAACTGACCCCACATCAAAAACCTGTCAAAAATTACTAAAAAATAAAGTGATGTTGAATTTTTCTATTTGATTTTTAAGCCTCGATTCAGTCATCTCCCTATGGTTTCTCAGTATCACACATCTGAAACATTTTATTTTTCATAGTGATGATTTTTTTCCCTTCCAGACTTCAAAAATTTTCCCATCTTACTGAAAACTTTTTGTTTGCTTGTTGGTGGATCAGTCCCCATAGTTTTAGTGAACTTCACTGAGTATTTTTCACCCCTATTAATCACAAACTTAATGGCTAAACATCATTCTAATCCTAAATATACATTTGTGATTATCCTTCAATTCACCAAAACCACATGGGAAGCCCTCAGGAGACCTGATGCATAGTTCTTAAAATGTGAATATTTTTGGAGTCCATGTTATGTAACTTTAATTGCTGTGCAATTAAAATTTTATAATAATGTTTAATACTTTTCAACATGAATCATGACCTTTTTTGTCTAGCCATCCTCATTAATAAATAAATTAATGAGCACATAACACCTCTAAAATACCTGAGAGAAGTAGATGTGAGTGTGACAGAGCAAACCTCACCTGTTGGAGAGTGGTTATCTGGTTGTACCAACGCAGAGGGAGTTATGCACTCTGAATTGGACTTTGTGTACAAGTAGGCAACTAGTAAAAGCTTGTAACTTAGGAAGAGAGTTACAGTGAGTTATAAAGGACTGAGAAGGTGATGGGGCAACTTCAAGAAAGAGAGTAATCTGAGGAAGTTAATCCTTCAGACATTTCAAGAAGCAATACTTTTTGCAGTTCACAAACTGAACTGAGCCTTCTCTTATTACAGGCAAAGAATATTAAGCTGAATGAGCTATTAATTGATAAGCATGGTAGAATCAAGTTGGTCTTGATGAAAGGTAGCATTGCCTTGGGTAAGGATAGACAGGTTTGGACCAGATTATTTCCTGAGGTCCTTTCCAGCTGAAATATTTTTAAGAGTCTATGATGGTATAAGACACAATCTGTCTGTAGGATATATGCAACCGTATAAGGTCTAAGTATTTTCGCAATGATTTTTTTTTTTTCAAATTTTACAAAAAAATTTGATATTTGCAATAAAATGTTCTTATTTCTAGTTACTTTTCACTCACATGTAGAACAAACTGTCTATGTATAAACTGCCACCAATGTCAACAGGACCTCTGGAAACTTCAATCTGTATAGAAATTTACATTTGTGGGCAATATTGTGTAGATAGAAAAGATATAAAGATTTTTGTTAATTATGTTTTTTTTAGGAAAGAAGCTACTTTGGCTGGAATGCCAATCTTGTTATCGAACAAGTAAATTTGACAACCCAACTGCCAAGAATCATATCAATAATTTGAGGAGCATACATGAAAATTTCAAAACCACCCCAACAATTTTCTATAAAAATATCTCCACAAGTGTCTTACAGAAGTGTAGGGTGAGATGAATGTGTTAGACCTTAAAAAGGAGAAGCACAGATCTTTTTCTGCAATGGTTCTGTGCTACTTTTTTTCCTAAAGATCAAGGTAAGGTTAGTAAGTTATATTTTCTGCCTAGCCAGGTTGATGCTGTGTGGAAATGCAAAACCAACTGGTTAGTCGTAAACAGTTCTACAGTAGCTTCATGTCTGAAGAACTATTACTCTTTCTAAATTGTAGAAAAGCAGAAAATTTTATGGGCCAAGACAAAGAAATGCTTTATTGAGGAAGATAAGAATTTTTCCTGCCTGGGAGCTAAGTACAGGGTTTATGCCACCCAGCCAGAGACAGAGATGTTCTGGCTTTTCAGGACAGTTGAAGCCCCTGCCCTGCTGCAGAAGCTCACCTGTGTTTGTGTGAATGTGGGTCACAGAGGGAAAAAGATGTAATGATTTTCAAGGACTAAGCCTTGCAAGAAAGGTCTTATGGTCTTCCAGAAACCGTAACATGGCATAAAAGATAGTTTTGTCTTTTTGTCCCTCACTATTGGAAGCACTGGTTCAGATTTTGTCTCAGGTCTTGTAAAGTCACCTTTTTTCCCCCCGTGAGACTAACTGTGTGTCACAACATCCTGTGATTTACAGCAGTTATGCTGTTGTCTCCTGTTGTCTGCTCATCTGCTGTTCACGAATTGTGTCCTTGTCTTTTGTCAACCAGCTGTACTTTGCTAATCACCTCTGCTTCTGTCAACCTCTGTGAAAAGTCATTAGTGCTTACAGGTTTTACATGAGATCTTACCGCAGGTTTTACATGAGATCTTACCCTGGCATAGGCAGACTCTTGTCCTCTTTCATGCTCATCATCTTCAGTTCTGCTCAAGAGAGTGTATGATGTGGTGGAAGGAGTACAGAGCACGGTTCCGCAACTTTTCCATAGAAAGGAAAAAATGAAGGTTGATGTATTCATTAGACAAGCCAGCTTCCAACACTGATGAAATCTTGTAACTCACTGAAGTTAGGAGTGGCTGGAGAAAGTCAGCACACCACTCTGATATTATAACCTATATTCATGGCTTGAAGTTGGCACTGCATGATTAGAGAGCAGAGCATTTTAAAAAGATCTCTCTCCCCTTGCCATTTCTATCCTTTGCTGCCAGGTTTCCAGTCATTCTTCTCCACTGAATACTCACTCTTTCTTTAGTTTCCTGATACAGGTGGCTACCATTTGTAGACCTATCAATTTCTTTGCCCGTTTTAAAGCAGCTATTATTTATGCCAGTCCCTGCTTATCATCCTCTTTATTCGTTTAGACAAGAACAGCTACAAAACATTTTAAACAGCTTGAGATAAAGGTTAAGCTTAAAGATCACATGTTATCATGCACAGCTTCAAAATAATGGGTTAAACCTGCTTCAACACAATGTTCTGAAATCATGTCTTTAATGTGCATTTAATTTGTGCCACTCTTTCAGATGTAAGAAATGTGAAAACATGAACCAAGCTAAAAAGCTATGGCCCATAAAGAAAATCATCTGCAGTAGCATAAAAGGTACATGCCACACTTTTTTTCACTAGTCTTCATATGCAAGATCATATAGAATCGAAAACCACACCTTTTTCAAATGACTTTTATGACTGTATCTTTTAATAATAGTATGTATCAGTGACATATGTCTCATTAAAGAAATGTGATGGAAGTGCTGCATTTATCCTTCAGATAATTTTAGAAGTTTTTGCATTAGAATTAATGGTAAGATCACAGCCCTTGTTACAAACAATAAATTATCACTACATGTCTTGCTATTGAAATAGATTACTTAGCCATTCACCATTTGCCACAGGATGCTCTCCAGATGTGTTGCATCTGAATTTCTCTGAATTTTCACTTGAGTACTACGAAGTTAATCTGTTGTTTAGCACACGAAAAGAATCGTTAAATATCTGCTAAACATTATACCAGTTTGTGGTGTTCTGGTGTTAGGATTTTTTTCTTCTCTTTCTTCCCTCTCTCCATGCCAGTGATCTTTAACAATACCCCACTGTTGCAGTGCTGTTCTTTTTCCTCCTTCAAAGTATAATTTTATGCTAATCCTTGAACTGTTGAAGAGGGCATTAGCTTTCAGCTCATTTTCTGATTTGTTGTGCTAGGGAAACTTTGTTACTTACAACCCGGCACAACCTGAACTTTCCACAAACATTACCTATTGCTTCCATAGTTTAAACATTATTTTAAATTTGGTAGAGATTACAGGATATGGATGCATGGTCCTTCTGTCTACTGTATATCTCACAATCCAATTGCTGAGAGGACTGAACTTTCATCTCTATGTTGGAATATGGCCCAGATTCTGGATTTCAAAGCAACTAAAAGGAAGACAATCATTAAGACAATGTTCCTTCAAATCCCAGTTCAAATAATCTCAAAGTCTATGCAAAACACAAATGTTGACCTCACAGAACTTGCCAACCTCCAGAACAGTTCACAAAGCTCTGAAAACACTTGCAAACATATTTCTGAAACTTTTTTTTTTTTTTATTGTGGGCAAAATATCCCTTGGTTGCCATTAGTTTTCCTTAAATCCCATGGAAATATTCAGAGCTTCCTGGCATATTCAACAATTCAGAAAAATGGCTCATCATCTCAGTTTAGCTCAGTCTTCACGATTCCTTGTTTACTTAGTCCCCACTTATTTTTTTCAGGTTCACTATCAGGCTAGACAGCTCTGTCAACTCAGAAAGAAATGCTTTTTTCACACTATTGATCTCTGTTGCTCTTCCAAATCCTTTAGTATTGGCTCTTAGGATTACTATAATGCTATAATCGTTCTGTTAAGGATTCAGATTTGTGGTGGACTAAAAGATGGTAACATCAAAAGGATTGAAATGCCCTTGAAGCAATCAATTTTTGTTCATCAAATACAAATGCTGAGAGGCTGCTTTCAGCTAATAATTTATAACTGAATTAATGACACATGGCTTCCGTCAGTAATGGTCTCCTCTCTGGGATCTATTTTTTCCATTTCGGTGATCTGATTTCATATTCTGGGAAAGGAAATCAGAGTGCTAAAGAATTTAATCAGAAATGGGGACTGTCTGAAGTTACAAGCTTAGCTTTCTGTTTCAGATTGAGTGCTGCTGAAATCTTTATCTTTCAGTTTTGGCAAACTTGTATTTTTAAGCCAATCTTACTCATGTGAAATTATATTTCTGCTTTTTTATCCTACATACAAAGAATCACTGGATTGTGGGAAGCATCTTGCAAAAGTCTTAAGTAAGTCCCTTGCATGTGTAGGTTTTCAAATATTTTGGTTAATAAGAAATTTTCCATCTTAACAGAATGGTGACAAAAACTGGGCATAGGCAATTCACTTTTTCTCACTCCAGCCTCCTCCTCCTCCTGTTTCTATGCTGGATTCTGGGAACAGGTTCTGAGTAAAACTGCCACTTTTGCAGTTTAAAACAAACTTAACATAGTTTTTCGTAGACTCACATTTCCTGTCACAGTCCTGTTTCTCCTTTTGTACTTTTCTGGTGATTTGAGATGAGTCTATTTGTTCAGAAAGGCTATCCAAAACATTGTTAATTTTTTTTTCTTTTCTTTTTTTCCCCCTGAATTTTGCGTGGAAGGGGGAATATGCCTCAGGCTTGCCATCTGTCAAAACATTCTGAACAAGAATAACATTAAGAAGCCAACACCAGATAGGATTAGAGGATAAAGGGGAAAAAAAAAAGGAAAAAATAAAATAAAAAGTCCTTTATAGAGGAAAAGTCATACACCTGAATAAATGCCGAATTATTGGACACCTGCATAAACTGATCTCAGCTTCATGGTGTCTCCTCTCTTCTACCTTGATCAAGGACAACCTAATAACACCATCTGTGTGATGGAGTTGCTCTGCAATGTAGTTCTGCCATGGTGTAGTCCTTGTTTATAGCTGTCAGATACGTCTGTTAGTGTTTGGGGTTGGCCATGCAGGGGAATGATTGTTGTGGCAGAAGGAAAAAAATAACCATGGTATCAGCTTTAGGAATGAAATATCCCGTTAATCTAGTTGTTACCTCTTCCCATCTCTTTTTGTGAAATACAAATATTCAGAATCACTGACGTGACTTCTTAAGTGTTGCTTACACTTTTCTTACCTGTATGGTGTGGCAAGTTTTACAAGCAATCTTAAGTCTATGAATTATTAGCAAAAATAGCAAGTAGGTTGTCATGTGTTCTTTAGGTCTTATAGGTAACATTATAGATATGTTTTCATTCGTACAAACCATCTGCTTATGTCCAATTAATCCTTTTCTCCATTTCTTTTCTCCTTCACCATTTCCTCCCTCTCTCCCAAACTCCCTGCAGCTTATAATTGGTTTAGAAATAAATCAAGTCACTTACATTTAATAGCTGAAAGTACTTACTTGGGATAATTCTGTTATAGCAATTTGTATCCAATTAATACTAAATATTCAGTCATAGCAAATCTTCAACATAGATCTTGCGTTGGAACATATCTGTTGTGCTTGTGCATTAAAAGTGTGTGTGGCACAGATATCATCCAAGTATTGCTGAGCTAATTGACATATCAGTGGATTTTCAGAATTTTAAAACCTTTAATAGGAAGCTTACAAAATGTGCAGAACCTAGACTCAAGGATGAACAATAACACTTAACCAAAACTGTAGTAGTTAAATAGGAATAGAAAGAAGGCATTGCATAAATTAGGAAAGCAAGAGTATAGTAACATAAACTAACCTATTTGTGAAAGAATTCTCCATATCAGATTTGGCTTGTATACAAATCATCAGTATCTGATTTTGTTGAATCTCAGTTAGAAAACAATAGCTAAAATTCTGCAAGGTGCTTAGCACCTCAAATTAACCAAAGCTAAGCCTCACACAAAGCCTTGCAAAATCAGATCAGTGGATGAGAAACAAACAAAACACAAATTTTTGAAATATTAAATCAAAACCAGTCACTAAATGTTGAGAGTAAGTACACTAACCTGGCCTTGCGAAGTACTCATACTTGTTAACATTTGAAAAAGCCACGTACTTTTTAAAAATGTTTCAAATAAACTAAGACTTAGTCCAAATAAAAGTTACAAAATAACTGAAGAACCATAATAAAAATGATCAATAAAAAAAGCTTTTAAACTAATTGAAAACATTGTAACATTAAACTTTATGACAATCACGCTATTTTTCTTAAAGCAGCCTTACACACAATCTTTGGCAGGGGAAATTTTGTTTTAAATCCCCTCCCACTCTGCAGTTTAATGCAGTCCAAATGTCTTCACTACTGAGAGTGGAGCAAAGACGGTTCTCTTCATAGAGGTAGCTGGTGGTCCCGAAGCTCATTTATGACAAATACCTGGACTGTCTCTAATTTTGTCTTCCAAGTAGTCAGGATTTTCCATCATCTTTTTCTTCCTTGGTGTTCTCTTCTGTTAGTTTTTCTGTGTTTGAGCTGAGATGAAAATATGCTGGAAATTATGCCTCATACACAGACGGGTGGAAGAGGCCCCAAAAAGTGGACTCTCAAGAGGCCTCGAAGATGTTAAACAACCTTTGGCTCCAGAACATAAGAGACAAATGTCTGTTTCTTCCCTGAAAGGCTTGGTACATCTGAGTTCCTTTCATTGTGCGGGGTGTCATGTTATCTTTTGTCTCCATCCTTGCATCTCTGGTCTCACAACATCCCTATGACAACGTTGAGAATGACTGTGACTGCAGCCATCACTTTGTTGAGCTGGAGTCCTGGAGATTCAAAATGCAGGAGATAGCCCCTTCCAGAAGCAGCAAGCCAGGCTCCCCAGACCTGTACTTTTTTCACTTTTTATTACAGGAGCAGCCCTATCCTGAATCCTCAGAGCTGCAGAAGGAAATGTTGCCCATACTACCGGAAGCTGGCTCCAATTACCAGCCTTTAATCGAGAGGCATGAAGATGCTGAGGTACTGTCATCCTACAGACACATGGGTATGAACTTGAAATCTGCAGCTAACTTCAATGGGATGGTTCAGATGCCTGAAGCGCAGTTAGTCTGCAACTTCCTGCCAGAAGACCGGTCATAAAACTTCTGAGTACTTCAATGACTTTGGGGGCAATGGACCACCGAGCGTTAGGAGGTACATTCTGTGTGAAGGCATAAGAAAAGTGTTCAAAATAGCTTAATCAGTAAGGCAATAAAAGTACCTGAATGCGCTGTTTACCCCAGCAGTTTCTGGCACTGTTAACTGGGTTGCAGTCTTAGCAACACTTGAGTCTGTGTTAAGGGTAATCTTCAGCAGCAGATACCTTATAAAACAAACATCACGTTAGTGGGATAGTACACAATGTCTTCCCTGCCTCGATCAGGGTTGTGGGCAGGTGTTTATCACTTGTCAGTTAATTCACACAACCGAAAACACTGTTAAGAGAAATTTTTAAAACCCTTTCACTAACTCTGTTTGGCAACAAATGGTCCCAGAAGTTATGGTTGATACCTAGAAGCTATAACTGGCTTGAAAAGTGTTAGTAAAACCCCTTTTTACTTCTTGACTGGCCTTTGAAACAGAAGAGAAAGAGCAATGTGTACAAGATATGCGACCACATTCAATAGCCCTTTGAAGTCTCTTCTGCTAGAGCAGGTCCATAACAGCCTTTCTTTGACCTGTAATTGGCATCCTCGGTCTGAAGAGGGAGAACGAGAAATGCTGAGGACATGCATTCTGGTTTATGTTAAGCCTGAAGTCCAGTGATTAGTGCTAAAGGGCACAATACTTTCCTCTTGGATAAGATCAGGTAGGAAATCCAAACATAGGCGAGAAGGAAACATTTGCCTCTGCTGCTCGATATGCCTGTGATTGAAGGCGGCTGTGAAAGAGTCTTCATTCAAAAGTCTGATTTTGTTTAATTTATCTCGGAAGAAATGAGGAAAGGCTTCAAAGATCTACTGCGTGGCTTATATGTTCACACTTGTCAGGATCTGCAAAGTGTCCTGCTGTCTCAGATAAATGAACGTGGGTTTAATATGGTCAGTGCTTTGCAGGCTCATATTTATTAAGCAAAATAAAACAGTGGCTATTACTATGTTTTTTCCCTGTCTCTGTTGCATGCAGTCTAAAATAAAATGCCATTGTTTTCAGAAGGATGACCCACCTCTAGAACTTTTCGTCATATGTAACAAATCATAACTTTTTCATCCAGTAATGATAGCAAGGACTATGACATCTAAGATGGAATTATTTTTTGTGGGGGAAAATATATCTAAGCCTTAAGACATAATGTTAAAACCCAACTCAGATAGAAAGTTTGGGTAAAACAGTGAAGTAAATTATATTTATTCCTTCAAAGACTTCAAAATTTTTACTGTTATTAAGTGTTTCTAGTCATATACCCAACAAATTAAGAAAGATGTTTTAGTTCCATATTTCTTTCACACAGGCACCAGCAGAATAATATGAAGTTAATATATTGAGAATACAGAATATGGAGCAAGTCACTGAAAAATATATGACACTTTCCCCCATCAGTTCTCTTTCTGAATATGTATTGCATCCAGTTTGGATGGAAGTGGTGGTGTCAATATTAATGCAGAGTCCGGTGGTTCCTGAACAGCCAAGGCAGCACGATTCAGCAAAGGAAACACCATTTATCTCAGCACTGGTTGTGAAATGAGGGGCAGGGGGTGGGTGATGTCATTTTCTGTTGTATGAGATGGAGTCCATCAGGTTGACCTGAGCAGCTCCTTGTGTGCCTTGCATTTTGTCACCAGTTAATAGAAGCTGACACGTTCAGTTGCAATGCCCCCTGCCCCCCCCCGCTTTGTAAACCAAACTGCGTGCATCTGAAAGCCAACGCAGTGCAGGGCTTAAATCCTCCTGGTAACACTTTAACAACGGTCAGCGTGGGTCTGATTTTCCAGCTTGCTTGCATTTGCTCTGAGTTATTTTTATAAGGATCTCAACACACCGAGTTCATTCTTTGTATTTTTCTATTGATTTTTCCACAACTGATGTGAAATAGAAGTATCTTTTCAGCTCTTTGTTTAACTGCATTTCCTCGTGTTTTCCCCCTTAATCTTTGTAAACTTAGATCTTCCTGAGGTTACGGCAGTATGTTTGTTATCGCTTCTTGTCATGTGATGTTTATCTAGCTGTGACTGTGATACTGCTGGTGTTTCTGAAATGGCACTGGGCTCCTCTGTTATCTTTCTGCAGGTGTTGGATTTGCCAGTCTCAGTGAAGTTTGGTATCCTCAGTAATTGCTGATAGTCTTTAAAACCAGCAGTCTGGGATTTTCCCAGAAAGTTTACCTCCTGATAAACTGTTTGGATTCTTGTTACAGAATGAAAATATACCCCAAAAATAAGAGGGGAAAAATAACCCACTGAAGTTTTTGCTGCTTGATTGGTTAAATCAACTGCACATTTCAAATCCTAAAATGCAAAAGGAAATAATCAATACAGCAACTTGAGACTTAAACATGCTGTCAGTTGCAAGGTTTTTGCCAGTAAGTGCAATTCATCTGCCTAAGGTTCTGTCTTCAAACTACTGAAGAAAATATGGATCATCAAATTTCATCACTTTAAAAATAGCCCGGCTCCTCAACATGATGAGTTTATGCAAGGGAATGCATTTTAAAGCCTTCACTTTTCATTACAAGTAGGATGTCTTGCAGAATAAAACCTTGTGTGCTTGTTTTTCTGAAGCGTACATGGAAACTTGTAAGTTGAAGATCCAAGGAAAAAGTAAAAATTAGTTACTTACAAGAGCTGACCTTTATCTAGAGGTTGAACAAAATCCTAGAGGTGGTTGTTTAACCATGGGTGTATTCTGCTGGAGCTGAGCTCACTGTTGGTTTTGCAGCAGACAGAAATCTAGTATCTACCCAGAAGCATAGGCTTCTCTGCTGCTTTTTTTTGATTCCTGAAAATAGAGTAGCAGCAGCAAAGTTTACCCGCATTGCAAACTTTATTGAAATAAGAGGGAAGAAAGAAATCTTTCAAACCACTATTTTGAAATAGACTGACCTTCTTCAACAGTTTTCAAACATCAAAGGATTGTGTATTCTGTCTGCAAGTTAGTTTTCTGAATAAATTATTATTTGATTCATCTCCCCATGATCTATTTTTAGTCTTTTGGGAGACTTTTGAAAGCAAAAGGGCTTTTTTTTTTTTTTTTTCCCCCTTTCCTCCCCTTGGTTTGGGTCATATGGTTTGGAAGCTTACAGCTCTTTCTTGCTGCCTGACAGATTCTCACACAATTACCCTTCCAGCAAACTCACCCTTGCTGGAACTTACTTCTTAGGCATTCCTCCAGTGCCCCTTGCACTCGTGGATGTCTGTATATTCTGCTGATCAAAGAGCGTTCTTCTCCATCCACTTATCAAATGGTTTATTTTTACATAATGTGCCTGTTGGCACCACAGCTGCTTTTTTGAACTGGGGAGGGGAGAACTGCTGTTGAATGGAGAAGATGACGTTAAAAATGATCTGTATTTTTTGCAAGCAGTTGCAGAGCCATAGCTGTGCTTTTGGGGGGTTATTGTCATCAGTGGCGTTGTTCTCTACAGCCAAGTTCACTACCCATGGAGCAGTCTTAAAGCGCAAGTAGGGTGCCTGATGGATGCTGGTTTAGTAGAGCTACCCAACTGCTCTGCTGAACCTGAGGTACCTACTTTATAGTGCATTATTTCCCTACATAAAGTTAAATTTAATGCAAATTCAGTGGAAAAAATATACCTCCTTTATTGGATAACATGCTTTAAACTGGTATTTACCAACATGTCACTCCTGACAACCACAGACCGGAAAACAAGCTGCAGATAGCTGTAACAAACCTACACGAGTGAAGACTAGATTCTTGAATAAAAACATATGATTTTTTTTTTTTAATTAATTTGGTTGTAGGCAGATCTGGTTTGCTCTATTGGCAGTAACATATAAGTACAGTTTTGTGGCATCTCTTCTATTTAAGGCATTTTAATCTATAACCTTTTAATCTTCAAATATTTATTGGATACCAAGTTGTATGCTGTGAGAGACAGTAGTATTAAAGCAAAGATAATTTTCTGTCAGCTACCTGGATCTCTGAAGTAGGCAAAGTAGGGCTCTGTTCCTCTCAGAAGTTTTCTCGAAGAAGTGATGCAGACCATATCAATTTCTGAACTCACCTCTGCCAGGACCCAGCCCAGTCAAAATTTCAATTTCTTTTAAAATCATAGGATCAGATTTGTAATACAAACTACAGCCTGTGAATTGCTTGCATTGCTCTGTCTGACTTCCATTAGTTATGATACACATAGACGTGAAATAGAGTCTCAGAGCTTCTTCTTTCTCTACCATCAGGAAGTTACTGGGACCAATCTGTGAATCAAGGACATGCCTTCTCCTCCCCACAAAACATGAATACCTTTGCTGTATTTAGAGAAGTTTCTGTTTTATTCACCTCCCTTTATAAAAATTGGATTAACAGCACTTCCTGGTACAACCAGGATTTTGCATGCTAATTTAAGTATGAATTTCTAGAGTTTTTACCTCTTCATAATGCCAAATACTACCACCCTGCAGGCAATTCTAGTTAGAAACTAGACAAGCATTTTTCAGCTTTGTGGATATACAACCTGAAGTATGCAGTTGGTTGCTTATTGTTTTAACGTACATGATAGCCCTTTTAATAGTTTTAAGCAGACAATTTCTACTTATCTCGTGCATTCCTCTCACAGTTACATACTTTGGGCTCAGGGAAATACCAATCACCAAATGCCTTAAGTCTGTCCAAGTCCCTGCAGATGAACCATGCTGCCTGGAAGATTTTCCCACTAACAAAACTCCTCTTTGTGACCTTGCTTACCTGCTATAACCAGGATACAATGTATACAGACACCAAATGTATTTTTGGGAAAATAGGATGCAAAATGAAGAAATCTTACTTGGAAAGTAGCCGGTTTTTCCACTGAAACAACCAGTAAGTAAAAAAGTGACAACAGTCCATCAAAGTTTTTTTTTTAGAGAGCCCACCAGAAATGTTTCCACTCTTCAAAAGCAGTATAGGTTTATATGTTACTCACTCCTTAATATGAAAATCAGAATGTGCTTGTACATCTTTTCAGCCAAAATCCTCAAGAAATTATTCATAACATATTAAGATTCTCTGAGGAGCTATTGAAGCTGATAATACAGCAAAATGTTTTCAAAGGATAGTAAAATACTGCGGGAATTATTGTTCTAAAGGTCTTGCAATTATTTTATAAACTGCTAAGCCAAATTTACCACTGACTAAAGTGCTGGCATAAATGATAAGTGCCAGTACTCTGTGGCGGCACTTACCACAAAGGAGGCAAAAGGGTGGGCTGACGTAGGACAGAGCATCTGGAGAACGTGATTCAGGTAGAAAGCAAGCAGCCCTATCTCTTATGTTATTTTATCTTATGCTGTCTTGCTCAAGATATGCCTTGTGCCTCTCCATCAATCTTTTTTCTTTGATTCTGAGGTACAGCTCTGGTACCACCTGTATCTCACCCCACTGATTTCTTCAGCAAGAGGTTACTGCCCCGCAGCAGATGGAGCAGGTGTAGTCCTTCAGGCCCTCCTCTGCTGCACAAGATTCCTGCTAACTCCCATGGGATTCTGCATATGAGACTTCACTGGCTCTAACTTCATTGCAGCACTTTTTGGAAGTGAAGAAGTGATGCTGATGTCCCGCCCGCTCCAGGCTGAGTGAGGAGACAGGAGACTTCCCTGGTGTTTGTCACCCATGCAGTTGGCTTCTCTGCTGCCCATGCCTTTGGAGCAGGATGGGTGTTATTTAGGGCAACAACTTTCTGCTAAATGGGAGCCATTTTTCTGTCTCTCTCTTCACCACTTCCTCATGCTACTGCCTCTTGTTTCATGTCTGAGCTTGGAAGACATGTAAAAACTGGTGAAGGTGGTGCTGGACTTCAGGCACTTCTGCCTTTGCAGGGGATCCCATTACCCCGAGTGGCAGTGCAGCTGCAGTTTCACCAGCGTGGTGCCCAGCTGTTGCATAATATAAGTCAAAGTAATTTCCCTTGATTGCATGCTGCATATCTGCATCTCCACACTTGGTTTGGGGCTCTGATTTTCCCCCCTGAGCTGTCCTGCTGCCTGAGGGCGCCTTGTGGTGAGGTTAGTGAGCTCCCTGCTCCAGGGGAAAAACCACAAAGAGATGAAGGATGTAACTTTATCCAGCACAGGTTGGCAAATGCTCCTATGGCAGAATTCAGCAGCTCTTTGTCTACTCCTCTACATCAGTTTAGGACAGAAAAGAGCAGCAGTATTGCTGTCATTGCAAAGACCTTTTGAGGTAGGCAGAATTTAAGTATGAAATTCTGGTCTGGGCATGTGGCTTAATCCCTCGCCTCTCACTTTCTTACCTGTAAAACACTAACATAAACAACAAAAAGATTGCTGTCAGTGTAGGTATGCTACTTTCAAATCTGAACAGCTTCACATTTGTTACTGTAGGCTGTTTATCTGGCTTTGACTCTTGGAAAAATTCAAGTTAACAAACTTGTAGCTTATATTCTGAAGCCTGCAAACAGTCAGCACTTTGGTTTTCCATCTGACCAGTATGGTGCCTAAACTTCCCTGTGTTATTTTGTTACTCAATCAATCACTTTTACTCCCTGCAGAATGTAACCTACTCAAATAACTGTGATTATACATTCATAATTGCAAAGTCAAAATAAAAGCCTAAAGCATATGGAAATGATCAGAATACAGTGTAATAGCAGCAATGCCATTTACTGTATATAATCAATTTAGCACACCAATAAATACATACATATATAAACTCTGACAAGCACACTATTCTTTTCTATAAAACTTTTCATTTAAATTCTGATGCCATTGTTTTGGGATAAATTTTCTTGTCACAAAGATATGGCTTTTTATTTGATTCAGTCTTATTGCATCATTAAAATATTGGTATCTTTTATGTTTTGCAAACATTTGTGGACACACCATTAACCAACATAAAACACAATGCAGTAACAAATGCCTGTTTTATGACTGCTGTCAGACTATATATTCTCTAATGGTCTAACATTATCAGCAATCTAAGCCTAAATTGTCACTACTGAAAGTCTATGAAATACAAGACACATATATAATCTCCAGGAGTCGATGTATTGAAACATTAGAATTAAAGGTTCAGGCAATCAATTCAGCCAAAAATGCAGTTTTGCAGAGGAATTTTTCATTCAAGCAGCAAAAAGGAAAAGGAAGGAAGCAGCAAGTTATTAGTGAAAAGAGAGCCCATACCCAAAGAAGATATAGTTTCTCTGGACATTTATGTACTGTCAGCAGGAGGAAGAAAAAAAAAAGGTAAGATAGAGAAAGAGAAAAAGAATTTGATAAAGATGCAGTTTTTGTGTCTTTATTGCTTTGATTGTAAATGCTTTTTGATCAATGAAATTGTTTCATTACCTGTTTGTAAGATTGATTTGTGTTGTTCCCTGACACTTTTTATTTGGCCTGAGAGTTTTACTGTGTGTCTATAGGAGCAGAAGAATTTAAGACAAGGATGATAAATTGCTAACAACATATGGTTCATTCCAAGTTGTGTGAAAATACTCTCTGTGCTGCTGGAGAATGCAACTAATGAAAGTGTATCAGGGACACTAGATTTAGATAGCGATAAAGTCCAAGGTGTTTTGTTGTCTACGGCATGGCCGGCAGCGGTCAGTGGGGAAGATGTACAAGGAATGAATTTGCCTTTTGCATGATGACCATTTAAAAGGTTTTTTTTGCATCTCCTGTGTAAACCCTAGAAATTAACTTTTTCTTTTGGTTGTCGTCTCTTCTAAAGGTGATGACAGGATCGATTTCATTGGCTTAAAAGGACAATATTAATCACAAGGGTCTGTCAAGATACATAATGGCAACATATATTGGAGATGCATCTTGGCCGAATGCTGCTCTTCTTATGAATCTCCCTTTTATTGTAGTCTTTGACAGCAACAGTTTAAAGGGTAAAGAGAGTTCTAAAATCTCGGCACCACAGACAATGTCGGGTAAAGAGAAGCAGGGAGGAAGAAAAGCAAACAAGTTTGAAAGAAAGTGTCCAGACTCTCAAATGCATTCCTAATCAAACAGCAAAGGAATCGTGATTTAGTAAGATTCTAAAGTATGCCATTTACTCTCCATCAAAAGGTTTGTGGGTTTTTTTAACTTTCCTTTCTAAACTAAAAAGGTAGAAGGCACACAAAAGTCTGCTACCTAAGATGGTTTTGAAATACAAAGGTTCTGTGTTTAGTTTACTTTTTGGATTAGATGTGTCAGTTCCAACAACCCCAACTAACCTATGCTCTCAGCTATCCTCTGTGCATCTTGTCCTCCTTACAGAGATTATACCTCATCTATTAGGCTCTTTTTCATTTTTGTTCCCACTGCTTCCACAGATTTTCTCCAAACACTTCACCACTTTTGAAGATCTACATTCTTTGTCATTTGTTTATTGTCCTGTAATGAAAGTATTGGAGTTGTTTATGGAATACTAATTAAAGCCTCTTTACCCCTTTCCCTTTGGAAATGAAATGGAAACATTTTCCATTGACTCAAAGAAAAATAAGTGGCATGGAGCTGATTTATCTTATTCACATTGTAATTTGCTAGCATTCTCTTTTCCTTGTCTGCTTCCATTTTTAAGTAATCAGAATTTGAGAAATGTTTGTCCTCTATATGTTAATCTTTTCCTCACTAATCTAATAAGTAAAAATGAATAACTGTTATTGTTTAATATTCTGTACCTTCTTTTTGAACTCTTGGGTCTTCGCAGTGATCTATAAAACTGTTATGCTTTTTTTTTGTTCCCATCTTTTCTGTGGAAAACAATATTACTTGGAAATTATAATAAGATTTATTGTAAAATGGGGGTGGGAGTTTTTTCGTGAATAACAGTACAATTCCTCTGAAGTCTCTGGAGGTGCACTAGTTTTACCTGGCTTTAAAAATTTATAGTAACTTAGAAAGCTAAGTATGGGATGATCCATCATGGTCTAAAGAACTAATTCTTTTCCAGTTGCACTGAAAATAAAAATGTAGCTGTATCCATTTCTGTAGGGAAACTACAGACACGGCGTTCAATATCCTCCTAGACTAGACACTTACAAACTGCATTTATGTAAACTCTCTTGAATTCGTTGGCTAATACCTATTTGAGTAAGGACTGCTTACCCAAGAAAGGATTTTCAGGCTCAAGTCCTGCCTCAATATTCTCCACTCTAACCAGGCAATTATCTCACCCTCCTGAGCAGATTACAAATTATGTAAAACTATAAACAAGGTTGAAAGGGCAAGAGGAAAATAGAGGTAATTTATGAAGTATGTATCATGCTATTAGAATTCTTAAAAGCAACGTGACTTACAATTTGGATACAGCATAGTATTATCGCAAAGATGAATACAAGATCCTTGCTAGCTTGAATATTGCATCTGAAACTTTAAAAATGTGAACAGAAAATAAATGGAGAAGCAGCAGAGGCATTCTGTGCTACATGCTAACTTGCACAAGAGTTTTTGTAACTTAAAAAAGTAAAAATACAATATACAAGTACAAAAGTTGATTGATAAAGAAAAAATGTTTTCCATTTTATTTTCCACAGATTCACAAGCTTCTCTTTGTTCTGTTTTTTTTAAAGGGCTGGGATTTATTCAGGGTAAAATTGGATAGGTGTGAATATTGGGAAAACAGTGATGTTAACAAATGAAAACTGAAGTTTTTAGGGTGTGGCACTGGAGAAGTACTTTTTGATTTTTTTGATATCTCCTGATGAATAAAAATATAAATATTTTTGTTGGAAATATTGATGAAGAAAAATGGGGTCTTTCACTAATAGGTGAACTTCTTGAATTGGATACAAAGGCAGAAACAGCTCTGAGAAGAATGAAACTGAATGTAGTACTGGTGGCTACCACAGAGAGAAAACCAGGTTTGTAAAAAGCTGGGCATGAGTAGCTTACCAAGGAATCTGCTGCAACTATACTTACGTCTAATCATCAGGCAGATATGAGTGGCGGTTTTTTCTTTCTTTCTTTGGAACAAAATTATGTCCTTTCTTGAGCAACCAAAGCTCTAGCTGAACTCAACTAAAGGTATATCTAAGAAAAGGGTATTGTCCTTTTTTTTTTTCAATTTACTAATGCATTACATTTAACATAAATAGTTTCTGATAACTCATCTTGCAATAGCAGAAACTTGTTGCAGGAATTCCAGAAAGGGAAAAAATTAACTTCTCGTGGTGTTGGTCTCTCATGTGCTGAGTTAAAGGTGCTGTTCATAACAAAATATTTTTAATTTCTCTTGGACACTTTCTGCAATACCTTTGCACACTTGGAATTGCATGCACAAAATTGCATGCATAAGATCTTCTAACACAAATCGACATCTTGGCACTTACATCTTTTTTAAATGAGTTTTAGAGAAAAAGTCTGGGTTCTTGTTGCTTTTATCCAGGTGTAGGGAAGTCAGTTCAAAGACAATACCCTGCCAATTAATACAGTGTGGGGCAATTTATCTTTTTGGTGTGAACAGATTTCCTTGATTAACTTTGGCTATTTCTGGATGAAGTGCTCTCCAATGCAGGAAAAAAATGCAATCAGTTTAATCATAATTTGGTGGAATACTACTTTATTTGTATACATATCATTGTATTGTCTACATAAAAATTGAGCATTACTTGAGTTATACACAGAGTTAAGCTACTCACATTACTTGGTCTGTATGCCCGATCCTCTCAGTGGTACAATACCACTTCTGTTCCTCTTTTTGTCACAAAAAAACAGTCCAAAAGACTACTGAACAAATTTTTCCTCTGAAATTATTTTTATGAACACTCTTTAAAACAGAATTTTTCTTGAGACATGTGCCAATGGAGATGTGAAAATTAAAACAAACCTGGCATGACTAGTTTGAATAAATATTTTGCAAGAATTTTTGTTTGTTTCTCACCCACCTGTAAGATTTTGAAGTACTATGGATTGAAAATGGTTCCTGATTTGACCCTCAGTCCTCTACCCTGAAACAAAATATTAAAATGGAGAAGTTATTCAGACTTACTGTTTCTGGAAGACTTTCTAAGCAATAAAATTACTATAGTTCTGCTGCATAGAGAAGAAGGATGTGGGTAACAGTGTCTCTGTTCTGCAGATGTGTTTCATTTGGGCTTCTCTACCATTAGCTACAAGAGTTTTTGAGAGACGTGGAATATTAGAACAATTAGATCATTAGCTTCAATAAGGATCTTGCTTTCTTTTTTTTTTCCTCCCAGTTTTATATCATCTACTTATTTACTATATCTTTTACAGATTGCATTACTGAAAAGTAGAAACTTTTTTTTTTAAAGTTGAACAGAATGCCTAATTTCTTCATACCTCTCTAGTAACAGATCTTTACTCCGTGTGGGATCAACATACAGTGCCACAAAATGCACCTTAACCCCTGCCGTCCCAACTAAATAACATAGGAAGGTCTCGTTATGACAATCCCAAATGACATACCAGCAGTGACTACACTTGTCACTGACAAAAAATATCTGATTTTAACCTGGCTATGATATTAAATCTTATTAAAATTCATGAGTACAAAATGAGAAGGAGAAGACATTTCAGATCTGGAGTGAAGATGATATAATATGTATTAGCATTTACAGTAAGAAAATGTGTCTTTATCTGGTTAAGTGATGGAAGGTACTGCATTTCATAAAGGAGTTGAGCAGAAGGGAGTCCAAATGTTGTACTGGAAAGTGGCCTTCTTGTCATATATCTGTAGGGTCATTACACATGGCTTTTAAACTTATTTTTACAGGCTCATTATGATTTACTTTAAAAAGCAGAGAAAAAAAATTCTCTTAACAGACCCTGGTAATGTTTTTTTGTTTAGAGAGTATTTTGTAAAGTGTTCATGTACAATTATTTTGAGTTTTAATATTACATATTATTTACTTTCATTTAAATTATATTTTGATGGCTTACTTTTCTGTAGCTATCCTGTTTTAAATATGGATTGGGTTGGATTCGATTTTAAAATACTGGATTTCCTGTATTGCTCTGCTGGATTTTCACATTGCTGTATTTAATGCACAGTTTGTTCTGCTTCTGTACATATAAAATACTCTGGTTGGTTGTAAGGATTGTTTCTCATACAATGAAGACAGGAAAAACTGGATGAAGAGAGACTGATGACTCTTTTTTTGTTTTTCTTCAAATTCATACTAGAAAAAAAATATTTTCTTTCTTTTAGGTCTGTGGTTGCTCCTGAAAGCGTGATGCTCCTTGAGGACTTTGAGTTTTCTCTGAAATGGTGTTTTGTGCATAGGTGAGGTTTCTTTCATGGCTATCAGATTGTTCTTTTATCCCAAATATTTGCTGTCATTATATCTAGACTTTTTGCTGTCATAGACTTTTTTGTAAAGGTTCCGTAGAAGAATAGTTTATATACCACTGCCTATTATTGCACTGTAGAAAAAACGAGCTGCCTAACCACTGATATCACTGTGCTATGCTGATCTGGCACTCTGTCACTACAGTTTGAGAAAAGGCTTTTTTTCTGTTTTCAGATGAGCATTCAGCTAAAAAAGGGCACATCAACATCACATCAGAGTTCCTTTTCCTTGAAGAAGAAACCCAAATATCCCTGTGTCCCCCACCCTACCCTCCCAGCCCCCCAGCTAACCCTCAGGTACTCTAAAAGTCTGTCCAATGAAAATGATGCTGTGTAAAATTTTGAACTGGAGTACTTAGTTTCGCATTGATCTATGGTAACTTTGATTATGCAAAAGGAGGTTCGGTGCCACCTCAGTTCAACTGTATTGTAAAGGAAACCTTTTAATGTTGATTACATTTCAAGGCTTTTGAAGGGAGAAGGGTTCTAACTTGATGAACTCTGATATCAAACAAGTTTTTTTCAATAATTCTCTTTAAAGTTGTTCATAACTTTAAAGTTTCCTATTTCCTATTTACTACCAGAAATGAAGCATTAAACATTAGGAAATTAATCCTGTCCTTTTGTTAGAAAGAGGTAATAAGGAGGAGTAGCAGCATGTTATGGACTATAATCTCTGTACTTTATTTTGTTATGAATTTAATTAAACTTATGAACAAACCCTGTTTGTTTAATTATTTTACTATTTCTGTAATTTAAACGGTGGCTTGAGTTTTTACCCTTACATTTCTTAAAGATTTATTTTATTTAAGAGTATAGCATGTCCATCTGAATAAACTGCCTCCTAAAAAGTGGAATACTAAATTGATTTAAAAAATCTTTCAAATAAAATGTGATTTTTGGATAAATTTTAGTAACTGAACGACTATGATAAATTAAAAATATTCCATGACCCATATTTTAGTAGCTAGTATGAAGACTCACTCTCAGAGTATTGTTTACGAAGAATTAACCTACTGAACTGCTTATATTTCTGTCTTTCCTGGGTGACAGCACCCAGGGACTGAAGACTCGGTGAGGCTCCATGAGTCCAGGTGCACACAACACCTGAGAGAGATGTGAGACTGAAGCCATAAATTGAGAATTTCAGTTTCTAAACATTTTAAGAGACACTGATCACTTTGATCTTTAACATAACAGATTCAGATTTTCTGTCTCTCTTCTATTTTAACAGTTTATGGGCTTTTGCTTTATCTCTTCTTCACTTGTGCGTTTACAGGTGTTGAGAACGTGGTCAACAATGTTATAAAAAGAAACAGAAGTCTCATATTTCAAAAGTGTGACCAGAACTTCCCCAATTGAGATGCCTTATTCTGGGTGCTTAAATTCATAGTTTGAGAGACAACACCTGTGGGCCACACAAGGGCCATTTTGTTCACTAGAAGTTCACAGATTTGATGAAGGATGTTGAAGAAAAGCCAACAAGAGAAAATTGAAAAAGCTTTGTCACTTAGCTGCATTTCTCCTAGTCAATGATTTCATGAAAAACCCAAGCATCTGCCATCTGGGAGACAGTGGGAGTTACAAATTCAGCTTACTGAGCCATTAACTTTAACAATCCCTCCCTCCCCTTTTGTAAACCCAAGGACTTGGTATAACTTTAGTTACGTGGGAGGTTTTAAAGAAGTAAAAAAGACATGTAATGCATTGTTATGCAAAGGACTGGGAGAAATGATCTTGGAACAATATTCAGCTTTTTTATTCAGGTGGAAGAAACAAATCTCTCTGTGGAGCTAGCTGGTTGGTCTGTAGTTTCATCTGAAACTTGACCTGTCTGTAAAACTCCTTGGGGACATAAACTGAGTGGCTAGAGGGGTTCTGGACAGATCAGGGATTGCAGAGAAGTGGTAGAAACAGGATGGTTAAACGTAAGAAAAGAACAGAGATGCTCTGGGAGTATGACCTTGAGAAAATCTGAGATGTAATTTTTGGGTCAAGTGTTGCCTGAAACAGAAGCTTGTATCTGTGGGCAAATCAACTGTCTCCTATCTGAGTTGTTCTGGGACTTCAGATAAGCTCTGTAAGTAAACAGGAGTTTATCTAAGAAACACCTTGGCAGAATCAGTGTCTGCTTCTCTCACAGCAAGCTAAAAATCTGTTAGATTTGGCTAATCACTCACATCAAAGAAAGGCAACAGTATGGCTATTAGTGGAAAAGCATCTTAATTTAGATTTTTTCTAATCTGTACATAAGATTAGAATACTCAGACTGAAATGCTTGGTTCAAACTTGCTTTATTCTTAACCTTTTTAATTACTGGAGCATGGCAATTTCTGCTTTGTTCAAACAACTAATTTCACTCCATGTCATTTTTATCAATGAGGAATATTAATTGTGAATGTACAGGGAATTTTATAGAAGGTAAAGCATCCCACATTGTCCTTAGCCTATATTCGTGCTTACAAAGATGGCTCAAACACACCCTGCAGTGAACATGGAGCATTTGAACATTCCTATAATACCCTCAGCCGCTTCAGCCAGCTTGCTAGGGTGGGATTTTTTTTTTTCCAGACAGTTTGATGGCCTGATTTTACCCTTAATGTGAATCAACAGACAAATGGCAGTGAACTAACAGTCTTGAAAAAAGTACATGTTCATCAAAGTCATTCTGGTAAACAAATTGTGGCAGCTCTATTAATCATGTCAGTTTTATGCTCCCTTCTTGCTCCCTTCCCCCCGTTCAGTCTAGCTGTCACATGCAGTGTTTGCCTTATGTCAGCACAAGGATATTGGAATGAAGACAGACAAACCAATACAGAACTAATATAATATTTAAGTAATTCACCTGAACCACACGCCCTGGATGGCTCATGGTCAGCAAGCCAAACTGTTACATATCAATGAATGAGGACTGGACCATTTTTTCCACTAACCTGATTTTTAAAAAAAATATTGCAATTACAATTATTTTTATTCCCGAGCTGGTTGAGAAGCTGCATGTCAAGCTGTGGCTTCAGTCTACATGGAGTTTTCTGTGACTGCTGTCTATGTGCAGAAGTTGTGATTTTATTTTATGCCTGCAAATTTGTATTGCTAGGTAACCACATAATTTCACACGTGTAAATAGAGTTCCCATGAAATCTTACTGTTTGTGCACACGGAAGCATTTGTGGGAAATTGCATGCTCGTTTCACAGCCTACACTCCTTTTTGGAAATTAACTATGTGACAATAAGATTGTTTCCAGATCTGTAAGTTTTTCAATTTCATAAGAATACTGTGACCAAAATCAGGAAATAAATCTGTGGCTTTTTCTTTGTGCATTCACATTTTTCCATTTTGCTGTGAAAACAAAACAAAAAAGCCTTAAGTAGAACTTCTGGGAGAAACCCCACATGTATAACCATCTGTTTTCTTGCTAGCTAATTTTTCCTAGCAGTTAGGGTGGCTTCTTTAGCTTTTACCAATTGCCAGGCTCAGGTCTTCCGCCTTGAGGAATTGCACACCTTGCAGACAGATGTGGGTATGTAAGAATCAGAACGACTCTCCCTCTCTCCCTCCCTCGCTTCCCTACACATACATCCCCACGCACAAGTGTTTACAAGGGGAAGCCTTGTACGACTTTTTAACTTTGCCCCATTAGGGCCAGTGTATGAGCTATTGGTGTAGCACAGCAAAGAGCAATTTCACCAGGCGGTGATCTTGTGATCTGTGGAAATGAACCTTTCCAAGCAGCGGCCCATGCATTAATAATTCAATGGCTGTAGCATTGCAAGCAGCAAAGCTTATTTCACCTCATGCTGTAACTTGTGAGCTCCTTTAGGATGCGGTAAGTATGCAAGAGCGGACAATAAATTGAGCATTGTGCAACTGCTGTTTGACCTCCATATATTTTGGCACGTCGAGAAGTCTTCTATGTATATTAGTGGGGGTCAGGCACAAACCCTCTCTCCATTTGATGAACTGGCTCTCTTAGGTTAAATGGTAAAGTTTGCAAAGTATTCAAATGGAAAAAAAGGCTCTAACCTATAAGTAATGCCCATTTCAGCGTGACACTGCTTACCTTTCTAAACATTTAGAGCACAGATCTAGTTTATGGTAGAGGTTTTCCACTTCCTCTCCTGCTGTCTTAAGTGAATGTTGGCTCTAATATAAGTAGTGACAGACA
Source organism: Gorsachius magnificus (assembly GCA_034008185.1). NCBI lineage: Eukaryota > Metazoa > Chordata > Aves > Pelecaniformes > Ardeidae > Gorsachius > Gorsachius magnificus. The sequence goes on from CM067083.1 coordinate 80,078,964, forward strand.
TAGATAGGAGCTTTAGCAAAGAAATGTAAGAGCAATACCAGCAGTTGCCGGTGTACTTGAGACAAATGGATTCAGCACAGCTCTGCACCACTTCTTGGATATTCTCTATTATAAGAATACTGCAAGGAACAATGGGAATGGCAGATTGGCAGTATAGGAGACACGTGAAAATCAATGATTTGTACTGGTTTAATATTACACAAAGGACTGATTTTTTTTCAGCAGAGATACTTTTAATACATAAAAATACATATTACTCATTCTAGCAGTAGCATGTTAACAGAGTATGATTGTTTTTTTCCTTAGAAAATATGAAAAGATATATTTCCTTGCAAAGCTTAGCTAGAACTATAGCTGGGCTCATGCTTTGAGTTAATGATTTTTACAGTATGCACATAAACACTTTAGTATGAGGAAAAAAACCCACAGTCCAAACCAGCAATTTGATTTTGTATTTCACCTTATTTTAAGAAAACTATAGCTACAAGAGAGCAAACATAGAAATAGCTGAGGACCTGACTCTCATTCCTGCTCAAAATTTTTTATACTCTTCCAGCATTAAGTGACAATTAGCTTGATCTGATTCAAGGTCTGAAGAAAACAAAATTGTCTGCAATTTAGGTCCAAACTTTAGCACTCTGTAGTTGGGGCTTGTCCCTGTTAAAAGCTTTGCTGATACTGTCAGCTGTGATACCGTTGAGCAGAAGTTAATGGCTGAATAAAACTTTGAAAGCTAACCCAGCTGACTTTAATCAGTTTATTGATTCGAAGCTATACAAAAGTAACCAATTAATATTACAAGAGACCTGACTGGAATAACAATTTATTGGAGCATGCTGCTGGCATTTGCAATAGCGCAAATCTAGCCTGCAAAATTAGTTATGTATTTTTATAATTTATTTGTCGATTACAGAGCGTTTACAGTATTACTATATTTACACCTTTTTGTTCTAAAAGCAACAGAAGATGAGCAAAATGTTGGTTACCAGGATCAGTTTTATAATATTACATCTGGCATTCTTAAGATAGGAAATATTGTGTATATACAACATATAAATCCTCTAGGGACCAAAATCACTACTTTACCCTGTACCCTCACCAAAGGAAAAAAAAGTGTGACTTGCTGAATGACCTGTAATGAACTGTTAGGATAGTAGACTAAACTAAATGTAAGGGGAATTTCAGCTAAATCCCAAACACAACGAAGGTACCAGGAAAGTTTGATTCAAAACTGAAAAAGGATGTTACAAATTATATTTTAAATAAAGTATTAAGTAATTAAGATTAGGATTGAAATCATCCTGTTAACAGTCCAGGCCAGCCATAAAAAACATAACAGTAAGAGAGAACACTCAAAGTACAGAAATTCAGATGAAAGTACATTTTTTTTAAGAATCCCCATTTACCTTTCTGAAGATAACATCTCTGGCAAAGTAAGCATGGCAATTATTGATGAAGCAGCAGGATGTCTGATGAGCAGAATCACTGCTTCTAGTTAACAGATCAGTATTTCAGCCAAATAAAATGTTGCAACCTTTCGGGTAAGTAGTTTGGCTTTATGGAGTACGCTTGTAGAGTCTGCAAACTGCGTGCTCTAGTTTTAAGGATGTGTGAGTAGCATGAGAAAATATTTAGTGGTCAGAATTAAAAATGGCTCCAGATAGTTACTGGCTTCTTACGTCATTATTCAGAAACTTGTTTTAAGGCCCTTTTCTTTCTTGCAGGTCCCTCTGATTATTGGTCACTCCCATTGAAGACAGGACTAGACATAATTCATAATCACCAAGAGGACATTTACAAGTCCTTTTTTCTTTTTGTAGAGTAGGAGTTCAAAGAACATCAGATGACTCTTTTAATAATAATAATAAAAGAAAGGTAGAGACTTTTTAATAGGCTGAAGTATAAAAAAGGTGCTAGAACATTTGGATGCTTCATGGACCAGCAAACTACCAGAATCAGATTATATTATCCAAATCACGTTAAAAAAATCCTACAAAAGGATGTAAGGTTTAGCTGCTTACTTGCAGCTGTGGAAAGCTGCAAGTGTCCTATGCAACCACTGCCTAGTGTGGAGACAGCATAAAACTGACAGGAGAGACTGCTTTTGGAGTTTTATAGGCCCCCGTGTTTTGTTTCTCTGTGGACCTGGGAGCATCTTTGTCTCAAAAGCACTGAGCAGCTTGGAGCCTAATTCCTAGCCAAACCCCACTGTGATTCACAGGATTCATTCCTGAGGGGCTTCGTCAGCTAAGTGTTCCCAAACCATCCATAAGGGATCAATATGTTATGTGTGCTCCCCTCCAACACTCAAGAGTATTGCAATGGGGATGTCTCTTGCTCTGTTCTTCTAGATGGCATCTACATTGTCTTATTAATGAGCCCCACATGGTTCCCTCAGGGGTAGGTTCCCTGGCCTTCTGTTGTGGCTTTGACCCATGTGTATTATGAGTGGGGTGCTAGGAACCCCGCAGAGGTGGGAACCTCAGATCTGGCCTTGCAGCACCCTCCTACATGCAGCTTCCTGCTGTCTCAGGAAATGTCCCTCTCCCCCATATTTCCCATTTAAGGAATGAGAAATCTGGGCTCACCACTGAGCACACACAACAACCCCCACGCTGTCAGGTCTTCTGAAAACCCCCACTGCTCAGGTAGTCTCCCTACCTGTACGTTTGGTCTGTACAGTTTATACCTTCTACATGTGCCTACTGCATCATGTATCTGGATGACACAAGGTAATCACAACTGTACGACAACTATATGCCTTGACCACTTACTGCACATAGTCCTGGTCACTGTTTGATTGGCCCTGCTCTGGCAAAGCCGTTTTCAGTAGGCCCTAGCATCTCCTACCTCTAATGTGTACAGTCAGGCAGGAAAACAGATATAAGCTTTATTTGCATGTTTGTTTTTTTTTTTTAAATAAACAAACAAGAAAAAAAGTGTTTGCTGCAAAGAATCTATTTCAGCTTGCTCATTTCCCCATCCCATGCTCTGCAGTTGCAATGTAGGCATGAGGCAGAGGGGAAAACTACTTTGATATCATAAATTGTACAGGGCTCTTGTAGCTTAGTCTGGAAACACACACCTTGAACTAGTTCAGGGCAGCAGCAGTTATTCTAGCAAGCCATTGCTGTTTCTTAGGGATAGAAACTCCACGGGAAACTCATCACTTTGCCTTTCCTTGGTGACTTACTCACTTTGGTAGCCCGCAACATGCTGCAGTATTTGTTGCCTTTGAGCGTTATTGTCTCTCACTCATGGCTTTTGCACGTAGCACAGCTCACTGGGGTCCAGACTGAGGAAGGATGAGGCTGTTGGGGTAACATTGGAAAAAGGGCTTCTCAGGGAGCCTTGAAAGGTGCAAATCCCCTCTGTGGACGTTGTATATTGCTTATTGTATTGTTATATCCAGGACATAACTAAGGTGCTCTGCAGGTTTCAGATGTAATCATTTGGATTTGGACTGCTGCTTGAAGGTGTTTTCTGGTATTTGCTTTTGCCTGAAGTGTTCACGAATGATTTAGCTGTTTGCTCTTTTGTATTTGGTGCAGAAGTTTGTCTTAGAAAAGACCTTCTGAGGCAGGCTGAGACCATTTACAAAGCCAGATGGTCTCATCCTGAGATGAGCTACAAGATTGGTTGGCAAAAGTGGAAGCCCAGGTTATGAAAAGATCCATGAACAGTTTGGGGTGAATATTTTTTCTTTACATTTTTCCCACTAGAGGGTGAGTTGTTCTGTGTTGAACAGAGGTATCTGAGCAGAGACTCCTTCAGCCAGGCTGAAATGAGAGAGTGGATTGTGTACTTCTTGGAGATTCATTGCTGGCTCAGGCTGGCAAGGGGATATAGTTAACTGGGGAACCATCACCCAAGATGCTCATCTCAGTGCAATCTGGTTTTCACACCTTGGAGCCCTAGCAGTGTGGAGCTGATTGCTGTTTTGGTGCATATTTTCAAGCAGGTCAGGAGGCAGTATTCCTCTTTTCCAATGCCTTCTGTAGCTGCTAGGGGATTGTAGCACATTTACATCACAGGAATTTTGCCTGTTTTTTCCCCATGTCATTTGCGGGTGAGAAAAACAGGGTGCTTTATCTAGGACAATGATAATACACTCATCAATGACAAGGGTGTCATCATGTCTTGTCTTCTGCTCTGTGGTGGCAGAAGTAAACCCTGGCTGTCAAATCCCTACTGTCTTGTGGTTAGAGGTTAGTACAGATTGCTGGAGGAGTCCTTGCTCCGATAAATACCTGAAGGCACTCTTCTTTGATTTTCAAAGCTCTTCAGTAGGTTTATTAATACAATTAATTCACTCACTCTCTAAAGGGCAAAGTGTTCACATATATATGAAACTGGCTGAACACTACTTTCTATTTCAGGTGCAGGCAACAATCCCAGAAGCAAGCTTTTGGTTCAGGTACAGTGTTTTGGTATGTATGGCCTTGAAGTTGTTCCTTCATGCAGGTAATATCAGGACCCATGTGACAGAAAACACTGAATAAGCAGCTCTATTATTGTACTCAGAATCTTTGCACTTGTGAGACTAAAAGTATGTTACCAGCTTCGTCTAACCACCTTTATGAGTAGAATATCCAAAGCTATTGCTTTTTATTTATTAACCATCTAGAAAAAAGGCACAATTAGAGAAGAAGCAAAGATAAAAAATTGAATTATACTAGTAGTACTTAGACTAATCAAGATCTGATAAGAAACATAAAAAGCACAGGGAAAATAAAGCACTGTGCCAATTTAACTGCTCCTAAATGCTGAGATGGAGCAATCTAAATGAATTCTGCCAATTTTAAATTCAGTGCTGGTATTCAGGAAGGTAAATCTTGGCATCATTGAGTTTGCCTCAATGACACACTCATCTCAGTCTGCAGCTACAGTGAAGAAAATGTTGCAAAAAAGCAGGGGAAAAATCACAATGTTTTTGTAGTGCCAATAATAACAACTGGCAAATTTATTCCATTTTGGATATGAGATCCTATTAAAAATACTTCTGACATATAAAAAATATTTTTGATGCATATATCAGAAATTTTGCAGCTGGAAAAATAAAATTATCGAAGGAATGTTGAGACTTTGAAGAGGTTGGTGAACACCAGAATGAGGAAGTAAAGACCACATAAGTTAACATGCTTCTGATTATGAGAGAAGGGATTGTTTAAACAATTTAAAATTTGAAAAACTTCAAAAGAAAAGAAAAACATTATTCAATTTATAATTGCTTTCTGGAATTAATTGCTACAAAATACTGTTACTTGCAAAATCCCACCATAATTTTAAAAGGATTATATTAATTTGGACAATAAGAAATAGAATTAAACAAAAGAGGTTCAGATCAAGTGTAAGGGTTCTGTATCAGAATGAAAGTCCTTCCTAAAAAGTTAATAGGTATTTTCTCCCATTATTAACCCTTTTTTGCACATTTCAGAGGATGTTGTGCCCTTTTGTGGAATATCTGGCACTGGCCACAGTTGCATCAGGATGCAGGACCTCCAATTTAACTTGGTCAAAATGTCTACATTTCTAAATGAGAATTATACTCTTAATAGTGCTCCCCAACACTCCAATTGTAAAACCGTAATACATTTTGAAGAGTCTCCATGTATGCCTGATTTGTGGCTAACTTCTTATGGAGAATAAAAAACATGTAGCAGAGAAAAAAAATGCATAAGCATAAATGGCACGGAGAGCAATGGCTGTTCCCTTGCTCACTAATGAGGGGCTGAAATCAAAAGCAGAAAAACAACTTGCTTTAAGTGGGAACCCCATGACTGAGCAGAGATCTGCACTCTCCTCTGCTGCCCTGTCCTGGGTAGGTTTAGCCTGGTCTGCAGGTAGCTCTGGTTTGGCTTTTTAATGCAATGTAATTGATTGCTAACTGATCTGGATGACTTCAGCCTTTTTTTTTCCTGATCCCCTGTGGTTTTTACTTTTATTTTCAGTAGTTCTGGGTAATCCAAATAAGAAGTTTTTCTAATCCCCTCTGACGGATCATGCTTTCCCTCTGGCATTTAGCACATTTTTGACAGGACATTCTTCTTGTTCAGATCTGAATTCACTTTTTAGGGATTCCTTTGGTAGTACAGCCAGGAAATCAACCAGGGCAAAATGCCTTCTTTGATAACCAGCATTCCCATAAGAGATGTTTTCTTCTTGTAGTCAGCTTAATCTCAGTAATATATGAAAATCAGATGTTACTTAATTTTTTTAACGAACATTGCAGTGAAATACCTGAAAAAAGATTTGCGCAGCAGCTCACAAGTTGAAATCTACTGCAATTTAAGAGTTTGTTTTGTCTTGTGTTATGAGGCAGATGCTGAGATTTTGGGAACTGGAAATTCTAACAGAAGAAAAGAAACTTTTTTTGTGAAATAAAGTTAAAAGGCATGTGAAAAAGGTGCTTCCTCCTTGCTGTTCCACTTTTATGCTGACTTGTTGGCAGGCATAATATTCTGCTGAATCACATGATGACTTTAAAAGTAAAATGAGAGATTTTCCTTAGGAGAAAAAAAGTTAACAAAACTGGTAAAAAATTATGACGATGGAAGTTTTCAGAGTATGCTTTGTAAGCTCCCTTGCTTTCTACCATATCTGTAATTTGGATCAGCCATCAGGACAGTGTGTACTTGAATAGCAGAAAAGTGCCAGCAAGGCTCAGGGAGAAAGCTCTGCAAATTGCTAGCTCACCTCTGAGCTGTGGTGTGGATTATAGGATCAAAAGTCATTACAATACATGCTTTGTTTGCTGTTGTGTGAATGAAAACTGAGTTTACTGTGCAGAATGTTTGGTGGTTGGATTTTCACACATGGAGTCAAACAGGCTTGTTCATATTTCTGAGTGACATTTTCAGGGAGGTTGAATTTGTTTGGAAATATCTCCATATTTGTGGGTTTGTAAGTTTAGATCTTTACCAATACACTAGAGAATATGGGTAATTTAATCATAACTGCCCTTCACTGAGCAGAGGCCAGGCAAAAATGCAAACATTTCCATTTCCAGTGGCTGTGCAAGACTTCAGAGTTTGATGTATTTTACTGGAAAAATTCTGGTGAGGGTAATTCTCAAAATCACTCGGTATGTGCTGACTATGCTCATACTTGAATTAGCGGTAGAAAAAGCAGACCGATCTATAATACTTCAAAAGTTTATTCTAAGAGTTCACTAGGTGTTAAAGACTGATGAGTGGCCCAGGCTGCACTAAGAATTATCTCCCCAATTGCAAATTAAGCCAAATGCATGACTTAATGGTGCCTTCAAAGCAGTAATTAGGGATGGGGGAGTGAGGATATTTTAAGCTGTTCAAATGATGAAGGCACATGTTGAAATAATGGAAATAAGTTCAGTAAAAATAAGTTGGCATCAGGGTAAATAAATATATGGACAAAAGAATGCAAAATAAAGTAATCAGAAGTGCTCAAAAGTTGGTCTGGGTCAATCAGGGATTTTTCTAATCCTTATGATACCTTAAGGGTTGAAAGACCCCAGATGTAAGCAGCCTACATGCATAAGATTTAGGCCTCATTGTCTAATTTGCTGATGCTTTGCTAAAAATCAGTAGTGTCTAGTTTGGATGTTTTGCTAAAGTCAGTAGTGTCTACTTGGATGTTTTTCTAATAGTGTCTAGCTTGGAAGTTTTTTTGTAAGTCAGTAGTGTAGCTACTTACTAAATTTGGAACCCTATTCAAGGACGGGAAGAATCGGGGGGGGAATGGAGCAGAAGGATAATAATGGTTTGCCAAGGTTGCTAGACTAGAAGGAATGAGAACTAATTGATGCAGGAGGATTTGTGGCTCCTTACGAAGGACAGTTTTTGATAAGAACTAGGAGTTTACCTCAAGAACTGGTCTACACCGACCCTGCAGTTTGGGTGGGAGCCAAGGAGCAACTGAGTCTGCGCAAGAACAAGGGGTTACTAGCGGTGACGAAGAAGAGCCGGCAGCCTTCATCCCCACGACCCCCGACGACCACCACAAGGAGGCACTGAGCAGGCGCAGGGGGGAGGGATTTATGGAAATGACCACCTGGAGCTAATTTTAATACAAAGCGGAGACAGGTTATGCATATGTATAGGCATATCGGGAAACTTTATGCATATGTAATACTTTGCTACATATAAATGGGGTAAGTTGCCACTTACAGGTATGCATGTTAGGTGGAGCGATCCCCCGTGCATCCGGCGCCGAGAATAAAGAATGCCTGCCTTTTAACACTACATTGGTGTTACGAGGTTTGTTCTTCCCGATTTCGGTGACACTTACAGCAACAACGAAACCTTCCTGACTTTGACTCTTGATGAAATATCAACCTGTAAAACCTCTGTGAACTGATTAGAAGTGAAATCAAATACAATCAATGTAGTAATTTTAATCCTTTAAAAATACCTTGGTACTTCAACATGAGAGGGGTATTCATGTGAAAAGCAAAGCTTTTATTTTGATGATGTTCGTAAAAAGAAACTTTGAGGCAACTCTGAATTCTTCTTTTTTGTAAGCTAATGTATGCAAAAAAATTGCCCCTCTGATCAGAATAATTTGAATAATGTTTTTTAATCCCCCCAAAATGTTGTGTTGTCAGAACATTCCTGACCAGGTGACACAGAAACATTTGGATGGAGGATGACTTGGGGCAGAGCTCCTTAACTTTGGTAGTCATTTTAGCATGAGATCTACCAGCAACCAGCTCTATTGGCACAGCTCAGTGTTACCGGGTAGTAGGTGCGCATCACATAGGGAAGGTGATGGCTGTTAGAACCAGGTAGCTAGATCATAGCCTTTTCTTTTCTGCTATGAAACACAGATCTGGTGGAGATAGAACATCTTATTGGGTAAAACTTTTTTGGAAAAAAAAAGTCCTTTGTTTTTTCATTCACAGTAAGTTTTTTTTCTCCCACCTCTTACATTGTTTTGATGTTTACCAGTCTATGTATGGTTGAGGTCTCTAAGAAGTAGGAAAACCAGTATTATCAGATGACGAGGATTTAGAACACAAAGACCACTAATTTATAAGACAGATGCATAATTAATAGGGATTAATACCTCCAGGCCATGATTCAGATTTGAGAGACTATGAATAATTCTTTTGCCCTTTCTTAACTGACCCCAGACAAAAGTTAGGATACGTGTGCCTAGTCTGAACACATGAATTCAAATGAATTAAAGCTGGGCAGGATGAACATGGGTCCAAAACCCAGAGTATGAAGTAGAAAAGATTTTGAAAGCAGAGTGCTCTGAAACTGCAGGTGCTTCTTGGCTGAGCTGTGAAACTATTTTTCTTTGTTTTCTGTACTCTGCATGCCACGTGTGGGGTTTGTTATCGTTCCCTGGGCTCTGACTACCACTACAAGGTAACACAGTCTGAACAATAAAAGCAATCAAACAGTGTTCTTTCGGATATCAGAAAGTTAAAACTCTTCTTGATTCATTGGAAACATCTTAATGTGTTTCTGTTTGGGAACTTCTCTGAGTAAATTCTTTTGGTTTTGGACTACCACTGCAGACTTATTATTTGCACATAAAATGTTTCTGGGCCTCTTCCTTCAGTTCTATGCCACAACTGGTTTAAATCAGTGGGGTTACTTGAACAAGGACTTACTGCTGGGCCCTGAGACATAATTAGTAGGACCCGAGTTCCTAGGCCACATAGACCTCTTTTAGAAAAGACCTCCCTTTGTCTTTAGTTATGAGAGAGAGGTAATCATCTTCTATCCATAAGATATATTTGCCCATATAAAGCACACATCAATCATGGCCTAAGGCTGGTGAGGAAGCTTATTCTGTCATCTTTTTGCTAGAGGAAGGAGTTACTGAAGAACTGGTAGAACTAGAGTCCCAGAGAAACAAGGAAAAGGATAATCAAACACATCATGTGTAAGCACCTTGACGATAATAACCTGTTAAGTAAGAACTAACATGTATTGTCAAATCTGCTCAGTATTTCCTCACACCAGAGTCCTCTGACGTAGAAGGCAGGGCTCCACTGGTTTTGTGTTGTTTCACAAAGGTGGATCTCCACCTGGCTGGCAGTTCTGCAGAGAAGAGCCTAGAAGGGACCCCAAACTGTGCATGTATTCTCAGTGTTAAACTTCTGCCAAAAATATTTTTAAAAAAACAAACACTGTATCAGGATGTATAAACACGAGTATTATATGTAAACCAGCTGCTCTGCTGAATACTGGCCTCAGCTGGGGCGTTACTGCATCCAATTAGAGACACCATATTTTCAGAAGTTTGTGGACCAAAAGAAGGGGAGGACAAAGCAGAACAAAAAGATTGATTAGAAACCTAGAAAATGTGGCTTTAAAGAAAGAATTGGGATGGTGGAGTACAAGGAATGGAACATTGAGGGGTAGATGTAAGTCTTCAAATATGTAAAAGGCTGCTGCAAAGGTGAGATTTACAAAAAGTTCTCCAGGCATTATTTAGGACATTGATCCATTGATCTTTAGGGTGAGAAATAGTATGCTAAAATGCAGCTAGGAAGCTTTAGGTTAGACATGAGAAAATATTTTCTATCAGTAAGGATAATTACATGGTGGAAGAGATTTTTGAGGGGAGCTAAGGATTCTCAATTGCTGGAAGTTTTTAAGAAAACATTAGACAAACATCTGCCAGGAATGGTTTAGGCATAGTTGATTCCACCTTTAGATTAGTTGACCTCCCTACTAACTCTGTGATCATGACTGTTTATCCTGAGTGATTTGTAAGATACTGGTTTAAAGGTGATAAGGTCAAATGTGGTGGATATATTGATTTCCCACTGTCACTGGCTGAGCTGGGTGCTGGTTGGGGAAATGATGAGCTAAATTTAACAGCAGTCAGAGAAGACAGTGGAAGAGGGCAGAGTCTGAGATGAGTACTAGGGGTAATTTCCTTTTCCTCTCTTGACCTCCGGTTTGAACTTAGCTGATGGACTTGCCATCTGTACCTGCTTCTTAAAGGAGCATGCTTTCACCCGTGTGCTGTAAGAAAAGGCATTTCCAAGTTCAGAACTGATCATTTCAAGTGGGAAAAAAAGTAGGGTAAGAGAGCACTTGATAAGAAAGAATGTAGCAGGGAAACAGCTGTTACAGATCCAAATTTCAGTCAGACAGAACAGAGAGAAAGAAAGTGGTAGTTCACTCTCAAAGCAATTTAAGTTACAACAAAAGGTCATTTGAACCTTGGTGGAAGTGGGAACAAGCTGAATTTGGGATCTGCAGCCAAAGAGACGAAGCTGGCATCTTACCATCCAAATTATGAGACATTGTACCATATGGTCAAACTGTATTTTAAACTGCCCTCATCACTCGAATATAAGAACCCTCCAGTAATGCATTAAGTGGGGTGATTTATATCTGCCAGAGGGGTTTGTTCTTTTGATCATTCCTTTTCCTGAGGGGTACTGTATTGTTCTGGTTTAGGAGTTTTTTAAATGGTATGACTGATTAAAAAAATGTTCCCCAACACATGACTTTGATATTCATGTTTCATTCCCAGGAAATCTTTGGGATTTATCAGTCCAGCCATGTGAAGCTAGTGAATTTTCACTTGGCTAGTTTTGTTATTTTATTTCAAATGATTTTGTGACTACACAGAGTCTACCTTAACTAAGAAAAAAGTCACAATTTTGGGGTCAGAAGTGTGGCAATTCTTACTTTTAAATACTTCATGATCACCAGTACTTATTAGTTAATATAATATCTAAACATGGGAAAAATCTAAGAAAGGTAGGAAAATAGTTTTCCCTTTGTTAGGAACATTGTTTTTTAAAAGATATAAAAGCTAGTGCATTTTGCCCCACTTATCTGTTAAAGAAGCAATGATGATGTTCTGTAGCTCACAGGTTGTCTCTTTATGTTGTGGACGAACAGTTTCAGTGGAGCTATGCAAACTGACATCAGCTGAAATCTTTTAATATGTGATCAGAGAAGTTTAGTAATTTCTGGACTTTAAGTCCTTCCTAGATGAAGGACTTAAAAAGTGGGTCCAAACAGTCTTTCAAAAACGTGGGTTACTACTGACTTTGCATTGTGTTAATCTCTTGCCTAATAACAGCCAAAGACTGGGTTTATTTAATTATTGTTTACAGTAATAATTCCAGAAGAACATCATATCAGGTCTAAATATTAAATACAGGTATTGCTGAAAGACAACTTTTGGCACATTTCTTTTAATGACTCTGTGATTAATAATTTCTGGCATATTTTAGGTCCATCCTAAGATGTTTACAAATACTGCTTTTCACCTATCATTCAAACTCTAATTTTGGCAAAAACCAGTTGGCTGAATTAGCTCCCTTTTCCTTATTTCCCTTTACTTCATACATACACTGCTCATTGTCTAAAGACCTTTTATTCTTCCTCAGGTTTTCAGAATTCATATGCTTGGATTCTGATGCTCCTGCTGGTTTAAAGAAGAAATGCAACACTAATAAATTATAATAAATTGTCAGTCTCAATGGGTCTGTGACCTTCAGTCAGTAGGGGGTTATGTGCAACACTTCATTTCCCCTTCTTTTAGCTCTGGCTGTTTCTCTTGCTGTTAGGCAGTGTCCTTGATTTATGGGTGGGCCACCAGCAGGATATCTCACCTGCAAAAATAGTTCACACTGTGTTGTTTATTGTACTAAGTAGGCCTCATGCTGGCTGAGGGTTTTTACAAGGGGAAGGAACTGCTGTCAGTCTTTCCATCATTTGAGCAAAGCTGGCTCCAAAGTTCTCTCAAATTTCTACATGAAGTCTAGGAGCAAGAAGCCAGAGTGAGCTATTGGCCCTTCTTCAGTGTATCAGTCTCTTTTGGCTTTTTCGACTAGAAGTTCAACAGAAGATGAGAACAAAACTAATGAAAACCAGGGATAATTTTTTTTTTTAAATCCACTCTTAATTTAGAGCAAATATTTAATGCTGCCCACATAATTTTCAATATCTGATTTTCCCCCACATTAAATTATTACCTGCTGTGTGACACATTGCCATTTCTTGTGATTAAAACAAAAGGTTTTGATTTGCAGGAGGAAAAAACCCCCAACCTTAATTGTCCCAGTGATGTAATTCTAGTGCAAATACAGGACAGAAATATTAGTTACACATTTAGCTTCCAAAACATGAACTAGGAGGTAAGAAAAGCAACCAGTAAGTCAGTAGAGTTACCTGCATGTTGGTTTTTTCTGTCTTCATACTTAAGAGATTTTCTAAGAGAAGAATATTCCATGTTTCACCAAGGCAGAGTTAAAGTAAAGAAAGGAAGGAAAGACACTGGGAATATCTACTGATTTTGCATATATTTACATTGTCAAGTTCTGTAAATAGGACTTCATATGAAGACAGTCCGCTGTGTCACTCCAAAATTGGTAAAAAGTTCCAGAGATTGTCAACACTTTTGGAGGGATGCTTGCTATTGATGGCAAATAAGTCATCATATATAGTCCAGAAACACCCCTTTCCCACTCTGGTCCTCTTTAGCTGCTTTATGCTACTGTGATGAGAAGTCACTGGGTGACTTTGGCTGCCATGGTCAGTTTTGTGGTATCACCAAGGCTGGACTATTACAATGCTTCCCATATTATAGAACCTTTGTCAGTCTCTAACCTAAACACGATTGCATTCTTGGTTGAGCCAGCAGGAAATGCACAGCTGTGTAGTGCATTCTGAGCATTGCCTCAAATGCAGTTAGGATGTGGTGTCATGATGGTCCATTTTGTTGCTGTTAATTTTTTATTCACTTTCTTTACAAGCCTCCAGGTGTTTCCAGTCTCTCTGATAAATCTTGCTCCTACATTTCTGGTGCTGGGTTTGGTTCCATGTAGTTGAATCAAAAACTATTGTGGGCACTTGTTTTTGTATTTGTATGGGAATTTTAGGTTTTTGAGAATGTAATTATGGTTCAAATGAACAAGTGGCACAATAGAGAGAAAAAATTTCTTCCCATCCCATCAAAAAAGTTGGCTGGGTTGTGGAGCATGCTAAGAAGACATGAAATCATGCTGCTTATCTCATTAAACTAGGATGAATTGGCATATTAGCAAACATGCTGTGATGCAACCAGACAACATTTCTGAAGTTGCAAGCACAGGTTGGAACTGCAAACCCTAAAGATGAACAAGTTAGGATTACATATGTATGCTGTAGGCACTCTGAAGAAAATGAGTAATGATATCCTGCTTTACTAGTTCTTAATGTTTTTGTGTACCTCCTGACTGCCCTTCCTTTGCTAAAACACATACAATGTCTTTCACGTCAAGATTTTTTTGTGGTTCTTTGGAAAAAGCTCTAGTCATTTACAAGCAGAACACATCTATCTATCTATCTATCTATCTATCTATCTATCATCTATCATCTACCTACCTACCAACCATATAGCTGTGCTGAGAAGAAAGGAGTCTTGGTGTAAGTGTGTTTAAACCTACTTAAAACCCCAAAACGCTGTATTCACGAAAGAATATGGTTTTTAAATACCACTTAAAAATCTACATTTTTTTCCAGAAGTACTGCCTTTTATTTCTTTTTCCAATACTTTCCTTCAAATGTATGCCTTTTTGATATGCTTTTTTAAATAAAAAAAATGGAGTATTTGCTTCCATAAATGATTAGTCTTTTATTCCCAAAGTGTAGTTTTTATCATTTCCACTAAAAGAATGCAGCCAGAAATGTGATTTTAGATTACTACAAACCAATGATTTTCAAGCATTTTTCATCTTGAGACATCTTGAGAAAATTATGTGTCTGAATTCACTTTTGTTCAGTGTGAAAAATGAAGCTGACTGATGTTAGTCAGTCTTCTTTCTAATTTCTTTTCTCACATCTCTTAGAAGTAGTCAATAGACTACAGGGACAATCAGGTAACTTCTTTGGAAATATTTATTAGCCTGAGCAGAAATTGTCCACTTGACAAATTGTTAAGATACCGTTTTCTCTGTTGCCAAACAAGCTTAAATAATAGAAACTCATGAATAAAATTCAGCTGGTTTAGGTCCCTCCACTGATGCAAAGACAAGTAGTAACTGTCTGTGATACATTTTGTTGAACGAAAATTAAACATAAAGTGAAATAAATCTTTAAGGCTATGCTTTCTGGGTTAGCCTGGGTGGATAAACCTGTCATGTGTTGCATAGAATTCAGTTTCAAGAGATCTTACTCAAAATCAGGGCTCATTGTATGTCAACAAGCAATGATACATTTACTGACCTGATCTTGAAGGCCAAGGGATTTTCCACTTCACAGAATCTCCTTGCAGCTTGGCCTGCTCTGCTCAGCCTAGGAGACATTGGCAGAGACACATGGGGAGCCCTCATGTTGCCTGCGTGCATTACGCCTGGCTCTGCTAGGTAATGACTACAGCTACACTACTCTCATTTTTCTAAGTTGTTAATTTGAATATACACAGTCAAAGTATCCAAAGAATTTTGTAGCCCTTAGAAAGAGTGGACTTTGCTTGCCAAGATTAAGCATGATTTATGGTAATGTGTATTAAAACTTTGACTCCTTCCGCACTGCGTTAAGCTCTTCAGCAGGTCTGTGTGATATATATGTGTTGAACAATACGGATGGTTTAAACAACACCTCAGTTTTAAAGTCTGATGCATCTGCACGTCTCTGTTCATGACTAAAAGGAATAAATGAAAAAGGGTCTGTATGGATATTCAAGGAGATGGCAAAGTCAGTTTCTCTTGATGGATGTTAGAGGCTGGTATTTAATTCCTTGAATACTGCCTTCTTCCAACCTGTCTTGCAGAGATGTTGATCTTTTCTTCTGCCCCTCTGTCTCTCATACCCAACTAATCCATGTAGACCCTAGCATGCAAAGTTTCCTTGTCCCTTCCACTGAGGGCACCATGCCTGTCTTAGAAATTTTCTGAACTTTTCCATAGTATCAAGTCCTTTTTGTTTCCCTCTTCAAAACCACTTACCCAATGTTGGGCTTTAATGTGCCTGTCCATCAGTCTTCCTAACACTGAAGATCAATTTATCCATTCTGCTCTTGATCATCTCCATGGCTGATATCATGGCATTAGTCACACAGGTTTTCCTCCGTAAATAAATCTGCAAAGCTGCTAACGTACTTTCATCCAAATCTCTTTCTGATGATCTCTGCTGGATGCTACAAGTAGTCAGCCAGGGATGACAGACAGGCAGAATTGCAATTGTTGATTGTTCATTTCCAAAAAGAAAACATGAAAAGGAAAACAAATACACTTATAACGCCTCTTCCTGTCTTTTCTTGAACTTGTAGGTTTTCCTGGCATCAAGTAAAATGGGCTCACAATGTCTATTTTGAATTTGATTTGTATGATATAAACAGAAAAAAAAATCACCTTAATCAACTGTATAAATAAAATTAAATTGTGGTTTGCTTTGCCTGCTGACTTCTCATATTTCAGTTCTTATATTTGTTGTTCACTGTTAAAATGCAAGATGTTTTCATCCCAGTGAAATAGAGTAAAATAGAATAGAATAGAATAGAATAGTTCATCTGGAAGGGACCTACAACCATCACCTAGTCCAATTGCTTGACCATTTCAGGGCTGACCAAAAGATAAAGCATGTTAAGGGCATTGTCCAAATGCCTCTTCAACACTGACAGGCATGAGGCATTGACTACCTCCCTAGGAAGCCTGTTCCAGTGATAGTTATCTATCCTTGTCTGACACCTGTTCATAGGGACAAGAAAAACTAACAAGATGGCATTGGCATAACTAAACTTGCCACCAAGGTCCCTATGCTTGACTTTGAACTCCAGTGAGAGCAAGTATCTACTTGTGTAACTCCAAAAACCACATTTGTGATATGAAAAGAAGGAACACCAAGCAATCCAGTTAGTAATTAACACTTCACTTTCATCACCACTGAAACTCAGTGGGTTTAATTCTTTGGAAATCTGACTGAAATTGGCTTCCATTATGTTTGTAATTTCTGCTGAATAGTCAGTTTTCTAAGAATGCTGAGTAGATTTTTTTTTTTGGTATTGTTAAAGATACATGTCACTTTTGAGCTATGTATTCCAAAGTGTTTTGGAAAGGAAGTTAATATCATTATCCCTATTGAAAAGCATTTTCTTTTGGCTGTCTTTCCTCCAGCCCCCCCTAAAGAATATTTGGCTCATAATGTTTAATATTTTACACAATATTTTACTTATTTTCTTTTTGGCACTGAAACAACAGAGTCAAGTAGGAAATCTGGAATATGTTCCACATTTTTCCCTTCTGTCTGTGATCAGTAAGCTGCAAGAGATGAAAGGGTTTGCAACTTGAATGCTTCCTTTCTGTATTTTTTTTGAGCCCTGAAAATAGTTCTGTATTCTTTTTCATTCATTTATATTTCTGCTATCAGCATAAATAAGACTGATTGGAAAACCTGGCAATTGCCTTCCAAGAAATTGATCACTTTTTTAGTGATTTAAAAAAAAATTATACTGATTCACAGGAAAAAACAAGATTAATATTTTCATAGAAGTGTAATAGGCATGATATTTTTGACAGCGTATAAACATGAGCTCCATATCCTATGTGCCATAATATTACATGTGTATCTTAGGAGAGAAGTGTGCAGAGCTAGACTCTGTTTCTTCTTGGATTTTTTTTTAATTCTTCCCTCCTGTATTCAGATTTTATATATTTTTGTGGCCAATCAAGTAAATCAACACAAAGTACACACACTGACTGCATATATTAGTGTATATGTTAAAGTATGATCATCCTGTCCTCCTATCAACAAAAATGACACAGACTTAAAGAATTATAATTTAAGTTTCATGTTGCATAGTTGTAGCTATATGACAAGTACCAAACTGTGATCAGACAGCTGTGTACATAAATCAGATAAATGATCAAATTTACAGAGACCTTATTAAATAAATATAGAACATAAATCATGAATTAGATGTAAGTGGTTTGGAAATTACTTTTTACTTCAAGCAAAAATGCTTGCTTCAGAAATATTAAATACTCTGGAATTCAAATATATCGCATACAAAAATTTCCAAATATGACTGGAGTCTGGAGAAGGAACACTAAATACACAACACATTTAGAATAAACTAAATAAATTTCATTACCTTTTTTATTTCTCACAGTGTATGATATTTAATTTCCTTGGTGGGTTTTTTCTATTCCCTTTCCTTATTTGCATGTGAAATAAATCAGGAAAAGGCAATTCAAATAGCTTTTCCATTGTCTTACAACTCAAACTACAAGAGCTTCATTTTAATTCCCTCCCTTACTTTAGAATAAACATATCATTTCCCTAAAATTGCTCAGTGATAAAACCATGTGTATCTGCAGCCTGCCTGGCAACGTGCCATCTCCAGCATAGCGCTGTGCAAAGGTCTGCATTGGTATTTGTCGGTCAATTCTTGGCGATTTATAACCGAGCCGAAGCCCTTCCTCCTCCCCTCCCCCATTCCCAGTACTGCAGGAATTTGTGATGAATAGGATGGAAAATCCACAGCATGCGTATTAGTTAACAGGAGGCTGTGACTACAGTTCAAATCTGAACAGAAATCGAGAGGCCTCAGAGGAATTAAAGGAGTTTTAACTCATTTAAACTGACCGGCCCTGGTTTAACTACTCTACAATTGTGAGCCTTTATCATCTAGGATATCTATTACACTCTACTAAGCATGAGAAAATATACATATTTTTCTTCTTTACAGCAAAATGATTAGCCTCCTTATTCACCTACATGTCAGGCCCTTTTGAGTTACAAAACCAACAGCTACATAACTCAGTTGAGGTTTGAAAGCAGAAAATATCTATTGAGAAACCATGGAAAGTTATTATGCAGATACTGTGAAATATCCTGGCTGTGTCTGACCAAAGAGTCAAAATTAAACATTATGTCGATCGAGTCCTATAACACTTGGACTGAGTTCAGTCTCCTACCGAGTGCTTCCCCTGAAGCCAAAGATATTTTCAGTAGAAGACTGGCCGGACATCTAGACTGTGGAGCAGGTGCATTCAATGGTGCAGAGTGCCCTCCTGGTTCCTCAGATGTTCAGCTCTAAGAAGACAGCAGTTTAGCGAGTGGCTCCTTCCAGGGGAAGAGGGAGAGATGCTGTGTTTCTGGGTCTTCCTCTCAGAAGAGAAAAAGCATTGGGAGCAAGGGCTGGGATGTTCTCCTGACCCTCCTGACCGAAAGAGATAAAGTATAGTTTGGTGAACCTACAGCTAGACATATGTCTTTCATTACAGCAAATAAAATTTAATCTAGAACCAAGTTAATAAAAGCCACAAACCAATATGACTTAAGGCTTTCTAGGCGTTATATGTGTTGTGACACAGAAAATAAAGTTTGGCAAAGACAACAGATACAAAACAAAAATGAGAAAGCCAAAGACTAGCACCAACTACTCTTCCAAGTTTTTTACAGCCCTGTTTGTGGATAATAGCCAGGTCATTTGCAGCCCTTTAGCAGTCTGCTCTGAAATGCCTCAGTGTAGAATTGAAACGACGACAATGATTATGGGAAACCTTCTGATGAAGTATGCAAAGCTCAGAAAGTATAGTCCCACATATGTTTGGCTAAGTGAATTTTCAACCTTCATGGTTTAAAGAAATACAGTTTTGGAGGTATTTACGGGATTTGGCAAGTCTGTTACAGTCTTGCCTCTGGAAAATGAAGTCATTTGGTCTGTTATCACAACTGTAGCATCACAGAGGACTGTTTCACTGCTTTCAGGAGCAAGGTCTGACTACCAATATCAAACCAAATCAATTCAACCTGTCAGGATTCTGGGGTTCTGCATCAGTGATGGATGGCTCCTGACTGCTGGTATTCACAAGTGTATTTTTTCTTCAGGCTTGGCTGTTTTAGTTCTATATTCCCAAATGCTATGGGGTATTTTATATCCCTTTGCAGCTTGCAGCAAGTCAAATAAATATCTTGAATTGGAGGTTGACCAAGTTCCTTGATTATCCTACAGTGAGGAAAGGAGCTTTCAAGCTATCCAATCTATCTAGCTAATGTATGTCTAAAGTACTTCTCACATTTAGTATTTCTCTTGAACTGGCAGTTGACCAACTTCCCTAGACGTGTCTCTGTACCAATAAAAAAAAGAAAAAGAAGACTTATCTTCATTATGTCCAAGGTATTTAAATATTATTATTTGCTAAGTACTAAAAAAGCCAAAGATCTATTAACAATCCCAGTGCCAGAGGAGCTGCTGCTGGACATACAATATTAATGCACTTACGTCGCTCCAGAGTACAACTCCACCTCCACATTTCATCATTGTGCTGAATGAGGCAAAGCTTTCCATGCAAACTTTGCAAACAGGATAATACAAGTCTACAGGAACCTGGAAAAATCTCTTCTCACTGGGAACACAAGGATATGCTGCGGCAAATTTTTGACTGCAGTTTCTTCACCACTGGTATTCAGTCTCCAGTGTGTGCAAAGCAACACAGTAACGCATGGGCCGGTGTCTCCAACCCGTTTACTACTCATTGTCACTAGTTTCAGTCATCAGTGAATGTTCACTTAAGCAAAAATGCTGTGTATTTAATGCACATCTGTCTCTATTCACCTGTCCTTAGAATTTATTCTGTCCAGGATGAGTCTGACACAGGAAGAAGGTGAAGAAAATTACAGTGAAGCAAAGCCTTGTGAGTGAAGTAGTATCTACAGCATTTTTGTAGCCCTGCACATCTAAATATGTGCAATAGTGTGTTTTCAAGCTATAAGAATTAGGAAGATCAGTTAGGGCTATCTCTTGCCATCCTTGAGAACATCTTTGGCTTTTTCTACACCTAATATTTCATTGTGAATATAAAGAAGATCATTCAGGCAAATCTATTAGCATACTTCTTAGTAATCTGTCCTGCTTTATTTCAGAGATCATAATAGACAGTGTATTATGTGTTTGCACCTGACCTTTATCACTGATATTGATAGAAAAGATACATAATAATAGAGATCATATACAGGCCTGCTAGCACGGGTTTTCCCTAGAGCTTTACCTATGTAAAAATATAGGGTACAAGCCAACCTAAACCAACAAGGTTAATTATAAACAAGAGAATAGGAAGACCTTTAACCACTTACTAGGAATGTAATGTCAAGAAACATTTATACAGTATCATCTGTTCAAAAATATATTATCAGTGTTACAGCTGGATGGATGGTATAAAATGTTTAAGAATAAAGTCGGTTTTTAAATGATTTAGCTTTGTCTGTTTTGTCTTGTTGACTACTATTGCAAATGATCCTCTCAAATCTGTGGACAAGAATATTTCTGAAACACTAACTGCTTGCTCCAATCAATAGACTAGGTACTATCTGTTGTATTTCTGAAAACGAACATCATAAGAGAGCTTTAAATTGCATATGGACATTCTGTTGCAAGATAATTGTCAAATTATGTGAATCCAGCTGCAACTATTTGGACATTAGAACTGCAGTAACAACTTTTTCATAGCAGAAGTTTGAAAGGGTCACAGCATTACGGCACTTCTGTGACTAATAATCACTCTTAGCTGGAGAGAAATTCCATTAAATCAGTGGTAAAATCATTGTAATAGAAAACATACATTTTCATTTGAATCAGTGTGAACATGATTAGGAGGCTCAAGTCAGTATTAGTTTATACTTACTTGCATGTCAAATCAGAGCATTACATAATTACTTGCTTATGCTCTTTTGTGCATGTTTGCCTACACAGACAGTAAATTTACTCTGCCTTCCCTTATAATAAATTCAACCTTGTTGTATTAAGTTCTCTGGGTAACAAAAATAGATTAGATTTATATCTATTCCCTCTACAAAGCAACACAGAAATTCCTAAAAATGCTGTCTTCTTGAAAACCAGGCACTGGAAATTTCTATCAGAATTTTTATGTGAAGTTGCTTATTTTTATTATAATTTTTACTGAAAACTTTGTCTTTTATAGAAATGTTTCTTTTTCATTGAAAAAACAAATTACAGAATCATAGAATCACAGAAGGCCTGAGGTTGGAAGGTTCCTCTGGAGAACTCTAGTCCAAGCCCCTTGGTCAAAGCAAGGTCAATTACAGCAACTTGTCCAGAGCTGTGTCCAGTTGGGTTTTGAATATGTCCAAGGATGGAGACTTGACAACCTCTTTGGACAACCTTTGCCAGTGCTTCGTCACCTTCACCATAGAAAAGATTTTTCATATGTTTAAACGGAATTCACTTTGCACCCATTGCCTCTTCTCCTGTCACAGGGCTACACTGGGAAGAGTCTGTCTCTGTCTTTCTCATCCCCCACCTGCAATCAGGTATTTGCACACATTGATCAGATCCCCTTATCCTCGATTGCTCCAGGTGGAACAATCCCATCTCTCTCAGACTTTTATCATATGACAGATGCTCCATCCTTTCATCACTTTTGTTGCCCTCCAGTAAGTTCATGGCTGTCTTGTACTGAGGAGCCCAGAACTATATCCCCGGGTCCTCTACAGAGCTGTTTCGCAGTTGGTTAACCACCAGTGTTTATTAGAGCATTGTGAAAAATGAAATGTTTTCATCAGCTATTCAACTTGTAGCAGATTTGGCAATGTTATTCTGAGATGTCTTTCTGTCCAAATGCATTGGTCAGAACTTACTATGGACATAAATAAACTGCTAAGGGCAGCTTGAAAATGAAGATACATGAAAATGAAAATAAATTAAAAGAACTGCTCAAGTAAACCATACCTATAAAAAAATTAACTGTTGGCCTTATATATCTTCTTCATGTTTAACCTACAAAAGTGATTTGAAGCTGGGTTGTCAAAAGGGTTTGTGATGATAAGAGAACCATTGGTGTAGCTCCACCCTTATTTTCTTATTTAGGCCAGAAAAATATTCATTTTCTAATAAGTTCTGATTAATAACCAGAATTTGCATGTGGCAACTGTTAGTAGTGCTATGCCTATGTCTCAGAAATCGAGAGTTAGATTCACCTTGTCCATCTTTACAGGAGATTGGACACATGCACCGCAGGCTCCCTTTATAATCAGTAAAGGGAGATATGCTGTGACTGTTTATTGCCCTCTGATAAAATAGATAAAATTAAAATTGAGATATCAAATTAGAAGTCATGGAGTCAGTATTAGAAAATGACTAATTTTTTTTTCTGGCTTAAAGAAAATAATATTTTATTGCCTCAGATGTACACTTGGTAACGTTCACATTTTCGTAGACAGATCCCACCTCAACTCTTGCAGTAAAATTACATCCATTAGGTGGATATATTTTCTTTACATCCTTCAAAAACTGGAGACTCATAATGACCAATAGGAACAGCTATTCTGGCCCAGTGTGAGGGCAATCTGATCTGTTGTGATTCCTGCAACAGGCTTCACTCACATCTGTAATATTTAAAGTACCATTGACTAAAAAGTGTGGTAGCACTACGAGCTCCTATCCTCCCTCCTGAACTCCTTTTTATTTTAGGCATGCTCAGAAAAGACCTTGGAAACAAAAATCCAAGCTTAGGTTTATTGGCACGTAAACAGATTTACACCAAGGTCAGCAAAATTGGGAAGTTTGCTATTTAGCAAAGTAATTTTTCTTGTCAAAAACATGGATGCCAGGCAGCTAGGTGCCTAGATGACATGACAGAAAGGGGCAAGCAGATTCAGCCCATACTCTTTGACACAGGTACTTAAATTCTGCTTTCATTTTATCTGCCTTTGTTCCTCTCCCTAAATTAGTGTTGCATTTTTTAGCCTTATTGCACTACTTCAGACTCCTGCGATGAAGAACAAGTCACTGAACAAGGGCAGCGTAATACGAACAGTGATGCACAGGCTGTGTAGCCTGACTCCCAGCCTGACATGCTTTGCGGTGTGTGTCAAAAGCACAGGTTTCTCAGCTGAAAGCATGATTTCAGAGGTTAGATGTAGCAAAAACACTTGACCTAGGAATCTATTCTGCTTTTTGGCAGAAAAAGATAAATCGTAATTTTCCAATTAGCTCAAGTAGGAACACAAAGACAACACATCTGAGAAACAGTAACAATAACAGGTCATAAAGCAAGTAAATCTTAAAAAGGAAATTGTGGAAGAAAGTAGCAGTTCACAGAAGAGAGCTGGAAAGAGCGAGAAGAAACACTGTTCCACAGATTGGTGAGAAGTGACCATAACGTTGATTGTGGGAAGAGCTAATGAGACTGGCTTGGTTGTTAGTCTTCCTTTGACTCAAACGAGAGCTATGTACTGACCAAACAGGCACAGATGAGGAGATCTGAAACGACTTAAGAACCTTCATAATGAAGTATAAACCAAGTGAGATGGAAGAGGTCTGCCCACACTCAGGTTCTGGAAGAGCAGTTCCCTGAGTCTTGGGCCAACATTTTCTTCTCTGTGTCTTGCACCAGGGATGCGACATAGGGCACTGAGACAGGAGGCATTGGCACTAAGGGAGAGTTTTTCTCAGGTAAAAAGCTCTGGTTCATGTGTGGGCAATCACCTGCTCATGGAATCCAAAATTATATTTGACAGCAGATGTTCACAGAAATGTCCTGCAAAAAAGTTTTTGTACAAAGCTTACTGAAGCCAGTGAAAGCTTTTCCGAACTTAGTTTCTTGCCTAAAAACATCCAGTTCTTACCTTAACTCATCCCAGTCTTCTCACCAGTAGCAGCCATGTATAGTTTCCTGTGTATTTCCCCACGTTTTCTGCAAGGCATGGATAATTTTTGCCACCTTTATTTACAAAACCATCACCTTGTCCTCATTCAAATGCTTCCTAAAGCACTGCTTCTCTTCAAACACACAGAAGTGAATTTAAGAGAATAGAAAATCCTCAAACCAAACATTATTAGCTTGAACATTTTCTACTGGGTCCAACCCACTGTGTATCTGACTCAGAGAGTAGAGGCAGGGAACATCTTTATTTGTGTATTGTGTCAGGTAAGGATACTGTTAGTATTAACTAAGTTGCAGACAATTAAGTTAGGAGATCATTTTTACACCTGTGCATCTTCTATATTGTATAAAGTTGACAGCCTCCTTTCTCTTCAAAAAACAATGGTGTCCTGTAGTTTGTACAAGGTTTTTTTTTCCCCTGTTACAAAATGGTTATCTACTTTTTGCTTGTTGTTGAGCCTTAGTATGGTTTCTTTAATTCAAATCAAATGTGCATGCTGCATTTTTCAACACAATTAAAGACTAGCTCCTGATAGAAAAATAACATTATAATGAATTAATTGTTGGTACTAGTTTGATACCAGATACAAAGAATGTGTTTTTAATTAAGTGTCCCTCTGGTGAAAATGTTGTGTTATAAAAATGACAACTCAGCATGCATACAAATACTGCATTATAACTTCTATGTCATGTTTGCATAGTTTACTGTTTTATGAAATGTATTGCTGTGCTCTGCCCTACTGGAATTGAATTAAATTATGAAACTCAAGCTGGCACAGGAATAATGGACTGAGGATGTACACAGCATTAGATTCTTCCCACTACTCCTAATAACAAATAAACCTAAATGTCATCTGGTTTCATTTTTTTGGAGGAAGTGGAGCGGTATAGAAAAGTCAGGAGGAGTGCTTTCATACTTTTTAATACTTGCATTGCAAGATGATGTAAAATTCTGAAATAACTTTTGCCTGGCTGGAATAACACTCAAAGGAAAGTGCTTCAAATATAATGAACAAGATATCTTTTGTTATGATTTTATTTTTAGAAAAAATTATACTGTGGCACTGTCAGTGCAGCCATGACAGTATAATTCAGGACAGAAAACATAAGAAATATATCTCCTTCAAAACTGAGACTGAGCTCTTAAGATCAGTAAAGCCCCGTGAGACTTTTCACAGCTGCAAGGCTTTAAGTTAGGGTGTCCCAGCTATTTTGAATGAGGAGGGTTTTCTGCTTATCTGCTGTCCTCCCTCATCTCTCCTAGCCAGCATGTTCAGCTTTCCCTTTTATCAGCCTCTGCACATGAAATGATTCTTGAACTTCTCAACCTAGTTTTGGATTCTTCCTCTGATTTAGGCAAGGGAAGAAGACCTAATTGAAAACTGATTGTTTAATGTGTGACTATGTGATGTTTAACAGCCATTTCTGTGGTATTTAATAATAAGTCAAGTGTTTTACTTACCTGACCGTGCTTTTGGAACCTCAGTATTTTGAAGTGTCTGGGAAATACTGAAATAAAGGTGCTTAATATGCATGAATATTTTTCTACTTCATCCTAGGAAAAGCAGTTATAAGTTTCTTGAAAGCATTTGGGCTATATTTTAAGTGATGTAAAAGATAAGCAAGGTTGAATGTTAGATTTAAATGGCTTAGAAAAGCCATATGACTTGTCAGAAATATTTATGTTGCTTCTAAATAAAGCATTTATTTTAATCATTGATCATTTTGTGGCTGACTAAAATGAATTTAACTTACCAATTGTGTGTGTAGGAAATTTATTAAAACAGGTGTAAGATAAAGCTGTCACGGGGATTTTTTCCTTGCTTTTTCCCAATTAAACTCAGTATGTTCAATCAAATTGATTCATTTTTTCTTTGGGAAAAAAAAAAAAAAACAACTATGAAAGAATCACAGGGAGAGGAAATGTCCTTAGCATTCCCTTACAAGATTATTCTATATTTCTGTCATCAGAACGAGCATCTACAGAACTTGACGAGCAACCCATGGATTGCTCCTAAACCAGCCTGGGAATAGTTGTCCATTTTCTGTTTCAGGTGAAAATCTGTGCCTCTGGTCCACATGCCATCCCATCAACACCTGGGAGGACGCCTATTAAAAAGAGGGAGTATCTAAAATGTACTACCTGACATAGAAAAAGAAACATATGGTCCCTATATACTTGTAGCATTCACAGTCTGATCTCACATACTAAGAGCATGCATGTAGAAGAGGGAAAGCAAAAAAAAGATAAAGGAAGGCAGCAGTAATAAGATTTAAGTTCCATAGCCACTGGGGTTTTTTTTCTTAAGGTTGCAGAAGGAACAGAAGACAAAAGGAGGCTTGAGTGGGCAAGTACCAATCAATAGCTAGGGTTAGTGAAGTGAAACTAAAGAGTTTAAAGCCTATGTCAGAAGAAGGTGATGAGATGGTTGTAACAGATTGGACTTAACGCTGCTGGAGTGTAACTATCTTAAAGTTCAGCATCCAGTCTAAACTAGTTGCCCAGTCTCCATCTGTGGAGGTTGCTAGGAGGCCTTGTGTGACCCTATCTGAGGCTGATGTATAAAGTGCACAGTATAAAGAGCTTTGGTCAATATACTTATTCTCTGTTGACTATGAAGGGAGTTGAAATAACTGCCTTAGACAAAATATCTAACACTTCTATGGCTGTAGTTACGTGAGATTAATCCACTCAGTACGATGAGCAAAATTTGAAAGGAAGGGGGTATTGAAAAAATATGAAAAAAAGCAGAGGAACTGAAAAGAAGGTAGTGTGAAGGAAGGTGATAGGAAAAAGAAAAGAACAAAGCAAGAGGAAGAAGTATAAGAGATTAAAAAAGGATGCAGAACATATGAAAAAAAAATCATTAGTCACATGAAAAACAAAAGAGGAAAGAACCTAGCTGATAGCTCTGCAAGGAGATTGTAGCGAGGTGGGCGTTGGTCTCCTCCCAGGTAACAAGTGATAGGACAAGAGGAAATGGCCTCAATTTGTGCCAGGGGAGGTTTAGATTAGATATTAGGAAAAATTTCTTCACTGAAAGAGTTACCAGGCACTGGAATGGGCTGCCCAGGGAAGTGGTTGAGTCACCATCCCTGGAGGTATTTAAAAGATGGGTAGATGAGATGCTTAGTGACCTGGTTTAGTAGTGGACAGGTACGGTTGGACTCGATGATCTTAAAGGTCTTTTCCAATCAAATGATTCTATGATTCATATTCATTTCAGAAGTCTACAGATTCAGGCTCTGAAAAGACCCAGATGCATTCTCTGGCAGCTGAATTTTCCATTATAATTATCAGGAAAAGGTCTATGGAGAAGTGCCTGTAAGTATGCAGCTCCATCTCTGAGTCATTAAGTATATTATCACCCAAGATCGTGGTGAAGAACAATCTTTGGAAACATCTGATAGTAGAATAAGGTAGGACTCATTGGCACTGTAGAGTGATAATTGTTTGGATGCTGCCAAACTGTAGTAGCAGTTTATGTGTTACTGTATTAGCTCATTATATCCTATGATAATTTGTCTAACGACAAATCTCTATCTCTTCAGAAGCATTTGGAGTTTGATACAGAGCATTCATGCATGACTAGAAGTTTGGGCAAGAAACAGAAGACCAGTGAATACATTAAAAATACCATAGAGGTTTTGATTCTAATGTATGACACAATATAGGTGAGTGATATATAATATGCACAGATCAGGTTTCCACTTGGATAAATAATATAAAATGTATTTGTTAACAGATTAAATGATCAAACAGCAAGTAAAGCACCTGATGGGAGCAATAAGCTGAATCACTTAGATAGGTTACTTAGATATTTTTCCTCCTGGAGGAAAGGTTCTACCTTTATCTAAATGTAAGCAACAAAATCTTTGCCAGCTGATCAGTTTTCACTCAAGGAACAAAGCCAAATCACCTTCACATTTAACCCAAATGGACAATCATTTGCAAGTAACCACACCAGAGCTGAGGACAGCCTAATTTAGACTGCTCATAAAATATATGTGCTATTATTGCTCTTTCGTGTTCTTTCATGAAGTCACAGTCTGACTTCCTAATTATTTTTGGCTCTTTTATCATTGCAAATATCTATAAAAAGGCTTGATAATAGAACTATAAAATGAACAAAATAGGCTCAGACAATGATACTTTAAAGGTTATCTATAGTCTATTCAGATTCTGCATCTTTTCTTTGTAGAATCTGCTGCTTTTAGGATGTTATTTATTACTTAGTTGCATTCTTCATTTTGTAATTTTTTTTATACGAGTAGCAGGTTGGCTCCTGAAAAAAGTGTTGCTAAACCATAAGTGAGGAAGGAATTTTAAAGTTTTAAATCCTGCTTGGTCACAAAGAGAAACAATAGTTGTTGCTAATGTTAAATGTTATTCAGAGAAGTAGGTCAAACTTTCCTTACACATGGAAAAGGGTAATCAATGAGAAAGGAAATTAATCACTGAAAATCAAGGAGATATTAATGACTTAGAATGACTGGAACAAAACTAAAAGGGTAAAAACTTTCAGGGTCACCACAGCAGCCTGGGTATTGTCTCATGCTGCTATAGTAGCTGATTTTCTGGTTTACTTTTAAATTAAGCAATTTTACAGATCGGTAGAAGATTAATCTTCCCTAATTTAGGTGTTAAAAAGTTAGTTGTTTAAATTCAGGTTAGTGTCCCCAGGGACCATGTGTAGTCAATGAGAGAAGCAAGCAATTCATTTCATCTTAAACTGGTTGTATTAAGATACACAAAAAACCACAAATTGTTTTCTGAAGTTACATGATTTCTTCTATTGACCATAAAGGAGACCAGGGTGACTTGGACTACTAAAATGAGGAATCTTAGATTACAGAAGATGAATCCCAATCTAGCTATATTGCTACAAATCAACTGGTATTTGAGTCTGTCAGCTTTATTTCCCTGTTTTGGTGGGAGGGAAAAAGCCTTGCAACTGAATTAAAAAATAATAGTGTATTATTTTTATATTCCATGTTTTGAATTTTTAAATATAACTTCAGAAGCATAATATTTTAAAAACATTCCTTAGATTCTGATAACTAACAAAAGATGGTACAGATAAGAAATACAATAAATATTTCAAAACTAGGTTGAAACTTGTTATTAGTATTTGAATAATAGCAATTATTGTTCTCTGATAGAATTAAATGGCCTGTTCAGTTAAAGCTTGCTTAACACCGCCACCAGAGAGAAACGTACAAAATACCCGTAGCTGCTAGATAAATAATAAGTCCTCTTCTGGGAAGTCTCATACCAACTTAAGGATTAGTGATTGTTTTAAAATCTGAAAGGTATGTTTGTATGTCCCAGTTACAATTGTTGGTAGTATTAATTAGTGTGGTGCTGGATATTCTTGTTATCCTGTAATATTTGATTCCTCTTTAAAAGATTCTTCTTGAGCATACCCATGACAGTATTCTGTCCTTTAATGACTGGTTGCATGAAAATTCCTTTTGATTACCAGGTATAAAGTCACAGATTATTGATTAGCAATGCCAATACATTTTGTATATTGTGTTTTAATTTATTTCTGTTTTTAGAAAAACATGGCTTGCAGAAAAAGCTTTAGTTAAAGGAACCAAAGGTTTTTAATCTTTTTATCTGTGACATTATTTAAAGACAATAATCGTTGAAGAATTTGCACAGATTTAAAGAAGCAAGATGTATTTTCTAAAAAGTGTTTATACAGTGACAGTTTTTTCCCTATTTACTCTAGATTACAGAGGATGCAGCTGTTGCCTTCAGAAGGTGGAATGTAAGGGGTATATTTTCAAAGCATGTTCTAATAGCATGATTTATTATAGACCCTGTTATTTGTTAACTGCAATGCTTGGATAACTTTAAGGATAACTTCTGAGGCTGTGGTCTTCTTCCTGCACTGTGAAATCTCCATACATTGATACGCGAAATCACAGAGTTCTGCTCAATGCTGACAGCATGGTATGGGCCTATTCATCAGCATAGCCAGGGAAAACTTTCACAGGCTGCCGATACCTTGCAAATTTGCAGAATAATTCTGCCTGGATGGAATCATCCAGTCCTTTCCATAGCCCAAGTATGACGTATCTGTGTATCGTATTTCAGATCTTTGCTGGGAGTGAAGTTTTGTAAGAAATAATGAACAAGATAAGAGATTTTGGAACTGAAAGAGTAATGGCAAGACAGTTCATCGAGATTTTGGTGTCCCAACAATAAGTTTATGTAAGGCCATACTCTGAAATATGTGGGAAACATGATGTTAAGTGAGTATGCAGAAACTGGAAGTGGGA
Organism: Gorsachius magnificus; assembly: GCA_034008185.1. Taxonomy (NCBI): domain Eukaryota; kingdom Metazoa; phylum Chordata; class Aves; order Pelecaniformes; family Ardeidae; genus Gorsachius; species Gorsachius magnificus. The sequence continues at coordinate 80,109,826 of CM067083.1, forward strand.
GGGAAAAAGGAACTGACGTTTCATACCTTTATTGACCGGGTGAGGTATTAGTTTAGTTGCAACAGCATTAGTATGAACAAACACATAGCCATTTACTTTCAGTCACACGTTTATTGATTAGTTATTTCTTTACACTAAGCTATTGTATCAGTTTAGACACTTGCTTTTGTTGGAGTGATCTGGTTTAAAAGCCACCACAAAATTACTAGCAAACATGGAATGGGATGCTTAAGTGTAGCTGACTAGCAAACGTGGAATGGGATGGTTAAGTGTAGCTGATGGATACACTGAATAAGAACTCATTTACTTAAAAAAAGGATTCTGCTTTTTTTTTTTTTTTTTCTAATACCTTATTTATACTGAAATGCTTTCTTACTTGTATTTCCACCTTCTGCAGCTTTCACCATCCTACTATCAGGAGTTGCTGACACAGGAGAAACATTTCACAACAAGATCTGGCAAAAGGTGAATAAACACTGCATAAACAACAGAATATAATGTCATTTTGTTGATAGAATATAATGAACAGATTATAATGTCGTTGTTGATACTTGGATTTTTCCTGTTAGTTTTGATGACGGTAGCAGTAAGTGGTTTCACTGTAGCTTCCTGGGGCGCTAGTCACAAGCAATGACAGTAACAAACTAGACACCATCCAGACAAAGATCAGAGATACCATTCCCACCTCAGAGCTCACTCTCCAGTTGTAAGGAGAGAGACAGCAGATGGATTGAGTCATATGGGGGCCACGAGGTAGCAGTGAGACAATCTGCAGCCTAAACGATGTCAAGTTTATTGTTAAGTTTCCTGTATGTATTGCGGTAAAAGAGAGTTCCTAAAGATAATTTAAAACATGATTACATGTGCAGGTATTTACTTCACGATTTTTTCTGAAAATTACTTGATTTCAGCTGCCTGCTGCTTATGTTGCAACTGATGCAGAATGACCCAGTGTGAATCTGTTTAATTTGAACAGATTTCATAAACATGTGGAAATTACTGGAAATAACAAAATGAACCCCTAAAAAAAAACCCAAACAAAACCCACACCAAAACCAAACCCCAAAAACCTGAAGAGATAGTCATACTTTGTGGTATAAATTTAAAAAAAAAAAACAAAACGGAAAAAACCAATTAAAAAACCAAATATAGGCCAAAAGTTGAGACTATGAATTTAACCATGAATTGCTCATATAACTGAGGAGCAGAAACTTGAGGCACTATTTTATGATACTAGAGATCCTCTGTGTGTGATTTGCCACACGAGTTGATCTGTTCCCATATTGTTTGCTCAAGTTTCTTATTTCCTTCTCTGGAATTCTTTCAGAGAGTGAATTAGGCAAGAGTGAAATGCCTCTGAAAAAAAGCAGTGAAGCTATTCTTGCAGCAAAAGGCATTGGGTAGGTAATTACAATCAGCTATTGCCGATTTTGGCTAACTTCATGGTTGACTTCAACGTTGTTTTTACATCCGTCTCATCATAAAGTAATCTTTCAATACTTGTGCAGATATACTGATTTCATTCCGTGAAACTGACCCAGTAGGTTACAGTAAGAGGACACTGGTTTTAATAGTGAAGGAATAAAAATTGTTGGCTAGGAAGCATCAGTGCAAAGCAACTACTTTTTTCAAAAGCAATATGTCTTATTAAAAAAAGCAAAAGATTTAAATACATTGTTTTCTTCGTTAATTTGCTGAAACTAGGCCTATTGGATTTACTTCAGGTCATTTGTATCATGGGATTACCATTAAACTACAGACATCGTGCCACCATCGAAGCTACTTATTCAGACCGGCGTGAGTTGGCGTAGTCTCTTTGGCTAATAAAATACGGCTTTGTTGAAGCAACCGTATTTCATTCATGCCAATATAAGCACAATTACCTGTGCGCTGCCGCATTCTCAGCCCAGCTAATGCATATTCTACGAAACGCGTGCCATTGGATGGGTATTTCCCTCTCTGCAGCTTCACAACCCCAATGAGGTGCCAGGGAGCCCATCCTTGCTCCCTCTCTCAGCGCAACACCCTGCTCCCGTGTCTCCTCCTATTCCTTGGGAAGAGAGCTGCCTATCTGATTTTGGAGCTCTGGCAAAAAGCCTGAGCTCATTGATTACAGATCACTGTTAATAAAGAGCATTTGTAATGCAGCAGTGGCGATACAATCTCCACACGCCAGTTCATGATGGCCCTTCAGTCTCCACAATTAAGTCGTCCAGCAGGCATGCCCCCTGTTGCAGCTGCTCTGTCAATCTCATTTTGTAGTACAAATGATCTTAGACCCAGTGTTTGACATGGGGTTTTAACACCAAAGAAGGCAATTCTGCAACTTCAAATGAGCCTAATTGGTTGTGCGCTCAGGCGTTCACTCAAGCTGCTTCAGTCCATCAGAGAGAGATTTCCAACTAATTGAACAGCTCAGAAGAAAAAGAACCACGGAAATCACAATGCACTGGGCCGTTTGAGAGGGTTTTTCGTGATAAAAACCTTCAAAATAAGATTTTTTTGTTGTTGTTAAATCAGCCACCTGTCAATCTCGAAAGCAGTTTCATTGGTACAGAAGCTCTTAATGAGGGACGGCCTAAAAATCAGTGGCTGTTAATAGCAAAGTCTACAGGTAAATGCAATTTTTTTATATTAAAAAAGGTTTATTTCGGATTGTCAAAGCACTTTCTTTAGACTGGCAAGCTTTTCTTATGGTGCATAACAATTATGTAGTAATGGGCAGACTGCAAATACAGGACATTTCTTACCTGAGGAATGCCATTTGAGGCAATCTTACTGCTAAAGTGTGTGAAGTTATTCATGTGTACAAGTGTTGAGACTGGGCTGGGTGACATTCTGCTCACGTAAATATTTGCCTTTCTTGTTTTTTTTTTTTTTAGTGCAGCTGAATTTAAATTTACATGTTTGTTTAGGAAATTATGAATCTGGTTTCTCTTCTGAATTGCACCTTTTTTACCTCTTGTTTTCACTCTACTGATTTAAATAACTTTCCTTCAAAGGTCAATTCAGAGACTTTTGCCCTAGTGTTTACACACTGTACTCTAATAATTCCATATCTATTCCACGAGTGATTCAAACATATAATTTATGCATTATTTGTATTCGACATTCAAGGTAGTAGTTCACATCTGAGCTGATGACAACTCAGTAGCTACTTTTTTAGAAAAAGGAAGATAGAACAGACTAAATAATATATATTTATTTCCTTCCTGTTTAAAATAGGAAAAAACTGAAGACTTTTGCTTCAGTAAATATGAGTATAGAACTTCATTTATTGAAATGAAGGTGTGTTCTGGGGAGGAGCTGATTAACCCAGTCTAATAAGGCACTTCAGCAGCTGTTTAACTGTAAGCATACAAGTATCCCTCTTCTTCCAAATGCCATGTTGCCCTTGTCACTATTTGGACTGTGGTGGTATGGAGGGACTGAACGCATCTTTAAGTCCCTGTTGAATGGTATGTATGCTTTAGTCAGGGACAATGCTTATCCCCAAGAGTGTGTCTATATATGTATATATACATGCATATATATAGATAGATATAAAATGTAAATGAATTGTTCCAGCTTGTGGAAAATTCCAGAGGCTTTGAAGTTTGTGCCCGTACTTGATTTTCAGCAATATTTACAAAATTAGATTCTAAAATAATGATATATCCCAGTAAAATAAGACCTCAGTTGACCACAAGGAATGTAAACCTCCATGAAGTCAATGAGAGGTAATTATCAACCAGGTAATTACAGGAGCGTTTATACATTATTGTCATCTTTAAAGCCCAACGGTAGTGAAACTAAGCCCATAGTAAACATTTTGGTTGAAGTCTCATAAACTCATATGTCCTAACATTTTACAGGCATCCATAGAAGTTAACAGCAACATTCTCGTTCGACTTCAGTGAGAACAGAATCAAACACTCTGGTTTCAGGACCAAAGACTAAATTCTTCCAGTTGAACAGTGAAGAGTAATATCTGCATGTTCAGAATGTACTTTTCCCAATCACTTGAGGTGCTTTATTACTCTGGTGTTGAATCATGAATCAGAATCTTAAAATTCCGGCATATGTAAGAGGATATAAACATAACATGGTTACTTAAGTAAAATATCCTTTTATTTCAGGAATATTTACTAAATTAAATTAAAACATCATGATATTTATCTCTCTAAGGATATATTTCAGTGTGAACTATACCCCAAGAATATTTTTGTGTAAAATCTGAAGGCTCATACTATACATATGATACCTAATGCACTTGTAATCCTATAGTAAATACAGTAATTGTTAAGTGCTTTCTAGGTCCCCTAACAGTGGGGTGGAGCTGTGGCTACAGGGATCCCTGTTGCTGAACTCAGCATACAAGCTGCCCATGTGATTCCAGATGTTTCTGGTTTTTTGGGACAGGGGACCTCCCAGGATCAGAATGCAGGCATGTCTGAGATAGAGAAGCCACCCTTTGACACTGGAAACTCAGTAGTCCTAACCCTATAGCTCTGCAAGGAATTGAGTTGGATCCTCAGGGGCAGATGGGCTAAACAGATCCATGTTGTCAACTTCCTTAGCCAATTGCATCTGCCAAAAATCTCATGTTTAATTTGCGTCCACACACACACACACACACAAAGAATATTTCTAAACCAAGAGGGGAAAAAAAAAAGCTGAAAATCTTATGCAGAAAAACAGCTGCACTCATTTGTGCTATGAACCAGCTGAGTCAGCCCTTAAATCGAGCTCTAATTAATTTGTGCACACGGTGTAACCAACAAAGAATGGCAACAGACAGAAGAATGGACTGTGTTGAGGGGGATTAGTCTCTAGCAGAAAGGGTGCCTGAGACAGAGAGCCTGATGACACCTAGTTGCTGCCAGGAGGACCAAAATAATGGGAAGCCTGCAAGAGAAAGAGAAAAGAAAGGGCTGTTGGAAGTAGTCATCAGGTGTTTGCCGTGATGAAGTTCATTGCCTCCACTGTTTACTCCGGTGTTCAGCCTTAATGCCCATTTGGAAATGGCACAGTGAGGAGCCTTGTTAAAGCAAGATCTGAGTGTGTAGTGTATTGATGGAGTCAGAACTCCATGCAAATGTCCCTTTCACAGGGGATGTTCAGTCCGACTGGCTGTAGGGTTCAGGCACCAAGCCTTGGAAAGAGCTGAATAGCCTGATGTTTTCCGCACAGCAGCTCCTGCAGACACTTAACATCTGTGCTTAATACAGCTTCCTCTAATGGCAAGTGTTTAAGTGGGCCATGTCTGAAGAGATTTTTGTCCTTTAAGGTTTGTTCGTTCTGTTAACATCCTATTTTTCATCTACGAAACATGGCACCATGTTACTAAACGGCTAGTAACCCAAATATTACTCTTCATTATTTTGAACCTGCCTAGCTAGAAGTGGAAATAAGTTAAACATACTTCCGTGGTTCCATTTCTTAAAATCCAAACAATGAATGTTCAATATTTGACAAATATACAGCATATTAGACTACCCTTGTGGTTTCTGATGTGTGAATGTGTTAATATTTAATAAGGAAAAAAAAGCACAGCACTGCTCCTGCTCTTGAAGTCGCTGTAAATTGCCAGCAATAAGTACCACTGAAATTCAAGCCCCAGGTGTTGCAAGCTGAGCACTTGAAACTGATGGTCTGCAAAATCCTAACTCTGCTCTCATAAATGTTTTCAGTATTTTGCTTTACATATCTATTACAGCAGGATTGGCTTAAACTTGTTAGCTGAGAATTGTTGAACAGTGCTTTCTGGAGGAATAAGTAGCAATCGTGGAACAAACCAAAATATTTTCTGTGATTAGAAAGTCATCCCAGTTAGAAAAAGACATGGGAATGTCATGCATAATGTATATGTAGACAAGTTCATCCATATATAGATATAGGAATGTTTCATCAACACCAAATGTCATCACTGCCTGATAATAGACAAGGGAAGCGATCAGATATTTAAGAATTAATGCTTACAAAATAAGAAAAAAAAAATCCTACTGTTCATACAGTTCCAATATCAGATAGGGTAGAACACCTATCAAATGCAGTGCAAAAGCTACTATCAACTCGCAAGAATGTTAAACCAAATGTAGAATAATAAGAGAATTTCAGTCAACACGACTGGAAAACCTACCTCCACCATACCTCAAAGTTAGCTCATGAATTTCTCGGTCACTACTCCTGATTTGTAATAAACATAGATACACTGTCCTGATCTGAAAAAAGATAAACAATGTAGTTTGAGTATTCAAGCTGGCTAGTCTTCTGATCAAAGCCGTGGAAAAGCTCATATCATGCATAGTCAAGTAACAAATTAAAGCGCGTTTACATAATCAATGCCAGCTGACAAAGTTAACTGTATTGACATCATACACAATGTAAGGGCTCAGTACCACATTACGTTCTGGCTAAAAATAGTTTAATAAAAAATATCATGGAGTCCATATGAAAGAAATTAAACTGGTCTGCAAACACTAATTTCAGATGGAAAATCTACATCCAAAAAGGGGCAAAAAGTCTAGTTAGGTCCTGTCAGGTCCTGTTCATGAATGATTTCTACCCATTTTCTGTTGTGATCCAGAAGAAAGTAAAAAATCATTGCTTAGGAAATGATTTTGATGATAAAAAAAAATTGAATTACAATAAAACTATGAGGAAAAGATTGCCTGACAATGAACTTTCTTTGCATAGAGTGTGGAACAAACTAAGATCTCAGAATTTGCCTTCATGAACTTACACTATGAACTTACATATTCTGCATTAAAGAAAAAAAATTATTTATTTTACTATATTTACTTTTATTTTACTATATTTACTTTAATTTAATATCTCATTCTAGTATTGTTGCTTTATAAACTCAAATAACCCCTCCCAATCAGAAAAGCCAAGTATCTTGCTCTAAAACTGTAAATCTCAGCATTGCCTCTAACATCTTTCTTCCAGAATGTAACTCCAGGAAAACCTTTATGATTCTGATAGAAGCGCATATTCAGATGGAATATGAGTCCATCAATTTTTCTCCAATTAGTCCTGCTAATGTAGAACTATGAAGTAGGTCATGCATACCAGATGGACTGCATTGGCCTGGAATTAGGTGACATGGAAAAGAATCCAGAGCCACAGTAACAAGTCAGCAAGGTATGAATGAGGAATATCAGCTTGGGGTTAGAAGAGAGCGCAACAGCCAGCATTGTTTAAAGTTGTATAATCCACTGCACAAAAAGCAAACTGAAAAACTGCAGAAATTTTAGAAAAGTCAGCAAAGTTATTGGAAGTCTGAAATATTGTGAACGTGCAGGTTATGGTTAGACCACTTCTTAAGCTTTCCCTGGATAAATAAAACATACTAAGCTTCCAGAGGAAGACATTCTGAGATCAGAGAGCTATTTAATCTAGCACAATTTTTTTCCAATATCTCACATTCCCCCAAACACACCAAAGCTGAAAATACATTAACATGGCTTAAAATGTTGTCTTTGAAATAGTGACAAACATTAACGACTACAACTTTACCTGGAGGTGAGACATGGCCAGGACTAATCCCTGGCCCCAAAAGCAAGTAGCACAGGACGGTTGTGTCCATAAAGCTAACTTCGTGTGCACCCCCCCACCCACAAATCCCTGTTAAGCTTATTGGAAGCAGACCACAGTCTGTGCCCTCTCCTGAATGTGCCAGGGCAGTGCTTGGACCTATGGGGCACTGACTAAAGCTGTGCCAAGAACCACTGTAACAATTACACAATATGGAAAAGTCTCTCCCCGCGTAAGTTTACTGGCACAGAGGTAGTCAACGTAGTCACATAAAATTAGCCTCCCTTCTCCTTTATTTTTTATCCTTTTTGCTATTGATTGTCCTATACTTAGAACCCACTCGTCCTCATGGCTGACCGACACCACTGCCAAAATGGTTAAGGATGGTGTTCTGCTCTGAGGTTTGTCATTAACTTGTTGCATGGCTTTGGGCTACTGAATTAAGATGTTTAGCCAGATTCTTCCTACCTGATCTAGACGCAAAGTGTGCTAGCTCTCCCCAGGATGTTTCTGTTCCTCTAGCGGCTACACTGCAAACCCAGGTGAGGTTCCTCACTGAAGGATGTGAACTGAGTAGGATGGATCCAGACCTTTAAGCCTTAGGTTGTTTATCCATAAAAAGGACACTGAGTTACCTTCCTGAGGTGATGAGAAAAATTAATTACTGTTCTCCAGTCTCAGAGAATTTTCCATTAAAAATCTTGTACTTGGCTGCTGAATGTTTTTTCTTTGCTAGATAGTGATAGTGTGCTTTGTGGTTTTGCAGCAGACCAATTTTGTATTAGATTTCAGTCAATGATTCAAATTCTTTTCTGATGAAATTAATATACTTAACAAAGCATGGACAGTTTTAACACCAAGCAAAGGTACTTAAACTACATCCAGATCATTTCCTTTTGCAAAAACCCTGTCAAATCCACCCTCTTCCCAAGGAATTTCTGTCTTAGCAAGTGATCTTCATCACCAGCCACAGTAGTATGCTCTGCCCCAATCACTGGTATAGCGCTAAGCTCTCTCTACCTGAAAGACCCCTAATCCAAAGGTGAGACACACCAATAACAGCCTCAGATGTTTTCTTCTGCAAAGAAATAAATTGGTTTTATGTCTGTCCTTCGGCTGCCTTGGCTCAGCTTGGGTCCCTTGGGGTATATTGAGCTAGCGGGCTTGGGCAGTGAACTTCCTCCCTCCTGCCAGATTGAGGCAGCATCCAACAGTTTGCACAGCTCCGACTGCAAGATGGTCTTTTTTTATGTGGATGTAATGGATGAGGACTCAGGGGCAAACAGTTGACCATTTCATAACACAGACCCTGTGATATGCAAAGCTTTCATGGAATAAGGACTTATGCTTGATTTCAACTCTGCACTCCCTGTCTGTTCTAATATCCTTTCAAATTGTGTGACAGGGTTGAGAGACACGGCAAGAGGAAAGTGCGTTAAGAGGTTTACAATAGTTCTCTTTTTTCCAGGAGCAGCGTTAACAAGAAAAGACCATGTTCCTGGCACAGTCCCATAGTAGACATTAATCTCAGCCCTCTGGGAGGATAAGGGAATGAGACCCTTAAAGACTCAGTGTCTTTTCTGAGAATTACTTTTAATAGTCCAGCTAAAATGACCAAACTGACCAAATCATGGACCAGTGCAAACCAGAAGTCTCCTATTTAAATTGTTATTTCTCGTTTTTTGCTTTCTCTATTAGAAAAAAAAAAGTTTTTGAATGCTCTCTTTCAGTTTAATCATCCTTGCATGTTTTTTCTGTAGTGCTTGTGCAAGCGTTTATAAAACACTTGGCATTCTCTCTCCTAATGCGACCTAGTGGCAAGAGCTTACCAACATTTCTCGAGAGACTTTGGAGTTAAAAGCACCAAGGCTTTCAGTGGAAATGCAAGCAATCATTTCTATATGCTGGCATTTTTTTCTCCATAGACCTGGAAAGCAATGTGATAATGAAAGGTTTATTTGTGATAGCTAGATGAACAAGCTGCAGTGGAATAGAGGGCAAATGTGTGGTTTCACTGTGTTCCTCAAGTTGCTTTTCTTTGTCTGAAGAAACTAACGCTTGTGTTGTTTTTGGTTACTTGGCACAGTTCTCATCTTGACATATCAGATTTTCTCATTCTCTTGGCTTTTTCCTATTTAATATATCTCTTTTGTTGATTAACGCTGTGGATTCCTTTATCAAAAAATCCTCCAGCCAGGCAGCGGTTGGAATGAAAAGCTCAGGGCTCTGCCATTCAACCCGGACCGCAGGACTAGGAGAGGAAATAAGAGGATTTGCAGGTCCTGGTGTTTACCTCTTTTTCTGTATATATTTATTGTACTCACGTCTAAAAGGAAAAAATCATGTTGTCTTGTTACTGGAAAGGTACACAACAGAAATCAGTTTAGAGGAAAATGCAGTTATGGAAAAATCAGCAAAAATATATTCACACAATACAGCCCGTGGATTCTGTATAAGCTCAGAATTATATATAATCACCTGTCATATACATCCTTCTTTTTAGAATGATAAGATCTCTAAGTCTCTTTAAGCCCACTTGTTTTAAAATCTCAGATTGGCTATTTACTTAATTATCCAAAATGGAAGAAGAGTCTCAGGCTTCATTTGTTAAGTGCAAATATTCAAATCAGCATGAACCGTGTGACATGCTGTGTGACAAGCCAACCTGTTACGCAGGTGATCATCAATGCCTGGATACTTCAGGCAGGTAACTGTATTTGCAAGTACTTTCTGGCACATGGAAAAGCTGGTTTAAATATTAAAATGTTATTTTTCCTCTAAGCAAAGAAAGTACATTGTGCAAGAGATATTAATAATTACTCATTGGTATTTATGGAGGGCTAATCTATTGTTATGAAGCCAAATAATATTTTCACATACTCAACTCAATGTTATTTCATTTTTGAATTAATATTGAAAGGGTTTTGCTCTGATGTTGATTTTGATTATTATGTGCTATAATACATGATGGGACTTACATGTAAGTAAATAGATGTGAATAGATGATACTGTTACTAGGAAACTCATCAATTGGTGATATGATTGAAAGATAAACCCAACAAATTAGTTTAAGTTGTTGGACAGATATGAGATCCTTGGGTTTTTATCCTTTCATTGTTTTAGTTTTTGTTTTTATCATATTTCTTTTGCTTACGTGGCTTGCTAACTATGTAGTTTCTATAGCAACAGCCATTGACCGTTGAAATAATGAAAGCCACAGCAACTCTCCTGCCGTGAAATCCCTCATGCTGACAAGCACAACTCCTATTTTCTTTGTCCAGTGTTGCCCATTACTTAGACAACTGACTCATTTGTCAACATACTCGAGACATTTGCTAATTAGTTCTGAATTTGACTAATGTAGACAAGACATCTAGCCTTTAGTGTACCTGCAGACTAATATTCTAACAAGGACTTAAAATAGGAATCCTTTTCATGTGCCGGAAATATAATTTCTTAACTGTAGAAGGATTTCCAGTATGTATTTGCAATATTTAGAAGAAAGAACTACTTCAATTTTGAAAAACAAACCAAATCAAACAAATGTTAGTTTCTTTAACTTAATTCTGAAGTTTGTTTTTTTTTTTTTTTAAGGCTATCTCCCTGAACTGCTGTATTTATGGCTCTTGAATTTGATTCCAAATCAGCAGCAAACAGGATGCATGCCTGGATGCTGGACCAGAGGGAAGGACGTAGGGGGAGCAGGAAGCGGTTCTGATTATTTGGTAGATGGCAATTAAGTTTTGCATCCTGCTGAATAAATGCTTCATCATGAAGTTAGTGGGCCCTTTACTGTTGGAGGTGCCATCTTCCAGCTGAAATAGAGAACTAACCACTGATGCCAACTAAAGAGCCTGTAGCACTTTCTGTGTTAATCTAATGATGCTGGCCATTGTGCCATGCAAGTAATTGTATTTTTCCAAATTAAATTCTCCAGATGGTTATACTATACAAAGCAGGGGTGACCTGTTAATGGCTTTTAGTCAGATGTAGCTCTTCCTCTACTGAAGTGAAGCTTCCAGACTGCACGCTACCTGTAAAATGGAGGATGGAGACTACATACTCTGTGCTCCTGGTTAGGGGGTAAGCAAGCCCATGGAGGCTTCTGCCTTGCCCTGCTCTGGCTCACCCCAACCCTCTCCAGGCAGAGAAACAGAGAAATCTTTGGAGAGCAACTGTGGTCTTCTCCCTATGGGCCACTTCCCAAAACTTTTCCCTAGCTCTCCAATCTGTGTGGCTGCTAGCAGTATGAGTGCATTGGCATGATACTAAGAAGAGTGATAATGAATGGCTGTTTCTGATATGGAGTGACAATATCTTGCTTAGCTGCTTCTCTTAGAGTGGTACGCTTCCCTGCTGTGAACTATTCATTACAATATGCACTCTGGAGCTGGATGTAGCACTTACCTACGTTTGTAAGACTTAATACTGATGAACTGATTTCAAATGCTGGTGGAATTGTTAAGTTGAGCATTAATCAAAATCAAATCATGAGTCCTGGTAAATTGTAAAGGCACTTGACATTTTTCAGTGAATCTTTTCCCTTTTAGAAAGATTGGTTTGAAACCAATCCAGACACCACAAAAGTTATTTATTGTGTAATTTTGGATTTGCCTCAACAATGCAAAATATGACTTTTGGGGTTTTTATTTGATTGCTGGCATGATTTATCCCTTTTTAAAGTAGCAAAGCAAAGGAAAACGTAGGAACAGGACTAAAACCTAAATGAGTCAAATTACATTAAAAGTTTAAATATTCATATAATGCTTTGACTGAACACAGTCTCTGATTTCATTTTGCAGAACAGCAGTGCAAAAAGCAGTGCAGATGAGCAATACTGTCAGCCTGGTCAGCGCAAAGCAGCATTGCTGAGAAGGATAAGTAGAGAGAACATAACTGGAAGGTAACTCCACTGGAGGAGATTAAGTTCTGCAGAAGGTTAATTGCTGTTCTCTGTAAGGCTACTCCAATTGAATATGTTTATTTTTTTTTCTGGTCATATGACTTGCATCTCTTTATAGAAAGGATAAAATACAAGCAGCAAAACAAATGTGGTGATATGTGAAAAGGCAATATTTTACCTGGTCATATCTGGTTTAACAATTAGCTTTGGTTCATCTTCCAGCTGCGTTCATGAAACACATTGTTTGATTTGGCTTTTTTTTTAATCTGGGAGAGCTTTCGCTGCAACTGGCCAGCTCCAAACTTATAGGTTCAGCTCAGCAGTGGGCATAACTGATAAGGAACTGAGTCATACAGGGAAAAACCTAGAAAATTCTCTAATGGGGCAGCTGCTGCCTTGTATGGGACATCACAGGGCTTAGAAGAATTCAGCAGGAACTGAGCAAGCTTGTGAGTCTGGGAATAGCTGACCTTAATCTTTATTCCTGAGCTTAGCAGGCACTGCCAGACACTGCCTTAGAGGTGTTGTAACCAGTGGTGTCCTGCAAGGTCTCGTAGCTCCCACTAAGTTCGGGACCATATTCTTGCACTACCACCTAGCACTAAGCACTGGGTGCAGACAGGTTTGAATGGGCCTGTTGTGATACCTGTGGGCTAAATGAGCCTAAATCCCCAAAGTGCCTTAGGGATGTTGAAATGTTTATTGGGTTTCAAAAGAAAAATTCTGACCAGCTCCAATTTTTAAAGGAAAAACACAGGTAGTTTGGGCATGTGGTGTATTAGGAAGCAGTTATTTTCTGGTTTTTGGTCAGCTCACTGTTATTTAGTAACGGATTTGAATCCCTAAAGTCCACATAGGTCCTCAACTTCATGTGTTTAATCTAATAGCAGAAAAATCAGAAAAGTATTCTTGAGTGCATATGAGATCAGGTTAACACCTATAGAGATGTAAGGTTAGAGAAGGAAAGGCCAAAATCTGCTGTCATGCATTTGGTTGACAGTAAATAACTTTATCTTCTTCTTTGAAGGTGCTCTGAATTGGTGTATCCAAACCAAGCATTTCACTCTATATCTTCAGGGTGAAACAACACCTTAAGATTTTTCCTGCTTGAATATCTCAAATTTTCTTTTAGCTTTAACAAGTTTAAAGATCTTTCTCTTTCTCCATATGTCAGCAAAAGGTGTATGCACTACCTCTGTTATTGGGTAATATAGCTGGGATCTGAAGTTCTTTATCTGGATTAATGGAAAAGCCTTTTTTTTCAAATAATTTGTTGCCACCATCACAAACAATTTCAGATAAGCCTTTCACAAGGGAAAACCAGGGTCTTCAATAAACTGCTTAGTATTTCTTTAATGCAATTGATTTTTGAGTTAGAGCTTGGTAAGCTCTTAAGAATTTAAAACACATCAGGCGTTTAACATACAGATGTTCAAAATTCAACTTTGCACCAGCTTTCATCTGAAATAAACCAACAGAAGTAAGTAGGATTGCACAAGTGTAATTCACCAAAGAGTGTGATCTAACTGGTTTGCTTTTCTTATCACCTCAAATACACTCCTTAGGTGAGTCAATCTCAAGTTTAGTGGTGAAAACTGAATGAATTTATTAGTAGCATGGATTCTTCTCTAGGTTTATGCCATAGTAGCCAAAATCAGTTATGGTCTCTTCAATTTAATAATGTTGTATTTAGACAGAAGATTGTTCAGTTGAGTATTTTGAAATGAAAGTCAGTTACTGTGCAGACTCTGTTTAATCAATTTCATGGCTCGGATGCATTCTCCTTAGCTAATGGGTATCAACTTAATTGCTGCATGGAAATGTTCCTCTGCTGTACAGTTCTTGCCATGATGGTATGCTGTTTTCAGCAATCATCTCTCAGGAGTAGGTTGATGCTAATTTAGATATTTAAATTCATTCATAACTAGCTGACCGTTTACTAGGGCATGAAAATCAAGAATTTAATTTGGTTTTTTTCAGATGAGCTTGTCGAATCTGTTTATTGCATAGTACAATTTTATGGGCATAAATGTCTAAATTTACAAATTACCTACACTGATAGACCTTTGAGCCAAAAAATACCCAGAATATTTTGGATAGTCAGCCTTGATGGATATAGTCTGGCAAATCTTTTACTGGAGGAAAAAAAACCCAGCATAGTGTTTAGCGTAGCATTGTTATATCACTGTTACATTCATTTTTAGTTCAGTTTCAAAATAAGTAACAATCATTTGGAACTTTTGATAATAAAAAACTAAGCTGAACTTTGTCTTTAAGTTCATGTCTTTCCTTTTCATAGACTAATGTAATCTATTGAATATAACATTACCTACTGAACCTTTAAAGTTGTATTTTCACTAAAACAAGTCTGCATTGAATCTACAGCAGTTCTGATGCATCTGAAAGCATTCAAAAAGCTGTAGTATATTAAGTCAATACATGGAACTGCTTCAAAATTTTTCAAAATCCTTTCTTATGTGATGTTTATATGTTCTCAATATGTAAGGATGATTCTCTCTTCTTATTAGACATGTTTATCTTACAGTGGAAAGAGCTGCCAGAGAAGACACTGAACACAGAGGCAGCCCGGGTGATTCACACAGACTGGGCACTCAGCTTTCTCAGGGATGAACCTAAGTGATACAAACTTCATGCTATAAAACGAACACACAAACAAGATTATCTCTTGGCCGTATTTTTGACATGGAGGGAAGGTAACTGTAATTTTGTTTTCTTCTTCCAAACAGAATGAATGCTTTCATACCAATCCAGAGACAGGGTGGCAGGAAAAAA
The DNA here is from genome assembly GCA_034008185.1 of Gorsachius magnificus. NCBI lineage: Eukaryota > Metazoa > Chordata > Aves > Pelecaniformes > Ardeidae > Gorsachius > Gorsachius magnificus. The sequence continues at coordinate 80,125,040 of CM067083.1, forward strand.
GTAAGAGGACAGATTTGTTAGTAAAACCGATAGCCCAAAAAGCAGCGCCCCTGTGCTCCACTCCTGGTTTTATCTCACACCGTAGCCAAGTCACATCATTTCTCTCGCATCTCTGTTTTCCTTCCCTTTCATAAAATGTGGGTAGCAATGCTATCCTGCAGTAAACCACAGATATGTAAGAGTGCATTAAGCTTCTTGTATGACAGTTCTCATGCAAGTGCTAAATATTCTGTTATGTAATATGGATGTTCTTGCATGTGGTTGTCTTTTGATGTTAAGGAAAGACTGAAGCAGTTTAAATACAGCACAGATTTACGGATGGGTGATACAGAGACAAACAATGAGGCAGTCCATCTGCTGCCCTCAGTAAAAACATTTTCCATTCAGGGAATTTATATTTTAATACAGAGATTTTCCACACCGTATAAGATTTTCTGTAATTCCATAAGACAAATTGGATCCAAAAGTAAATGGTCTGCATTTCCACCCATAAAATTGTTTCTAGATTATGGACAAGACAACTAGTTCAATGACACTGGTAGAAGACAAAGAGGCTCTTGAGAGATCTAAGTAGTCCATTCACCAGTACTCTCTGGCCCATACCCAGCTATGAACTGGCTTCCCTCTTGTCAGATTTTTATGACAACCAATTAAATCAATATGACTGTTGAGACATATGGCAACAATAACGCTCTGAGTTTCTGCCCATTACCGCTCCAGCAGGAAACCAAGAACACGCAGTATTTGCTATTGCTTATTGCAGGGATTCACTGAAGAATATCTCCTTCTTAAATAATAGATTCACTCTGACTGTGTCACAGGCAATCAATACCGTGGATGCTATCTGTGGAGCTGCTAACATATCAGTGTGCAGAAGGAGTTCTCCTGCTTTTCTGCTGTCTGAAGCCACATTCAGAAAATGTTGCTGGAATCTTAATGCACAACTTTTCTTGCCAAGACATATTTTAAAATATTAGATATTAATCTTCCTACAGAGAACCCTGTGAGACAAGCCTACACTAATGTGCATTTCTGGGGTTTCTGCTTCATGGATGACTAGACATTTGAGTGGTACAGACTGTGGTGAGAATTCACTAAACAGAACTTCTTTCAGTGAGCACATTAGAGCCATGATTTGTAGCCTTTATCAGCCATTAATTTCTTTTGGAAAATACGCGTTTTGCTCCTTGTACTTCTAGGTCCTGACAGATTTTTCTTCAGATGATGCCATGTTGGTAGACCTCAACAGGGAATTTTACTGCAAGGCTGTTTCATTGAAAGGTTTGACTCTTGAATTTCCATTTCTGCTTGGTTCAGTGCATAAAATGGACATGGTCCAAAGTCTCTGGGTTTTCTGATTAGTCATTCTTAAGTAGGGCTAATGACCAAAGAGACTGCTTGGGGATTCCCTCCCGCCTCTTTCATTTGGCAGGAGTTATTTTGTTGCTATGTTGGGGGGAGAGAGGTCTATTTTTTACTCTAACTGTGATTTATATGATATACTGCATATGCTCCCAAGGCCGAACAAGTGTGGACATATTCAAGAGGAAGAAAACCCATGGGACTGCACTGCATATGATGACCATGAAGTTGAGACATGGGAAATGCGGTGATATTAGATCCACAGGGAGCTGCATGGCACTGTGGTTGAGTGACTGCTGATACCTTAGCTGGCTAGCTTCAATATCTGTATCCTAATTTTAGAATAATAAGTAGATATCCAAAGAAACGTAACAGCTCTCCTGTGCCAATGACTGACAGGGCCTTTCTGATGTTCCTTATAATTCTTAAGTTGTTATTAATCTCAACCACATAGAGGCATAAATTTGTGCATTAGTGTGTGATTACAATCTCCCTTGTATATGTAATCCATATGTAAATGGATTTAATTCAGAAAATACACACTTTAAAACTACTATATAGTAGATCTATATTATGGGCAAGGAACATGCAGATTTATAATTTTGAAATTAGTTTTTCAGATAACTTTTTTAATGTTTCACTACAATTTAAGTGTGACGTCTTTCAAGTTGAAACTCAAAATGTTCAAGAAGATGTAGATGTGTTTATACATTTCACTTAAATGCTATTGCAGTAATCTAATGGTTATTACATCAGATGAATCTATGAGAAGAAATAACGGAATTTTTTTAAGAGTTTATGAGAAAGTTTGCGACTGCATTAAAAAGCCATGCTTATTTCCTTCTTATTTTTTTTTAAAATTCAAATAACCTCCCTCCCCCCAGATATTAAAGTTTGGTACCAAACGAATTCTAAAGTTTTGGCTTGGTTGATTCCTTTGACTTTTGTGCGAGTTCATGTGATTAGGAATGAACAAAATGTTTTGGATAGAGCTAGCCATTGATGCTTTTAATGGATGTCAGGTGTCAGCTTCCTTCAAGGCTTACTCTACTGATGAGAATAGAATTATAGAATAGATTATTTTTCAACATGAAAAAAAGACGATATCTTCTGATCCAAAATAAAAACCTGCAGATTAGGCTGTAAGCACACTTAAAAGATGAGATTAAACTGGCAAAATCAACTTGGCTTTGGGCTTCTGCATAATGCTGGCACCTAAACCATTGAAGTGATTTAGAGAGATTATCCCCAGCATTATATAGCACTAGAGGCACCTACAGCATTCTAGATATCTTGCTGGTGGTCTTGAAATATTGCTAGATATTTTAAGTTCATGTCTTGTACATATGCATGAATGCTTTGACTTGAGTAACTGGGTGGCAAAATTCTCCCTCTATTATGTCATTATCCAGCTGGAAACCAAAAAAACCTATGACTATCTTAGCCCTGAGAAACACCAGACTCTACCCTGGTAACACTGACTCTAGCATAGAGAGCACAAACCCCATTTTAGTTACAAAATACTAACAACAAAGGGAAAATTGCTGAAAGGGAAAGGGAGAGGGTTAAAGTGTGGATCTGTTTTTGTATAATGACCTCGTGTTTTTATATAATGACCTAGCAAGGCAGAAACTGAGGGTCAGTTCCCTTCATAACCTGAGAACATAAAAATTTCTTACATCCTCCACTTGCCAAGTATGTGCTGCACTCAATTAAGACAGTGTTTCAGAGGCATCTTCCTCTCATCTGATTGACACCGGCCACCATAGAGTGCATCAGTCATGGATTTAGAAGAGGAACAAGCCAGGAGGGACAAGACTTGTAACTGCTCATGGTGAGGTGGCCAGGATGTTCAGACAGACAGGACTGTCCTAGTCCTGGTTTGTACTCTGAGCATTGTTAATGTAGGGAGCAATTGATTAAAACATAAATTCTACTTAATTAGTTCCATATACCCAATATAGGTCTAGATTTTGAGAACAGAGTACTTCTGCACAAGTCCAGAAGCAAAGGTGAAGGAAGGCACGTCAGAAGTTTTTTAGGGCATATTCTGTGTCATTGCTCTTAGAAGGTGGTGAAACTGGTTTATGTACCTTCAGGCTTTCTTGAGCTGTTTTTTCTTGGACTAGGCACCACAGTAGCACTTAACTGAGTCTAGCAACTCTGAAGCCTGTCTTTGTCAATGTCTTAAAATCTAAGTTGAATGTCTGATGTGGACATTTTGGACTTTCCTGCAACATTTAGTTAATCTGTTTTCTGAGGGTATCCCACTCACTCATTCCCTTCAGTCTGCTAACATGATTAATTAGAGAGTTCTGGTAGCTGATTTAAAGTGTTTGGATGATAGTTCTAAAACAGGGTGTTATTTTGTAAACTGACTATTATCTATTGTTACAAAAGAATATTTAAAAGTTATTTTAAAGGACATTAATGTTTTTAAAATATTGTGGATAAGAAGCACAGAAGGAATTAGTCCTACACATTTTACTGATTTCTTTCATGACGCTATTGAAAAGATAGAAATTTTCATAGTTATTTAAATGGATATTTTTAGTCGGTAAAGCACAGATTTCTTTTTAGGAAGTTCTTTCTTACAGAAAGTGTTTTCAAATATGCATTTCAAAAGCAGCACATGTAAAACAACAGTACAGTGCTTCATATTAACACTTCTGCGTCTTTAATTTTTACCTCTATCAGGTCACATGAAGGGAAGGTTTTGTGTTTGAAATCATTTCTCTGAACCTCCTTGACATTCTAGAGACATCAGCCTCCCCTGGAGTACGTCTCTGATAGTCCGCCTAATTCCTTTGTTTCACAAGGGAACTGAGCTGAACACGGCTTGGTGATTTTTTTATTCTTGAAGTACTACAAAGAAATAGATAATGATCGCATGCAGCGTTCTATACTGAATGTTGGTGGCTACTCAGATCAAAGCAGGGAATTGCTTTCTTATCCACTGCTTTAGAAAAACACTCATCTAAATGGTTTTGGGGAAAAAGGGCATTTTCATAGCTTCTTGCTACACATGCATGCCTTGTATTTGACCAAGCTTAACATTGTTGTCAGTTTTCATAGGTGAATGAGAAAAATAAATATTTCCACTTATGCTTATGCTTCTAACATAATATTTGTCTCATTATCAGTGTCATTCCACCATGAAAATGCTAGCATACTGATTTTCTTTTTTTCTGCATTGTTTCCCAATGCGTCATCTTGCAGTGTGTAGCCAATTAGCCTTTGTTTTCACAGAGATAAGTATCTTCATTGCCACTGTAGAACCTCAGAATGGCTGGCATCAGCTCTGAAGAGATAACCAAGAACAACGCAAACTCAAGTAATGATAAAATATATGGCTAAATCTATTATGCTAAAATCTTATTCCTGCTATCTTAGAATGGCTCTCATTTTCATAAAAAATGTACTTCAGTACTTCAAAGAAGGTAGTACCAGCTACTTGCCAGGAAGCCAAGAAAACCCTCTCCCAGTTAGGTGTTGTTAAAGGAGTGCATTGGGTGAATCCATATGAAAAGCATAATCTTTAGATGTTGGATCTTTATTTCTACCAATTCAGTCTCTTTCTTGGAAATTATTATGGTGGAAGACCACATTTCTAATATTTGATTTTCTTCTTCTCTAACTTAAAATGTATACAGTGTAGAGCCTAGTGAGGTGCACCTAAAAGTACAGGCCTAGCTAGAGAACAAAGCAGCTGTTCACAATAGATCACAAGAAGACAAAACCAAACTGATTTATGTCTCTCTCCCCAGTTACAGGAAACGGGCTATTATTTGTTATTCATGTCTGTATCATTTCCCTAAAAAGACACAATATGAAGTGTACACTTCTAAATTTTTTTTCCCCAAGGGGGAAAAAAAGGGGTCATAGAAGGGCTCATAAGAGCATAGAATGCTGTCCAAATTAAGCTGCTAAGCATGGGGGTATGAAGCATAATTTCAAAAAAACCCAACAACAATGAAACCTTTCTTTCCAAGTGCCTTAGCAATGATCTCATATGACTAGTTCCAATAACTCTTTAGTACATGACTGGCTGACTAAGGAGGAAAAGATGGAGAGCTGCTACTGCCATAAGCACACTCTTATGGTTAATTCACGGTATTTTTGCCAGACGCCTACAAGAGTTTCATCTCAAAGTGAAAAATATTAACAGTCACTTCCTACTTTTTGATCCTTGTTTCAGAGAGTTGTACAGCAGCAAAATATAGTTAACAAAAAGTGTAACAAGTTGATTAGTTGTTGATTGAGAGATTCTGGTGGAAAACTCACCTGATTAACATGTGGCTCAGAGGTTGGTGCTGTCAGTGGAATTTTGGTTTTTTTGATCATGGGGAGGTTTACATGGCACTGGGCCTACTGGCGACAGATGGAGTTTAGCTATCTCAAAAGGGGAAAAGGATTCTTGCTCATGAGTTGGCAGGACTCATCGAGAGGGCTTTAAAATAGGTTTGAAGGGGGAAATGGATATAACCAGGCTCACTAGAGAGGAGCCTAGGGGTGGCATGCCAATGTTGGGGCTGAAATCAATAGCCCAGCTCAAGTGCATCTACACCAATGCGTGCAGCATGGGCAACAAACAGGAGGAGCTGGAAGCCATTGTGCAGCAGGATAGCTATGACTTAGTCACCATCACGGAAACGTGGTGGGATGACTGTCATGATTGGAGTGCTGCAATGGATGGCTATAAGCTCTTCAGAAGGGATAGGCAAGGAAGGAGAGGTGGTGGAGTGGATCTGTGTGTTAGGGAGTGTTTCGATTGTACAGAGCTCAATGATTGTGATGATAAGGTTGAGTACTTATGGGTAAGGATTAGGGGGAAGGCCAACAAGGCACATATCCTGCTGGGACTCTGTTACAGACCACCCAACCAGGATGAAGAAGTAGATAAAGCATTCTACAAGCACCTGGCAGAAGTCTTACAATCACTAGCTCTTGTTCTCGTGGGGGACTTCAGCCTACTGGATGTTTGCTGGAAATACAACACAGCAGAGAAGAAACAGTCTAGGAGGTTCCTGTAATGTGTGGAATATAACTTCCTGACACAGCTGGTAAGTGATCCTATCAGGGAGGTGCCTCGCTTGACCTGCTGTTTACAAACAGGTAAGACTGGTGGGGGATGTGGTGGTTGGAGGCCATCTTGGCCTTAGCGACCATGAAATGATAAGAGTTCTTGATTCTTGGCAAAGTAAGGAGGGGGGTCAGCAAAAACACTACCATGGACTTCCAGAGGGCAGACTTTGGCCTGTTCAGGGCACTGGTTGAGAGTACCTTGGGAGAATCTTGAAGGGTAAATGGGTCCAGGGAGGCTAGGCATTCTTCAAGAAGGAAGTCTTAAAGGCACAGGAGCAGGCTGTACCCATGTGCCATAATACGAACCAGCGGGGAAGATGATTGGCTTGGCTGAACAGGGAGCTTTTGCTGGGACTCAGGAAAAAAAGGAGAGTTTACCACTTTTGGAAGAAGGGGTAGGCAACTCAAGAAGAGTACAGGGAGCTCATTAGGTCATACAGAGATAAAATTAGAAAGGTAAAAGCCCAGCTAGAACTCAATCTGGCCACTGCTGTAAAACGTAACAAAAAATGTTTTTAAAATACATTAACAACAAAAAGAGAGTCAGGGAGAATCTCCATCCTTTATTGGATGGAGGGGGGAATATTGCCACCAAGGATGAGGAAAAGGCTGAGATACTTAATGCCTTCTTTGCCTCAATCTTTAATAATCAGACCAGTTATCCCCAGGGTATTCAGCCCCCTGAGCTGGAAGACAGGGATGGAGAGCAGAATAAACCCCCCATACTCCAGAAGGAAGCAGTTAATAACCTGCTGTGCCACCTGGACACTCACAAGTCTATGAGGCCAAATGGGATCCACCCAAGAGTATGGAGGGAGCTGGCGGAGAAGCTTGCCAACCTGCTCTCCATCAGCAGTCCTGGTTAACAGGGGAGGTCCCAGATGACTGGAGGCTTGCCAATGTGATGCCCATCTACAAGAAGGGCTGGAAGGAAGATCCAGGGAACTACAGGCCTGTCAGCCTGACCTCGGTACCGGGGAAGATTATGGAGTGGTTTGTCTTGATTGCACTCACCAGGCATGTGCGGGACAATCAGGGGATCAGGCTCAGCCAGCATGGGTTCATGAAAGGCGGGTCCTGCTTGACCAACCTGATCTCCTTCTCTGACAAGGTGACCTGCCTAGTAGATGAGGGAAAGGCTGTGGATATTATCTACCTGGACTTTAGTAAAGTTTTTGACGCTGTCACCCACAGCATTCTCCTAGAGAAGCTGGTGGTTCATGGCTTAGACAGGTGTGCTCTTCACTGGGTAAAAAACTGGCTGGATGGCTGAGCCCAGAGAGTTGTGGTCAACAGAGGTAAATCCAGTTGGCAGCCAGCAACAAGTGGTGTTCCCCAGGGCTCAGTTTTGGGGCCAGTCTTGTTTAATATCTTTATCAATGATCTGGATGAGGGGATTGAGTGTGCCCTTAGTAAATTTGCAGACGACACCAAACTGGGCAGGAATGTCGATCTGCTCGAGGGTAGGCAGGCTCTACAGAGGGATCTAGACAGGCTGGATCAATGGGCTGAGGCCAACTGTATGAGGTTTAACAATGCCAAGTGCCAGGTCCTGCACTTGGGTCACAACAACCCCGTGCAATGCTACAGGCTTGGGGAAGAGTGGCTGGAAAGTTGCCTGGTAGAGAGCGACCTGGGGGTGCTGGTTGACAGCTGTCTGAATATGAGCCTGCAGTGTGCCCAGGTGGCCAAGAAGCCAGCAGCATCCTGGCTTGTATCAGGAATAGTGTGGCCAGCAGGAGTAGGGAAGTGATTGTGCCCCTGTACTCAGCACTGGTGAGGCCGCACCTTGAATACTGTGTTCAGTTCTGGGCCCCTCACTACAAGAAGGACATTGAGGCACTGGAGCATGTCCAGAGAAGGGCAACGAAGGTGGTCTGGAGCACAGGTCTTATGAGGAGTGGCTGAGGGAACTGGGGAAAAGCAGGCTCAGGAGAGACCTTATCGCTGTCTACAACTACCTGAAAGGAGGGGCTAGTGAGGTGGGTGTTGGTCTCTTCTCCCAAGTAACAAGCCTCAAGTTGTGCCAGGGGAGGTTTCAGTTGGATATTAGGAAAAATTTCTTTACTGAAAGAGTTGTCAAGCATTGGAACAGGCTGCCCAGAGAGGTGATGGAGTTACCATCCCTGGAGGTGTTCAAAAACCATGTAGACGTGGCACTTTGGGACACGGTTTAGTAGACATGGTGGTGTTGGGTTGATGGTTGGACTTGATGATCTTGGAGGTCTTTTCCAACCTTAATGATTCTATGATTCTATCACTCCATGATTCCATGATGGTCGATGAGGAAAATATTGGGGGAAAAAACTTAGAAAGAATTCTTTCATTTTAGATTTTGAGAAAGGTGTGGAGTTAGGACTTAGAAACTCTTCTCTATCCAGACTATTAAATCCCTCCCATTTTTGTCCCCAACATGTAGATCATGCTCTGTATTTCGCACAATAAATCTTATAAGTAAAAGTAACATGGAGTCTTTTTTGCAGCTAGTCAGAAGGGCCTGATTACACCTCCAGAGTTAACTCAAGAACAAATATGTAGTTTTGAAGACCTAAATAGATACTGACTTGAGATGTGCAATAATGCAGGGACATGATGTGATACAGAATTTGAACATTACCTCCTTTCTTTGAGAGATACCTATTAGAAAAAAATTTTTTTAAGAAGAAAAAGCTTATCATTCTAAAAAATGGTAAATAAACATTTAAACAACAAACCAAGCTGAGTAGTCCAATTATACATTAGACACCAATTTTTCAATTAAATTGTAAGTTCAATAGTATGGCTGCTCACATTTAGAATCATAGAATCATAGAATCATAGAATGTTTTGGGTTGGAAGGGACCCCTAGAGGTCATCTAGTCCAACCCCCCTGCAGTGAGCAGGGACACCACTAACTAGATCAGGTTGCTCAGAGCCCCATCCAACCTGGTCTTGAATGTTCCCAGGGATGGGGCCTCCACCACCTCTCTGGGCAACCCGTTCCAGTGTTTCACCACCCTCGTTGTAAAGAATTTCCTCCTTATATCCAGTCTAAACCTACCCTGGTTTAGTTTAAAACCATTACCCCTTGTCCTGTCACAGTTGGCCCTACTAAAAAGATTTTCCCCATCTTTCCTATAGGCCCCCTTTAGATACTGAAAGGCTGTAATCAGGTCTCCCCGCAGCCTTCTCTTCTCCAGACTGAACAAGCCCAACTCCCTCAGCCTGTCCTCATAGGAGAGGTGCTCCAGCCCTCGGATCATTTTAGTAGCCCTCCTCTGGACCCGCTCCAACAGTTCCATGTCCTTCTTGTGCTGAGGGCTCCAGAGCTGGACGCAGTACTCTAGGTGAGGTCTCACCAGAGCAGAGTAGAGGGGCAGAATCACCTCCCTCGACCTGCTGGCCACGCTTCTCCTGATGCAGCCCAGGGTACGGTTGGCCTTCTGGGCTGCCATCGCACATTGCCGGCTCATGTCCAGCTTTTCATCCACCAGCACGCCCAAGTCCCTCTCGGCAGGGCTGCTCTCGATCCTTTCTTCCCACAGCCTGTACTGATACCGGGGGTTACCCCGACCCACGTGCAGGACCTTGCACTTGGCCTTGTTGAACCTCATGAGGTTCACACAGGCCCACCTCTCCAGCCTGTCCAGGTCTCTCTGGATGACATCCCGTCCTTCTGGTGTGTCAACCGCACCACTCAGTTTGGTGTTGTCCGCAAACTTGCTGAGGGTGCATTCGATCTCGCTGTCTAAGTCATTGATGAATATATTAAACAGCACCGGTCCCAGTACGGACCCCTGAGGGACACCACTCGTCACCGGTCTCCATGCGGACATCGAGCCATTGACCACTACCCTCTGGATGGGGCCATCCAGCCAGTTCCTTATCCAGCGAACAGTCCACCCATCAAATCCATAGCTCTCCAATTTAGAGAGAAGGATGTTGTGGGGGACCGTGTCAAAGGCTTTGCAGAAGCCCACATAGATGACATCCATTGGTTTTCCCTTGTCCACTGATGCTGTCACACCATCATAGAAAGACACTAGGTTCGTCAGGCAGGACTTGCCCTTGGTGAAGCCATGCTGGCTATCTCGAATTATCTCCCTGGCCTCCATGTGCCTTAGCATAGCTTCTAGGAGGATCTGTTCCATGATCTTCCCAGGCACAGAGGTGAGGCTGACAGGTCGGTAGTTCCCAGGGTCATCCTTTCTACCCTTTTTGAAAATGGGCACAATGTTTCCCTTCTTCCAGTCACCAGGGACTTCACCTGGCTGCCATGACTTTTCAAATATCATGGAGAGTGGCTTGGCGACTACATCGGCCAATTCCCTCAGGACTCTGGGATGCATCAGGTTCCTCAGGTGGTCACGAACCTGATCTTCTCCTACAGCAGGAAGGGTTTTGCCCTCCTGACCCCCCCCTCATGCCATTCATCAACTCGGGTGGGGTGGGGAGAGAGGTTCCCAGTGAAGACTGAGGCAAAAAAGTTGTTGAGTACCTCAGCCTTCTCCTCATCTGCTGTTACCAGCTTTCCAGTCTCGCTCATCAGCGGGGGTACGCTTTCTTTAACCATCCTTTTCCGGCTGATATACCTGTAGAAACCCTTCTTGTTATTCTTTGCATCCCTAGCCAAGTTTAGCTCCAGCCGAGCCTTGGCTTTCCTGACCCCATTCCTACACAACCGGACCGCGTCCCTATACTCTTCCCAGGATGCCTGTCCCTGCTTCCACTGCCTGTGCAGTTCCCTCTTCCTCCTTAGTTTGACCAGCATCTCTCATCTCAGCCATGCCGGTCTCTTCCCTTCTTTGCCCGATTTCTTACACCTAGGGATCGAGAGCTCTTGCGCTCTGTGGATCACATCCTTAAAGATCTGCCAGCTCTGTTCTGTTCCCCTGTCCCTGAGGACCGTTTCCCAGGGAGTCCTTCCGACTATCTCCTTGAGGAGCTGGAAGTTTGCTTTTCTAAAATCCAGGGTCCTGACTATACTCTTCATTCTTCCCATTTCCCTCTGGAGCGTGAGCTCTACCAGCGCATGATCACTGCAACCCAAGCTGCCTCCGTGTCATATCTGTCTGACTTTGACAGCTACTTTTAGTTGCTTGCAAAATCGGAGTATTTGTATAAACTTAATTGGTTATACAGACAGCCAATCATTAGATGATTTAGCTGAAGGTAGAGTTGCTGTCTCCATTAGAAAACACGATACTTTTAGGAACTTTGTCATAAAGAGTTAAATCCTCAATTTTGCAGGCTACTGGCTTGACTCTTGGCTCATCCAAGCAGTTCTTACACACTTGGGCTGAGCTCAAATAGCATGTATACTGCTCTAAGTCCATTGACTTAGTGGATTTTCATCTGGTTTAAGGGTGCATATGAAAGATGCAAATCAGCTGGATGGCTCTGCCTGTGCAGCCAAGGGTATCCCACCCAGGGAGCAATCCCTTGCCTCTGAACCAGATGATGTAAGGTGGCTCCTAACTGTCTTTTCTTGAGCAGAGTGGATAACATACAGAGCACGTGGCCTACACTACCCTCTGGGCCTGCTGTGGTGCTCCCATAGGTTCAGATGCTATTTTTCGGGTGTGTGTCTTTTTCAACAAAAATGCCTTGAACAATATGAGGAGTGCCACAGCCACCAGACCAGTGTTTTCACAGCACGAAGCTGCAGGTAGGTGTTTGAGAAGGTGAGCCTTATCCAGGTTGAAGGTGGATGTTGCCCATACTCAGTTCAGTCTTCTTATAGTCTTTTCAGGAATGAATGTCAGGGTTAAACTATCCTGGGAAGCATGCGCAGCTTGATCCTGGATGAATTGTCTGGATCACGCTGAAAGAAAGCCTGAGAATAAGCATAGGCAGTGAGACAATAAGAGGGTGAAACACAGAGGCGAAACACAGACATAAAGTATTTGTCAGTGGAGTCTGACCCCGTAAGACTTACTAATGGTAAGAGCAAGGTCTTGTCATGTAAATGAAAGTCCTCTTACATAAGGTCCAGCCTCATCAGTAAAGATTTGTACAGCTGGTTATTAAGAGGATTGCATCAAAATATAGTGGAAACTTGCAAAATACAGAATCACAAGATGCACATATTTTCATTTGACATCAAAAAAGTCTGCCAAACAAATATTTTTGTAATGCATAATAAAGAGTAATTCCAAAGAAAAATTCTGAAAAGATATCGCCAATGTTTCTAGCTGAACTTGTTTTTTCCCCAGGCAAGCAACCAGATTTTGGTAATGGTTTTAAATTGCATGCTTACATGTTACAAATGCTTTTAAAGATTTTAAATCTGTACCTGGTTTATATTCAGATTGTGTCTCTCTGTAATTTAAATCTGGTACGGTAATGAGGAAAATAGTAACCACAATAATCAAAACAAGATCATGGAACAAAAGTGATTAAAGTGAAAATGCAACCTAGCTATATAAAATAGTGCTAATAGTAATAGCTGAAGCAAGGATATTTAAGATCTAAGGATCTTGCATTCTTTTTTTATGATCTAATAGAAGCTACTATTACAGCACTATTGTTTGCTATAAGGCCTCTGACTAAATGGAAAAATGTTCTTTACAAAGAACTTTCCGCAGAGACTTAATAAGCTGTTTTAGCTGAAAAGACATCTGATAGAAGTTACAAAATTCTTGCGATAACTAAAAGTTACCTCTTCTAAAAACCTTCTCTCCTCCCTTCTCTCTCACTCTTTTCCTTCCTGAGTAACTGTAAATCCACTATGGTCACATTCGTATACTGCATGATAAGCAACTGGGAACTGTTATAAGTTAAAGAACTAGTATTTGGCACTTATGCATGTAACTGAAATACTGTTTCTTCCTGCATAATTCTGGTGTGCTTTTCATCAGCAAGAATCTGTGTCTGTAGTGTGAAATTCCATTAGCTGATACTGGAATCGCCTTAATGCAAGAGCAGCAATATGAAAAGGCTCATGTCTAATTCATTGCAGTACCCCCAAGCCTCCCCCCACCCCAGTGTATGAAGGCATGATCCTCCTGTAAAAGAATGCTGCATAGGCCTTCCTCGAGAATACGTCTCTCTGAGATGAAATATGGGACAAGTTCATTTTTTTGTAGACTTCAGGTACCCCTGACCTCTTGATCTTTTGTATGTCTCTATTTTTTTGGCTTGACAGACCACATGCCAACGTGCAGCCCAGAATTCCTCACCCATGTGATTTATTGTTTACAGCTGTTTGAGTATTTCAGACATGGCAGCTGCTTTTCAGATGTCCTCAAATCAGAATGAAAGTCTTAGATAGAGGTCTTAATGCAAACCTGCGTGTTTGCAGAAAGAAAGGGGAAAAGCTGATGAAAAAATCATCTGAATTCTGCTCTAAAAGCTCTCAATTGATCCTAGCCTTGAGGGCAAAGGAAAATGTTTGGTTTCTTTTGTAAGCTCATTAGGTGTGGGAGACCCTATTTGGCATTTGCTATTGACCAGGCCTGAGCGAAAAGTGATCACTGGCAGGATGCTCAATAAGAGATCAATAACAAGCGTGTGATTGGATTAGCTACTTGATCAATGCTTTGTGCTAATATATTAACAAGCAAATTACCAGGCAGCCCATAAGAGGAGAGTGCTGACTATAATTGTATTACAAACTGTCGTGATCTAATGACCCTTGAAGTGCAAAAGGTTATTTATACAGTCAAAAGGCCTAAAAGTACTTTGAGTGATGCTGCATTATTTCAGAAAGAAAATCTTTCCCTCAATTAGCTAGCATTCAATCATGTGGTTAAAAGAGGTACATGTATTTTGCATTCTTCCAAATTTTTCAGACCAGTTTTAGCCATGCTGGTGGGATAGAAAGGGAAGAATGAGTGACAGTATTTCAGTCACTTTAGTTGCAACTAAAGGTGGCAACAATTCCACAAGAGCTGGGAAATAACTGGAGAGAGTGGGGAAGGAGGTGACTCCTGGGGGGACAGGAGACCATTACAGAGCAGCACCAGGGACTGAGTGGAAAGACAGCCATGCAGCTGAAGGAATTGCTTAAAGGCACCTAAGTCTGCAGATAGGGCTGTGCAAATATGTAAATTTAAATCTGAAAATTCTGCATGAAATTTAGAAAATGTAAGGTATTGTAAACCCAGAAATCTCACACTTTCTATAGACTCTATGTTGATTTAATTTGTCTACCATGACACCAGAATAAGGTATCTATTGCTTGGATTGACGTTGCCTGGGTTTGTACACACGAACTGCATCTTTTAGGTTTCTGTAAAGAACAGGTAAGTGTGCTTAAAAGCAAGAGCACTGGGGGTCTTGAGACAAGGGGACAAGCTTGTCTTCTCAATTTGGTCCTCACAGTTAAATGGAAAATTAAGAAAAAATATTTTAAAAAATACCCCAATTCTATTTACTTTCTAGTCAGTTCTCAACTTTTCATTTTATAGTGCAAAACCCCAACTGGTTTCATTTCTGTTCTTTATAGATATTACCCTGATATACAGCAGGAATAAGGCAGGTAAGCACAAAAGTGCTCAAAAAAAAAAAGCAGTCGTGAAGGCCTAGACTTCATATTCATCTGGACAGACGTTTTAGTTGCAATTTCAGATTTCATAGAATCATAGAATCATAGAATGTTTTGGGTTGGAAGGGACCCCTAGAGGTCATCTAGTCCAACCCCAAGGCTTTGCCATTGCCCTCCCCCTTCCCCTTTGACTTTCCTCCCTTCCGAGGGGAGGCTGAAAGGATGGCAGTGTGATGTTATTTGGGGGTGGGCGGGGGGCTCTGCTGTGGTGCAGGGGCCGAGGGGAGCATCAGCTACAGCTGCCAGTGAGGGGCAAGGCCTAGGCTGGGCCCCCCGTGGTGCACAGGGTCCCCGCCTGGGCTGAGAGCGGCCGGCCGCAGCTGACAAAACAAGCTGCCAGGCTGCTACCCTCGGGGTCCCGCTCGGCGGAAGAGGAAGCGCTGTCAATCAGTGCACACACACGTACAGTGGGAAACATGATCGCCAGTGGAGCTGCTTCAGGTTTTGATGGGTGCTTGTCAATCGTTTCTGACTTCTCAGGCAAGTAAGGGTGTTCTGCCTAGCATGGACTTGGTTCTCCAGGCAGGCTGGTTCTCCGTGTGTGCGTGCAGATAAAAGGAGCATGTCTGCCCATTTCACTTCACTCTGTGTCTTCTTTTCTTTTTTTATTTTATAGAAGGATCTTCCCACAGATGCCGGATGATGAAACAGGGTTCTATGATGATGATGGCTTCGAACCATGTGCAATTCATTTGACTTCTCCTTCCTTTTCTTTTCCATTTAGAATTCCAAAGTGACTGTCTGAAAGTGAATGTTTTCACAGCAACCAACACCTTTACAAATGACTTCAAAGTAATCTGTTTCCTTTCCAAAGCCACATGGTAGGCCTTGAAAAATATCTGCAGTCGTTATTTTAAAGCAGGTTGGGAGGAATTAAAAATTATATGCACCTTCTTATTTCAGCTACAGGTCTTACTTATTTACCTTAAAAATGTATTTACCTTAAAAATGTATAGGCCCAGACAACACAATTAAATGAATTGTATTTGACACAATAGCTCAGTTGATGGGTCTTCGAGTCATCAGGTCACTTAGCATAATTTCAGCACATACATTATACTCTATGCCTCCATGAGGAAATTACTCAAAGGAACATTTTGCCATCCATCTCCCCAAGCAACACACCCAAAATGATGCTTTCCAATTTTAGACTTCAGTTTGAAGCTGAGGATAGCAAAGAAGTTAAAGAAAGGGAATAATTTCAAAACAACATTGGGCCACTGAAGAAACTATCATTTTTTGCTTTAATTCCTTATCACTCCGTAGGTCAAAAAGTTATAAACACTCCTATCACCTGCAGTGTGAGAGCAAAGGAGTGGTCCAAAACAGCTTGTAGTTTAGCTTGTCCCTGTCCATACTAAACTTAGGGTCTAAAACTCCTTGGGGGATTTTTTTATTAAGAAATAGCTACATGTCCTTTAAATTACTATTTTTTTGTGCATTTTCTCATACTCATTTTGATTATTACACTTGATAAAATCAGTTACTTCTCAGATTTTGAGTTTTCCACAAAGGGTTTTGCCAAGTTATTATAGACTAAGAAGTCTGATAATTGGAATGCTGTTCACTTTATGCAGCTTAAATATCCTAGCAGCTTAAAATAAACATTAACTTTTTTCCCTCTAGCAAATCCTCCCTTCCAGTCTTCACAGGCAACAAGTTCCCCTCCAAAAATAACAGTGATAAGGAAAATTGTATGTCCTGACTAAGACAAGTTCTGCCAAGATTGGATCGAGAGCATTTTTAATGACAATTTATAAATCATTGCCAACTTAGACCGATACTGTTATGTCACAACCTGCAATATAAAACAAAACCACAAAGTGGAGTTAATCATTACATCTCTTCAGCAGAGAATAATGCTTCTTTACTAAACAGTAAAATCCCATTTAATTCTTAAGCTTCCGTAACTCATCCACAGGTTTATCAAATGCTTAAAAGGAGCTGTTAGAGAAAATCCTATGTCTTAGCAAAGTTCCATAAAGCTATTAGCTCTTCCTGTGAAGCTGTAAGTTAATACTGCTCTCCCTTGCACACAATATGTGGTTAATTGTACTTTGAGGAATAACTGCTAGTGATGTGTCTTCCTAGAAGAACCAGTTGCACAGGGTGAACCCCACCTTCTCCAGTGACAGCCATCTGATGAAATCTAAGAGAAAAAGTACCGCCCCTACTCTGTGCCTTGTGGTGGCTGGTTGGTGAGTCTGAGCTGGGAGAGAGCAGAGCGGGCAGCTGAATGTGAGGAAGAGAGGGAGTGAGAGGGGAAAAAAAAAAAAGACAGTTTCTTAACTGTAGGCCAGGCTGGGAGTATTGTTTGGGAGTCTGGGAAGATTAATACTATACTGCTAGGCCATTTCAGTGATGCCACTAAATGGATAAGTTAAAAGAGAAATTGAATTGGGACCTTCTGACTGGTTTATACACTTACTTACATAGTGACAGCCTTTGAAGCATGATCTCTTATGCTTCAGGCAACCATCTAAATAAAACAGCAGGGTCCCAAGCACATACTTTTCAAACCCATAACCCCACGCTAGCATCATGATGTTGGCCTGTATTTAGAGTGATAATAACTGTGTGTCTCAGGATGGGCATATCTTCTCTCTTCTAAGAGCAGAAACAGCCACTGTGCCCTGGCAAACCGTGGGAGCAGTTCTGTCCTCTTCTGATGGGAAAGGAAAAGATTCGTATCATATTTATCTCAACACCTTAGATGATGCCATTTAGAGCCTTCTTCCTTTCTCCACCTGACACCATGTGTCTCACTGCAATGGTATTACTTTCTAGGCTACAGAAGAAATCAGTCTTGAGAATAAAATCCTACTGAGCTGCAAGAGATAGCTTCCTTCTCATAGACTTTCTTTCTAGGATTGCTTCAAAACCCAGACAGGCATCCCTGCGTTGGTTATAGTTGACTCGAATTTCAACCCTTCCTTAAAAAATGTAGGGAGTGAGAAGATGAAATTTCTTTTGAAATGAAAACTGAGATTGAGACATAACCATATGAAGCCAGGAATTTAGACTGTATGCGAGGCATAAAGTACCTATGCTTTAATCAGCCCTATTCCTAAGCCCGTTTTATGACCATTTCATCCTTGTTCTTTGCTGAAACCATTTCAGGGTTTCATTCACATTAAGTCTTGATTTACACTTACTGGAGTTAACCATTGGCACTGAGAATCAGTAATGCTGTACCTGAACAAGAATGGGTAGTTCTTTACACGTGTTGGTAGCTTGTTTTTGTGGTTGATAGCTTTGCTTCCTGAAAAGGGGAGAGGACAGAGTCAATGTTTCCACACCCTTTTCTTCCCACGTGAAAGCAATATGGCCTTCTCCAAAGACAAGGCAGTTTGATCATCTGGCAGCATGGTAACTCTACTGCTTTGAGAGGTGTGCTCCACCTGGGACCCTTCCTTACTCAACAGCGTGGTTCAAACAGGCAAGTTGGCAGGAACAGCTGCAACACCAGCACCCAGTTTTCCCCATCCAAGTACATAAATGGGGGTGTGGGCACTTCTGTTGCTTGGCTCCTTCACTGCAGAGGAACCTGAGAGAAAAGGAAACCCCTCTACGAGTGAAGGGGATTGAGTTAGCAAGGCTAAGGGATTCGCATGGGCAGCGCAGCTCTGAGATCCAGCATTACGGTAGGGTAAGTGACTCCTCTGTCTTCCTTGGCTGACTCAGTGGTTTGGAAATTGATAAGGAAGGAGGAGGTTATGCAGGGTGAATCCAAAGAGTAGTTAGGCAAGGATTATAGAAAAGCCTTACCAAGGTAGACATCCAGTAGCCAGCAATGGAGATCACAGTTCCCTGCATGCTCTTTTTTTCTTTTTTTTTTTTTTTTAAGCAACAAATCCAAATACTTTCCCCATGTGATTGACCCCCTTGTAAATCCACTGAGTTATTAAGAGAGTCTTTCATTGTATTGCCTTTTCTGTAGCTATGGTTAGAGCTCTTGCCCAGAGATTTCTAAACTGCCAGTGGTCCAGCTCACAGGCATGAACCATCTGAGCCTCCCACAGCCCAGATGACTGCTCTGAGTGCTATTGTTGGCGAGATACGTTCTCTCTCAATTCCTTCTAATTAAAAAGATTATTTCAGTAGTGCAGGATCTGGAAGTCTGTTCTGCTCAGTCCCAGCTCATTACATGGGTCCTTCTGATATTTTTTCAGTGTCTCCAAGTGAAAATGGTTTCCACCCTTTTCCTATACGCTGCAACATCTTTTTGGATCAGGACCTCTAAGTTGTAAAATAACAATGGTAATGAATGTATTGTTATATTGTCCAAATAAGGAGTTGCATCTATACAATATTAAAAACACTTCTATAGAAATATTTTGCATACACTGTGGGTAGGAAAAAGGGGAAAATAAAAAGTTGTTAGAATAAAACAGGTTTTATTCTTTTTCTTTACAGGCTGGAACATTATGTGTGCAACTTTCATAATTACTTGTAAAACTGACTCTACGCATATCCAAAGGCAGAAAAACAGGTATTCCATGTGTGACAATGATGACCTGGCATTTTTGTCTTCCTTTTCTCCGTTGCTCATCACAAAACAATTCAATGCAAGGTATCTATGCCATACACATAGTTTAAGGGGTGCACATCTGCAAAAGTACTATAGCATGGGTATTACTGTGAGTCAGTGGCATTTCTTACTCTTATTAGTACTTCATTAAAAAATAAATTTAATGGAATTAGTAAACTTCAAAGTGTGCAGAATATCCTTGCACTATATATCAACATACCAAGCAACTTTCCAATGTTGTTACCTGCAAGAAAAATTATTGCAGAGATTTACCAACTCTATACACTTCAAAACAGCTCACTTAAAATCCCCTATTCCTTTGATCAAATACCTGGAAAATATGCCTTAGTGCATTGACAGTCTGGAATAATCATGACTTGGTCATTCTAATGCATAGTTAACGTTCAAAATCACATACAGATTTTTGAGATAAAACAACTTCTCTTCCACTGTTTTTTCTGTTGGCATTGCACTAAGGTAAAAGTTCAGTTGCTTTGCAAATTCGAAGGAAATGTTTTCACAATTAACATTCAGAAACTTTTTTGCTGGTGACATGATTACCCTCCATTGTGGTCAGCATTGCATCAAGGTTTCCCTGATGAACCGAGATGTACAACTGCATATCTAAGTCTTTCGGTCAGACATCTATTTCTTATTCTTTATGTGGTGTGGCATGTCCTACAAGAACTAGTTATGATACCATGGATTGTGAAGGAAGTACTTATTTCATAATGGGAAACAAAGTCCTACAGTCCTTTCACACCCCAATCTGTCTCTAATTCATTACAACGTGAGCCATTACTTTCCACTGTGCCTTACCGTCGTTAGTCAATGTAATCTCACTGCACATCTATAACGTCAGCAATTATTATTATTAGCTCAATTTCTTATGCAGGAAAACAGACATTGAACATCTGTGCAATTTGTTCAAAGACTTACCTCAGCTAAATGGGAAAGCAATGAAGAACATCCAGATCTATCCTTAACCACATGACAATCCTGCCAGACCTAAAAAGACATATTGAATTCTACTTAATCACTTCTTGGAGCATGATAAAACACTCACCAATAAACTTTGATGAAACAGACACTTTCAAAGTATTAATGATTGGCCACTACCATTACTTTATAAGTAATTAATTATGTTATAAAGATGGAATTGTCCCTCCCATCTGCTATATGGATTTCTCCATGTATCTTGCCTGCATTTCTGTGCTAAGGCATTTCTGTGTGCATGTCACTTCTAAAGAATTTGATATTCTGAACACTAAACAACTAGTTGCTATCTTTCAGAGGTTTCATTCATGCTAACAGTTTGTTTTAAAAAATTGAATACTAGTATATATTAGCTTAATTTTTATGGTAATTTGTTGCACTATTCTCATTATTCCCAGTAGAGGAATTGATTAAGTAATTTATTCTGAACATATTAGTCATCCTGCAAACTTTCCAGTGGTTCTTGGTGGAGCCTGCATTTGTATGAATCAAGTTTTATACGCAAATCATTTTTATGGGTCTTTCAGCACCCTGTCACTTTTGTGCAAAATCAATAGAATGTGTACACATCAAACCTCATTCAGATGTGAAAATAGCTTTCATACCCATGATGAGAGGCCATTTTGGAAAACACAGGGGTTTTTTTTCCTTCTCATGTCAAACTCGACTTCTGAGAACACCTAGGCAGGACTATGAAGTGCCTCCAAAAGTATTCCATTGTTCCATGTTACTCTCTTTTTACAATGTATGTCTGTATTTATTTACTTGTTTATCCAATGCCTTTCAATGTGTGCAAATATGTGTTGATCTGGTAGTGCTGTAGTATTTAAAAGTGTTCTTTGCATTTCTGAAAACTTGAACTTGTTCTTTGTTTTGTACATTGCTATTGTACTACCTGCATTATTTAGGCATTAAGTATGTCAATGAACAAGCTTCAGTGATTGTAGAGGGTCTGTGCATTGTAAATACAACGATCAAGTAGTATTTAATTTCTAATTTCAAGTAGTATTTAATTTCTAATTTGTGTTTGTGGAATATTACCCCAGGGTAAAAGAGTATTCACAGTATGATGAATTATGAAAATGGGCTTCTTGCCTACCGAATTAATGATATACATTCAGTCTGTGCTTCACTGAAGTTGTTTGTTTCTGAACAGGGAATGCTACTGATAATTAGAAAGTTGTACCATATAATGGGATTTCCTTTAATTTTTCATCTTTCTCCTTAGAAACATTTAGAAACTTGGTTAAAAACTCCTAGAGTGCTAAGCTTGGAGAGTGAAGAAATTAAAATTTGGAAGGACCAAGCTGGAAGTAATGAACACGATCTTAGCATTATCCCCTGTACATAAATATCATGGTAAACAGTTTGAAGTTATGATGATGTTTCAGATTCTGTTCAGGTCCCTGGTTTCGTCCAGCTCACGGATTCAGGGGAAATTCTGAAAGAATGTGGCAGCTCAGAGCTCCTCTGCTTCCTTTCTACAGTGGCTGATTGTGTGTAGAGGACAAAATATTAGAGATTTCTTGAATGAAAAAATGAAAAGTTTAGTGATGCATTTCTTCTTCATCCCTCTTCTCCTTTCAGGATGGAAGGGCATGAGACAGAAATCATGTACACAATATTATGTAAATAATGTCTGTCTGTCATGGTTTAACCCCATTTGGCAACTAAGCACCACACAGCCGCTCACTCGCCCTCCCCCTCTCCCCCGGTGGGATAGGGGAGAGAATCAGAAAAAAAAAGTCAAACCCATGGGTTGAGATAAAGACAGTTTAATAGGACAGCAAAGGAAGAGAAAATAATAAGAATAATGGTGATGATAAAAGAATATACAAAATAAGTGATGTACAGTGCAATTGCTCGCCACCCACTGACTGATGTATCAGCAGTCACCGCCCCCCTGGCCAACTCCCCCCAGTTTGTATACTGAGCATGATGTCATATGGTATGGAATAGCCCTTTGGCCAGTTGGGGTCAGCTGTCCTGGTTTTTCCCCCCCCCAGCTTCTTGTGCACCAGGCAGAGCATGGGAAGGTGAAAAGTCCTTGACTTAGTACAAGCACTATTTAGCAACAACTAAACCATCAGTGTGGTATCAGTATTCTTCTAGTACTAAATACAAAACACAGCCAGCTATTAGGAAGAAAATTAACTCTATCCCAGCCGAAACCAGGACACTGTCTCATTCAGTTAAATGCCTTGGCCCCACTTTGGAGCTATGCCCCTATAAAACTGAAATTGTCTGAATGAAGGCTGGCTGATAACACATATATACAGAGGGCAGAGCTACAAGCGTGCAAATGTCACCTTTATTTCTGAACCTGTTTGCATTTTTCTTTAAAAGCCTTACTGTTATTTCAGTGTAGCTTTTATAGAATTTTATGTAGACAGGCATACATAGAGGTAATTTTCACTGAGATACTGTCAATGCCCATTGCGAGAGACTAGGAATGAAGAGCAAATGAGCAGTTTGAGGGCACTGCATTTTGTTCTGGTTTGCTTTGTAGCTGTTTCTGAGTCTTACAAGAATCTGCGCTACGTAAATACCAAGTAACATCCCTGGAATGTATTTGCAAAGCAATTTGTAAAACAGTATGCATTGACATCCTTCAAACCTGGGGAAAAATATGGCTGGTATGATGCTCCAAATTGGCTGGTATATTCTATGTCCCATTTAATTCAGATAAGTGGGTCCTTTAAAAAAAGAGACTCTGTGAAGAGAATTAGGGATGTGGCATAAACAGTAATACTGCTCCATTAAGATGCTGGTTTAGGATGATAAGCAGTAAGCCTGATGTCCATTATTCACTCTTGCACATATAATTGTTTTTAACCAATTAATGAATAACATTTAAGGAAATTTGAAAAATGGAGCAGATTATCATTTCATTTTATGGCCATGTAGTAAGAGGGATAACCAGCTTTGCTACAGTTGACAGCACATAGTAGTAAACTAAGATATTGTCCAATATTAATTTTTAAATGCTAAAAGAAAATACAGTTCAACTCATGGACCATTCAACCTATTTAATTGAGTTCATCAGTCACTGGCCTTTTATACTTTTATTTACTTATTTGGTTGTTTTAGGAGAATTCTTCATTGCATTAACCATGTTAAAATCCTTCAGAATAAGATCAACACCCGAGGCTAAACCTCAGGAAAGGTAAAAGAATCTTTAATTTATGAAACTGAACAAGTAGACTTATCTAAACATCTCTAGGGCTTTAATGGGGGATATCTATAATTCTCTGAATTGTATTCCTTTCACAGTGATATTTTGTAATTCCATTCTATTACCCTTGCTTAACATTAATGAGATAAAAAGATCACATTATGGCGATTGATGTTCTTCAAATTAAATGCACGTTTCCATGTACAAAGCTGTCTGCTAATTTAAAAAACATAGCATGTAACATAGAATCATGACCATGGTCATCACTCAGCTGGGATCAGATAGCATTTTTTATCTATTCATTGGATTTAACAAGGCATGAGATGGAAGCAGAATACAAAGTGTGGGTAGATTATCCCGTATCCCTCTTTTTGGCCACTTCTTGGCAATCTCAGCAAGGAAACTGAGGCTTCATGTTGCCATGGAAATAAACCTCAAGGTCAAAGGGGCATATGGAAGGTCAGGCAATGACAAAGGAACATCTGAGAGGCCATCTGGATGAGTGACCTGACATAATTAGTCATTAATCCCACTCTTGGGAACAATAGCGTTAGGCGAGAATGTGTTTGGACTTTGATCGTGGTCAGGGTGATCTCATGGGGAAAAGGGAAGAAAGCTCCACTTGGTAACTAAGCAGATTACCCTGGCATGCTGTTAACTAAAGAAGAGTAGTCAGAAGAGGCCAGTGGGATATGCATTTTACATATGCTGTGTTTTCCCTTTGGTTACTACAGGCCTCTCTAGAGCCATGTGGCTCTAGGATTAGCTTTTGGGTAGTGATTTTTTTTTTTTTTTACAGTTTTCAATGAAAAGAGAGCAAGTGTCCCAAAATACTTCGCTTAAATTTCCCAGGCAACAGATGGGAAGAGAGCTGAAGAGCCAAAGGCATCAGCCAGCTTGGTTTACAGGTGTCAATATTTACTAAGTAGAGTTGGCCAGTGTGCCTTTTGGGAAAAAAGGGAGAGAATGGCTAATCAGTAAAACAATAGCAATCTTCCCTGTTGCCTGTTTTATACTGAATGGTTAGAATTATAAGATGACCGAGTGTGTGGCAAAAGCTCCCCATCAGCATCTGTCTTTCCATTCCCACTCCTTTCCCTTGCATGTCATGTTTTCATTATTGAGACCAGTGCCTTGACGAGAAGACATCCTTCACGTGTATCTGAGATTCTTCTACTTGAAGAGTTGGTGATACTTGGTGATTGATTGCCCATAATGTTGTGGGGTGTGAATGTGATAATGGACTACAGTAAATGCATGCAACCCAGGACACGTAGAAATTCATTTTTCCTTTGGATAAAAAATTATGCTTTTAACTGTGCCATCAAAGGAAGTAATAAATGAAATAGGCAAAGGAGACTGTAGAGTAAGAACAGAGGGAGATATCAGAGATTTTTTTTTTTTAAAATAAAGTGAAATGCAACATATAATGTGCTCATTTTCAGTGAGGGTACATTTGTTAAATATTTTCCTCTTTAAAAAAAGGATATTCATGCCATCATATTGTACAGTCTCTGCTCAAATGTTTTGTCTTTCCCTGTGACAAAGGCATTTTCCCAGGCTAAGAGTAAAAATTAAGCCACTGATACTTTGCTATAAATACAAGTAAGCATCCAGAAACCTCCATAGAGAAGGTCAGATATGACATCAGCAACTGCAGTCCTTTGCTGTCCCTATGTAATGAAAGCAACTTTTGCAAATAATTTCTGCCACCAACAGGTTCCGCATTTCAAATTAAATCTTTAATAATTGACCAAACCCAGGAGGAATATATGCTGCTTCTCTATAATTAATACTCGATTTAATAGTGCACAGAGGAAACCAAATATTCTCTCTTTTTGTTGTGATTTTGACACCAAGGGCTACTATTTTTTTGCAAGATCTTATCATTAATCTGTTTTATTAATATACAGTAGTTGTAACCCAGGAACACATAATATTTGTCAGCAAGAATCAGCAAAATCCTCAGAAACTGTAGATTTATGACTCTTTCATTCCCTTTAAAATTACCAAGTGAAAGACTGACAAAAACTGTATTGGTTTGTAGTTTCAGAGAGCTATATGGTAGTTATATTATGAACATCTTTTTACCCAACTAAAATTAATTTTACTTTTGTATTTCTTCTTCCTTACCAACTTTTTACGGACTGTAAGAAATTGCTGATGGCACTCCAGAAATGATGCGATATTATCTCTCAGGAAAAATTTTTATTCCTTGAAGCACACCCAGTATCATAGCTGTCATTAATTGATTGGACCTTAATTAATAGACTTTGTATGAATAAACACAAAATCTTGTCAGCTTCATAAGAATGTAGAAGCAATTTGGGAAATTTTTGGCATTATCTGGAAGGAATAATCCAGTTTACATGATCAGTGGTGTTCACTCAATAACAAAACTCAAAATTATACCGGATTAGAAAGACATTAATTTGGAAAAATCTATGAGCAACAAACAACCTCTTTTTTTTTGTGAAGTCATCTTGTTTTCATTTGAGAGAATCATGCTATGTCCATTTTATTAGGGAGAAAGATTTCCACATTGTCCCACTTTGTTTTTTCTTTATTTTTTTCTAAGAATAAGAGTGGAAAAGAGGGGGTTTATGTAACATGTTGGCCACTGTGCATTACTTCAATACGAGATTATATTCTTCCTTTCTTCAACAACATATTGAAATGCAAGCAGTTGACTTCAGTAACAGTATTTTAGCTTTCACAGATAATAGATGTTAGTATAGAAACAGTTGAGAGAAGTCACTGTATTGACAGAGATGACCTCGCAAACCTATAGATTCTTTTACTTCCTTTATAGTAAGAATATGATGTGTTTGTAGGACTTTATCCAGACTTCATGTACCATATTGTGCATGAGTAAGTCAGAACAGAATGGCTGAAGGGGGATATAAACAGGCCATTGTTTAAATAGCATTATTGGATTGCTTAAGGTTTGACTTGGAGTTATTAAGATATTGTATTTCAGAATGACTCATCGCAGTGCCAGTGGTAACAAGCTGCATTTGGTTTCATTTATCAGTGCTATTAAATAAAATATATCTTCTGTGTCCCCACTGCTGCCTAATACCTAGACAATACTCAAAGGACAAACCCTTTCACCTGCAGAATTTGATTTAACAACTCTGTATCATGCAGGCATGTGTTGTTTTCATATTTCTCAGTTTGTTTATTTCTTGGTTGTGTATAGTTCTGAAGATAAGACTTTCATCTTCTTGTTTTAATTAACATTTGGGGAGATGTGAAAGTGTTTAATTCTTAATCTTTTTGCCATTTACCTCAGGCAGAATCACGTGGCCCAACTGTTGCATCAGTGAGAAATTTCTGCCCTTGATGCAATAAGAATGACACTATGGTCTATTTCCAAGTTTGCACGGTTTCTCATGTCCCCTCCAGAATTACTAAAGCTTTGCATGCAAGAAATCTGGGTCCTGATCTGCCAATTCACTGCACATGCCAACGCCTGACTGATGACTGCCAGGCTAGGAGAGGTGGCATTTAAGTCAGAGCCTGAGCCTGAGCTTCTGGTGTCCTTGTTGCAGTTGTGCTCAAGCATTGATCTCAGGCAGTAGGGAGGAAGACAGAAACTAACTGCTGAAAACAACAAAACATTTTTTTCTTCACCTTTCCCTCAACTGCATCTGGCTGAGGGCTCCTTTTTCCGGCCCCTTTCCCCGAATGAAGCTGATGGGGAAAAAAAAAAAAACAAAACACCTTTCCCTCAGCTTTTAGCCTCTGCTTTCCAGCCTGGCTTCTGTGTTGCTTGGTGGTGTTGCAGCTCGCCAAAGAAAGCCCAGGCCATCAAGCGATACTGGCTGGTACCTTGCTTGGAATCACAGCCCAGAGCTGGGGATTGAACTTCAGCCTGGGCACTGAATTAACTGATGGTGGAGGCATGTGTGATATCATACAGCAAAGCTGCAGGAATGAAGTGTTCGTTTCCACCTACCTCTCACAATATTCCATAATCCCTGAGCTGCTCTATTTATTTTCACAATACTTGATTGAAAAATGGCTTAGAAATACTGAGAAAATTCTGGTGATAATTGAAATATCGATTGAGTACTGCCATTGATATTCTACCTTGGAAGATACATAGCACTCTGAGGTTATTTCCAATCCTGTTATTTGTTTTCACAAAATGGAAGCCAGAGGTTATGAGCTGATTTCTTATGACCTAGAAACATTCCAGATATAGACAAAGAAGTTGCAATAAGTTTACTGCTTCTTCTGAATTTGTCATTGCATGTAAATGAGAAAGAAAAACAACCCCCCCGAATTCAATTTTTACTGCTAGTTTTTGAAGATTGACAAACTTACACAAACATTTTTAAAAGCAGTTCTGAAGCAAGTTTTTCCAATATTAAAATTTTATTTTAAAATCTAAATAATGAATAAAAATAATTTAAATACTACAAATTTATTATGAAAAAGCCCTGAAGCCTGGATGTCCTGGGTTCAAATTCATACTCTAAAAGAGGAAAGGAGAGATTGATCTTCAGTCTTTTGCATGAGCATAGCCATTACTGAGCTATCTCATCTGTGTGTGTAGGAAAACTCCCTCTATCATTCTTTGTCAAATTTGAGCCTCAAAACTAAAGGGACTTCATCCCCAAAGAGTCTGAAATTATTTGACACTTCTAGCTGTTCCTTTTTGATTGAAACTTTTTGTAAGACAGGACTTAAATTCCCAAATAAGTTTGGATTTACTAGAACTACTTTTCCATTTGTGTGTGAAAAATGCCATATAGATATCAGAACGTTCATGCCTAAATTCAATGTATTTACACAGATGTAGTATTTGGCAAAATTATATTTATAAAACTGTGGCATATTTTTATGTATTAGAATATAATCAAGGTAGATACACCAAAAATGAATGGAGTCTTTAATTAATCTTTATACTGTTTATAATAGCTGTTTGGCATAACCACCTTGCTAATTTTAACCATTACCAAAATGTTTAATACCATATATGAGTCTGGCTGAAAGAATAATTCTGTGGAGCCAGCCACTAGGAGACGTTTCAATATATTCTGAAGAAGAGAAGTTTCCTGAAGCAGAACACCTGCCTCAAGAAGTACTGACAGACATTGATAGAAAAATGTAAAATGCTAAGTAAACTGAAAAGCTATTGAGCTTGGTATAATGCTTTTTGAAACGAAAAATATTTAGGTTCATCTGAGAAGGGTAATATAAGGGTAAATAAATAGAATAATGCACATAGTTCCTAAGGAGTCATAGTAAGCAAAAGCACTATAGCTGAATTTTCTTTTTTTTCATAACAGGAATATTGAACATTTACTTTCTTGTAATAGAGGAACTTAAACCTAGGTCTTGAAGCTGACATTTCGGATCAAAGGCCAGTTTGGAATAAGTTTTACTATATAAATCTTAGTAGTTCACACAAAATTTCAGGAAAAAAAGAACCTCAGAGGAAAATAATTACATTTGAAGAAAGCTTAATGTGTTAAGATTCATATTAATTCAGTGTTAAGATTCTCATAGCAAGCCTTAAACTTGCTAGTGAAGGAGATAAAGCTTGTACTTATATTGTCATACTGTTATAACAGAATTCAGAAACAGGATTGAAAATCCTGTTGTTGACTGGGTAAACCAATCAATTAAACATCAATATGCAGACTTGATACCTGTCTGCAGTGTTCTATGCATGCAACTGTTACCATAAAAGCAAAAAATAACAATTTTAGTACATTACAGTTCATCTGAAGGTATACCTGTGCTATGACTGAAGTGTTCTGTGACCGAGGAACTGTCCTAAAATCTTCTCTAAAATAAATATGAACTTTTTGTCTGATGTTTTGGGAACATTTGACCAAAGTATTAGATATATTCATGTACTAAAAGTGAACATCACTGAAATAATAATTCCAATCAAGCAAACAGGAGATTCAGTTTTCTAATATGTTTGAATTTAAAAGGGAGCATAACATATTAAAATAGTTCTAAGCATGTACCTGTCAAGAAGACCAATATAGAGCCTAAAAAGGCCTTAATATTTCTTACTCACATTCATGAATACGTTGCTGGACTGAAACTCACAATGTTTGATTTATGGTGCTCTTAAAAGGAAAAAAAAGTTGAAACTCTGTGAGGTAGTGTCAGACACGTCGGGCATCATTCAGACAAAATAAATGTTTTCAGAAATCAGCTGAGTGATTTTTTCCCAGCTCTCAAAAGCCACTCGGTGTCACTATAGCAGCTTTTGCTACGAGGAGTGGACTCCACAGGGCTACAGTAAGTGCCTTCCACCCTTATGCAGCAAACAAAAAAAGCTAGAGCTGAAAGATGAGTACCACCCACCACAGGGAGCGTGCTCAGAAACAAAAACACCTACACCAAGAATCCCTAGAAGGAATCTTGAAGAACCATTGTCTGGCAGTCTGTTCTGTCTAATTGACCACATCAGTAAATCACCAGGCTTATTCTTTTAGTTCGCCATCTTCATCACCCAAAATGAAATTGCTTCGGGGACAGAGCGCAGAGAAGAGTCTGGAGGAAACCTACAAGTGCTCAAGCTCTGAAACTGGGCTTAATCATTTTTTGCTGTAAAGTGCAGATGGAGGGGACTTGTGTGCTGGTTTTGAGACTAATGTATAACAGGTTGGTCTTTATTGCTTCTCAGGTTTACATTACTGGTTTCTGAGAGAGCTCTTCTGCTCTGTTTCAGAGTAATGTTAAAGATGTAAGTTTAAATCACTAAGAGTCATGGCTTTCAGTCTTCACCTGTGTGATTTTGCTTTCAAAGGGACTGCACGCATCCTACAGTCAGTTACCAGGTCTTAGCTGGGAGCCAGGATCAAACAGCTGAGAGATGATAGAAAACAGGCCCATAAACTACTTCTCACTTCTTCCCAAACATATGAGCACTTCCAACCTGCTTGTTTGATTTTGGCATGGGGCAAGTTCAATTTAAGTTTTAGTCTTACGTTATCAGCTTGCCTCTGCCTTGAAAAGGAAATGCTCGCTGAGGTATTGCTGGGAAGCAGTTTAGGAAGCTGCTCCTTGCTGCCTCTCAGCTGTACACTAATAGCTTCCAGCTGAACTAACTGCAGTTGTGCTTCTCCTGCAGCCTGTCCCCCTGCAATCCACCGCAGAGATGGCCACTAAGCCCAGTCAGATGTCTTAAGTATCAGAGCCGGGAGCCACTGCTTCTTAACAGTAACTTTACTGCTTTCCTGCCTATCTCCAAGTGAGTTCCTGTCTTCAGCTTTGCTCCTGCAGTGGTGAAACGGGGTTAGCATTTGCCGAGGCGGTGTCTGTGCTTCAGCTGGGAGCCATTAACTGACAGCTTGTGAAATGGCAAGGAACAATTTCCTAATTGCCTGTCAGCTGTAGCTGCCTGAGGAACTCTTCCAGCATGTGTCACAGCAAAGGCAAGCAGGTTATTCCAGTTATTTCAAACAACCCCCAGCAGACATTTAGGCTACTCTGGTTTCATTTTTTGTGATGGGATTGTCTAGGAGCACTTAGAAAGTCTGGTGGTTGAGGAAGCCGTACATCCTTACAAACTCTACTTTTTGTTACTTGCTCTTAACCCAGACGCATCTATGTGTGATCACATGGTTGCACTCTGCAGGTGAGGCACAGAGTTAGGATGTCCCCTGTGGCCACACTGGGGATGGAGACTCTACATACGAACCCATGAAGGTTTGCTAGCAACCTGGAGTACGCCCTGGACAGAAGCACAAACATCGCTGCCTTCTATATAACTTGGATGCTGTTTTATTGGGAAGGCAGAGGAAAGAGAAGTTAGCGCCTGCCTTTTGCATGATGGCTTACTGACGGATTCGTGCAGGAGCACAGAAGTCTGTTAAGCGCTCCAGACTCATTTCAAATGGCTTTAAAGCCACGTTTCACTTGAGGCTGTTTTACCTGGTACAGAGTAGTCTGGGCTGGGGGATGCTTCATCATTACTCTTAAAGCTGAACATCAGCGCAGCCAAGAGTGCAAGGGCCTTCAGGTGGGAAGAAGAGGAGGGAATGAGTCTATGTGTCTGTAGCCTATCTTTTAAAGCTATTTTAGAGGTGTTAGACTGGGTTTATGTTCTATTTCCTAAATGGTTTATGTGTTTTATTTTAGGCAGTTTCATCTTAGGTGAAAGAGCGTGATTTCTCTCAATAGACCTGCATCCAAGAAATGTGTATGGTATCTGCATGTTAAAAATGAAAAGCAGCCTTTCTAACTGCTTTCAGCCTGTAAAGGCCTGATTTTTATTTCAGAAGCCTCTTCTTTCAGAAATTCCTTACTCAGAATGGGTGGAGATTAAACAAATTGGCAGGGGATACAGAATTGGGCCCTTGCTTAAGAGCCCAACAGGACTCCAGGCTGGCACCCAAGTAGACCAGAAGCAGCCAGCCAAAGCTATTTTGGAAAGGTAGCTGTTGAGTTTCATGCATGAGGTTGGCAGATAGCTTAAAAACTGTTAGTTCCATAGATATCTACGTCTCCAAATGGGTACCCCTCAGTAGTAGTCTTAAAACAGGGTCTGAGGACTGCACCTTGCAATCCAGTGCGTATGTATTACTCTGCCAGCTATAAATACAAACCTCAGATGGCTTTGTGCTTCATACTGCAAAAAGACCTCACTGATATGTTAGCATGGCAAGTGACCAAATCAACAAATGAAACCAACTGTGTTAAGTACTGGAAAAGTGCCTCATTCAGAGAGCAAAGGGTATGCAGCCTTCTGAAGTCCCAGAGCTGTAGTGTTCTGCCATTAAAAAACTTGACTGTTGGGGAAGATACAGCGTTCTTAAATTCTTATCTTGAGCAACAGGGCTTATGTATTTTTTTTGACAGTGTGTTTGCTTGAGCAAGATCTAGTCCTGCTGGAAAAAAAAAAAAGCTGAGGCTGCTCACCTGACTGCTCTAATTGTCACAAACTAATTAAGTGCTTTCAGCTGTGTCTATATTGTGCCGTTGTTTATTTGGCTGGTTCACAGCTGTAGGTGGCTCTTCCAAACATTCCCCTGTTTATTACTTGTGTGCCCTTTTTCAGGAGATATAATATTGACAAGCATGTCAACCTGAACTTTCACACCTTGTCTTGTTAATAAATGGCTTGAAAATGTGCTGATGGTCACTATAAGGGAATGTGTAGAAGGCAGAGGTGGGCGCTTTGGAGGAACAGTCACCCTTGAAACTCCAAATCTTTAGCTGCTTTCAACACAGACTGAGAGACCAGCTTCTTTCAGGACTGGAGTGTAATTCCAAGCATCAAATGCTGATTACTTTTTAGAATGTAGTTACAACATACATAATATCCTTCTAAAACTAAACTATAATTACAAAAGATATATCATGTTTCTATTTTCAGGCACCTCAGGTGAAATTTCGAAAAGTTTCATTTGTAAACAGAACTTTCTCTGCTGGTTCTTTCCCATACATAAATTTATGAAATGCGTAGTAAAAATCTAGCTATTCTAGGCTTCTGAAGCTGACAGTAAGCCAGTGTTTAACTCATATCCAGTTGCATTATGCCTATATATAAATCAAATATCCTTTGAAAAATTACTAAACACACAATTTGTGAATACTGGCAGCTAATTTTGATTTATCAACCCCAACTGACTAACTAGACATCATAAATTAGAAGTGATGAATGAATTCTTATAAAATTTGGCTTACCTTATTTGAAACTGCTTTGGTTTTGTCTGAAAAAAAAATGCAGGATATTGTAATAAGTTTGTTGCCTTTTCTTTTTAAATAGACCTTCCCAATCATCTAGATGGTTGACAGAAACACAGATCTAAAGTTTGCCTGCCTAGCACTGCCATCCAGACTGACCCACTTTTTTCATGCTGTTTGATGTTTGACATGTAAGTTACAGAAAACATAACAAGGTGCGCTTGTGCAGGAGGTTGGACTGGATGAAATCTGGGGCTCCTTTCCAACTCTACGTTTCAGAAGGTAATGAGTGAATACAGAAGATATAAAATCAGAATAATTGGTTTTCTACACCTGCTTTCCTCGGTGCTTTGTAAGTGACTACATATTTATTAGTATAAATTTCATTCAAGTTCACTTAGTTTGAGTATGAGCAAGTCACAGTCATGTTACTGGAACTGTATTCACTTTTAGGAGAAGCTGCTCCTGGGAGCAAATCTGAAGGACCTTAGCAGGGCCGTCCTGGGTTTCAGAAGGCCCCTCCTTCTGAATGGAGGGAGGTCTTATCAGACTTTTTTGGTTTACAGGGGCAGCACTAGGTAGAAGGGACCAGAAGTCAGTCGGTGTTTAAAAAAGTCTGTGTTCTGACTGCAAATTTGGGTGCATAGACTAAAGGTAGTAGAAAACATACTGCTCCTGGCAGCCGCACTGTGAGTACCCTAGGAATAAACACATAGAAACAGAAGAGTTTGGTACAAAACGGCTGTGATAAAGACAAGCCCTGACAGGGAGCATGAAATGAAGATGCAGTTAAGACTTGGAGACTGCGGGCGCACCCAAGTCAGCTCTACATTAACTAACCCATGTGCTGCAGGCACCACAACCCAAGTGTTTGCACAAGCTAATCTACCCTGTTTCCTATTTAACAGTAATCCTCATGTTACTACTGTGGCCTATCAAGCTAAGATATACCCTCAGCCTCTTAGCAAGGCTGGGGGGAGGTGGGTGGAGGGGAAAGGAATAAAAGCTTAATGGGATGACAGTTCCCATTGTTCTCAAATTGCACCCAGATACAGTGGAAGCATTCCACTGCTGCAGCATGTGTTCAGTGGTTACAGTCATGGGCAACAGTAGAAAATCCTGTGACAAATAGATGTTGATCACTTTTGAAAATCTCACCCTCAGTTTTTGCTGAACACTTCTGTAAGGAGGCTCCTTTATGCTCAGTGCAGGAATGTAATAGGAATGCAGTATGTATAACATTTATATGTCATTAGCATCATCATCATTATCATGATGTGTTATCTGTCTGGCAATCTGCTTGCAATATGAATGACAATTCTTCATATTGGTCGTATTTTTCCATGAAGCAGATAATTATTGCTGGCAGAGAAAGGCAGCTTGGATTTAAGAAGGCACCAGATGTTACTAAAACTGCTTTTAAACTCTTTGTTGCTTCCCGGAGCTTGCAGCACAGAGAAATTGCAGCAAAGTACTGTTTCACCAGAACTGGTAGCCTAATCTCTTCAGCTGTTTCTGTTACACTTTAGCACCAATGTCTGTGTTGTGGACACCCAAGGAAGCCAGTGAATCTAGTCCAGGTCCTCACTATGGTCCACTGGCATCAATTAAAGATATTCATGGCAGCTAGTATCTACCTTGTTGAGAACAACCGTGACTGGGACACATACCAAAGGATAGATCAGCTTGAGGTAAAGAACCAAAAAGTTTACTTGAAAGCCAAATATCTTTCCAAAAAAAAAAAATAATTTTGCACTGAGTTTTGGCAGCAGAGGGCCAGGGTTTGACACTGGATATTGGGTTTAGTATCAGCTATTTGAGAATATACATCTTTGAAACTGGACACCAGTTTCAGGGTTTCCTACTTAAGAGACAGATTCCACTTGTCCAGAACCTGTATTTTCTATAGGTTTATCTGAAGGTCTACATCACATAGCTGCAATTAATTACTTGAGTGCTCCTGAACAGAGACACCATCAAACATAATTTTATTATAGGTTAACATAAAGGAGTTGGGAAGGCAGTTAAGGAAGGAAAACAACTGGACTGAACCTTTTGCATGAGTGCCTTATCTATGACAAGAACCATTATCAACTCACACTATTATATACACAGTAATTTATGCATCTCAAGAAGTACACATTTTCAATTATTTTTTCTAGTTTCATAGTGCTTTGTTTTCTTTTTCTTCTTTTATGTTTGTCAGCTTTCTAACTTCCCCCAAAATGAATGACACCATTTATCTGCTCTAGAAAAAGGTAGTCTTCTGTTAACTAAGGGATGTTTTGTTAAGTTTTAAAGAGAATTACAAACAGTTTAAAATCACAGTAAGTTTCTTTTCAAGATCTCTTGGGTTTGATTCTCTCTTTACAGACACTAAATAACACAAGTGTGACTACTTTTGTGATATTTCACTGGAGATACTCCCAATCCTACAGCTGTAGAGCAACAAAGAAGCAAGTATCTCACATAGATTTCAAATCCTCCAGATTATGCTGGGGTATAGTGCATAAAGGGCAAGGAGACAATCATCCTAACAATTGTCTATTTTAACCTCAACAAACAAAGTCCTTCAAAGAAATCATATCATCAAGCATTCATTTTCATTGATAAAATATGTAGCTATCCAATTGAAATAATGATTTTGATTCTCTTTATAGATAGTCGTTTGTGTCTAAGATCCATTCATAAGCCAGATCCTCAGCAAAGACAGGTCAAACCACCTTCATTTCCTGTATCATGATCTATCAACTGAATATCTTACTATCTGTAAGCAGAGAAAAGTTCAGTGGAAAGAATAGTTGGAATGTTAAAAGTATTAACATTTAATTATTTTTCTTAATTAAAATGTCACATTCTAGATGCTACGATCTTGTTTTCTAAAATGCTATGTCTAAAAGACATAGGTTAAAGGTTAAAATTAAATGCAATTATATCCCCCAGGAATAAAATGGATATACATTAAAAGTATAGTTAGGTTTAAAAATCATTTAAGCTTTTAAAAATTACAAAGGAATATATAAAATGCAAATTAAAGGAGAAAATCTTATTTATCTCCCCTGTTTGTATGGTAATTGGCTGCTTTTAATGAATTAATCTCATGCACAGACTCCTGCTAAATTAGACTACCTATAATGTACTCTCTTCAAGTAACTTCACATTCTCATTATGGCCTCCCTAATTTCTAAAGTAAAATTAATACAATTAGGGAGCAAATCAATACATATTGATCTTGAGTTACTTCAATGGAACAGAAGAGTAACACATTAAAAGGAGGTGATTTTTGTTAGCATTGATTTTGTTAGCATGCTGAAACAACAGTGTTGAAGAATTAAGTCTGAAAATATTTTCCTTCCCTGAATGATATCCTCTGGTCATTTTGTATTCTCTGTGAAGCAAACATTTTTGCATGGCTGTGTTGGAAAGAAATGAAAAAATAATATTTTCACCCTCTGTGTTTGGGTGACTGTTTTTTTAATGGCATAGTTTTCTTATGGCAAAAGACATTGAGTATATTTTCTTTTCATGGAGATCAATTTCAGGCTGCAAATTATTTCATCAGCCTATGTTTCTTTTTCCTGAGTGTAGATTAAAGGTGGGTACATGCCAGCAAACACTACCTGACTAAATAACTGGTAGTATACTGGAATATAATCAAGCATATGCAGTGAGGAACTTGAGTTTCATAATAAGAAGTAATGGAAGCATTCACAGAAATCAAAGCAGCAATGCTTTTCTACATACTCACCAACTTATTTCATGTGGAAGAAAATGACACCTCCTAGCAGAAGACAGTAAGTTCTTTTTATTGTATTCAGGAGGACGTATTGCTATATAATGTCTTTAGACTGGCATTTATTAGTAAGGTGTGAAGGAAAAATAATAACGTGTTACCTTGGCAGCTGAAGTCCATATTCTAAAAGTTGCAGCAGGGGATGGAAAAGTCTCAGGTGGTTCTAGACAAAGACTTGTGCTGCTCTGTGTTCCTCTGGAGCCTCTGTAGGGCACTAGGCTGCTGCTGCAGGTAGACTTTACCCAAACTCATAAGAGCGTGTTGATTGAAGTCAGGGGCAGTTAATTTGCTTTTCACATCTTAAAGTCTCTACAGAGCATAAACCCTTTTTCCTAACTCATATTTCATTTCTGTGTTTCACAGCAACTTTATGATATGTGAACAAATTCCCTTGCTGCATGTGATAAATCTAAATTGCTTTGTTTAAAAAGGTAATTAATTTAGAGTTTACCTTTCAATTTTCACACCATATGAACATGAATAAAGCTTTTCATGGTGTATAAATTTATGTACAGTGATTACCCAAATGAGTGGCAGAAACAGCTGCACCTTAAATCTTTACACTGAATATTCTGATTTACTTGAAGTTAAATTGCAGATTCTGGTTGCATTTCAAACATTCATTTAAACATAATTTTAGGGAAACAATAGTAATACATACAAGGGATGCTATAAATATTACAGGAAGAAGAGCTTTTATGTTTTCTTTACAAATATACAAAAGGTTTTGTACGTAATTTTGTTTACTAAAAATGGGGCTTTGATGGAGGCAAGGTTAGTTGACTAATGGTATTCCACATTAAGTTATATGGTGATACATTTCTAATTCAATAAATTGTGGAACAACACAAAAGTAAAACATACCTGGCCTTCTACATGATGGGTGAGAAAGCTATTGCTTAAGATTAAATTTTGTCATTGAAAAAACAAAAAACATTTTAACATGGAATCTTAGTGAAAACAACGTGGATGTAATGTAGAGGCTGCCTTCACTAAAACATAATGGTTTTTTTCTTGTATTAAGACACAACCCCATTCCAAGTTGGCAAAGCAGATGGCTTTTAAAATGGCATTTAAAGTATTTTTTTTAATTTATAATTTAGGAAAAATTTCTCTGTTATAAACAATTACAGTTGTGCAACAATGTGACATCACCAGGAAAACTGGGAGACTTCCTCTCTTCTTCTCATACAGTAATATTTACTTTAGCTATTCTTTTGATTTATTGATTACGCTCTTTCCACATTAAGAGATATTAGTATACCTTATTTAATAATAATTTTCAGATGTTCTTGATCTTGCACCCTACTTGAACAAATAAAGACCTGATGGTAGCAAATTTTGACTTGAGGCAAAGTCTGGGCATCCATGCTGGAACTGAAATCATCTCATCCAGTCTTGCTGGATGACAGTTATTTTGCTTTCAGGTTCAAAGAGAACCTCAAGAAAAAGTGTCAGGGGAAAAGGCACCATTGTCAGACGTGGACTGATCCTGGAACTCAGGAAATAAATGGCACTTCCTGCTAGTGTCCATGAAAAATAAATTGAATTTGGGAGATATCCCCACTAAGAGTGATATTCCAGGTCAAGGATACCCTATCACTGAGTCAGATTTGGATCTCAGGTTCAAGTTCTCTCAAGCTGAAGTGAAAGACTTGGAGAAATATTTTTCTGTGAGTTCACTGACTGGTAAGCAGAGTTATAGAGAAGTGAGGATTTTTGTATTTGAGTTCTTTTAGGAGAAACTTTTTTTAGGATCTAAATGGCAAATGATTGGTTTTTTTCCTTCTTCCTTCCTTCTTTTTTCCTTCTCTTTCCTCTTTCTCTTCTTCCTCCTCCCTTTTCCCAATTTTTTTCCTGATTTTCCCCTTCTCCTCTCTCTCTTTTTCTACTTTTCCACATCATCAGTGACCTTCTGTTGCAGAACAGTTCTTTTGACATCATATAAAGATTCCCACACTGAGACCAGAAGGGGTAAAGAAAGTCTTCTTGTTAGAAGTGGAGAACTATCCTTTGTGGGCAGAGTTAATGTCCAGCATGTCATGCAAATGCTTATTAAGAAAAGAGTAGAGGTACTAAAGAAACTATAGATTCATTCAAAGCAAGGGAAAAAAAAAAAAAGAAGCAGAGTTGACTCCAGAGCCATAAACTGAGGGAGAGCTAAACTCGGTGCTGGGAACTCACCCATGAAACTAAAGTTGTCTAAAGCTGCTGGCTCCAAGAGTTCATCCATACTTGTGCTAGTTTGGTGCAAGACCAAGTAGACAGTGCTAAGTTCACTCTTGTGACCCAAAGATGAACTCCTAATTTAAAGGACCCTTATTTTCCTTTTAATTGGAAGAGACTGGCCAAATTCACATTTGGCTAAGGCAATTGGAACAGTATCACAGAAATGGGAAAAACTGCGTCTTTTTGTGGTCTCTTCTATTCCTAATTTTTAAGCTATAGTTAATACATTACTTGTCCAGAAAACAGGTAAAAATTGAAACTCACAAAAATTATTTTTTCAATGAAAACTTTGCCAAAAAATCACAGGACTGTAAAAAAGAACAGAGGAATTACAAAATGTACAAGAAAGAGTCAAGCTAGAGCTCAGGAGAAATTAGTTTGAAGGAAAGCCATTTAAAATACAGAGGTAGCCACAGAAAAGCTTAAATGGAGGAGAAAAAATGAGGTAGAGAGACAAAAAATGGGAAAGACAAGTAAATGGAGTCCTCCTGGTGCCTGCTTCCTGAGACAAAAACATCTGGTTTTGTATCTAACCTGTGTGTGCAAGTCTGGAAAACCACTGGAAGGACTGCACTGCGAAGATTTGCTGGGAGCAACATATTTGCGCCTGAATAGCCATACAAATAGGATCGAAATCAGCAAAGCCAGAGTCCTGTGAGATCCTTCCTGGGGAAATTTCTGTGGATGTATTCTTCCCTTAGAAGGAGGGAGTTTGTGTCACACAAGATTTCCTGAAAAAGTAAGATTTATGGAATGGACTTGACATTTTAGGAAAAGAGAAGTTATCACCCTCATTTCCATATCCACACCTGGATAAATTTCCACCCCAG
This sequence comes from Gorsachius magnificus, assembly GCA_034008185.1. Lineage (NCBI taxonomy): Eukaryota > Metazoa > Chordata > Aves > Pelecaniformes > Ardeidae > Gorsachius > Gorsachius magnificus. Next base: position 80,165,231 of record CM067083.1, read on the forward strand.
AGAACTGCTGAGAAGAAGATATTGATCAGTAAGTTAATTTTAGTTTAAGTATAACACTGAGCTGGACTTATATTTACTTTTGGACTTCAATAGTTTTTTATCTTGCTTACAACATCTCTCTTGGGATCCAGTGGGAGATTTTTTTTTTTAGTCATTGTTATGAGTCTTGCTAGTCCATTGAAAAAAACCTTCTAACAAACAGCCATCACCTCGTGGAGTGGTAGAGAAAAGATACCTTTAAAAATATTGAATGTTATAAGGGGAAAGGAAATATGTCAGGATATGGTGATTCTGTGACAGTGAAAATTCTAAATTATCATTTAAAATTCCTCTACCAAATCAGATTTACAGTCATTGTGGACAAAATACAAATGAGCTATTGCTACTTTGTTTTCTAGCCCACATAAGCTGTTCTAGTAGTACAAAAAGAGCAGATGAGCATGAAGCTTTTTCCCCCCCTTTCTTATGCCTTTTTTTAATGGCACAGGAAGGTAAAAATTGTATTTGATGAGAAAAAACAACAAAGCAATCACTGGGAGCTGGCTATCCTCCCCAAAATCTTTCTAAACTAAAAGAAATCTAAATACAGAATGTCATGTCTATATAGCCAAAGTCAAGAAAAGTCAAGACATCCACAAAGTTTTCAACAACTACTGATCATATTCTATAAATACTCTATTTGTAATCCTGTTTTCTTGTTAAATGTGAAGCTTAATAGATTATTGACTATGCTATAAATTCTATACCATAAAATATACAAGATCTGTGCAGTGGTAACATTGAGGTTGCTCTTATAGCATTAACTTTTATGTTTCCTGACTCTCTGGATTTTAGCTGCAACCTTAAACGTTACATTTTTATACTGAGAGTTCATGTAGCTCTAACTTAAATAAATTGCACCCACCTTTAGCATTTACCAACAGACTAGAAAAGTAAGACAACGGTCTTTTTATTCAAAATTTGTTGTGACAGTCATGACAAACATATGGATAGTAACAGTCTTACAAGCAGGATGTGTATCTGTTTTACTAGTTCAGAAAGGTCTGATTGATGTGAAAGACCAAGGTCTCTCTAAAGATAATTTAGCCATTTCCATACAGTTTACGCTTGTGTTAGCTGTATCCTGCAAGGGGACTCCCAGGGGGATTTTCTCTGACCTTCCCTCTAAAAGGTAACACATAAGAGATTCCTAAAGGAACCATCATCTAACAAGACTAATGATAGCTTCCATGCCTATTATCATTCAGTGAGAGCGAAAGAGACTTTAAAAATGCAGTACCACATTCCTCCCTTGATGTTTCTCATGATCTATTAAGGTATTAGATGCCAAATAAATTAATCATTAAAAACTTACAGTTAAGTCTTTACAAATAATAACCAGGTGTACTTTGATTATTTTTTATCTCACTATATATATTTATATATTTCTGTCACTAAGCACAAGTGATACAAGGCAATTTGTTTATTAATGACTCATGGCTAGCTAAAGTTCACAAAAAGACCTATAGTCTTCAACCTTTCAGTGCATTAGAAAGTTAGGAGGATTACAGAAAACCATCCGTTCTTCATTTCTGAAATAGCTCATGATTTGTCACTCATCTATCCTTTAATTCTATTTTAGGGAGTGTGAGCTATTGTGATGACTGTTTATTAGTGCATATAACCTACCACTTGATTTATTTTTTCCTGATCAGTAGTACTTGCCTTAAAAGTTGCTCCAATACAGAGTTACTGCAGAGAAATTGCTCGGGAACTAATTTTTATTGAAGCAGTCTTTCTTCCTCATCTTAACATTTTTATCATAAAAGAGATGGTCTATATGCATGTTTAAACCCTTGTCACCAAAATATGATTATTGACATATTTTTCATTGTTATCCAATGTATATTTTTAATAAAGAAAATTAAAGGTCTTTCAGAGTAGTGATGATTTGTTGAATTTCACTGTTGCCATAAGGATCTATTTCTTTTCTTCAGGGTTTGTATTCAGTTAGTCCCGTGGGGACCATGAGCCTGCATTTCTCTAGTGACCATGTTGCTTTCTACAGATTTTAAACTTTTACTTTAAAACAGAAAATGATTGACCTGTATGGCTGGAGCCTAAGTTTCCTGATGTGAGCTAGTTCAGCTCTATTTCTAGATCCCTAGGTAAGCATGTATTTGCACTGAATGTGGATAATTCTTGGTGTTTCTCTGCTGGAATATAACAAACAAAGATGAATTCAACAGAGTAATTCTAAATATGTTTTTAAATGCCAAAAAAGTATTCCAACAATGCTGTTATTTCATGAATCAGCATGTTTATATTTTTTTCAGTCTGATGCCTTAATATCCGTTTAGCTTTATTTTATTAAGAGTCTTGGTTGTTATATATGGATATTTGGAAAAGTTGCATCAGAATCTGGACTATTCATTCAACCAAGGGCACAAGATTTCTCAGGTATTTCACAGCATGATGTACTGATATAGATATATATAGAGAGATATAGTAATGTACAGATATATTACTGTATAAGAAGGCTATCTGGAGGTCTTTGTGATTTCCTGGCTCTTCTTAGTGGATCCATATCTGCTACAGATATCACATAATTTATGACAATCTGAATAATATGACAATCTAAATAATAAGACAATCTAAATAATTATGACAATACTAAATAATAAAATGGACTGGCCAAAGGCAGTAAAATCACACCCTGTTTTTGGAGGTGGTTGCTCTGCATATAAGTTAAGCAGAGAGATGAGTCAGTGTGGAAAATGTCTTTTATCACAAAACCCTTTCCTCCCCAATACACTGATTTGAAACATACAGGAACATGCTTAATCAGTAAGGAGCTGTAGTGTGCATGGCATCCTGGAGAGTATTCAGGAAGAAAAGATGTACTTCCTCTCTCTCCTTCACCCGTTGTTAGACAGCATGGCAGATTCTCTACTGTGGCAAGTATACACCAGCCAACAAACCTTGTGTGCTATGATGCACGCTCTTGTGGCGTGTGCCAAAGCTCTCCTCTGCTTCCCTCAAAACAGTGCGGAACAATACTATGCTAAACAGTAATGACAAAGCCTCTACTGACTTTGGCAGAGGCAGTACTAAACACACATCTACACCCAAGTTATCTACATTTATGGTGTGACATGACAACCAATACTAGTTTCCCTTTCTGAAGGCAGCAAAATTTAAACAGAAAAGAAAATTCAGAGATCAAGTGATGATTAGTGAATCAATTAATAATTAATTTAAATAACTATAGCTTTTTTCCTTCACATTATTTGAACAAGGTCTTTACTTTCACATGTTCTTTGGAAAGATTATTCATTATTTCTGGAGATAATCCATAAACTGCTGAAAACCCAGTAGAAATATCGTAGTGTATGTTTGATACCTGGAATCCAAAAAGTTTTAGTGTTGAAAAGTTAAAGTGATGAGCAAACCTATGAGGGTGAGATTCCGATCTGTATGGTCATTAATATAACTTTAGGTTTCACTTTTCCCTGGTTTCTTTGAAATATTTTGCTATTTGTTTCTAAGGCCTACAGCTTCTATCCCACAATAGGGTTCCAGTGCCAGTAGGAGATTCTTAGTGTTGCAGTAATGCAACAAAGGACTTACTAAAAAAATCTGTTTTCTGGAGAATATTCTTGCCACTAATGTTAATTTGTTACTATATTCATAGAAAACATGAGAAATGAATGAAAAAATATGAAATGATCTGTTAGTTAGTAAACCTCACAATTTATGCAAGTCGATGGAGAAAGGTTCCACTCCAAATGGTGTGAGCTGGCTAACACAGATCATACCTGAAAGTTAACTATAATCAATTGATATTATTTAAGTCAGTTCTCATGTTAGGTGTAGGCTTTCCAAGAATTTTCTAAGAATCTCCTGGAGTAGCCATGTAAGTATTTGAAAATATTTTTGCATGATATATTCTGAGTCACTTACCCATCTCTATCACTGGCACTTGAACAAAGAAAAGGAGATGTGAAATCCCTTCACAGGAGAGCTGTCCTTGAGACTACGCTTAGTGGAAGAGATAGAACTCCAACAATTAATAGAGTCATAGAATCATTTGGTTGGAAAAGACCTTTAAGATCATTGAGTCCAACTGTACCTAACATAATTGTTATCTTATTCTCTAGACATTCCTCTCCTTTCTTCTAATCCATTCGTTTAGATAGATATCAATATGAAGTGCCTTTTTGTGGTACTGAAAATATGTTACACAAGGCGAACTGCTAATACTGATATTTACAAATACATCAGCACACTTCAAGTACCTTCATGACATACAGTCAGATACTCAGTCTAGTATTGGTCAGTAATGGGGCCAAAGTATAACCTATTTTTCATAGTTATACAAAGTACTGAAAACTGGGAGTTGTACAGGCATTTAACCAAAAAAAGTCCTTACCTGGCAAATCTGTGAGACAAGAAAAACAAGGTGAAAGACAAAATGCACCTAGAATTTTGAGAGTCCCCACAATAAAATAATTTCACAAAAATTATTACATTAGCCAGAGGGGAAATAATTAATAATAGCATCTTCAGTTTCCTCTTTTGGACTCTTTGAAAGCTGGAAACCAGCTTCATCCCGTCTCTCTCTCAACATTTACCTGATTAGGAGTCTGGTCCTGGTCTGACCATCAAGGACAGATCAGATCTTAGACAAGGTGAATTGCTTTTGAAGATTCCTTTCCCTCTCTCCAGTAGGGGAAAGCCCTAAAAATAGAAGCCTTAATTTTAGCAGCATTTTTCTGACCAAGAAGGGAGTAAATGGCAAGGAATACTCATAGAATATAGATCTGTTAACCTCCTTCAAGATGGATTCAGGTACGATGGTCAGCTCTAGGATGGCTTGCTCCTTATTCTGGTAGATGAAAGAAAAATTTTGGCTGTTTTTCCATCATAGTGAGGGATGGAACATAGTTCTAAATGGGTCAGAGATTATCACTTAAGTTAGTACACCTTGTCTGTTCAGGCAGGATGCAGCAGTGAGGTGGCCCAAGAAGCAGTTGCGCAGTGGGATAAGGAAGGCAAGCAGCGACAGAGAAAAGCTATGAGGTATTCAGCATGTGTAAATGCTGAATTTTATTTTCTAAACAGAAGGAGTTTGATCTTGAAGATAACACTGCACCTCCAACATTTTTCCTATTACCTCTATGTAAGTATTCTGTGCATTGATAAATTATTATTTGGTAAACATGTTTCCCTTTCTAACATTTCTCATTTGATTTCCTAAGTACCCTGTTGAAGACTTATGTTCAAATCCTACAAATGTAGAAATGAATTATTGTCTATAATGTTAATAAGGAATAAAAACTCTGACATAACATTCATATAAGGCAAATGTTTTATTATGGGAATTAAAAAGGAGGAGATGTGGAATCTGGAGTGTGGAAATGATAGAAATGCGGAGCACTGTCATAGGAAAAGAATGTTACATGAACAAAGGGCAGCAAGGAAGTGATGGAAAAGCACATCAGAGAACCATTCTCTTGCTCTGTGGCCTGGCTGTTTCTAAGCATAATAAAAATGAGAGATACGAGGGTAATAAAATTCATACTAGACACATCCCTAAAAAGGGAACTGACCAAAGAATAAAAAAAGCACTTTCCTCTCATATGTTTTAAATTTCCCAGAGCGTATTCACCTCCAGTAGCAAAGTACAAAGGTACCAGTGGCCCCTGGCTAATTTAAGATATAGGCAGCTCTGACGAAGGGCAATGTATGCATGGAGCAAAACCTTTAGGGCCATTCTGAGGGACATTTTTTTTTTTCTCCTCTGTTCATTTTACAGATGTCTGCATTGTCACGAAATACTATGAATGGTTTAGGAAAGGATTCATTTTGGATGCCTGTAGCAACTGTATGTTTCAGGACTTGTGGGTATCATTCTTAGCTTCATCAAAGGCTTTAGATCAGATGACTATGCCTTGAGTTCTTCATTTCTGTAATAAAACCTGGCCTCATGTGACTTCTAATGAAGCATTATGCTTTAACTTCAGCTTCAACATTACAGAAAATCAAAGTGGCAAGTGTTCAATTCACTATTTAATAGTAAATAAAACTTTTTTCCCCATAATCTATCTATGTCTTTTCTGCATCGTATTGTCTTGAAGCTTTAAACTTGTTGACAATGAAAAATACAAATGTGGATAAACTGTTTTTCACAGTGTCCTTTTTGAAGAGCTCACTCACTGGTGCACAAGCACAGGTGTATGGGAGAGAGTTCTGCAGCATCTCTCCAACAGGTCACTGATGTATCGGTCTCAGGTCTCAGCCATGTCTTGACCCTTGTCTTGCCTCTGCTTTAGTTCCAAGGAGTGCAGAAAAAATGTGGGGATATCAAGAGAATTATGAAAATTTAAAAAGAACGGACAGAATACTTCAAACCTCTTAATTAGATCCTCACTGGAACTAGCAAACCAAAAATGTAGTGGTTTCAGAAAGTTCTTGTTGCAGATAATATTATCCACAACACAGTCTTCTCCATGGAATGGAGACTTAGGCTAAAGCCGAGGAGCTTCCCATGTTAGGGCGGAGTTTCACAATACCTTGGCAGCAAAAGTGTCTGAAAGTGTAACTTCTCCCTCGCTCTGGCTGCTAGTTTCTATGGCTGTGTTGCAGCTTGCCACCAACTATGCTGACAGACTCGCTTTTTAACCCTTTTTCTGCATACCCACTAGGACAATTACAGAGGAATAGATGAGAGGAAAAGACAGCACAGGGATGGGAATGAACCGTGAAGGGGAGAAAGCAGGTCATCTTCTATGAGCTCTGGTAGAGTTTCTACCAGTTCTGGTAAAAGAAGCAAAAGAAATGCAACTTCAGCCTAAGTTACAACTACAAAAGTCTTATTTATGAAGAGTTCCGTTTAAAAGTTAATTTTGGTGCATTTTTCTCATCTCAACTTCTTTAGGAGGTAGAGATCCATATGAAATTTTCTCCCAGGCTTTGAGAGCAGTGGTTGGATAGCCACAATTAACCTTCAGAATGGACATATTAAAATGGGAATCTGTATAAGTCAACAGAGAATGTTGTATTCCCTCTTGGCCAGCACTTCCCAGAAGAAATTTTTAGTATCACATCAAAAGTAGATTTCTTGTGTCCCATATTTTAAAATATTTGTCACAGTCCTTTAGTTTTGTCTTGAAAACTTCATATTTTAATTCAGAAATATTGAAGAATTCAATGGAAATTGTATTGCAGCCGCCTTGTGCGTGTTACCCTCTATCAGCTTGTCAACAATCATGCACTATGAAATCCGTAAGTCACCGCATATTTCTTAAAAATACTTGCCATGGTGAATTCAGAATGGAGAATCCTGTCTACAAAAGAGAAGAGAGGCATTTGGCACCCAACAGTGAACTCCTGAGCAGCCGGAGGAGACTTTTGTAAAAACACACCTTTTTTTTTTTTTTTTCCCAGAAAGAACATGCATTTCAGGAAAAAAAAAAAATCCATCAAAATCTGTTTTCCCTTAAAAACAAGTTTGACTGAAACTTTCAGCCACCTGTAGCAGTCTCTTAGGGAGGTTGCTGCTATTGCTTAGAGAAAACTGTTCTTTATATCTTTTATTTGTTCAAAAGATTTTCAGTGTCCTTTCTGAGGCACTGCCAGCTATCTTCTGAATCAGTAGACTCTTGTTGCTATAGTAATTAGAGCCAAAACTAGTGCTCCAGTCAGAAGACTGCAGGGCAGTGTTTGTTCCTGAGCCGCTATTGCAAGCAGGACTGTATTTACACAAGCTCCCTTGGCTCTTCTGGCCAAGAGTAGCAGAAAAGGAATAAAACAGACATGCACACTCAGATGCACATGAACACACTCTATTGGAAGTATGAAGATTTTATTCAAGGTAAGCATTTTAGGGATACAGCCCCAGAAAATTCAGGGGGTGTACAATTTTGTCTTGAATTGCGTGCCACTGACATGAACTTACCAGGTGTGAAGCAGAGAAGAGACCTTAAAAGTCTTTAGGCATTTTAAATAATATATTTTCAAAGGAATTAGGTGTCTGAATGCTTTCGAGAATTTGGCTGTAGTGCTGCTAGCTGTTCTGTGGCATTTTACTGTTAAATTTAAAGGTGTTGGAGGGAAGGATTACCAACAAAATAACTTAAAGGCATGTATTCTGACACCTATTATTTGTATGGGTTCAGTGGGAGACTGGATGTGTTCACATAAAAGACTTCCTCATTCACTCCATCTCTCCTTGCCTCCTTTCTACCTCGTACTTCTTTCTTGTTCTTTTCCTTTCTTCTTTCCTTCCTTCTTTCCTTCTTCCTTCCTTCCTTGCCTTCTCTGTCTGTCTGTCGTTTTTTCCTCAGAGTTACAAGTAGTTTACAGGAGAAAATCAAGTCCTGTTCACACTGAAGACAGGGGCAAAAAAATGCATTTTGATGCCAGCAAAATCAGAAGTTGATTTGGAAGTATCTGTAAGGGTGTAATTAATAAAAAATAATTTAAAAATCCTTTCTTCAAATAAAAAATTATCAAGAGCATTTTATTGCCTGGTAGGCTTGAGGTGACTAACATGTAGTCCTCAAATCAGTAACATTAGACAAAAGTTAAAATTCTCAAATGAAATGGTTCTGTAGAGATTGGTAACTCAAAAACATTTCCAGATTTGGAAGAAATAATTCTCCTTGCCCTTGGTGTAAATCCAGCAGTTTTAAAAACAACAACAAATACTTTCAAAGCCAAGAACTGATTTTTGGTGCTGAAGTTCCTGCATATCCAACATGAAACTTGTTAACATCTGATGAGGACATGCACCAACCATGTCATAGACCTCAAAGTATAACAATTTGGGCACATGAAAACAGAGGCAGTCAAAAATCATGAGTTCATTAGAAAAAATTGGTAAAAGAGGATTTTCAGTCCAAGTTAACAGAATTGTCAGTAACTTGTAACATCTTAAAATAGGAGGAAGAAGCCATTGAGTCCCTTTATTGAATAGACAACTTAAAAGCCGGGATGAGAGCCCACAGCACTTCCTTCAGTGATTCAACACTGTGCCATTTCACCCCTAGGCTGGGACCTGATTGCACCAAAGCAGATGTCTCTGTGCATGTGAGAAAGAACAAAGGGAAACGATGTGGAAGTAGTAAGAGCAGTGGAGATGCAGTTACCAAAGCACAGCCTGTGGGGCACCAAATGCTAAGTGCTGGCTTAAAAGGAGCCCACAATTGCAAACATGGAAACTGTCTTCTGCTTCTTGATTCTTGCCGTCTTGAGAGAAATAGGACTGGGTTCCTTTGGAAACAAAGAGGATGACATCTGAGGCAATGCTGACTCAATTTTTCCTCTCAACAAACAGCCCACGGGGTCCTAAGTTTTGGCTAAGTGCCTAGCTAAAACTATTTAAACTAATTAATATTAACATTGTATGATGATACAGCTTCCTATTTACTATATGACTACTATATGAGACTATATGAAACTTCTACCCCAATGAACAATTATACATTTCTCCATAAAAATATTTATTTCTCATTTTTTCTGTTGCTTTTTCTTACATGTCAATGCATTACAGATAGGATGCTCTGATACTTCTGGTGCATGGTGCGAGATGAAAAAGGATGAAATATCAGCCCACACATCTTAAGATACCATGTTTTTGTCACGTTTATAACAGTAGATAGCAGTGGTGTCACAGCATGTGTTAACAATTAGCAGATGATTCATTTTAGTAGCAACTTCCCTGTAAAGGCTTCAATATTTCTGAGCACAAGGACTGTGTCATTTGGCTAATCTGCTTATTTTACTGTCCAAACCAATGCTTGCCCATTCTTTGAATTTCATGTTTACATTCAGAAGCCTTTTGACTGCAGGTTTGGGAAGTACCAAATGCTTCCCCATCTGGGAAGGTCATTTTAATCCCCAAAATGGACTTGCTGACATGAAAACAACATATTTGGAATCGCTGCCAACTCTGGGCTGGTCTTTCGCAAATGGCACTTCAGGCGTGGGGCATGGGAAACAGACTTTTATTACCCATGTGTCCTATTTATAGAAATGAAAGTAGTTAGTAAAGCATATTATTCACATGTTTTGTCTATTTATTAGTGTTATTTTCCTTTTGTTTATCACCCAGTAACTTTCTACTGGCCAGCAGGATCCTTAAGTAGCGGCCTGCCATCACAGCTGCCAATGTTAAGTTACTTACTGCGATGCTGAGCCCAGCCTCTCCCGAAGGGAGTGATATATAGGCTCATATCTGACAACAACGGAAAATAAAAATGGGGCTGTATAACCACACAGAGCAGGAGGTTGCCTCGGGCAGCAAAATATAATGGGCTGCAAAATGTTAAGAGACTGTTTACACACTGGCAGCCTATTGTGCTGCCCCAACACAAATCATTTCATCCAGATAAAATTGCATTGAAGTATGTAACCATATATATATATAGCTGTAGGGACTATGTGAGGTGTCCTTCAGCTGCACACCCTGATTTCCCTGTCGCAATTAAATGTGTCTGCAACTTTACCTAAGAGGCAACACTTTCTAAATTGCCTTGGGTAGAGGTATCCACATATTTTTTCCAGCTGGGGACTATACTGGTTATTTGCTGCAAGCAGGAAGACCACATATAGACTGTTTGGGGTGGAGCAAATTACAGCTACTCCCAACTAATATAAGAACTTGTGTTTTAAAGCCACAGTTCCCACCTCAGCTTGATTCAAGCAAGTCTGCTAGAATCAATGCAGCATATGGAATACCAGGATCTTACTAGAGTGGTCTTAAGCACCACTTTGCCCTTGGCTGTAGCTGGCACTCGTGGCTAGGACAACCATAGGACCTAGGGAATATCCAGTGTTGGATGGGGCTGTTGGTAGGAATGGACAGTGTTAAGTCTGAAGGTCAAATAATTGGTTGATGCTGACCATGTAGAAGGAACTGCTGCTAGAACAAGAGCTGTCTTAAGCTAAAAGTCTTAAAAAGGTTGTGTCCATTTGATTTGGAGATATATGCTTCCATTTTTGAACATCTATGCACACTTTGCTATCTATAGATTTGCATCAGTACTTTCACCAATGCATCTCATAAAGCTGTAAGGTATTTTGGGTATTGTAGTCAATGCTTAATTTACAGAGCAGTAACTCTCCAGCTAATTACCTATAGCTTCTTGGCTCACAGTCTTCATTTTGGAGTAAAAAAATACATTAAAATCTACAGCTATCTGATTAATAGTACCAGGGTAAGATTTTAACCTCCCTCTTTTTTTTTAACCATTTTTCCTGTAGAAGGATCCTTAATTTGGAATTAGTTCAGCCTTCCCACTCAGATATGCTTTACCTCAAAGGGTGAAAAGGTGAAAGGTGAAGTTGGCTTTGTAAAGGACTGGTTATCAGCTACAGAGTCAAGAATTTAATTTCCAGTGCACAGTAGCCTGAATAAAAGGAAAAGGCATTTCTATAAAAATAAAACTAAGGAGAGCTTGGTGAACGAGAGAAAACTTTTCCATTAGTTTTTGGCTAAAAATTTACATTATTTTATTCAGCCATGATTGTGCTTTGTGTGTGTGCTGATTTTCTGCAAACATTGGAGAAATTGCATTTAAATGTCACAAATATCAGTTTCAAAATTATATGTATAATTGCAGACAGAAATAAACCCTTACATTTACATGCAGAAGTAGTTTGTGCTGGAAACTCTAGGGTGCTCATCCAATCAGGGGAAAAAAATCTGTACTATTTTAACTAACTAAGAGCACTTAAGTTTTGAACACTTGCATGCATATATATTGACATAAGAAGAACTCACGAGTGTAAATTTCCCTATGTAAACATACTATTTTAATGTAAAATACAACTGGTCTTTAATGTTTGTTCTGTGACTGAGAAAACAATTCATGAGTTACTTAAAAGCCTGGATTCTTTCAGCATTAAAATGTCACAGAGAAGGTAAGATGTGAAGGAAAAAGCACACTGCAAATCAGCTCGAACATGGAATTGATGAATGCTGAGATGAAATAGATGTGAAAAAACCTCTCCTTGCTTCAAGTCATCAGCTTGCTGTAGTGGTTGACTCCAAATACACGTTTGCTTTTTCTTTAATTCTAGAGGTCTAGGAATATACAACCACATCCTTCACTTTGTATTTAGTGATCCTATAACTTAGGTTATTTTCCATTTCTTTGTCATTACTTAAACCCCTCAAGGCTCTTCCTATGAAAACTCACATCTTCCCAAGTTCCTGGATCCTTAAGTTTCAGAAAATCTTTGAAATCCTTCAGGGCCTGAGCTATGTGACAAGGTATCACAGAAGGCACCAAATGAAGGGAAGATATATAAGAAAAAAACCAAAGTAAAATATCTAATTGTAGAGTGTTTTGAAAACTTCTGTGTCACTATCAGAAAAGTAACTGAGTGCACCATCCTGTTCTAAGTCAGCTCAACCTTTGGTAAAGGCTCTCCCCATAGACACCATCAAATGATTCCACCTGTCCTCATTATTGCAGTAATAGCAACAAATGCTACTGGGACAAATCAGCATTCATTGACATCATTGATCTGACATGTTGAATTGTAACTTAAGTTACAGTTAAATTCCCTGCACATGGTCAAATGGAAATCCTGTCATGGGGATTAACATCTCAGTATTACTGAGCAGAATAAAAATGATAGGCAACAGATACATATAAACTTCCCTGATATACCTCTGTTCTTACATCTGAAGAGGTTAACAGTAAAATAGTATCTTTGCTTCTACTCAGCTTCTTCCCACTCAGCTAGACTATTCTCCTTATTCTTCACTGTTATGAGACAATGCTGATAACTCTATGTGCAGTTTTTTCTTAAGAGTGTTGAACAAACTGTATGACAGCTTTTTTCCCCCTCTTCCTAACAGACTTCTCCTCTGAGACTCAAAATACAATTCCACTCATTATCTGCTGTCATGTTTTATTAGAAGTTACAGCTGAGCTAAATAAAGCATTTTCTGTGTAGCTTCATTAGACAGGAAAACTATGATTTTGCATAATCTTTTGCATTTAATAAGAAAGGAAACGCACATATGATTTCACTTGACTTTGGCCCTAATTCAGTGGAAATTCTTACTGTTGTGCATTGGCCTCCCAGTGTGAGCATGAGGGAGCTTCCGTCTGAATCAAGTGGACCTGGGTGGGAGATGGATCTGAGCACAGCTCTTCAGAATTCACTGTACTCTCTCCAAGCGTTGTGAATTCACAGGCTTTGAGTGACTCCTGAGTAAATGTTCAAGCCATGTTGGAACCACTTTTTTGGTTATTCCTCACGTTCAAAACTTGCAAGGAAAAAAAGTTAATGAGAAAAACTGAGTAGTTAATAGGAGAATGAGACTGTCTAAGGGCAACATAGCTTTACTTTTACTTCTGTTTTATTTCAAAATAAAAGTTCCCCTGAGCCTTTTAGAAGATAATATTTAGTCACTAGATCTCCATTTCATGTGTCTTCCTAAATTCTGCTTAGTTTAGGGACTGATATAACCAAGCCCATGTCCATATAAACATAAACAGAGACGCATCCAACAATGAGTGCTTTTACATTTTGCTTTTAGATGACTCCAGCCCTCTGTTTTCACAGAGGATTTCCCCTCAGACCTAGCTTTGAGATAAATAAACAGTGCTAAAGATGCTCATTTTACTCATTCCAATATAATAAAAATAATAACACCTCACTATTTTCTTTGGAGGTTGATAACTGGATCCAGATCACAGGCTCTGTAAGTCTTTCCCTTTGGTGACCTCTTACATTTTTTTTACTTATGTTAGCTTTTGTTTTTAATCTCCTTTCATTTGTTTTATGTTTGCTTCCTCTCCTTTTACTCCTGCCTACCATTTGCAATGGGAGAAGAGCACACATCAGCAGAGCCTTTCAGGTAATAAACTTTTTCAAATTCTTCCCAGAAAAATCTCTCAAATTTTTGCTTTGGATATATATTAGAATTTCAAATTCAAGTAGTCATTTATGGTGGAAATCTTTAATCCAAATTTAATTTTGATGTTAATTAGAGGTACAGAATTGTATATAAAGTCAATATTGTGCCAAAATATGCCTATGCAGTACTCACTTTAGAGTTTTATTTTAGTTACAGCAGGATGGGTTTAAACTCTAAAAAAACCATTTACTTTGGTACAGGAAAAAGTAGGAAAGAGTTTTTAAAAAATGCACAGTAAAAAAGGTTAGAGAAAATCAGCAGGTATGACAAGCCTAGAGACCATAAGGAGCAGCACCACAACATGAAAGCCAACTAATCTCACCTATATCAAGACATTTATACCAAGATGTAGTGAACCGACATCTCCATGCGCCTCTTTTTCTCTACTAACTGTAAAAGGAGCATAAATGAAAACATTATATTATAACCAGTGTCTAAATTTTAAATGGTTGAGGCAAAGGAAACGATTCCAAATCCTCCAGTTCTTGAAAAGGAAGCAAGTATGTTCCCATTACTACAATGAGTACAAGGTTATACTTAAATTACTTAAGTATAGCTGGCTTCTTTTTTTTTAATAGTAATCTGATACTCTTAGCACTTTCAACTCCTAATAAAACCAGCAAGAGAACTTAAATCTTGGGCGTCCACAAATATATGCCTACCTTTGGGCATGTTTGTAGTTTTGCACAAGTCAAAAGGCCACTTGTGTAGGACGGAGTGTGGGGGCAAACCACTGGTGAATCAAAAATCTTGAAAACAGGAATAAATGATACAGTCAAGGTTGTAGTGGGAGGCAATGGAAAATTATACCAACCTCAACGTTTAAAAATACGTCAGTGTAACAATCTACTTTTATGGGCAGCATAGAAATGAGAATTTGAAAATAAACTTTAAAACTGACATAGTAAAAAATGCATTTCAGGCAAACTAATTCCGCAGTGTAGGATAATGGTATTTCATTTGAATGAAATTAAATCTAAATAAGCAGCAGCATTACTGAGGTTCAAAACACCAATGTTTACATAAAATATAAAAATATTTCTACTAAAAATGCGGAAGAAAAGGGAATAGTGTTCATTCCTCTGTACCCTACCTTAGTAACAGAACAATTTCAGTTGAGAGACATCCAGTTGGAATAAACAAAATCTCATCCTTGCAGACTTAAATAGCCAAAGAACACAAGAGGAAATCCTGGTTAACATCCATGTAATATCTGTATAAAAATGAAAAAGTATACTATTAAGAGAGAAAGAGTCAATGAAAGGCCAAATGTAAATTGAGAAGCTGAGGACTGCAATTTAATCCCCTGGAGATATCTCCACAACAGATTCTGCATGGAAGATGAAGGGATAGCCCCAAACTATATCAACATATTGCTTGTTAATTGGCTGCCATGTGTGGCAAAATCTTTTTATATTAATCCCATAGCAGATGCTGGTGAATATTCAGTGTAAAGTAGAGAAGAGTTCATGTTAGCATTCCTAGAGCTGTGATTATAGCCCATAGAATCATGGTTGTAAATGGCCTCTTGGGATAATCTGTGTATAAAAGAAGGACTCCAGACTGAGAAAATAAATCATGATCAAATATTATATAATTTACACCATTTGCTAACTAAGAGAGAACATTAGGCCATTAGTCCATGTAAATAGAAGAACAAATGAACAAAAATGATAGCCAGGGGCATTTGAGCATTCAGCTTAGTTTTGTATTTGATGTGATCAGTACTATGCAAAAACCTACCTTGGCTTTTGTCTTTGGGTCCTTTTATCTAATAATGATGGTATGAAGGCAAAAGACAGAGCTGTATTACTAATAGTAGTGATTTATGTGCCATGTCAGCTATCCGAGACCAGCTACCCAAAGCTATGCCCCTACCTCTGCTCTGGCAAGCTGAGCAGCTGCCATTCCCACAGCCAACAAAAATAACTGCTGCCACAACAGGCAACAAAAGCAGCGCTGTGGCACCTGCTACCTTGGCCAGCCGAGGCGATGGTAGGCTATCATTCAAGCCAGCGGCAATAGGGCCACATAAAGCCAAACACACGCCCTTGCTAGCTCAGCTGCTGTCCTCTCTGGGCACAGCCACGTGCCTGCCAGCCAGCTTCCCTCTCCCAGTTGCAGCCCTTGGGAAGCATCATTCAAATATCTTCCTCCTGAAAAGGAGAAGGCAAGAGCCGGCAGGGTGCTCTATCTGTGCGACAGAGCAGCTCCCAGGACTTCAGTGGGACTCCATCAACTTTTGCTGCCCGAACACTGTTTTCACGTCATACCATGCAGTCATGAAGACTCTGACAGGCTCTTCAGGTCCTGCCATAAGGATGTAACATTTAGAACGGTACAAGTTATTGTTTCATAGCCAGTTCAACATCTCTCATAATTGTTTCTTTTGGAAACAGGGGAGTGTGACTACAGACTGTCCTAGATTCTGTCCTTGGTTTCTCAGCATTGGAGGGATGTTTAGCACAACCCTCTGGAGAATGACAGTCTCTGTCCTGCATCCAAATCTTAGTTTTAGTAACTCTAAAAACCTATGACATGAATACAATTAAATTCTTTCTGTTCTTACTGGTATGTGGAAATAACACAAAGATAATTTTACATCATATAGAGTAACACCTGACTCTCCTTCATGTTACCAAAAGAGTGACAAACTCCAGAAAAAAGTTCCAAATTTAAACTTCCCACTTAAAAACATCAGATGGGTTCATCTACTTTTCTTTGAGCATATGGGTTTAGATCTCTGGAGCACCTACAGAGGGAGTTCGTTTAAAGGAAAATCAGTAAAATGATATTAACGTGGTTATTGTTTGATTTTGAGCACAGTAAATCAGAATGATTAGCATGACTGTATTTTGAATATCCTAAAATTATTCAGGACGTGGGCTGGATAAAATCTAAGAATGGGCAAAAACTTGACCTCAGTGAAGTTTGGCTATCAAAAGTTTTAAAGAGCTAAAGAACTTGAAGGGGAGATATAAAGCCTTACACTTTCTAAACCAATTGCCTTGCCATAGCCATAGACTGTTGGCCCACTTCTTTTTTTTTAACAAATAAATCAGAAATGCAGACAGGATGAACATGGTAAGTCTCTTCATCTGAGGAAATGATGTGAAGTGGATGCATCTGTAATGGCAAACTTAAGAGATGTTGGCTCCTGAAGGAGCAGGAATTCATTAACTAAAAAGAATGGGAACTGAACTCACAATTCATGGCCCACATAAAATTGTGAAAAAACCAGAATTTATGTTTGTTTTCACCCAGTATTTTATTCCAGAAGGAGTCAATCCAAAATGAATACTATTGTCCTTATCTCTAGAATGGAATGGGACTTTTAGATGAAGCGAGTTTCATCAGAAAGTGACAGTTTAGCAAAACTGGGATATTTGTGAAAACACAAAAGATCTTCACAAATTTCCAAAAGAACAACAGAAGGATTACTGTCGAGCTGACCCTGAAGTCCAGCCAGCTTACCTGGCGTGCTAGCTGAGGCGTCTGGGATTTCTGGCTGCCTGTCACAATTCTGAGGTTCTGGGTGCCTGAGCATCCTAGTTCCCACCCTGTGAAGCCAAGTCCTTCTTGTTTTTGAAAGGCTGGAAAACATAAATGAGATGAAATTTTCAGAACAAAGTACCAAATACGATTTCTGGCTTTTGACCAGGCCCTGTAAGAGCTAGTTCTAACACGTGTCATGGAAAAGGAGAATTCAAAGCTGTTGAGACAGTTGTTTACACATTGAGGGGTGGGTTTTGAGGGTGAAAAACTGCTCTCTTGCCAGTCCTTAAATTTTAAATTAGTCTTTATGCTATAGCTGAATGACTTCATGATACATTTTCCACCAGCTGAGAGCTTCCTTCTAATATTCAGGACTGCAGAACTCAATGGAGAAATTTTGACACCTGCTAAATGTACATGCTTACACTAGAGTAAAGTTGCTCTAGCTTCTCTTCTTGGCACCTTCTGCCTCATTTAAGCCACCTTATCATCTCAATGCCTTCTGCAGGATCCTACCTTGTTTAGCAGAGCAAGTCTCTGTGCTACCTTCCACACTGGAGTAATTTGTTCATGGTCCTATTCACATGCTGCTGTGCTATCTTTGCAGCTAAATTGACATTTTATTTTTTGTACTCTAAGTATAGCTTGATTTTCTTTTCATATTTCAGTTTCTCTCCGTATTTTTTATCTATTCTCAACTCTTCAGTTAATTTTTATAAATATATAGTGAACATACCATACTAAAAAGTAAACATTTACTGGGACTTGGTATAAATACACTTCTGTGGTATACATACATTCTAAATTTAGAAAATACTGTGGTAAAGGCAATGCCACAGAAGAGTATTTGTTTACTTTTTAGAGGCGCCCTAGTTATTTAAGTATAATTAAGTTAGACTCTATTTTATAGGGTTTTTTCCATCACTGGAATGTATTATTGGCACTAACAAAATTAACAACAAAACCCACAAATTTTTCACTATGCTGTAGAAAGAAGTTTTCACCCACATTAAGAAGCAACATGACACATTCATCATATCATATTTCAGCTTGGATGGATTGTTTTCGCAGCTATAAAAAGGGAAATTGTAAGAAATATGGGTAATAAGTCTATGGTAAACCAAAAATAATTAGATACAAGATCAATTTATTACTAATATTTATGCTTGTGAAATAATATCATTCTGACTTTTAATTAAATGTACACTTTACAAACACTATTTGACTGTCAAAATTTTCAAAGAATGTCATTAACTGAAGAAATGAGGCTGGTTGAATTATTTGCTTAGCAACATTTGGCTAGCAAATAATTTCCATACCAGCCATGCTCTCTGGAAACAATTTTTTCTCTTAAGTATTTGCCAAAATAATTTCTGCCAATAATTTAAGATCTTTTTGCAATTTGTTTCCACAATGCTAAATTCCGTACAAGTCTTGTGTGACTGATCACTTCAGACATATAAAATTGTTTCTAAAATATATTTTTAATTGTATTTTTCTCTTAATATCTATTTGTTTTTTGAGAAACTTTTTAAAAATATCAAATATTCCAATACATTTCTGGTATGTTTTAGTTGAATAAAATATTTGTGTAAAAAATTAGTTTTGTGATTTGGAGCATTTAAGCCCAGCAATGAAGAGACACAAAAGAACCATGCCTTCCAGCTCAAATAGAAGGAAATTACAGTAATCCAATTAATTCAGGTCAGAAGCATAATACCAATAATTTATATTTTTTCTTCAGTTTATTATCACAACTATGTTTTTCAAAGAAGCTTGTCAGGTGAATGAGATTCTAATTTCTATTATTTCTTTCCTATTTTAACTTGAAAACAGTGATTCCTTTTGTGTCTGAGGGGAGAAAAAAGAACTGTAAAGTTACGGAGCTTTTCATTTTGAATGCATAAAAATACCAGCTGGTTTCTATATTTTTACTCATTTTTATTTGCTTTAAAAAGACCTATAAAATAACTTATAAGTATAGCAATTTTTCAAACAAAGTTTAAAATGCAAAATATTTCATTTTAAAGCAAAGATATTTTCTTTGTTTCCAGCAAAATGTGTAACAAAACTTGTTAGAATTTTCCTTCATTATGTAGCTGGTATGACTATAAACTGTTTCTGCTTAAAGCAGTTTCTGGAAGACACTACGATACCTGCCTTGGCTAGGAGGTATCCATGCCTGCATTCCTCCTCTACCTGATATGAAGTCAGATCTGAAACAGGTTTCTCGTATCACATGAGAACAAGTCAGGTATTGGACTTGTAAATACTTTACTGGTTCTCTGCATATTAACTGCAGAATCTGCTCTGTTCTTTAAAATGAAGTATTTATTAGAATACACAAGGACATAAGAATGAATATGGTGGGTAAGGGCAGAAGTCCACCTAGCTTTGTGACAGTGACCAGCAAGGGACACATCAGACAATGGCGGAAGTACAAAATGACCTTTCCCTGATAGTCTCTCTCAGTTCCTAACCTGCAAGATATCTGAAGCCACAAGTGGTACCAGGATCATGACATTTAATAACCCTTGATGGAGTTTTATTCTCTGATTTTGTCTCTTTTTGATCTCGTTTATACTTTTTACATGTGATTTTTCCTTAGGAAAAAGAACTTCCTTCGGTTTCCTTTATACGTGCTATCTGATCATTTCATTTGGTGTCCTCCACATCCTGAGCTATGTGAAACATCGAATAATTGTTTCCCGTTCATCTTCTCTCTGGCATTCAGGATATTATATTCTTCTCTCATATCTATTGCCTGCTCAGTTGAGTCATTTCCAGACAGAACTGTTCTGGTCTATTTAATTTCTTCTTATCTTCTTGTCATCCCTTTCATCCTTCTCTGTACTGTTTTTACTGTATCCTGTTTGATATGTTACAACCATAACTCCAAGAAGCATTAAAGATTATTTTTTTTTGCTTAGTTGTCTATTCCTTCTCCATAAGAAGTCATAGCACCCTGCTTGCTTTTTGACCACCGAGGAGTACTGAGCTGATAAAGTCAGAAAAACTCTCTATAGTGACTCCAAGAGCCCTTTTATGAGTGAAAGTATCTAATTTATAGTCCATTGTCTGGTCTCTGGCTGAATGCTTACAGTTATTTTTCCATTAGTGCATTATTTTGCATGCACTGACATTGAATTTAATCTGCCGTTTCATCGCCTACTCACTCAGTAGTTTCTATCAATTCACTTAGCTCTCACTGCCACATACTGATGTTGCTACTGCAGTGCTTGCCCTCTTTTTTGGCCCATGTATGAACTTTTTTTGGAACAGGCTGCCCAGGGAAGGGGTCAAGTCCCCATCCCTGGGGTATTTAAAAGATGGGCAGATGAGGTGCTTAGGGACATGGTTTAGTGGTGGGATGGCAGGGTTAGGTTAACAGTTGGACTCGATGATCTTAAAGGTCTTTTCCAACCTAAACAACTCTACGATTCTATGATTCTATACTGAGCACCATATGTTGAAGCGCAGGTCCTTGGGAGAAGCCGTTTATTAAATGGTCTTCATCAAAGAAGAAAAAATAAAAATTTGATGCTCAAAGTTGGTAGTTGGTGTGCTAATCTAAGAGACACAGGCTCTGAGCACTGAGCAATGTGTATTTCTTTATTATTAATAATTTATTTTGCATCATTGGGGTGCATCTTTTGGGTATACCCTTATATAATCAATAATCTGGTAGTGAAGGCACTCTCCTGAGACATGAATGGTCTTGATTTAAATCAGGCAGACATATGTTTGAAGACAGATCAACAGTCCTTGAGCTGAGTGCTCTAATCACCAAACTACTGGGCACTCACTCCCTAAGGGTACTTCATGTCTTAGGGCTTCTTTTTTATTATTTTATTTCTTGGTATTTATGAAGGATTTTTTGTGAAAGGGTGACCTGATTTTGGTGCCAAAAGAGGGGTCAGGACACAGAACCTCAACTTTCCCCACAAATTCCAATATATGCTGCTTTTAGGTCTGGAGGAAAGAACCTGAAGGTGTGTGAAGGATGGGGATTAGTCCTTGCCAGTGCCTTTGTGTACTTTTTCATTTAGAATTTCTATCTGGATATATTTTTAGGCAGCTCCCTTCCTAGTTTTCTGTCCCCCATCTCTCTTGGGTGGAAGGTTTTCTCGTTATTGAGTGGTGAACATGGCTGAGGACCCTAGATTACACCTCTGGGCAGGACAGTGTTGATGAGTTACGAGTTCACAGATCTTGCTGTGAATATAGACCAGAAGCCTTTTTTAGAAAGTGGTTTGACAGGTGTTATGATATATTTGGCTATAGCTTCCCCCTGCCACGGCCAGTTCAATTCTGTTTTAATCCCAGGTTAACAACCAATCTATCACAATGTTTACCAACAACAGGGTAATGGTGAGTGTAGTTTTATTTTTTAAAATATGTTCATGAATAAATAATATGAAAATATGGCCTGTTTCTGGTGGAAACATGGCTTTTAGATTGGGGGACTGGAGTGGGAGTGAGGATGGAGGGACAGGCTCCCTCCATCCTCGCTCCATGCCATGGGTGAGTTCCAGTGCTACTGAAGGCCCGGACAGCTGACATGGGAGAAAGCTCTGTAATTAGCCCAGGCTGGGAAATGCTTAACTTGGTGTTTGCATGGCTTAGATACTGAAGTCAGTGACAAGACTGAAAGCCACAGGAAAGCTGGCTTCACCAATTCCGGTGGTCATCAAGCTATTTGTCAAACAGTGACATTGTTGAATTACTTTGTGTTTGGCTAATACATTGAAATGTAGAATTTAAACATGAATATTACATACATTGCTATAATTTTCATGAATTTTTAGATATTTTAATGACAGGCAAAATTTGATTATATTTTGGGGGGTATAATTACTTAAGCCTAAGTAGTTTAATAACCTAGATAGCTTAGTATTCCACCTCCTTTTTCAGAGGAAAAATGAATTATCTGTTGAAACCACGAACAAAAGTGCCTTCATCTTGTCTGGGCTGACTGTGAAAGGATTTATAACAAATGTTGTCAGAGCATTGTGACCAGCATTGAAATAAGTATGCCTGCTTGAGATTTGTGTGTGTCCGTAATCTTGATGCTAAGATTGAACAGCTGCTGTGTACCTGTTGGTAGCGTGTGTTTGCCAGGGTAAAGCAATCTTTCTTTTCTTGCGCTTTCCTCTGCTGGAATGAAGCCAACCAAGTTCTGTAGAAAAAAAAATGGGAGGGAATGAAAATATGTAAATCAACATCTAGTAAGGGATTATATTACGTAAGCTACTGACATCCTTCTCTAACAATGTTTTCTCTCTGCACTGCTAAAAAAATGGAACACGGAGTTGTCAAAGTTTTTATTCTTGCAGTAGGAACTCTGCATTGTCCTGACTAAGCCTGAGGTGACAATCAACAGCTCAGCCTTCGGAGAGCAGTCAAAAGACTTTGAGAGACAGTCCTTAAGTCCTCTAAAAATATTTTAGATGCATGTGGGGAGTCTAATAATTACAGAGTCATTGGACCAAGGAGGGAGAAAAACTCAAACAACTTCACTGCAGGTGCGAGGCAATGTACGGCAGCATTTCTCAAGTCTGTCCATTAAAAAGGCACATCCAGCACATGTCTGAAAGAGGGCAAAATGCTACATATGCCATCCTGTAAAGCATATGTTTCCTCTGTGTAAAATTTATGAAAATAAGTAATATGCTATTATCTTTTTTATCTTTGGAAGGGACAACTTCAAGCAAACAAAATATATAAAATGGAAAAGCACTAGTAAAGAAGACCTGGAAGTAGTCTAACTGAAGCAGTTCAGAACTCCAACGTGTGTTTAGAAATGCCTGATTACGAGAAATTAACAGCTCCCACAAGCTTGCGTGACAGGAATCTACCTTGCAATTCTCTCCAGTTAGAGCACACAGCTGGGAGGTCAGACATTGCCATTAAAATGCCTGCCCCTACTCAGAAAGAGGGAGATCTGGACTGTTGTTTTCTCCACCCAGCTGAGTGCCTTAACCACTACAGCCTGCTATATGATATTCTGAGGTTACCCTCTTGTTGGAGCCTTTATACAAAATGCTAAACAGCACGATGATTGGGATGCTTGGCATCATGATGTGAATTCTAATCCCTTCAGGAAAAAAGGAAATTAAATGCTTACAGTGCTTACAATTGGGGCAGAGATCAATGAGATGAATGAAGTTTTTCCCTTCCTGCACTTTTGGCACTTGTATTTTGACTTAATCTATATTCTTCCTTTTCATTCAATTATTCAATAAATTTGACTTTAATTTGTGGACAACTTTGGGATGACCTAAGATATTTTTAACATACTGACTTCTTTAAAAAAAGGTGTTTTCTTTGGCTGTAGTTATCAGCACAGTAAGAAGAGTGGGCCAAGAAATCAACAGTGCAAATCAGGGTAACCAGATAACGTGTTATCTGATAGAATGTAAATATGAGCAGCAACTGCAAGATTGGAAGGGGTTATGAAGCTGTCCGTCAATCAGTACGGATGACAATGCACAGATACCAAAGGGAATGCATCACTAGGAACTGCAAGGTTAAAAGATGACTGTGGGAATTTGGGAAGAGATTTGAGCAAGAAATAGAGAAATTAATGATTCTTCAAGTACCATGTACAATAGAGAGGAAAAAACAGACAATCATGAACATTGAATGTGATGGCATTTGAGGACCACTGGACCACAGTCCAGGGGAATGATATGTGGCAAGCAGCATGGATTGCATCTGATCACAATGATAATTAATCATACTGGAAAATGATCAGAAGCAGCCATGAGAGCATCAGACTAACCATAAAAAAGGCAAACACAGTCATGAATCTAACTCAGCATGTGGTGAACAAATTGAGCACAAGATGGAAAAGAACATAAAAAAGTGCTTTGTAATGACTGATACGCTTCTAGAAGTCTGAGAAATGAAAAAAAAAAGAAAAAGGGTTCTGACTGATGAAAGAAAATTTGAGGTAATTGGCTTTTTCTGAAACCTAATTGGACAGTCACACACCTGGTCAGTTAAAAGTCCTGGTGATGATCTGTTCAGGAAGGATAGCATATGTAAAAGGAGGTGCTGAGCTGGCCCTTCATTGGGGGATTGCCGTAGCCTATTTCATGGGTGCAAGTGGAATCAAGTATTAACTAACGTAGCCCGATATGGGGCTTGGTGGAGGACAGTGAATCAAATTGGAGAAAAGCAACATTTATTCCATTAGTCTGAACTATCTGGAAACATCTGTTAGGGGGATGTCATTTTGAGCTGATAATTTTCTGATGTAACAAGATAGATAACTGCATCTAAAGTAACTCTACTCTGGATTTACTTATTACAGATTCATCTACTAGATCTTTGTGGTTGCTTAGAGGACCAATGGTCTTTACACTGAGAAGAGGGAAAAAGAAAATGGCCTCGGAGAAACTAAGGGTAAGATACAGGAAGGCATGAAATATCATTTCAAGATATGCAACAGATACCTTTCCATAGGAAGGTGACTCAAAGAACAGAAATAATCTCAAAGAAATATGTTCCTGGTCTATCAGTGGGGAAGAATTAGGTATCACTAAGCAAAGGGTTGGAAAGCTGACATGCTATGCAGACAACTGCCTTGATGAGGCTAATGGGGAATGCCTGAGGATAGGAGGAATGCCTGAACTGCCATTTTTCCTTTGAATTCCCAGAACTGGTTCTTTCTTATTTATTAGGTACTTCTATCCATTAAAAAATTAACATAATATCTTAAGATAAACAGTGAAGAGGAGCTCATGCCTCCAGAGTCATTAACAGTTATAATGGGGGCACTTGCCCAGCAAGTAGGTGACTTCATCTAGGCAGGCTTCCTTAAGGTTAATGGGATCAAAAAACTCTTTTCTGTAGGATGTTGCCTACAGTGTAACTTCTCAGTGCAGGAGAAAAGATGCTCCTCCACTGGAGCACGTTAGTATGCTAAAATGAATGCCAGAGTTGGAGAAGACCAGGTAATTTATGCCTTTACTCTGTAGCATCTTGATTAGACCTCTGTTGCATAAGGTAAAAAAAAGATTCCAAACACTGATCCCTGGACTGCTGTTGTTGGGGTTTTTATTTTAAATTAAGCAGTTATAGGATGGCTAGTCTGGGCAATGTCCACCATAACCCAGGCCTCCTCCCCTTTCTAAGGAGTTAAACATTCCAGGTAAGTGCTTAAGGCCACTACCTGAAGGCAGGACCAGCACAGACACCCTTCCCTGTCTGGCTATCTCTTAAAAAAGCAAAGTAAGATTAATTTGACTAAAATGGTTGCATGCCAGTGCCATGTTTGGCATGCTATAAGAAAGCTGGTATAGAATTTCAGTTTTAAGGGGTATAGAAAAAAATCACATAGAAGAGTGGTGACAATATATTCCATGCTGAAGGAAAAGCAGTAGTTTCTACTGGCTGTACAATAGAGTCCATTAGTCATGCTAAAAGGCAAGTTGAAGAGTGACTTGATGGCAATGGAGAAATACTTTTTTGGGAAAAGGAAAAAACCACCCTGAATACTAAAGCTTTTTTTAGGCCAGGGAAAGAGAGCGCAAAAAAAGCCGGGGGTGAAGCTGAAGTGAGGCAAGTTAAGACACACTGGTGGTACTTTTAGAAATTTCTTTCTTAATTATGGGGGCAAACTATGAAGCTGTAAGTTCTCGCCTACCCTTGAAGCCTGGACACTTTCTGGAAGGTATGCTATAACTAAAACCATGTTGAGCACAGCACGACACAGCACGCATCTGGCTATGCTCTGAGCCAAAGTGATATTTCAAAACTCTCTGTAAAAACTAAGCAGCATATGAGCAGTTTTTTTGAATAAATAATTTTGGAGGTGTGAGGGTCCAGATCATGGAAACAGAAATAGCAGACAATGCCTCTCCCTTAGCATATCTATTATTTTTCACTTTTCATAGAATCATAGAATAGTTTGGGTTGGAAGGGACCTTTAAAGGTCATCTAGTTCAACCCCCTTGCAATAAGCAGCGACATCTTCAACTAGATCCGGTTGCTCAGAGTCCTGTCCAACCTGACCTTGAATGTTGCCAGGGATATCATTCTGGTTTTATAACATGCTGCTGTTTTCTTTGACTCCTGGGCAGGGTCAAAATGAAAAGTGATGGGTAAGGGAAATAGGTTGTGTATACTAACATAGAAAAGAAATCCTCAAAACATTGAAAATGGGTATTAAACCTTTATTTTCCCCATCACTAATTTCTAGTTACTAATATCCTGAGCTAATTCCACTGCTCTGAAGCAGTACATCATGCTACAAAATCTGGACCCCTATCCGGTGTGGAGGCAGGCTCTATGTGCTCTAAGAAGCTGGATAGCTGGTAAATCTCCTGCTGTAGGTTGTAGGCCTTATCACCCCACATCATCCCTGCCAGGCAATTTGTGCACCGGCATGTAGCAGCAGTTAAATGAAAAAGCCTTTAGGCGATCCTCTGGAGTTGAAGGTGAAGCGCCTGCTGCACAGGAGGGAAAACTGAGAAATGAAAAATAAAAATGTCACTGCAGAACAAGTAGGAGAAATCCATAATTATTTCTACTTTAAGAAGTGTTATAGGAAAATCCTGCTGAGGGAATAAGCGGGATGAAATTTCAGCAGAAGCTGGGCAAGTGTCCCTTATCTTCATGAATATAAGTTACCCTTATTGTTAGATAAATTGATCATCTATTCTAAAAAATATTATACATTGATGCACTAAACATTATTTACATCATTCTGAGACCCCCCTACTTGTGCTGTGCATGGATTATTTTGTCCCTTCTGGTACAGTGGCATGTTTGGGGAGAAGCATGGAGGCCATGCCCAGGAGAGACTTATGAAGTCTCTCAGCAGGACAGGAGAGCAGAGTGTGCCATGGGACAAGCAGCCTCACTCACTCGTGGGAAGGGCAGGACTTGCAGTATCATTCTAATGCACATCACCGTAGGATTTGGGAATTTTCAGCCAAATGGTATGAAGTTAAAAAGTGTTGCCATTTTTCATGAGAAAAACATACTTGATAAAAATGTCTAGGTATTGGAATTTGACTTTATTCTTTATCAGAATTAAACTATAAAAGAAAATCTACTAGTTCAGTGGTAGGGCAATTGTCTGAGATATGAGAATCCTATATTCGTGTGCCTTTTAGGGTAATTCTGTTTCTCAGATATGAGTCCATTAGGTTTATAGTTTGAATGAATTAGTGTTTCCAGACAGGCAAATACTTTCCCAAACATATTTTGATGAGCCATGATTATGTTAAGAAAAGTGGGCAAGCTGTGTTTTATGAAGGGAATTTCCAGGCAAAAATGTGTTTCTGAGATATGTCTATGTCATGGTCATCCCTGACAGCTAAAATAGTCAACAAAAAGTTACAGTAACTCTGAGGCAACTCTGCTTTGGGTGTCTCTGAGTGCTCAGAACCAGGATGGCATGAAGCTACATCTGCTTCCACTTTGGTCCTTGCCTCACCTAGATCTGATCTTCCGCATGTATGAATATTCTTTCACTTCCTGTGGTGCGAGATCTTGTACTCCTGGCTCCTGTAAACCTGCTTATACCAAATCAAAGTTTGGGACTGGTTACAGGTCCATTGCATAGAGTCCAGGTTAAAATGGATTTGACACTCTATGTTAACTTCATCTGTTTGTGTTAAAACTTCAGTAACTGCCTGGTAGTCTTATTCCTTTACTAGTCTTCCACTGCTTCTATCCCCCAGGTACAAGCCCCTCTTGCACCCCAAAAGCTGTAATAATACTGTGTGGTGCTAAAACTAATAGGCTGTGCCCCACATCTCTTCAAAGTGAAATAACTAATATTAAGAAAATATGTAATTGCATTAGCATTACCTATGGCCTACATTAGTGAAGGAAAAATTATGCATCCTTTTCTTGTAAGCAAAAGCATGGCCTCTGGTAATAGGAAACACAGAAGCATTTAGTGTGATTTTCAGAGCACCCCTCAGTGAGTTGGGAACAAGAAAGAGAAATTTAAAAATCACACCCAAAACAAATTAGCAAAAAATAATTTTCCCTAGCATAAACAATTGTAGATGTACATACAATAAAGAGCCTGCAGCACCTTTACCCTTGTTTGCACAAAATAACTGGCCGTTGGACAGTAAAACCTTGTGGAAACCTGGAACTTCTCCAATATCATGTTTTTCTGAGAGCAACAAGTGGAAGAGAAACACTTCATACCTTTTCCTTAGTGTAGAGCAAATCATGAGTCTGTTCTCAAAAATGTCTGCGGAGTACAGTTTCTTTTCAAAAGTAATTCAGCTGCTTGGCCCAGTCTGCAGGAGATTTAGGTAACTGAGTCCCATAGACCTCTGCAAAACAGACCCTCTGTCTTAATGCCCTACTAGAGCAGTGGGGTAGCTACCACTTGTACCTTTCCAGATTGCCCCCATGCCTCAAAGCTGTTCTCATTCATCATCAGAACAAGAAGGAATGAAGTATAAGCACACTGCAGTATTAAGACCCTATAACGTGCCTATGTCTTCTCCGAAGAAAAGTAAATACCCTGGTCTTCTTATGTATGTGTTTTTGTGGTTGTTACCCTTCCAGCATTTGAGGACGCTTAGGTCCTTACGAAATATAGCTAAGAACTTGGATACTGGAGAGCTTGGTGCCTCCCATGATATTTGTCGAGTGGTTGTTTGTAGTTGAGGATTTCCACAGATTATATGCTCTCTTTTATTTTTTTTTTTCTTTATGTGATTGATAGTAAAACAGGTTGCTCACTATGTTTTAACATTTAACATTAATGTTTAATTTTCTATATATTGCAATGTGTTAAGAGCTTCAGTGGGAAAAAACATAGATAAATAACCAAGTTATCCAAATGAGTCTTTCATATTGTTCTCTTTTTAAATACTTTTTTATTTAGCACCTATTTTTTTCCCTTCTTTTTTTTAAACTGGTCTTTATTTTAGTCATGTGACAGGTTGCCAAATGTTTTTCAGAAACCAAATGGTATATTAACATCTACTGGTTTCTCCTTATCTACCATGTTAGTAATGTCTTCAAACATGAGATCTCTTGCCCGATTTTATGCTTCCCATCTTTAATCAAGCTGTGTCTTCCCAGCTGTTGTCCATCTTTAAGACAGTTTCTAGAGATGAGCTCTGTTAAAATACTCATAACTTCTAAGGTAGGGACAGAGGCTGACTCTGAATTTTCATTTGTAGCTACTTTGCCCAAGATAACCCTCACAAATGTCGAGACTGGAAAATGTAAAAATTTGACTACTATCATACCAAACTGATGGTTTTCCAACTGAACCTTTAGTGGTAAATTTTATCTGCTACTTTCAAGCCCTTTTGAAATTGAATCATCCTATAAAAAGATAAATTTGAAAGTCAATGCATGAATTCCAAATCCTCATTTTCTTAAAAGCACATGGAGATATGAAATATGGATGATGTTTTCCTGAAAACAGTTGGGCTAAACAAGTTCTGAGACTGGATTATTCACATGTAGTGCTGAAGATTTGAGTATCTCTTAAGTTTTATGCCTGTTCAGTGTTTTAAACAAACCAATTTGCTTAATAACAACCTTTGACATTACCATAAAGGTAACCAAATGTGCAACTTGGTTCTTGTTAGTAAAAGCAGAGCAGCCAGCAGCATATAAATCATAACATCACTTCTAGATTCATAATTTATCAGATTAGCTTGAAAACTATTTAGGTAGAACTTTGGATGGTTTAGTATCAAAGGAAATATATTGTTAAAAGTAAAACAATGGAAGCTTCCGGCTGTTTTCATCGTTGTTGGTGTCTGTAGATACTGTAGGCCGTTTTTCTTATTTACAAATGATGTCATATTAGTGATAATAAAAAACATTTATGAGAAAATGCTCTCTTGCAACCCTCAAAGCAATTTGTAGGATTAGTTCTATGCAATACAGTGCAGGATACTGCACACTTCCAGTCCCTCTATTCATTATGGTTAAAACTGAATTAGCTAGGATTATATTTAAACAATATTAACTGTAGCAGACAATTTAGATTAGTGAAGAGCTTGCGCATAAGATGAGTTTATAAAATAACACGGAGTGTGGTAGGTTTTGTGCCTAATGCAATAGCGTTTCTGTTGCACCCTGCTAACCAGACCATTTGTCTGAGGTAGGAGAAGTAGCAGCAACTATGAACACAACTGCAGGAGTGCCAGGATTAAGTAATGAGAGTCGTATTTAGAAGGGTTTGAATGATAAGCTTAGGTGCATGTGCCCAGCCATTGTACAAAGTCCATAAACCCTATTTTTCTCATGTCTGGGTAGAAGAGCAAGCACCAGTGGTGTTTTAGTTACATCATCCCATTTAATAATATTTGTTTAAGTTTGCCTGAAGACACCTATGCTTTCAAACTGACATTTTTCAGGCCCAGAGGAAAGACCAGTGGGTTGATTAATAAGGTATTTGTACACCAGTGGTTAGAAAATATTTGAAAAGAAGGTTTACTTTAGCAATGCATTGTTTTCAGGTACTTTATTTTTCCTAGCTTGAGCGCGGGCTTAAAACTGAGCCAGTGCTGCCACCTTGAGGATTTTTTTAAAGCATCTCCCTCAGCAGCAGTGAAAACTAATTGCGCAGACTAACTGCATACAGTTTGTGTACTCCCTTGTATAAGCATAAGACATATTAAATAACAATATCACATTAAACATGTATACTCTATATAAATGCACAGGAAAATATAATGACGTTGTGACAAATGTTATAAACACAACCTAAGAAAATTTAGAGAGGAGCTCTTGTACAGACAGATTTAAAAATTCTCATTATCAAGCAATCAAGATGGGATATTTTTCTTGACAATGCTAGGTAACATTGGTCATTCATAGAGGCACCGGTTCTGTATGTTAAATCCAGATGGACTTAAGGGTTCCAAGGCAACTTGGCATGGTTATAGGACCAAGCTCATTTGCACGACCTGGGACTTAAGGAAATTGACTGTAATTACAGATTATCTGTGATTTCGGATACTCAGTCTTAGATATCTTTTGTTTGTGCCTAGCTGAGATGGGAAATATATCTTGCAAAGGGATCCCTGAAACTGCAGCCCTGCATCAGAAACCAGTATCAGTCATTGCTACAGATCCACATCTGTGTAGGATTCATTGGGGTACATCCACCTGCAGGATTTAGGGTACTTTTTCTAGGGCTTTGGAACTACAATGCTGATTTTCACCACATTGAATGTTTATAACTCTGTTCATCAGTAAAATCCATAGGCTGATGTTAAATGCCTGTGGAAAGAGAAAATTTTGAATGGAATCCATAATACAAAGTACTGATGGGTGAAACATGCAGATGTCATTACAGACAAGAGGAGGGCATCAGGAATACTGTCCTTCTCAAAAACTGAGTCTGCTCAGGATGACTTAAATTCACAATCTGGAACCTCTCCTTGTGTTAGGCATCTGCACCTGCCATTTAGAGAACAGACGATTGATTTGGTCTTTTTGGATACAGAAGGAGATGATGCTGCTGCTACCCTCTTCACACTGTTGCCCAGTGGCTACAGGACTCACTTAGGAAATATAAAGTAAGAATTTTAATGCTTCCTCATCCTGAGTTGGTGCAAAGCAATATCTCCTACTGCCCAGCTGTCTTGTACTTTCCTACTGGGACTTTTCCCTGAGTGAGTGCTGGAGAATGGTACCTCTTGTACCTCTTTTTTCTGTTGTTATGAAATGACAAAACTTAACTAGTAGTTTCAACAAGAGAGATGAAGAGTGGCTCTTCCTGCCTATGATTAAGGTTCATTGTGTTACCAGAAGACAAAAGATTTTAACTTGAATAGAGAATGGAATGAGGTGTCTTATTTCAGAGGGAATGCTCTTTTGTAGGAGCATAGCCTCAATGCCACCTATTCCAATGATGAGTGAAAGTGAAGATAGCTGCCATGGTTTGCACTAATTTCAGTGGTTTGGGTTGGTATGGTTTAAGAGCATTGATTAAGCCAGATTGAAAAGAAGGTGAAGAAGGAAGAAGGTGAAATGATGCTTTAGTTTATGTCTGGAGTTAGCCATCTCGGGTACCTGTAGGCAGGGAGCCGGTCTGTCCCCCAGTGACAGTAGTTTGGAACATGTACAGAAGAAAATTTCTAGAGGTATGGAAACTTAATTGATGAAAAGTTAGTCACCACTGTCTCCCTTGAGTTGAAGAGAGTTAGCAAAGCCGAAGCATCACAACCTTCAACTTCAGTGTTCAAATTCTCACCAACTCCCACTTCAGTGTCTAAATCTCTTAATAGGCTTAACTATGTATACTGAATTAATATTTCACATTGACAAGGGTAGTAAAGTTCATCACCCAAGACAGACATTTCATTAATAAGCTCTATAATTAGCTTAAATTTGGTTTTAACTTGGGTAAAAAAATTCTTCATCATTAAACAACAGCAATGGACATTTATCAGGTGTGAGTCATTGCTATTAGGTGAGTGTGCAGATAAACACTCCTCTGCCAGGTCATGAGTACTGTGAGGTATTCTAAGTCATTTACTGATAGGTAAAGACATTAAATACCTGCTTATACTGCACATAGATGACCGTATGTTTGAAGAAGAGCATAGAGCTTTAAAGAAACCTGACACCAAAACCCTACCTTTGTCTGAGAAGATCAGTGACACAGAAAAGGATTTGGTGGAGGGAAATGATAATACTCCTTAAACTTCAGTTGAACTTTATTTCTCCATGCATCTCAAGGCATAAATATGTTCCAAGCAAATTTTAAAAGCTTTCAATTGCAATCAGCAGATGAAGTTACATCTGCTTTGCATCCATCCAGTTTACATCACTGCAGAATTTGGCACTACTACTCTACCAAGTTCTTACAGGGAAAACATTTCATTACTGGCATGCTTTTATTTATTTGTTTTTGCTTAAGATAACACAATGATGAAACAACTGGATTTTATTCACTTACTTAAACGCATTTCTTGGGCCACTCATTAAACAATAACATTAAAATAACAGGGAAAACCATCTGGCTTTTTGAAGTTTTTTTCAATACATTACCAACCACATCGAGTATTTTACCAGGAAATAATGTCTTCCTGGACAGTCTGGATCCTTTTCCACATGCATGGAGGGAAATTGTCTATGTTTCTATCCATTTCTCACTTCAGAATAACTGGCTATCATGTGGTGAGGAATACAGAATTGTATCACAGCATTTTGTATATGTGTATCTAATGCGGAAATGACCAGTCTGTGTCTGTGTGTGTACACTTATATTCTATACATATTTTAAGCTGACTCTGCTTTAAGCTGTTTCCATTGCCTGTATATGATCTGATCACTTGACATCAAAAATAAAAGTTGACGGCTGAGCAGAACTGGTGGATTGAACGAGTTATGAAAAGGTCTCTCATGAAGTCACACACAACTTTGCAGAATCAAGAATCTGTCTGTCTGAAACCTCATAAACCAGGAATAGTTCCATTTTAGTAGCTCTGCATAAAAATCTGGCAGATAGTTTCTGATTTTTTGTTCTTAAAGGTGAAGACACAAACTTTGAACTTGGTGCTTTAAGCATTCAGGTAATAATATATTCATGTAATATTTTAAGTGGTTGGAAAGGCTATCATGTAACAGAAAGTAGAAGCCTCCACTGAGAGTTGACTGGATTTCAGACTAGAAATTCCCACATAACCTTCTTCTGCCAGAAGATGTGAGGGAAGGAAGAGAAGAATCCAATAAAATCTGGTGTATCTGTCCAAAAAGGGCTTAGGAACACACACAGATTTACAGCAAAATGAGAGAGATTAGTAAAATCTTCTGGTCCAAAACCCAAGCTCATCATCATACCAGTTTGATTTAGTTAAATAGGAATACATGGATAAACCCACCACCACCACCTATACCTTGACTGCACTTTCACTCTCCACACAAATTATTTCTTCTCAGTGATTCCATGTGAGCAGGCTTTGGAAACATGGACTGCACTACAAATTCATTGAGTGGATGTAAAAATGGTATTAGAAGTTTGTTTATCGATGTTTTACTATCAGACTGGAAGGACGTTTTAGAGGTAAATTGGCCAATGCTGTGGTTGATAAAATAAAAACATGCTTATTGCAGTTGCATACGGGGTGACTTACAAAAAAAGACAGGATTAAAGTTCAAAATGAACAAACCAAGGAAATGGTTTGAAAAAAACCACCAGGTGCAACTGGAATGCAAACTTTTTCTCTTATGCAGGAATAATCAACTGCATGAACAGACTGAGGAATGACAGGCTACAGGTAACAGTGGTGCTGAAAAGCACCTTGGGGTTATAGCAGGTAACCAGCCAAAACCAAGTTGCCCATGTTGTGATGCTGAGAAAAAGATTAGCATCATATTACTGTGTACAGAGAGTGTCATGTGCAAGCGGCACACTTTCTGCTACTACTGCTTCTGCTTTTTTGGCTACCTATATCTAATGTCTCATCCACCCTAAGGGTCTTCATTTTAAGAAGTATGTAGACCAGCTGATGAAAATGTCAGGAGGGACAGGAAAGGTCAAAGATCTGAAAAGCCCTCTCTGTGAGGAACTGCTCATGGTGGAGGCAGATTTAATTAGGAAAACAGGGAAGACTAAGAAAAATTTACCAAAAGTCTTCAGATACATAAGCTAGATACACCGAAACATAAAAACTAGAACCAAAGAGGAAAGATCTTAACAGTTCCTTGTGCCTATGTGAGCCACACAAACATTAAAGCCCTGAGGGAGTTGAAGCACTTACTTCAGTGATGTTTTTAAGAACAATTTCAACAAATATTTGTCCGGATACATAGTTGACTTTGCGTTTGAGGCATGAGAGTGGAGTAGGTTATCCTCTGGTATCTTTTCCTAATCTATTTTCCTATTGCATTAATTGAAAAGCCAGCATCAATCAACATTTTCCAGGCTAGGAGGGTTCAAACTGTAGTAAGGTTTACTAGATTACTATACTAGTAACCAAATGTTCCTCCAAGCATACAGGGTTGGAAACTGCCACTAGTGCCACAGAAACCATCGACAACAGATGACCAGAGCACAGCAGGGCCTTGTAGGCCATCTGCTGCTAAATTTCCTATTTCCTCTTGTTTTCTTGATGAACTCTATAGAGGCAGTGATCTTTTCTACCTATCCCCAAGATATTATCTAAAGAGGCAGTGTTGGATGGTATATTAGCTACTAGTGGCATTTCAGTATCCAGGAATTCACACTGTGATATTTATGAATGAACTTTCAAGTCAGCAAACACACAGCATCCTGAGGTTTCCTAAATTCTGATCATCATTTGAGCCAACTGCAAAATTGCTTTGTTGTATACCAGAAGAAAACAGAGTTCAGTTTGAAGATCTGATCTCTGTTTTTGCCTGCCTTGTATTGTCAGATGATGTCATTTGGCTGGGGGGGGAAATATTATTCTTTCAATAAGTGCTTGTAGCATTTCATCTTCCTCCTTATTTTACCCTGTAAAATTGTGGGTATTTTAGTAACATAGTATCCTGCATCCTTGGAAAAATGTAATCTAACATCTGGGGGGAAATAGTTAGATAAATATTGAAAGAATAGGCAAAATGTGGAAAGTTCAAAATTAATACAAAATACAAATATGTAGTAGTCTGTTCTTTTTACAGAATATTTGAACCAGTAAATAATTTTAATTTAAAAATTATATATACATATATATATATGTACTTGTTCTCCCCACATACCTGCAGATCCATTTATCTATGAAAGCTACTTAAATGTTTCTACATGGTTCAGATATGCATGTTATGTGTACGTGAATATATATGTATATTATGCATCTCATTTCAGCTCAGTGCTGGTTATCTAATTTGAGATAAACACAGTTCTGTTTAATCTTCTTTCACGTCTATAAATACTGTGGATATAAGTGCTTTTTGTTCTCATAAAATTTTTGGAAGGCAAGGAATAAGGTAAACACAGATATTTTTTTTTTTCTCCTATATTCTGAGTTAATGATTTTTCAAAAAAACATCTTTGTCCTAAATCAAAACCACACAGCCTGTCAATGGCTTTTGGTGATTTAGAAACAACTGTGGATCATATGGCATACAAAGGAAGAATGAGTTCACTGAAACTACCACCAAACAGAATTTTAGAAGCAGAAATAGAACTGGGTAGGAAGTGGTTTTCCTGTCCCGCGAAAGTTTTCGAGATCTCGTTTTTCCCATTATGCCTCAGAATGAAACCAAGGCCCGCCAAAGATGAGAGAGGGACAAAGATAACAAAGCCCAGGTCTGTCAAAACAAGAGAAACAGAGGCTTGGGGTGAACAGGTGAGCTCACAGCATCCACATTTAAGTAGCCAGTTGGTAGAGCACTTCTCTGGGACAAGGAGCAGCAAGGTGTAGGCTCCTGTTCTGACCCCAGCCTGGGTCCTGAGCCTCCGCCTGGGTGACTGAGAGTGTTCAGCTCATGTCACCTGCATGTTAGACTGGCAGTATAATCAGTTACCAGACTGACAATTATTTTGTTAAAATTATGGTGGTGATAAACTGCTGTTTCCAACAAAAAGTTTTCCAATCCTGGGAAATCTCTGCCCTTGTTTAGTTCTTACAGAAGTAATTTACTCACAGTGTCCAACCTGGAGGATGCAAAATTTCCTTTCAGTGGATCTAGTGGCTGCACATAAACTAGAGATAAAATCTTGGTCCAAAATCCTCAAAGGCTTTTAGGCACCTAACTTCCATTGAAAGTTGAAGACCATACCAAAAAAGAGTGTTTTGGCTATTGCCACTGCAAGCCTGCAGACATCTGGGGCCTGTAATAGAATCCAGATGAACTGTTTCTGCCCCAGTCCCTGAAGCATTGGACTGACTTTGGCGACTGAGCTTCAGCAATACAATGTGCCATCAGAGCAGTCATACGCTGGGGATGATGGAGAGCCATCCTGTCCTGAAGAAGCATTTCAGAGCTTCTTGCAACTTCAGAAGGAGTGTCTATGCTGTACAGCAATGGACTGCAATAGCTGGCCCAAACCTGCCCTTGCTGCCACATCTGTGCTACTATTAATATTTCAGAAGACTGAGGCTAATGTATTTATTTCTACCCAAGGCCAATTCAGACCTTTTACTGCAACTTAAGCATACACGGTGCAGAAAGGAGCACACACAGCTCCTTTGCTTACTCTGTAGGATTGAAAAGAGAATAAGCAGAACAACGAAAGCCCTCTGGCACCGGCGTTGTTATAACTGCACAATGAAGCTGCAGACTTTATTTTCCACTTATGGTGCCACCATATTCAAATCCCACGGTTACTCTGGAGCTGTATTACGACAGGTTAGCTGCATTTCCTCCATCCTCCCCGCATCAGAGCCTCCAACATGCATTTCAGCTGCAGAGGTGAGGAAGGCAGCCCATCCATTAATAGCAAGCCTGTCTCCAGTTGATTAGCTAGATCCCTGCTGCTTCTTTTCCGGTGACATCACTGGTTCATTTCTCTAGATTTCTCCTGACATGAAATACTCACGATATCGCTACAGCAGAGAGCACTGGCCTCAGGCAATAGTTCAGAGGAATGCTAATGCTCCAGGTAAATGGGGCGACTTCCGGAGGAGCAAAGCAAAATCTGCTTGCCCTCCTTTGTTGCTTGTTGATATAATTTCATTCCCAAATCACTTGATGGCAAAAGATGACTGGATACTTTAAACAACATCATTCTCACAGAGTAGAAAGAGAACAAGTGGTCTGCTGCACAGCTGTGTTCAACCCACCCACTGTACGCAGAGTGTAGTTCAGCCTTACTTTCTTATGAGGGTAATAAGTGTGCACATAGAATGAAATTAAGAACCCTTCCAAGTTCCGGGCCAGGTGCTGGGCAGATGTACGGCGAGGGGGTGGAGGGACTGTAGGGAAGCACTGAGTAGAAATCTCCTCTTGTAGGCCACCACAAGGAAGCCTTGCCCAGGTCTGTGGCTTACCTGGGTGCCTGCAACAGAAAAAGATGGGAGACTTTTGCTCAGCAGAGGATTTAGCCTTTTCACGCCTGTCTCCACTCAGTAGCGATTCCACTGCTCCTTTGCTTTCACGCACAGAACTAACTGTTACAGCTGCATCTCTTCCTCTGCACCAGGCTCTGACACTTATTTGCAAAATGACTCTCAGAAGTGAGCAGGGGGCCTGGATTTGTCTCCTGGTAGCTGTTACTGATTTTTATTAGTACTTCATTTTGAGGCAACTGTATGAAAAGAGCTATCTGAAATCTGCATTCTGTTGTTAGCATTCAATACATAACTTTTCACAAGTGAGATTTAATATGAGTCATGTAAAAAATGATGAAGACTACACCTAATAAAATTAACTGTTTATACACATTCACTATACAGTCCAGATCATCTCTTTCTGTTAACTAGCTACATTGAAATTTGCGGTGACTGATGAACTACCAAAGAGAACAGCAGTTAGCCTGCTGTTATGAAATGTCCATGTAGCTCATTTGGCTTCATGGAATGCAGTAGTGTTAACACCATCTACTATTTTATGTAAATATATTTTTAATGCTATTTAAAATGAAAAATGTGGAAACAGCCAGAAGGTGTTTATTCTCAAGTCCAGTGTTTGCACTGGCTTCTACTTTTTTCTTTTTTTTTTTTACTTTAAAAGAACAACAATGACATCCAGTGGTTGTAAAATTCTCCAACATTTTTTTCTTCCATATTTGACACCATAACTAGTGTAGAAAATAGATTTATTCTTAATAAAACTGTAAATTAAGATACAAACTGTAAGAATTTTTTTCTTTAATAAATGCTGAATAAAAGTGCAAGGCCTTAGGATGTCACCTTGCCACATTTTACAGTAGACATTTTTTAGAATGTATGAATGCTCTTTAGACTTTTTTTTAGTAGCCTTGAATAAAATTAGCACATACTTTTTAACACTACTTTACATCCATAAGTACTTCATAGTATCAGCCCTTTCTTTCCTGTCTCCTACTCCTGTTTGATGCATTTAGCAATCAGGAGTAACCTGTAGCTTTTCTAGAGTGATATGTACTATACCATTCCTAAAGGCAGGTGTGTTAAGAATGACGAATATCCCTTATCATTACTTCACCCTTCCTTAAGAAAAAGAAAATACAGATTCGCATAAATATTGAAAAAAAGAAGTAAAGTGGTGAAGTCTACATAATTTTCCAAGGTCTGTGAACCAGGCTGGAAATGAAAGGGAACCTCCCAGCCTGAAGGTAGAGGTTCAAAATTAAATTAAAATTATACAGGAGTTTATTTGAACAAATCCTTTTTTATCAGGTAAATCACCAGAGGAGTCTAGGAAATGTACCACCCACTTTTTTTCTTCTCACTTCTCTGAGTACCTGCACTGTCCACCTTGCAGAACCCACAACAGGAGGCTTCCACACCTCCACCTCCTGAGGCACTGGTGTGATCCAGTCCTATTCATTATTATAGGGCTGAGGAAGCCCTGTGAAACGCCAGCTACTGATGGCATTCTTCATCTAGTCTCTGGCGCACACAGCGTATGCTATCTGAAGTCCCTCCCCTGGTCTCAGGCAGCTTCAGGGCTCCCAAGCTCCCATTCTGCAGTAGGTAAATCACTTGGCTTCAGGAGCTGGAAACAATTTAGGGACTTCCCAGGGAGCCAGGCAAACCTGGAGCTGCAACAGGGAATGCATGGATTTCAGTTAACCATCAACATTTTAAGCAAAGATGGATTTATGTGGAGGGAAAGGGATTCAGCAGTCTCTCCTGTGGCCAGTTGGATTTAATGAGACAGCTCTTGCTGTGGAGATTTCTTTCCCAATCTAGCAGCCCAGCAGGGAGGAATTAATAGGTGGGCTGCTATTTTTTGTTACATAGTCATTCTCCTTTCCTTCAGTTTAGCTTGAGGTGGTGCACGTCAGTACATTTGAGAACACTAAAATCAGTGTGAGAAAACTGACCTGTGCTTTAAAACAAACAAGTTTGGAAGAATAGTGCTGTGTTTCTGTTCTCCTGGGAATAAGTCTGCACTTTGTGCTTTTTGAGATTTGCTGTATCAACAGTATATTTTATTTTCATTCATCTGTCTGTATTTGGCAGAGGTACAAACAGGCTAGTTTTAGTTTGAGAACTGTACCTAGATTGACATATCATCTGCGCTAGAAAATGAATTAAACTAATCTTGGCCTTTTATCCTTGTTAGTGGTACTTGACAGCTTCTTTCACCCCAACATTACATGGAATTATTTACTAACTTTCATCAACAAATTTCACTCTGTGACCTTCTGAATGCCTTGAAAATATTCACAGTCAAAAACTGAAACCACAACAGTTAGTTTCAAGAGATACAGACTGTACATTTCTTTCCCCCGAAAGGATTGGTATGATACTCTCTCAAGCAAGGAAATGCATTTGCAGTCTTCCCACCTACTGCAGAGACTGGAGAGGAACCAATGCTCCTCCTGGTGTATCTCTTGGAGAAATACACTTGCAATTCCAAGAAGAGAAATTTGGCCCTTGATTTCTTCCTAACATGGTATGCATGGTTGGTTAAGTCTCCTCCCAACTGCATTTGGGCTGCAAGTCTCCATAGGAAACAGGCACAGCCCTGCCAAGAATTGTATATGCCTTTATGAGTTTGAAAGTATGATTACTGGAGGAAAAAACCAGGGTGAGGCGGGAAAAAGACTTGTTAATGAGCAGTGTGATCTGCTTCCCCTCTCTAGCAACTCGCCTTCGCTATATGTATTGATCAACAGTGAAAAGCAAAGGCAAACGTAGAATAAAGCTGTTCTATTTATCAATGCATGTATAACAAAACCTTAATTTTGTATTTCTACAGACATGATTATGTTTATGTAAGTATAGTATAAAATATATATTACATATACATCTCTACATATACAGTGTAGAGAAATTAAGAGCATAATTGAAAGACAGTGCAAAGTCTCTGACACTGCATAGATCTTGAAAGGGAAGAAAAATCTTCCCTAGGTACACATAGCACAATATTATCATTATTCTGCATTATCCTTTATCTGAGGCCAGAATGCAGCCAAAAAGAAATCTCCATGGATATCAACTGGCGTCGTTTTACAGACTTTGCATTAAATCGGCTTACAGCTCTCACCTTTAGAGCCTCTGTGCCCACTGCCGCTTCCACCACCCACACTAGAGCTCATCTCCTTTCTCCTCCAACTCTTCTGCTCTCTGGCTGGTCCCCAGGGACCTCCACCCAAGGTTTCTGCCCACCTGAGCATAACGTAACACCCACAGAGAGAGCACCTCTCCCAGAAGACAGCCCACATTTGTTATGGAGCACACACTGGAGCACAGTACATCAAAACTCGTGTTTTTGATGAAAAGCAAAGCGCTCCAGCAACCCACTTTGGGAATTAGCTAAGCAGTTCCCCTCATCAGTGGGAGCCATGGGCTAGTTTCCAGGTGCATCAAAAAGAACTGTTCTGTGAAAACAGAAGATTAGTTGACTTCATTTGCTAAAATATGTGCTCTCCCCTTAGGAAGAAAAAAAATAGTCCATGAATACTTGCAGCCACACAGCAGCAGCATTTCACTTTTTATTATTGTCATTAATATTACCTGTGTGCTTAGTAGTTCCAGGCAAGACTGAGGAACAGAAATGAGCAAGCACAGAATAAAAGCCACAGTCCCATCCTAACAAGTTTACAATCTAGAGGCAGCAGATGGACCCAGACAGATGGCAGAGTACAAGGGCACTATGAGACAGGACTGACCTCAGAGCAGTCTCCTGCCTAATGTTGTTCACCTTGTGTAAGCTTAATGGCCAGGTTTGGCATGGTATTTGAAGAAGAGTGAAGTAGCATCAACACCTAAAACTTACAGCCCTTTATAATAAAAACATGATAATTTAGGAGCAGAAATGCATATATATATAAATGTGTATACGTCAATCACTTTTCTCCAATTTTAGTGTCATGTGAAATACTCACCACATTAGGCAAAATTTCATAGAATCATAGAATAGTTTGGGTTGGAAGGGACCCCTAGAGGTCATCTAGTGCAACCTCCATGTAATGAGCAGGGACATCTTCAACTAGATCAGGTTGCTCAGAGCCCCGTCCAACCTGGCCTTGAATGTTTCCAGGGATCGGGCCTCCACCACCTCTCTGGGCAACCCGTTCCAGTGTTTCACCACCCTCATTGTAAGGAATTTCTTCCTTATATCTAGTCTGAATCTACCCTCCTTTATTTTAAAACCATTACCCCTTGTCCTATCTCTACAGGCCCTACTAAAAATTCTGTCCCCAGCTTTCTTATAATCCTTTAAGTATTGAAAGGCCACAAAAAGGTGGCCGCAGCCTTCTCTTCTCCGGGCTGAACAACCCCAACTCTCTCAG
This sequence comes from Gorsachius magnificus, assembly GCA_034008185.1. Classification (NCBI taxonomy): domain Eukaryota; kingdom Metazoa; phylum Chordata; class Aves; order Pelecaniformes; family Ardeidae; genus Gorsachius; species Gorsachius magnificus. The sequence goes on from CM067083.1 coordinate 80,207,959, forward strand.
CCTGTCCTTGTAGGCTCCATCCCCTGGATCGTTTTTGTGGCCCTCCTCTGGACCCACTCCAACAGGTCCATGTCCTTCTTGTGCTGAGGGCTCCAGAGCTGGACACAGTGCTCCAGGTGAGGTCTCACCAGAGCAGAGGAGGTGGGCAGAATCACCTCCCTCAACCTGCTAGCCACGCTACTTTTGATGCAGTGCAGGATACCGTTGGCTTTCGGGGCTGCAAGTGCATGCTGCATGCTCATGTCCAGCTTTTCATCCACCAGTACCCCCAAATCCTTCTCAGGGCTGGTCTCAATGCCTTCATCCCCCAGCCTGTATTGTTATGAGGGGTTGCCCTGATCCAGGTACGGGACCTTGCACTTGCAAAATTTAGAAGTCATAACATCAGTTCCTGCATATGCATTCCCTTTGGCTCCCACTGCTATTTTGATTATTAATTTGCCAAACCTGAGCATTTTCTCTGACAAGATAATCATCAAGTTAGCTGTTTTTATGGCATAGACAGTAAACATATATATAAACATTCATTGATCTATATTCTTTGGAGTATTTTTATTTTACAAAAAAAGTTATTTTGTTAAAAAGGGTACATTTTAGTTTGCTTAAGACCCTAACTGATAAAAATAATCAAGTGTAAATCTCAAACCTTCTGAAAGCCTTTGTGTTGAATGTCAAAACTGACAAAACCAGCCAGGAATGTCAGTGTAATGTAATAAAGTTGCTCAGGGGTTTGCGTTGTCAAACTTCAGAAGTTTTGTAGTTGCTGTATCATAAACAGAGGAAAACTGGTAAAGTCATTTTAGTTGCAGCTCAGACCAGGCAGGATCTAACCATAAAAGCTCCAAGCAAGCACGTTTTAGGTTGGCCAAAACAGTAAAGCTTGAAAGTATCAAGAGTACAGTAGCTATGCTTGTAAAACAGACATTTCCAGCTTAACTCAGGGCAAAGTTGCTTCAGGGCCCACGGCTGTAATGATCTCTGGAGTCCATTTTTTTATTACAGACAAGTCTTTGGTTTATCTGCCAGTCTGTCCTCAGTTTCTGCTGATGAGCTGTGTCCTTCCTGCAAAGTTCCCTTATAATTCTGAATCCTATTTTTCCTTGACTGTCCAAATAGTGGCAGAATCAACTAGACATGTAAAGTCTAGTTTATTTTCTCAGTCCAATTATCCTGACTTTAATTTATGAAGTCACAGTTCATAACGCAGACCACCTGCCTCTTTTTTGTCCTTCTCTTTTATCTAGGACAAAACAGAATACTTTTTTCTCTTCCACTTGATGCTTTATTATTATATTTTATTATTATTATTATTATTATTATTATTATTAATGCCATGTACTGAATATTCACCCCTGCTGCTATCTCACGCTTGTTGAGAGCATCTTTACTTCTGTCTTCTCTTTTAGTGCACTTCCATCAGACCCGGGTCTCGCCCTCAACTCACTTTTCCTGTTCTTAGACAGGATTTCTGGACTATCGCACTCTTACTCACAAACATATGGGTGAATGGCCTGTTTTCTCAAATCAGAGAACTTTTTACCCTTACCAGTAGTAAGCTTAAGAGAAAGAGGGCTCTGAAGTCACTAAAGAGACACGGGCACATTTGTCTTGCCCTACATTCTGTCCTCTCTTTGATAATGGATACGCAGAAATCTTGCTTCTTGAAATCCACCCATAAAATCTACTTTTGGCCAGTCTGTTCTCTTTAAGCAATTCTGTTCTCAGTTTTAATACTGCCTGTTCAGTTATACAATAACACCTTGACTTTCTGGTTCAACGCATTGGCAAAAGGAGCCTTGTAGCTGGCTGCTACCTAGCAGCTGAATTTTCCTAACAGCAAAGTCACTGTCTCTTAGTGAGACCTTTGGCTGTGGGGAGCTTTCCCAAAGCAGAAGTTGCACCCACAGTAAGTTAATGTCCATTGACCAGTTTATCTGTCGTGGTTTAACCCGGCTGGCAACTAAGCACCACGCAGCCGCTCGCTCACTCCCCCCTCCCTCAGTGGGATGGGGGAGAGAATCGGGAAGGAAAAAAAATGTTAGAGCCGTGGGCTGACATAGAGACAGTTTAACAAGAGAAAATAATAATAGTAATAATGAGAATGGTAACAGAATATACAGAATATACAAAACGAATGATGCACAATGCACTTGCTTACCGCCCGCCGACTGATGCCCAGCCTGTCCTGAGCCGCGATCACTCTCCCCGCAACCGACTGACCAACTAACCCCCCCACGAGCATGACGTTATATGGTATGGAATAGCTCTTTGGTCAGTTTGGGTTATCTGTCCTAGCTGTGCTCCCTCCCAGCTTGTTATGCACCTGGCCGAGCAGGAGAAGCTCAAAACGTCCTTGAGCAGTCTGAGCACTACTTGGCGACAAATAAAAACATCAGTGTGTTATCAACATTCTTCTAGTACTAAATCCAAAACACAGCACTATGCTATCTACTATGAAGAAAATTAACTCTATCCCAGCTGAAACCAGGACATTATCCTTCACAGAACAGTTCTGTGGCTGGCAGCAAGTGTATTGCCCAACCAGAAAATTAGAGAGGAAGAAGCCCCGTATTCCCCATCTCTGAATGCTTCTGCCAGTTCCACTTATAGCTCAGTACATGCCCCTTCTCTTATACTCCCTACCCTCTCTACTGCATTACTTGAAAGTGAAGCCACTGGAGTGTGACTGTTTTTAAAAATACGTATGTTTCCCTATATTATTCACTGGAGGATCGGGGGTCTGCAAAGAAGCCACAATGGACTTAATATTTTGCTTCCTCCATACCAGATTCATTGTATCAACTGAACAAAGTTCCTCTGTACCCAGTAAAGAATAGAGCAGAAATTGTTGGCAAAACAGGCATGAGCTGAGGTAGGGAAGGACTAAATGTCTGCTCTGTGTTACACACCAGCTGCCAAGAACATTTCAGAGACCTTTCAGCAGCTTGACAGCTATAATGCTCCATCCATCCAGCATTCGATGGACCATACCCTTAACATGAAGACTGAGAAACTTTTCTCCACTAAAGATTCCCATACACAGAAAGCGTATGACCTGGCAATTTGCAGGTTAATGGGTCTAAGTCTTGAGGAAAGGGAGAAAATAGACTTGTATTCTGTTTCTATTGCTAAAAATGCCATATATTGTTATTTCTTCACCATCAACAAAGTAAATAATGTGCCAACAGATCGAAATACAAATAGGGGCTTCATGGGAATTAAATTATTTACTATTATCAGTTTATATTTCAACTTACACTAAGTTGATGCACATGTAGATGAATGTTAATGCCAATGTTTACTTTAGATGCAGAGCTACCATTAAAGATAATGAAGAAAGATCTTAAAGAAGATAAACCATTCTAGATATGGAATGCATTGTAAAGCATTATCAGATATCCCAAAGTTTTAGCATTTGCCATGGATGTCAACTTTGGGAGTACAAGAACATGATGACTGGTCAATAAATCTGATTTTCTGTAATAACAGGCAAAACTGCTCTGTTGAGGAATTTTTAAATAACAGCAGTTGCTGATATATGGCACTGAAAGTAAGATTATAATTTAAATCTCATTTAGAAATATAAATCTGTTGTGCAAAGAGTATGTTTGTATGCTATCACATAGAAGATCAGAAACTAGCAACTCAAGAAAAATATTAAGTGGGAGTCCAATGTAGGCTGTGCACAGCTTTATGTTTTATAATCTCTTAGGAGCTAAACTACAAAAACTTCAAAGGATTAATAACATCCTTAACAGGCAATCTTATTGTACAAGTGTCCTTTAAGCAACTACAGTTTAGCAGGTTGGTAAATAAGATCACTTGAGGATAAAAATGCTTATTTACAAATACAAATTAATTTTTCCAAAACAAGCTTCTTAGTCATCAACCTTTCCTGTGAAATCCATATAGGTTATTTTTCATGTGCACTTATTCGAAGACAAACAGAAAATTATACTCAGTTCCCAGTAATTAGCTTGATTAGCATCACCTTCTTATTCAGGCATATTCCTAGAACAGAGACCTTAAAGTGAGTATGTCAACAGCCTCTTACTTTGTAAAACAGTGTTCTATGTTAGCATAAAAGCCTAGATAAACTACAAGGTTATTATTCTTTTGACTTCTGTATGCGTTGCTGTGGGATTTATACATTTTTTTTTTTAATGAGGAAACCCAATTCTGCCCACCCCAAAACTACAATTATGATCTCCCTTGTGACCAAAAAGAAATGTGTGGTTTTATTCAAGACAACTGATTGACCTTATTTCTTTTAATGTAAAACCTGACTGTTGACAGTGCAGAGAGGGTTCTCATCCTGCAGGCTATCCTTATTCCTCTGCTCTGTAGATACAAAAACTGAGCATTTGCATGAGAATTTTACATCAGGACAACTACTTAAAATTTTCAGTAAAAAGCAACCACAAAACACTGCTGTTTTCAGCCAAGAGAGTCTATGGTCCTTTGAGTGTGTTAACACCTCATTTGTTGTGAGCTGGGGAATGCATCTGAATCTGGTCTTAAACAAAAAACTTAGGTGTGCACAGTGCAATTCAGTATTTCAGCCATGGCTTTTTGAATGGATCAAGGGATCTTGAGACACCCAGGTAGGGAAAGAGAGGGTGAGAAGAGAGGTCCCTGGTGACACAGGGAAGGAGAAAGCCTCAAAAGGAGGAACACCAAGAAAAAGAGGCCAGTTGCAGGCCCTAGAGCTGTTGCTCTGCCTCAGCAAGAAATGTTCCATTGAAGCTAGGAACTGCAGCAGGTTAACATGCACGGACAGGAGATCTTGGAGGCCCTAGCAGAGTGAGAAAGACAAGGCAGTATTTTTTTGGAGCCTGGCCCCAGGCAGCTTCAGTTCATTTTAATCAAAGAGGAATATGACTTTCTTCTTTCTTTTTGTCTTTTTCTTTTTTTTTTTTTAACCCTGGGGGGCATTGTAACCCCCAGCCTCTTTACTTTCAGTCTTGCCCTTGCTGCAGACTGAGAACTGGCATGATCTATTGTTAATGTTTGAATGGATTTCTGTTCGGGGTAGGATACCAAATGTAGGCTTGGTGAGCCACAGAAAATAAATAATGGACAGGAAAGCTTGTTTGCCAGGCTGAAGTGGAGCGGGATTGGGAGTAAGGGTGAGCGAGGGAGGGGCTGGAAAGGTAGTTGGTTAAGATTTATTTGGCAGACATGTACAACTATCCCGTTTGAATTGTATCTGAATTAATTAACTTCATCTGTGTAAACTGGGTCAGTATCCTGTAATTTCCTAAGGGTATGGCTGTATCAGGAAACTGAGTAGTCAGCAGAGCTGGTTGAATAGTTAAAATAACTGATTTACAAATATTTCCAGGAATAAAACCACTGAGTTTCATTTCTTATGATTTATAGGGCAATATAGGAAAATTTATCTTACCTGAAAAATGTCCTTTCTGTAAGAGGGGAAGTCCGCAGCTCCTTGGGTTTTGCTCTCAAACTTTCCACTCTCTGGAGGCAGAGCCAGGCTGGTCAGATGAGGCTGTACATCAGCAAGTCTCATGAGTTTCCAGTGCAGCTTCATAGAAAGGAGTCCTTTACAGCCCAATTCACAGCTAAGCTAATAGGAAAAAAAAAAGAAGAGATCCACACAAACAATTTCTGCTATGGAACTGTTTATAGTCCCGTGACAACTGCTTTTATGTTCCATAGCATGTCCCATAAAGATATGTATAGTTGGGAGGCAGAGGGAGCATTCACAATAAAAACACAACACAGTTTGCAACTGTTAGCTTGACTCTGAACCGCCCTTTTCATGCCAGGTAGTAGCTGAGGTCTTCTAGTTTTCTTGCTAGAAGAAATCAAATGTATGCAAACATCCTCCCAGGAAAGACCACAGTTTTACTACAACACAGTACCCATCAGATGTCAGGGAATGTAAGAAAATCATGAATGCAAGAAGTATGTCTTACTGCCCCTCCTTTAAAAAAGAAAAAGAGTATCAGTTCAGAAATGGTATTCAGAATTTGCTGCTTCCTCCAGATAATGGCAGGATCTGAGGAGATTTGCCTGTATAGTTTTGAGAACTTAAGAAAAGAATGAAAAAATATTCATACATTTCTGTGTATGCTGGAAAAGAGCTGCCTAGCCTGAAAGCTTCCATGGCTAATAAGGAAAAAGCACACATATTTAAAAGAGGGGAAGAGATGCTGGCTTTTAAAGCCTTGGTGAAGTATTGATTTAGTCATCTAATAACAGGGGCCTTACCAGCAGGGTGTGATTTTAATTTCTAATTAATGAGTAGGATTACAGATTATCATGATGAGAGATTTCTGAAAGAGACATTTCATTTACTTGCTTTTTAGAGATTTTCTGACATCAGGGTTTCTCAAGGATTTGTAAAGGACTTTTTTTTCAATGTTTGTGGGGTTTTTTTGTGTTTCGTATGTGGCTAAATAGAACCTGAAAGAAACTAATTTCTTTTAACCAGTACTACTTCTCCTGGATAAGACTGTAATCTTAAAATATCTTCCTTAGGGAAAGGATTGTAAGGCTAACAGCCTTCAAAGATGAGAATTTACCAGTATTTCTGAAAGAAAAAAAAAAGAAAGATAAAAAGTTGCTTAGTCAGTGAGTTTAATTTCCAGATAGGAATAGTTTTCATTAATACAGGTGTGAGAACCTTGTATCTGGTTGTGAGAGCTGCTCTGCAGCTTTACAGAGTCTATAGTGATCTAGAAACTGAATTCATTTATCGCCTGTGGTAAATAAAAAAGACGTCCTTTCATTTCTAACTCTATCGGTATTGCTAGATAAACAAGAGAGAGAGATAAGGTCTTTGAACATGTCCTGTTTGCTGAGTATTTTTTCAAGGTTAAAAAAAGTATGGTGAGTCCATCTGGATAGCCTGCTTTATTTCTTCCTCCCATATAATCTTAATTTTTTTTGTCTAAGAGTAAAATTTTATGGATTACAAAACTGAAAAGAAATTTTGAGGGAATCTTGTATCTCAAAGGAATTACAATATGTAACCAGTATTTTCCTTCATCTTACGGCATCTTACTTTCTTCACAGACTCCAGACACAAGGACAAAATGAAAGGCCTTGAAAATTAATTTTGAAGATGAATGACCAGAAGTTTCCCTGGTTTTTTTTTTCTAGCAAATCAAAGCTACATCAGCAACAAGCTATATGGCCTTGCAGATGCAGACACAGATGTCGAGGTCTCTGAACTACTTCAGAAATTGGAAGCAGCACAGTCACATCAACATGACACCCTATCATAATTAACTAATGGCTATATGGCTGCCACAGCCCATTCTAATATGTTGCACTGGTTTATGCGCCGTAGACAGATTGCATTTTGCCAAGCTTTTTGGCTATCTCTGCATGCCGCTGCAGTGCACAATACCAATGACAATAATGTTGCACAGAGATGCATGAAAAGAATGTATAAATCCATGCAAAAAGCTAAACCGGTGCAGAAGAAAACTTGGGACAAGAATATGTTGTTGTCTCATTACGTTCCCCTAAGATACATTTCTTCAATCTAATTCACAGCAGGCTCTCAGGACCAGTAGTGATAAAAGAAGCAACGTGGGTAGTGACATTTAATTGAGTAGGAATTCACAGTTAAATTTTCACTTTTAAGCCTTAACTCATTTCCATTTCTTTTTCCTATGTCTCTGTGGCGTTTAGTGGTTTGTGACCAGTACAACGAAACACCTTAACATATGTTCCACAATAACCTGTGTGTAATTTTATTGATTTCAGTGGGATTGCTGTCAGGTTCAAAACTATGCTCCTGTGTTGACCATGTTAACCCATAACACTGTATTTTAAGAAAAAAGTACCAATAAAGGTAGAAATTAGTTAAGAAATCTGAACAACTGAGATATTTGTGGTTGGCAGTACGAATAGAAAGTACCCTAAGAAAATTCCTAGTAGGAAGTTACAGAGATTTGTTTTGACAGAGAATAATTTTGACATTCTGGATAATAAAACAACAAAGCTTTTTAATGTGCTAGGTTGTTGGACTAAGATAGGGTTGATTTACTAGGCTTGTATTTTGATAACGTATTTGGGAGGTTTAAGCTGTGCTGGTATCAAAGATATTGGTACCATGTTTGTACAATAGCAGTGACCTTAATGATGCTGATAAAATAGATACAATGTATGTGCATGTTAATTTATGCTAAACAATAGAATAATAGACACCAAACACATTGTGAATATATTATTCTAATAGTTTTAACATATATATACACATTTATATATGTATATATCTCCATGAAAGTAAGGCAGAAGTAGTAGGCATAAAAAAATTGTATTTGGAGCACCTTTGATAACTGTTCAACACTTTATTCTACCATATCAAGCTGGTGTGGGTATAAAAGGGTTAAAAATCGATTCTTGCATTGTATGTAAGAAGGCTTCTTTAATTTTTGTTGTGAAGAATGCTCATGCTGCCTTCTGCCTACTTAACACAATAATATTTGAAATCATTTCAGATGAATAGTGGTTTCTTTTCATTTCATTTGTTGTGTGGTATCCTTGTTCACAATCCAACAGGAAACAGGAATATCATGAATATTAGTAAAAGCACAAATTATTCTTTTCTGCTTTGCAGCAACATTGTACTCTGGTTTTACTGGATATGCAAAAATTTAAAAAAAAGGAAATATACTTTCAACCTAAAGCTAAGATATTGTTTACAGTAGCATAAAATGAGACTGCAGTTACTTGTATGTACAATGTCAATGAATTAATTAATAAAAAAACTCCAAAACAAACCAACAACAAAACCCAGTTTTTTCGGTGTTTCCAAATCCTGGATCTGGCAGCTACATTATTAGCTACTAATTACCCTGCAAGACTGATCTCCTTTACAGGTGGTGGACTTTAAATTGGCTTTGGTGGGCTGCGGAGTTTAACATAAGCTGTTTATCTCAAGGCCAGTCAAACAGATCTTATGGTCACAAATACTGTATTTTAATAGCTGATGTTTGATGTTAAAAAAATATTTTGGTTTCTGGGATCCCACTGTTTACTTAAAGAGCATTTGAGTTCTATTTGGTCTAACGATTTACACATTTCCATGAGCTTTTAAATTCCTTTTCTGTACTGCAAAGTAATGCAGATCAGACAGCCCACTTCCTCCATAGCAAAAGGGGTTTTGTTTGTTGCCCTGTCTGTGTTCCTTAGGCATTTCATGATGAGGAAAAGAAACCCTCTGCAAGTCAATTTGTTCAACTGACTGAAGTATTCACACGGATTTAAGCACATGGGTAGAGTTATTAAGACATCGAGACTTTTGTTTCTAAGCATGATGGCTGCTTCTGTTGAAAAGCTATTCCTTATAAATATTTCATACATGAAAGTGCTTGCAATTTTTTTTCTCCCCACCCAGTAGGTAAAATAAAATTGGTTTCCACGTGAAAGACCTAGTATTTAATTCCCTTTACTGATAGCAGTTATGAACTTTCTTAACTTTATGCAAAAATTTATCAGTTTTACCCTGTTGCCTAGTGTAAGACCTTTCCCATGTCCTTCTGGGGAGCTGCTGAGGATCCTGTCTTTTATCTTTTCTCTGGTCTTTCCTCAGTTACTGAGCAGCTCTGCTCTCATGTTATCTAATTTTTCTTTTCCCCCGAAGAAGGGTGAAAGTAACTTAATATAAAGGAAGTGAACACTTCTTTCCAGAATAGGATGGAGCTGAGAGTTTACTTCAGAATGATAGGAAATACTGGTTTTCTGGAGGTTACAAAAAACTTCCTTAACAGTAGAAAAAGTGAGACAAGGCAGAAGCAGGCAGTATTGAGAGAAGAGGCGCTCCGAAATAGAAAGATACATTTAACTAATGAAGATGGGCTGAAATAACTGAGGAGAAATCATTCGTCTGAAATAAAATAAAATCAGAAACAAGGAAGAGGAAATCTGAAGGAAAAATTCAAATGAGATAAAGAGCATGCAGAAGGTAGAGGTGACAATGAGAGACAGAGGGCATCATCAGAGACAAAGGAGGGCTGGGCACTAAGGGACCTACAATGACGCATACAGAAGGAAAGGGAGAGAGAGGAGGAGAAATATGGAAATACTGATAATAAATTGTCTTAAACTATTGAAATGAGTCCTACATGGATTAGATATTTGATTTGGTATGTTTATAAAATCCCTTTCTAAAGTTATTTCTGTCAAGAATCCCTGTTTATCGCAAAGGCTTACCAGATAATCTTATGGCAATATTTAAAGCCGAGGTGCTCTCTAGTATGCCTGCCTGTTTTATTTTTATTTCCATAAATCATACCTTTTTATGAAAACACTTTGTACTTCAGCACATTTTTCCTGATTTTTATTTAACACTTTTTGTACTAAAATAATGGGGGAAAACCCTTTCTTTTCTTCTTGTCATGTGTCACTGCTATTGAAAAGGCTTTTTTCCTCTATTCTTTTAATTGGTTTTATTTACTGATGGGATAACAGCAAACTGTTCTTCTAATATGAATGATCTTTGGGCTATTACATCTTTTGCCTCCTCCTAATTAAACATTCTGAGTTCTAAATCTGTGGCCCAGCTGGTGTCAACAACAAGAATTCAGCTTTTATGACCATGAGACCCCCTTTAAGAATCAAGGACTTCTAGGAAAAAACAGGATCTGCCTTAGCAATTGGACAAAACCCCATATTTTCCAACAGGCTGATCAACCCTGCAAGTAGAGCTTTAAACTACAGATGATGGGGAGGGCAATAGTAACCCCCACACAAACATTGGAACTGTTGGACTAGTGTTGGCAAGCAAAGGGTGCAGGGGGATATGGATAAGAGAACCCTCAAGTTTGCAGATGATGCAAAACTGAGAGAAGTAGTTGATAGATCAGATGGCTGTGCTGCCATTGTGATCCCTATCAGCATGGAAAATACATCTCTAGCATTTAATTTCAACTTCTGTGCATGAAAAATACAACAGCAATCCATCTTTTAAAGGCTATGAGGCTGGACTTGGCCAGCCTTTTCAATGTAGCCTACTACACCTCCCTTGGTCCCCCAGGGAATGTAGCATTTCCCAGCAGTGAGAAGTGGCTCTGGAGGAGAACAGCCTGGATGGAGGCTCCTAGAAGGATTAGAAATGGCTGCCTTTTGTGGGATGCCATAATACCCTCTGGGTTTGGTTTATGTAATGGGCCCGCAAGCAGCATGCTGGACTGCCATGTAACAGAGAAAAAGAAATTCATAAAGGCAGCAAAATACAGTGCTTTCAGCATAGACACAGACACGTGAAGAACTGATGAGGTTCTAGCTCTGGATGCCTTACACAGGGTTCATGAGCTAGTGTAGGCTAGTACACGTCTGCACTAAGCATCTGCCCTAAGGAATGTGCTCGTGATTAAATGAGACTGCTGGGTGCTGCTTGAAATGCCAGGGGACACACTTACCAAAGCATGGGGAGGACCATATTTTCTAGTTTATATTCAGACAAGGCAATGGCACTGCTGTATCCTACAGCTGAGAGAAGGCTGGAGAAGGGATGGGATGTAATTGGAGCATTGGACAATGATTAATGGGATGAAATTTACCAAGTCCAAATGCCAGATTCTGCACCTAGGACAGAGTAATCCTGGGCACAAGTATAAATTGGGAGAGGAGGGGCTGGAGAGCAGCCCTGCAGAAAGGGATCTGGGGGTGCTGGCTGCCAGCAGGCTCCATGGGAGCCCGCAGCGTGCCCTGGTAGCCAAGAGGGCAAACTGCATCTGGGGTGCATCTAACACAGCATAACCAGCCGGTCAAAAGAGGTGATTACCTCGCTGTATTCAGCATTGGTGAGGCCTCACCTTGAGTACTGTGTGCAGTTCTGGGCCCCAATATTTAAGAAGGATGTGAGGGTCCTTTAACACATCCAGAGTAGGGCAACAAAGCTGGTGAAAGGGCTGGAAGAAATGTCTTATGAGGAGTGGCTAAGGACTTTGGGCTTGATTGGTGTGCAGAACAGGAGACTGAGGGGTGACGTCATTGCTCCCTGAGGAGAGGACATGGAGAGGGAGGTGCTGAGCTCCTGGGTATCCAGTGACAGGACACATGGGAATGGTTCAAAGCTGCACCAGGGGAGGTTTAGACTGGAGATTAGGAAACATTTCTCTACCAAGAGGGTGGTCAAACACTCGGACGGGTTTCCTAGAGAGGTGATTGGTGCCCCAAGCCTGTCAGTGTTTAAGAGGTATTTGGCCAATGTCCTTTACAACATGCTTTAGGTTTTGGTCAGCCCTGAACTGGCCAGGCAGTTGGACTGGATGATCATTGCAGGTCCCTTCCAACTGACACATTCCATTCTATTCTATTCTAGTCTAGTCTAGTCTAGTCTATGTAATAGTACCCAAATCATTAGACTAAGAAAGATCTTTGTTCAACCTGAGATTAAAGCTTCTGAAGGTAGGTTTCTCAATATATGTCTATCTACATGTCATTGGTAAATTATGAGCTTTATATTTGCTGGAATACAGAAAGCTTTAAGGATTTTTTCAGTCACCGTAATTTAATATTTGGTGTCCAGATTGTTTTGGAACTGTGCATGTCTGAAGAACAAACATCATGTTTTTTATGTGAATGTCTATCTTATATTTGCCAGTGACTGTGTGTACCCCAGTTTCTTTTACCTGTTTCTGTGACTGATGATGAAATTAATTACACCTGTAGTAACCTGACAAGCCATTAAATCACTTTGTAAACTGGCATACAGCAACAGAATAAATGCCAGAAATGTGGAGACACAGAATAACAATTTACTTACCAGTTTTGAACTGTTCAGCATTTTAGCTACAGATTCTCCTCTCTATTACGCTTTTATTGGAAGCTTTCTAAGGCTCCATTCTTCCATAAATTCCTTTGTAAATCAGGTATTTTCATTTTCCTGAAAGTAATTTTATGAAAGGTTGCTATAGAAATCATACCTCTACTGTGTTTTTCCTGGGATAGCTACAGTTGTATAATTAATAGTTCTAGTATAGCTGAATGATCCTATTGAATAAACGTTAATTACTTTTTAAGTTTAGTTTGGCCTTAAAATCTGCAGCCTATTTTTTACCATAGTCTTCCTACCAGGCAGAGATTACTTCACTTACCGACACTAACCTGTTATTTGTGTAGACTTTTTTTCAGATTCAGCAGCTGGTAGGAGATGTTTTTCTCAGTAGACACCTTTTGGCTTCTGATGTGCAAACCCAGTTTCCAAGTGGCTTTTCTAAGGAGAGCTATTTAGTATGTGACGAGCTGGACAGCCCTGTTATTGCTGTTTGCTGAGGAACACCCCAGGATCTTGGCCTTCCCAATTTGAAGGTAAACTTTTCAGATCCTATGGCAAAATATTTATTCTGAAAGAACTAAAATAATCAAGAAACCTCTTTACTCAGTCAGTTCCTCAAACTAATCATCGCATATCATTACAGGAACTTTTTAGGATACGCTATTGAAGAATACTTTAGAATTAAACTAAGCTAAACTGAGCTTCTGAAATTTCATTTACAATTACCTTGTTGATGGGGTCCACTAAGCAGCACATAGATGTTTACTGAGACTTTTAGTTTTGTTGCAAATGCAGCAATAATTAGAGAAGAAACTTAAAAAACCTAATTTTGGCTATCATAACTAAAACAAATTGCAGAGTAAATCCAGCATTAGATTATTTTCATCTTAATATTTTAAAACTACAAATAAGTGAAAACAATGCTGACCTGAGAGTCAGTATATTTAAAGGAGATAAGTTAATAAGTTAGTACAGGTTATACTTTTTTTTTTTTATTCTAAGTAGATGAATTAAAAATTGGTTGAATGAACATATTGAAGAAAGTTATGCCTATTCATTATCAAAATGGAAGTGTTTACTGAGTGGGGTTTTGCAGTTTGCAAGGGACACAAGAGCTGTCCTGAGACCTGATAGCCTTCATTTTATTTGCCAGTCTGGAGGACTGTATCAAAATGCCTGTTAATTTGTAGATGATGCAGGAAGTATGGCAAGTATATCAGAGGAGGAATGATCTGAAAAAAAAACAGGATTTAATTCAATAAGAACAAACAGAAACCTGATTAGACAAAAATAACCAGTAGCGCAAAGGTCTTGTGAGAAAAAAAGCAGCTACCAGTCACACAGAAGGTGATCGAGATAATATAGGGGATTGTGAGTTGAAAGTGACTCTTGATTTAGAAAAATTGAGAGAGGAGTTAGTGGGACAAAAACAAGGATAACTGCCAAGAAACGTGAGGCAATCTTTCCGCTCTGCTTAGCTGGAGCACTGCATCCACTTTGTGGCAGTACTCCTCAAAGAGGAGGTGAACCAAGTGAGACACCCTGCAATACAGCAATGATAATCACCATGGGCTTAGTAATATAAATATTGAGGAAATACTAAAGTAGGCTTGGGGAGGAATCTGAGAAAAAGAAAAGAATAACCTGATCCCTATTACACATGGGTATAGAAGGCCGAAACATTTGGCTTAAATTAAACCAAGAAAACACAGGCTATACACTGGAAACACTTTTTAATGGAAGGATGATAACTGACCCCCTGGACTATTCAGAGTCCGTGTCTTTGCTTCTGATTTTGGATGTCCTTTGGAACAGGCTGAACATGTGAATCAGGAGTGACAGGTACAGTTGTTCCCTATAGAGATTTTTCCAACACCGTTTTTTTTCTGCAACATATTTGCTATAAAAAGAAGCTCTTTATTAACCTTTCAATTAACAAGCAAGAAAAACAGGTTAAAGTTATTGAATGTTGGCAGATTTACAGATTGATGTAATATAAATTCCTGTCTTAATAAGATTATATTCCAAAATTAGTATTTGGGAAATAGCCCAGGTAAACGTTATAAAGGGAAACAGAAAAAGACTTTGCATTTTACCATCTTTGTGGTTAGAGTTTTATTTAAAATAATGATGGTAACTAAGAGTTAATGGCCTTTGTAAAACTCACTTTGTTTGCAGCTGTTTTGTTTTTGTTATTTGATACCCATGCTGAGCCTTTCAAGAGACTGAACACAGTTAAGTTACAACTTTCTATATCAATTCCTTCTTTTTTTATTTTAAGTAAATCCTCTGCTTTTTTTCCTTTTAGGTTGTGCCACTCAGATGACACAGAGTAGTGAATCATCCAAATATATCCTGCTGACAGAACTTCATAACCCTTCAGCATGTGTTTGGGTACAGAACAAGTTTCTATGCATTTAAAATTATCTTTCCTTCAACTTTTGTGAAAGAACTTTTAAAGAATATAAAGGACCCTGAAAGTGTATTCTCATTTCTAGTGGAGAGTGATGGGATCCTGAGAAACAGAAGAGTGCTTGAATTCAACAGCTGAACCTGTCCAGGAAATTATATTTACCTAAGATAATTATAGGTTCCAGCAATTCTCTTGCTCACTAAATAAGCTCTAAGCCTAGGGTTTTACTGAAATGGAAAAATATGTCTAGAGCAGCGGTAGCCAAAGAAAAATTTTAATATTGCTACAGAGGGAGAAACTTGAAGAAATCAGGAACTTCTGCTAGATATGTACAGGCATATACCATTGAGACTGTTCAAACATGCCTCATCTCTTCATTTACCCCAACCTCTCCATTTACCCCAACCTTTCTTTTGACAACTGTGTATCTGTGTTTTACTTTAACATTCTCTATGTCCTATGTATGTCTTTAGTAATGTGTATTGTTACTGAAACTACAGAGGAAACGGGAGAAACAGAGGAACTGTAATATTGGTCTTCATAGCTGGAGGTTATGTGGAGATTATAGTATTTGGGAGCTGCAGGTCATTTGCTTTTCTGAATTCTTCATTGTCTGTCTTCACGAAAAGCAGCCAATCTACTTTTCCTTCTTCTCTCCTGCATTCACAAAATAAAAATCTAGTGACTGGGAGAGGTCAGTGCATAGCTAGAAACTTGTGGCTGAGCTTTAGTTCACAGGGGAATGATGCAAAGATGGCTGGAAGGGAAATTAACCAATGAATCTGGTAAGGAAATTATTCTCAGTTCAAGGAACAGATGTGTTTTGGCTGTTTCCTGTTATGATTTAAATGGGGAGATTTGGTTTGATACCCAAGTTGCAACTATACAGTGAAAATTGTTCTGATTCATTTTGATATCACCCACATACTCTAAAAATTCATGCATCCATATGATCGTACCCATCCTCTGACTGTAGCCTTTGCCTTCACAAGGTTAGATTATGCTCACAATCTCTGCATGATTTAAATCCATCTGGAAACTAAAGCTAGTGTAAAATCTGGCTGCCTCAAACCTGGCTGCTCTTCTGAGAAAGTATTGTGCCTTTTATGGAGTTCAGTGCACTTTTGCCATATGATCTCCATTGGCTACCAGTAGACATTTGGGTGTTTTGACCTTTTAAGCTCTAAATGACTGTGTACCCAAGAGACTAGCCTCCTCTTGTGTTATTCCTGAGCCAGCTGCAGGCAGCAGGCATGCTGGATTCCTTTTCATCTACCAAAGAGAGAAATCTTGGCAAAGTGTGGGCTGTGATAGCTCATTCAGTCTGCAAACGTGGTCATCTAGTTAGTCCTAACTTGCTCGGTATCCTGAAATCTTTACTGTTTTGGCCTTAATCTTCAAAAGACTGTGGTACTAAGCAGAAGAAAAAAGCAAGATGATTAATGATTAGAAAGGGCAGTCTGTCTTAATCTTTTCTTTGATGGTTTTCTAATTGGGGACCAGATGGAATTGCTTCAGATTAAATGGCACATCTTTTCTTAAGTAGAGAGAAAGACATGTTGTAAATGTGCAGCTCCCTTAATTTAGATTTGGACTTCTGTCCATGTTGCCTAAAACCCATCGGTTATTGTGTGCTTTTTCTCCAAACCCTTGTCCACCTCCCCTTTCCTTGTTTGCATCAGGAATCAGTTTAATAAATGTAACTTGAAGGAACATGATGCAGTCTGAAGCTGGAGCACCTGTTCGGCAGCTGAGGTTGGCATGAGAAGAGTTGAGATGAGGTACAAATATCCTCCAGCTGCTATGCACAAAGTCTATCAAGAATCCTCAAGGGCACAGTGAAGTTTAGAGAAGTCAGTTATGGTGATGAGGCTGCCAACCTTAACACTGATGATAACTATCGTTCTGGAGAACCACTGTGAGCAAGACCAAGGTGAACAAGAATGTTGGCTGCTCTGAGAGGACTTTAAGCTGGGACCAGACAAGATCAGGAAGCTGCAACCAGTTTCATGGAAGTGCCTCTTCTTTTTTTAACTCAACTTCTGTTCCCAGAGTAAGAAAGCTGAAGTATAGGCTCCAGCTCAATAATATAAATGGATTTAAAAAAAAAGACATAATGTGGCCCAAAATTATTTGGTATATAAGATGGAGAATGTGCTAAACAACAAACACTAACTAGAAAACTAGTTGTTGCACAATGAGGGAGAGTTGCACAGGAACATGCAAAGAAGTCAAAAGGAAGACTGAAAAAGAGGTAACAGGAGAGCTGTAAGGAGCAATAGTTACTAGAGGGTCACTGGTCTTGAAATGAAAGGGTGAAATGAATTATTTGGCACATAAGCTGTAAAAAGGATAACAACTCTAACGTTTAAGTAGGCACGTTAAATGTTAGAAGTGTATTTCTGTTCTCATCTACAACATGATATTGCCTTAGAAAGTATTCATTTCACTTGCTTAGGAAACAGAAATGCTTTTTGATGAAATATTTATGAGGCAGGCTCGGTTCTATGTTTACTCTATAAAATGTCATCATTCGCATTTATTTTTGACTTTGCATTTGCATAGCAACAGGAGACCATTATCCAGCAACAGGAGACCATTATCCTGTAACAGTACTGTGGGCTCTCCAAGGTATATGGCAGATGGGGCTACTCCAGCTGACTAATAATTTAGTTACTTCTGCTGCAGCTATCTGTACAGAGTAATTACCAGCAGTACTAATTTGCGTGAATCCCGTGTATGCAAGGGAAAGGACACAACGTCTCCAGATAGCGTACAAGAGAATGGTATTTAACCTCTTTCACATTGAATCACAGAAATGAATAAAAACAGGCGAAACAACCAAAATATCAGAGCAGCGAGCTGTGCAACCACAGGATATTAGCTTGTGCCAGAGACCGCATTTTGCTACGATGAATGTCAAAACATTGATGTTTTCAACACTGAATATAAAAGCTACTGGAGCTGAAGCACTTGCCAATAGCCTTGCTAAGCCATTCTAAATTCATTTATGAATTGGAGGTTAATAAAGGAGAAAAACACAAGAACTAAGTGTGCTCATAGCAGGGCTCAGAGCCACTTTTCCCCTCCTGCTGTGTTTACTGACAAGCCAGCACTGGAATATGAAGTCAGGAAGCATTGCAGTGGGCACATGCTGCCTCATCTCAGATTAATAGGCTTGATACAAGTTTCGTCAAATTCAATGAAAGGTTTTTAACCATCTGCAATGGCCATAGGATCATTCTTTAACATCTTCCACCTCTTGTCAGGCAGAGGTAAACATGATGTCTAGTAGCGTGCCCACAATGAAACAGACACTTTCCAAAATTCTGTGAAATTTTCTATTAAATGTCTGAGCACTGCTGATAGATTAAAATAGGTGACATATTAGCATGACAGCAGAGCTTAAAACCCTAAGAGATCACTGTGCTTGGAACTCTGCATTTTAGATAGACAAAGCAGTGGTTGAGAGGGAAAATGGAGACACGGATGGGTGAAGGGTTTTACCAAGGTCCTTTAACTTTTGTCACTTTTTTTTTCTTGTCTAACATATTTCTTCTTTCATTCTGTGGTTCCTCGCAGACAGGAGAAACATCCCCAGATAGCATTGTGCCACAGCTGTTCTCTGTGCCCTGCTGTCAAGCTGCAAAGTGACATACTCTTACTTATTTAGGGAAGGAGCATATGCCCAATATGCTCTGTGTGCATATACATCCATGAACAAAATATCCAAGTTTAATGGAATTAGGATAAGAAGAACAAACATTGAGAATATACATAAAATGGGTGAAATCCAACTTCTTCCCAGTTCTAGAATCTGTGGTGGGCTGGGGAAGGAGAGGACAGGAAGAATGGAGAAAACTGAGGGACAGAATCACTGAAGAATCAATCCTCAGTAAGTACGCAGTCTTTGTAATGGTATAGGAAAAATGTTGGCAAACTTATGCAACATGAGAGCCAGGGAGGGGTAGGAAAACTGGAGAAAATGGGTAAGGGAAGAAAAATAATGCCAGGAAGAAAAATAATGCCATGAAGAAAAAATTGGTCAGAAAAATTACTTTGATCACCAACGTGAAGGTATCATTAAACACATATTTTGCCTTTCATCTTAAATTATTTGTGGAAGTCTACTACCAGATGGAAACTTGCACCTCTTGATACTGAGCCCCTGAAATAAACAAAGCCTAGAAAACACTGCTAGTCTTCATGCTGAAGCCATCTGTTGATCTTTTGTTTTGATACCATTTCATATTGTGCACACTTAAAAGTTTCCTGCCAACCTACTTCTCTTTGCACTGTTCTGCTTTGTTTTTCTTTTTTCAGGTTTTTTTTTATGGTAATTTTCCTTATAAGTTACTAATTCTGACACCAACAAAACAGTGAGCCATTTCAACAGGGAATTGAGGCTAGGTTTGGGTATGGTCTCATGCTAAAAGCTAAACCTTCAGACCGCTAAAAACTGGAAGGGTTCACAGTCTTATCCCAGTGTAATTTAGAACAGCTGCAGAGCAGTTCTAAACCAGTCTGTCCTGCCATTTCCCAGCAAGGAAATTCCTAGGTATGACTAATGGTGGTATACGTGGGAATAATCAATGCAACATAGAAATAAAATCAATTCTTTTTCCAAGTACCTATCTGTCTGGCTATAATCTACTTTGCTCCAAGACAGAAATATAAGAAATATGTTCTTCTTAAAGCAAGAAGATGGAGTGCTCTAAACAAAGGTTTTCTCCTTCAAATCCTACAGTGAGGCCCTTGTGCTACACAGCCTTCTGAAAAGCAGTGTTCCAGCATCTCAGAGGCATTTAAAAAACCAAAACCAAACCAAACAAAGAAACAAAAAAAGCCAAGCCCAAAAAAGAAGAGATTACCAACCTCTAACTTTTGGGGGAAAATGACAAATTTGTATGCCGGGACATCTACCAGACTTGTATGTTGGGAGCAGGACAGAGCATGCCAGTTCCTGACGAGTGGGTGCATGGTGGTGGGGGAGAAGAAAGTGGCAAGTCAGTGAGTGTATCCACATGAATGTAGTTATCTCTGAAACCCTCTGCTGCAGCCTGGGAAGCATTGGAAACCCCAGCTCAGTTGCCCAGCATTGAAAACTCATGAAGCAGAATTTTTAATCTGAAAATCTGGAGTAAAGTGATAATTATTGATGAATGTGGCTTGCAATTCAGTGCCACAGGGAACTGTGATTATTTAGAACCCACCTTGATTGTGGTAATTCACAAAGATTATTCACATGTAATTTTCTCATTAAAGGCTTCATTATTAAAATGCTCTATGGTTGCCACAGACTATAAAACGCATATTTTTTTCTCCCAAAGAATAGTTTCTTAATCAGCTTTAATCTTAGCCACATGATGTAGAGCACATCTCCTCCTGCTGGGGATAAACAGCAGGATTTTGGTAGTGGGGGCCACAGGTGCCCCTGAGGAGGCAGCTGCAACCATCCTGTACTGGTCACAGCCACCAATGATTTAGCCTACCACCTGCCAGCTCTTCCACCCATCAGAGGAGAATGTGGTACCTCTGCTCAAACTTACTGAAGAAAAAGAGCAAATAGCTGCTGGGGGCAGGAAGTACAGCAGGACACACAAATGGAGACATGGGGGATGCCATGTGAAGACACACAGAAGAAAATATGGGAGGAGGCATTGTTGGGGACATGGCAGGAGCCACTCTTGGAAGGAGGACCTCCATGCTGGAGGAGATACATCTCTGAGGGACTGTGGCCATGGGCAACCCACGCCAGGACACGGACACCTCAAGGGACTATAACTATGTATAACTATGGGTGACCTCCACTAGGACAGGGACTCTCTGAGGGACTGCAGCCCATGGAGGAAGTTGTGCCAGAGCAGACAAAACAAGCAAGAAAGGAGGTGCAGGGGAGTAAGAAAGAAGGAGCAATAGAAAGAAGGCACCAGGTGCTGACCCCAGCCTCCTGTATTGCCTGTCGCCTCACCGAGGGGCCTGACCCCAACCTGTGGTGCAAATGAGGGGAGTGGAGATGAGGGAGAGGGGAGGAGAGGTGCCTGGACTGAAGCTGAGCCTGGGGAATGGGGAAGAAAGGACTTTTCCCAAAGTGTTCATTTAATTTATGCTCTTCTTTTTTTCTCAGTACCCAAATCAGTACTTAACCATTTCTATTAATTGGCAATAAATTAAATGAAGTGGAACTCCCTTCATTGACACTATTTTGCCTGCAACATTATTCTGGTATAAAAACAATTTACTGTATTTTTTTCTGTTACTTCATTATTTCAGAGGTAACACCAGGAATTAAAAGTAGTATTTTCACCTTATACACAGAAACCTTGAACTGAATTGACAGAAATACATGAAAAACATGGCCAGTTATGAGAAGTGGTGTCCCAGTGGCGCTGAACTATGAACTGGGAGGCAATGGACTTATTCTAATCTTTATTACCATTTCAGCCTGAATTTGAGCAATTTAATCCACATCTCTGTACCTGTGCTTTCTTTCTCTGCTTCCTGGATTTCCCATTTAAGTGCATACTTCTCACTAAGCCTGTATATTGTATTTCTTATGTTGGAACCATGATCTGACTTTGGACTGCTAGGTACTACTTCAATGTAAAAGTAAAAATAAAATAGCTAATAAAACTAATACCTAAGTAAGCTAACTAACAAAAAGAAGCCATAAGCATGTGAGATTTTTCTCTTAAGTCATGATGAAAGACAACAAATCTCTTGCTGTCATAACATGAACTACAAGAGAAAAAAGCACATGAATATTGATTGCAGCTTGTCTGTTTCTTCTTAAGAGATTGAGATGTATTGATTCAGGGTTATTCTACAACTTCCCATTCAGTCAGGCAGACCAAAAATGGCAATTCAAGAGATGAAAATGTGTTTTCTTTAGAATTCCAGTTGCATAAACTGATCCCAGGTGCTTATTTCTCACATACACACTGCATCATGTAAAGGTACTCAAACGTTAAGACCATTTCCAAAAAATCTTCTAGGAAAGCAAAGTAAGATTTAAGCAAACAGTAGGCCTCAGCCCAAATTATGATCTTCAAAAGTCTACAGCCTAATCCTAAAGCCAGCTAAACTCTGTAGGGTTTTAGAGATGCAATTTCTTCTTGACAGGACAGTTTTCTTCTTCCAGGAGACCATTAGCTATAAATGCAACTCACATTCTTTATTTCTACCTGGATGATCTTAATTTTGACTATTTTTAGGAGAAAAAAAAAAAAAGTGTTAAAAATTTTCTTCCATTTGCTTTAATAGTATACAGAAATATCTCACTGGAAGTGACAATGTCGCTAGTTCCGGTATAATATCTGCTAACTTTGGTTGTCAGATGAGTATGGATTCAGGTGGAATCTTTTCCACCTTAATCTTTGGTTCTGATGAAAATCTGTTGGTTTGAATGGAATCTATTTCAGTTTACCATTTAAATGGTATCTTTATATTAAAACTACAATTTTTCAGAAACCCCTTACCTGTAGTAAAATACACAAAAATGTGATCAGTTACAGGCACTAGCCTGAGCTGCTAAGGCAGAATTGTAGATAATGGAATGCCAGACCCAAGTCAATAATTAAAAGCACATTTGTCCTTCTGAGTAAAAAAGTTATTCTGTTTTGAAAGTTACTATAAAAATGTAGTTTCTTAATTTAAGCACAGAAACAATGATTAACATCCTTCAAGTAAACAACAAGACAAAAGTAATTTTTTGCAAGTCATATCATTTAACCACTTTCTCAAGAATTAGGCATGACGTTGTACATATCTGAAACCTGGGTGCTGGTTCTTTGTATACCAATTGTGTTCTGAATGAATTTCCTGATGCAGAATGACATGAAAGAATTTTCAGAAGAGAAAAAACAAATCTAGGAAAGGTACTGCTTATAAAAGACATCCCATATACACAGAAGAATTTTTGTGAAAATGTGTGTGGAGACATTCAGCCCACTGAAACATTTTCCATATTGCCTATTTTCTGTCTTCAGTATCAAAGACTTTGAAATACCCTCTTCTTTCAGAGTAATTATTGCTTCACTGGGAGGCTTTTCTTTTCCTACTGATGCAGTAGTCAGCGATTTATAAATGCAGTCTCTGCTCTTCTGGAACACTTAGCCCTTGTGTTGCTGTCAGTCACTATGAGCTGCAAAAGCAAAGTAATTCAGAAGGGACTAAATAGATAATGTGCAGCTTACCTGGTCATCCAGTGTGCACAAGGAATCAAGTATGTTTTATTCAGACAGCATGTTATGCAAAGCCATCAAACAATTTCAACTTAAATTCTTTTAGAAGAAAGAGGTATGACTGAGCAGCAGTGTTGCAAAACCCCATTTCCAGAAGCTTAGTACTAGCCGATGAAAAATACCACTTAGATGAAATTTCCAATGCTTATTGTCAGTCCGAAGATTTGGAGTGTGCGTTTGTGGGAATAGTTGGTAAAAGTCTATTCATTTATCCTAAGACAAAGTGGTTTTCAGCCGCTTTTTGTCTCCTGCCTTCCATATTCCTCTCCCCAGGGAAAGTACTGTCATCTGTCAAAAAAAATGCCAAATACATCTTGATAGATAAAGCAGAAATAAAAGGAGGAGCTCACACAACACAAGGAGGTGGCTGGAAGCATGAGTGAGTTGCTTATTCAAACTGAGCAGAGAAGGTGAAAGAAGTTATTTTGGTGTATTTAAAGAAAAATGGTCACAAAAAAAAGCAATAAGACTCTGAAATTCAATCCATATGCACAGCATTATTTTTCCTGAAAAGTATTGCAGTAACATATGCATTCCTGCCAATTCTTACTAAATATATGTGGGATATATGTCATACTATTAACTATGAGCTCATAGAGTTATACAAAAGAATTCCCAGTTTGCTTCTTGTTGCTGTTATTGTTGTTGGTTTTTACCAACTGAAACGGTAACAGATCAAAAACAACTAAAAAAATAGTTCTTTTTAATGCAGGTTCATGATTTTCAGGTTCTGAATTATACCTCTGCAAATCTTGGCAATTGAAGGTATCACATAGTTCCTGTCAATACTAACAAAGATGTTACTTATTTTATGGTAGCTCCATTTGGCCCACCTCCTGGCATATGAGAAGCAAAAGCAACAAAAATGTCCTCTACCCAAAGGAAGGTAGGTACAAGATTACCGACCGCTCCTATACTCCTATAATCATTCCAGTCTGCAGTGAGTAGCTGTGACCTTGGCATGCCAGATATTATTATGCTGGCCATTATCTAGATGGTTGGTGCCACTACACCAATGAAGACAAGATCGCAGAAAAGGTAATATTAGGACATGAGCCGCTGCAAAGTCAGTTATCTTGTCTAAGAAGGTTCAGCTCTCTCTATGGTCAGAGAGAGAGAGATGAGGGGACCATCCGTGTAAGGTAACCCATCTAACGATAAAAACAGTATCTAAGATAGGCACTTCCAGAGAAATTTCATGAGATAACCAGCTTCAACTAGATCCCTAATTTTCACCTGGTAAGAATTAGGCAAGGTGACAGCCAGTCTACCTGTACAAGCTTTCAGTGTCATTTACTTTAGCTAGAGTGTGCTGAAGTCTGTAATCCATCACGTCACTTGTTATTTGGGATAGTTAACGCTTCTTCAGCTATGCACATACATCTTGTGGTCAGACATGTAATTGCAGCATCGTTCTGTCTGATACAGACTCGGGTGAAATAAATTTCAACAGCTGTATGAAAGAGACCATCCCAGTAACCTGATTGGGTTTCCTGCTGTATTTAAAGGGAAAAGAGTTCTTTAGAAATGAGAACAGCACCTGGTGTGTGTGAGACACTTTCAGAAATGGTTACCCTAAACAAACAAATTCTGAAGTGATTTGTGTAGGCTGAGAATTTGGCTGTTTCTACAAGCCCAAATAACACTTAGCTAAGATTCTTGGAGGTACTGAAAACAGACTTCTGAGCTGTTAGGAAGATATCATTAATCATTAAAATATCATTTACACCAGAAACCTGGAAGGTGGCCAATAAGTCCCTGCTCTTCCTGTGAGGTATTAATAATCTGTTTTAGATTTGCAAGGGACATACCTAAACCAGGGCAAAACAGTTGAAAAAAAAAATCATTACTGACTTTCATACAGCATCCAAATGACTGTAAGAATCCATGGTTAAATGAGTGAAATTTCTTTTTATTCTGTTATATTTTCCAGAAAGTGATATTCAAAAGCTCTAGAAAGGCCTAGGGAACTGCAAGTTGTTAACAAAGCCAGGGCTTCACACCGAGACAAATCCTCTGTGGCAGAAGGGGCATAAATCTTCAGAGTGCCTTCAAAATCTGCTCTTAAAGCTGTGGAGGAAGCAAAACCAACTGTTTTTCTGGTTGAGCTTTTCAACAATCTTTGCCAATCTCTGTCATGAATTCACCAGTGCTGTCACGCACATGGAGTATAGGGTTTCTCTATCTCTAGGAAGCCATAGATATGCTGGTAATATAGACCATTCAGATATGGAGTCTAAAACATCTTGAGCCAATTGCATTCTTTGAATATGTGCTTACTGTCAAAATACACGTACCCACCTGGAAAGTGCTGCATCTACCATGCTGTATCTGTATTGCTGTCTAATGAACTTCACCAAAGCACGGAACGCACCTGGAGTTTGCAAATATTGTACAGACTTGCAGAGACCACTACAACAACCACACAGCCAGAATCCTCAATAGTTATCCAGAAGTCCTCAAACTCTGTCTTGTTGAAGTTTCCACCTGGAAAAAAAAATTGATTCCATTGAAATAGAGATATGGTAGCCCTCTCTGAACATTAGTCAGTGCAGTGCTGTGAGAAGATTGTACAGCATGCATGTTCACATTAATAGAAAGAAACAGTTAATAAATAATATGTTAATAAATGTTAACATGTCATGTTAACAGTAAGTAAATTTTTTTAAAAAGGAAAATTTGATTGTTGGATTTATCCCTTTTAATAAAAAATACAATATTGGCTAGATGAATAAACTGCAGGTAGAAAACTTTGATATTGATTGTTGCATTTTTCTCCAACTTTATAGAACTAACGAGCTATGGCAATTCTGTTGTTTCTCTCCTCACTCCCAATGGAATTTGAGTATTTTAATGTTCAGTCTTTTTTTGTAATTTAAACTGATACCATTTACATTGAGTGCATGAGTGGGTCAGCACAGCATCTCAGGCTAATTTATAGCTTCTGGCAATCACTGACTCCCAAAGTTTCATACCAGTGCCAAATTTCTGTAACACTTTCTTTTTCAAGCCACCTTCAATTATAAGGAATTTATAGTATATTGTAGAAGGCCATTAATTTTAAGTGTGGTGTCTATTCAGCCAGCCTACTTATTGGTTGCAGCAACTCTAAACTGATATTTTACCAGGAGAAAATAAATCCTTACAGCGTTATGACCCAAATGCAGGGGCAGAACAGTAAATTCTCACACGACTGCAACTCTGCTCTCTGCATAGACATGTCCTAGAACTTAGTGACAGAAAGACTCCAATTTGTGGCGTGACATCTCAGCCCCATTAAAGTCAGTGGCAGAATTCCCACCGACTTCAGTAGGGATTTTACTGATACAATACATTTCCTTGTCGATGTGGTAGTTATTACTCTATATGCCATAAGGCATCGTCCTTCATACAGTCCCAGACCACACACCACTTTAAGGATAAAAGACTGCCTTTCCTAGCATATAAAACATCACCCATTAGTTCTTTTTTATTTTTTTTTAACTGCTAGCCCACATATATCCATAGTCATCTTAGAAGGTATAAATAAAAGGCAGAAGACAGAGGACAGCAGTAGCACAGTGGAGCACAGCTAAGCCACAGCCCACCTAGCTGACCTGCAAGTTCTTGCTGCCTGTCAGATCCTCATCAGCTTTGCA
This sequence comes from Gorsachius magnificus, assembly GCA_034008185.1. NCBI lineage: Eukaryota > Metazoa > Chordata > Aves > Pelecaniformes > Ardeidae > Gorsachius > Gorsachius magnificus. The sequence continues at coordinate 80,235,013 of CM067083.1, forward strand.
CATTGTAGTGGCCTTGGCCAAAGGGAAATACATTTTCTTCTTCAGCGTAACACAAGCCTGAATTCTTGTAATGCTGAGCTCCTTATCGGTAGCACATGATTTGGGTTTTGGTTTGTCTCAAACCGTAAGTATGCTTGAAGAGCCCATTATCATCAGGATTTCATTAGATGAAATAAACAGGTGCCTACACTGCATGTTTCTGAGGAATTAAAGTCGTAGTTATTTGGAGAGAGAAAAAGAACTTGCTCAGATGCACCTTTATACATATATGAAGATATATGGCTACTCATTGTCACGTAGATATAATACACAGTAGTAAGATTGCAGCATTTCATAAAATCTGCAAGTATGTAGTTCGAAATATTTACAGGACATACATTTAAACCTGCCAGGAACAGGAAGGCTGGGTCTCAATATTTTGTTTGCAGGGGTTTTTTTTGTAATTGTGACCTTTTAAAGCAAAGTATAAATTCAAGATGAACTGATGTCATAAAGTTGGCCAAGTAAGGAACTAATTTATATAAACTCACGTACTAGATATCAAGCATCTGGCTTTTGCTGTAAAATGCATAAAAAGCACCTAAAAACAGTATTTATGTTGGACACTAGAGATTCAGTTATCAGGCTTTACAGTGATTGCTGTCACTTTATTTTTAGCTGTTCTTTATTATATATTCTCCACTGAGTACTTATTTTCCCCAGGTAGCTGGAATTCCAAGATTTTTAGTCATCAATCAAGTCCTGTGGAATGATAGAAAATAAAATAGGACTCTTTTTGAGGCAGCTGATTTCATGCAGTTCTCACATAAACAAAATGTCTTTAAACAGATAAACCAATTTAAGCAAGAGAAGTGGAAGTTAAGAGTTGCAGCTGTGGTCCTACAGTAGGATCTCTCTGTGTGAGACCATGGCAAGAGTGGAGCCTCGCTCATAAATTTTTTGGAGCCAAAAGATACAATAAAATTGTCAGTAAAGATACAACACTGAACTAATCTCTGTAATGGCAGAGCTGGGAATTCATTTAATACTGCTCACATTTTTAAAGGTGCACTCTGTGAATATTCTTTAGAGATTTAAATAATTGCCAAGATGTCCATCGTGATAAAATCTCTTTTCTTTTTTTTTTGTAACTGTGAAATGTAGGAATTAGCTCATTTATATCCATTTATCTAATAACCATAAATGTGAGCAAAATTATATAACATAACTTTATATTATTTTTTATATATGCTGCACCTGTAGGGTCATCATCAACGAGATGTGGCTCGGGATAATTTTGTTTCTTCATATAACTATCCCACTGTATAGTAATTGCTTTCAAAATTTTGATGCAAAAAAATAAATGTTTTTAAAAACTCATTCCTGTCTAATAAAAACTTTTAAAATCATAAAAATAACCTTATTAGAATATATGATTGCATTTTAAATGTGGGCTTAATGTCCAAAGGTTATGCAAATTACTTTGTTACAATTTTACTGCCCAGGCAGTGTACATAGTTACATTTTTTTGTGATTTATGTCTTGTACATCCTGATTCCAGCTATTTGTGTCCAGATTGTGTTCACCAGAACCAATTAACTGGCTACCCCTTAAGCATGGATTTTCCAAAATACATCGATTTCTCAGCTTCCACCACTAAATGCTTAGAGACAACTTATTTCTCAACAACTCCACATGCACAAGTGTACTCCAACTCTGCCTAAAAAAATTCTGGCTATTCTGCCAGCATACATTCTTTAAACACTTCTAATGGAGCTGATGATATAACAGCCAATGCCTGGGGTGGATGTTGCCATGCTCTCTGTTTCCTGAGAAAGAGTTATGAGCTCAAACAGCAACAAGAGAGAATTAAGTGAGGCACAAGGAGAGTAAAAGGTCTGTTCTAAGAGTATCCACATACTGGAGCAGATTGCCTGGTGGCGAGCCTGTGGGGTGCTAAGTGAAGGATGTGGCTTCAGAGGTCAGAACTGCAGGTTGTCTCTTCCAGTCATGCAATGAGTAGTCACTTGGAGATGCTGTCATAGCAGAAAAATTAGTTTCACAGATGACTGGTGAGCATGTTCCTTTGGAAAGAAGGAAGATTTGAATTTCAGTCCCTTCTCCAGTAAATACATGATTGTACCTTACGTAAAATAGACACTGCATAAAAAACCATGATGTCATTCAGTCAGAATATGGGCAGTTCTTACAACGAAGATAATTAGCTCATTTTGCTGCCTTGGAAATAATTTCCAGGCATGTTCTACCATAAGCTAAGAAGACTTATTCTCCATTCCTACTTCCTTTTAGTCCAGAATCATGATTTATTATTTGGGGACTGTCCAGTGACCCCAAATGAAACTTCTCTTTTAGCCAAAAAAAGACATATTGCAAATACGGCAAATTTTCCATTAGTCACTCTGCTGAACTGTGAATTAAAACTAATTCCACTTAAAATATAGAAAGATTCATGATCAATGTTCCTCTTCTGGTAGAACACCCAAGAGAGAACAAACTGTAAATCATACTGTGAAATTTGTCCCCCTACGACATTATAATTTCTACTGAGCAAAATCATGTAGGAAGACAGTAGGTACAACCTTAGTGCTGACTCACCTTAGTTCTGACTTGCCATCGTCTCATAGGTTTTGCACAAAGAAGGCACAATCCAGTGTCAAAGAGCACATTGCCTCAAAGGATCACTCATCTCAAATTACATGTCTCAATCCATCTCATCCGCATTAATCCACAACCATTGCAGCCATCTATAATGGGATTCTTCAGATGGTGAATGGATCACAGGGGATCTTCAGAGGATCATTCAGCTGAAGACAGCCCAGAAGATGTTTTTGAGGCCATGCATATAGATTTTCATGGTCCAGTTCAGCTTGCTTACATTCTTTCTCGATCCATCTGTTCTATTACATCTAATTACCTCCATTCCAGTTCATTAAAATGGGATCCTTAAGGTAGGAAAGAGAACTGACGATACCTTTGGATAACTGGTTGTCTGAAAGCAGCCAAAAGAAGTGTCAGAGGTTATGCACTTGAATTATGTTCTACCTTATTGACCAGCACTAAGCATTTTAAATGATAGGCACATCATCTTGTGTCTAAGCAGGTTGTGTAGGTGCATGGCTGCATGGTGACCCAGTGGGTCTTTGTTCTTGGAGGACTAGTACAGCAAGTCCCCAGAAGCATTTGTCAGCTTCTGGCTGTAACTTATTCTGGTCTGGTCAATATAACTGTTGCCATGTATCTTCTTAGAGGTTATCCCATTCTCACACAACAATGGCTTGATTTTTCACTCAGAAATTCAGAAGCTGCTTCTCCATTCTGTGTATGGCTGCTTGGACATTCACAGCTCCAGGAGGAGGATGATTGCCGTCCTTGCTGACCAACCTGTGTCTCAGCCCACCATTATGTGTTCATCATGGATGAGCTCACCTCCATTTTGCAGTAACAGCATGAAGCAAGGCTTGAAGAAGAGTTGTATCTCTAGATGGACTTTTGACTAAAAAAGGTTTGGGGTTTTTTTTCCCTTTTCAGCATATATTTTTTTCCCTGTGCTCCATCAAGTATCGCATATGGACAATAATAATAATCTAAATAGTATACGGGGGCAGGGGGAGAGGAAGCTGGGGGAAGACATTACTTAGGAAAGAATATGCATATTATAGTGGTTCATAAGCTGACATATGTTTGCAATGTTATGCTGCTGATGATGCAAAAAAATGAAATCCAAAGATCACACTGGGATGTAGAAACAGGAGGGTAGCTTGCAAAATGCATTAATAGTAAGGTCAATAAAGACAGTGTACCTCAAAATATCTTTATTTATTGAGGAGCAGCCTTAAGGAAAAGAGTTAGTCCATATGCCTGCTCTCGGAACAGAAGCTCCAATTGGTGCCCTGCTGCTTTTTCTGGGAATAGTCTTGGGAGACATCAAGCTAAGAGTGACTGTAGTTTCAGCAGATCTTGTTACTCATTCTCTGAGTTTACTTTATTCTTTATTCTTGAAATGCAGTTCTTCCTTTTGCCAGTTTCTATGAATTACAAATTCTTACCGCATTCATCATCACTGTTGCCCATATTGCTCTTACCTTTTTATTCTCAACCACTTCTTTCCAACTCAGATCTTCAGCAGCTGTCAATATTGTGTACCTCAGGTGAACTGCTTGAACCCCTAATACTTCCTTCTCTCTCACCTGTCATTCTGAGCAAACTATACATTTTCTGTGAAACAGCCAGTCATCAGAGTTAACTCACCACCTTTTTGTGATGCCAGTTCAGTCACAGTTTTGGGTGTGCATTAAGCATCCCAGTGCCTCTTGCTTATTTCTCACACTGCTTGCATTACTATCCAGGCATTGAAGTTTGATGGATAAATTTAATCATGACAGAGAAATGGGAAAAAGCATAAAGAAGAGGATGGTGGATCAATCTTCCCTAGTTTTAGGCCTCCGAGCTGTTGTGTGGACTTTCAGATGCTGCTCTCTCCTCCTAGTTTTAAGCATTAGTCACTAGATTAGCAGACAGGCACACAAAGTTGCTTTTCCCCTTTCTCATGGGGCACAATACACAACATATTGTCAACACAATATTACTACATGTTCAAGAAAGCCAAAAGCTTATTGGTGACACCATCTCACAACATTCATTTTCCCTGAATCCCACCTGTAAGAACTGAAGACAACATCTCCCAAGCTCTCTGTTCTCACCTCTGTTTCTAGAGTCTGGTAGCAAAATTCAGTGACTCCTGAAAATATTATTGACAACACACATCTGAAAAAAAATGCAACATGCATATTCATAATTCATGTTTCATTAAACAAATGCTCATAATGTTTATTCAATAATATGACTATTCATTAATGTGTGGCATTCATTATGGTGTATATGCACAATCTGTTCTGGCATTTTCTACCTTCGAAAATACGACTATGCAAAAGTAATGAAGTTGTTTAATGTGGGACTGTGTAATAATACACATCCTGTTAAATGAATACTTTCAAAGGCAATTTCAGATCTGGTCACAAAAAAACCCAAATAAATGTGTAATATTAGCTGACTTAGTTAAGCAACCACTTTATATTGGGGTATTCTTATTCTGAACTGGAGCCATACTGGTGTGGCCAGAAGGACATCATAACATTTGACTGTATATATCACAAAGGACATCAGAAAAAAATTCACAAATTTCAGGGCCACAAGTTCTGGTTTAGTTGTGCATTTTTTTAACTTAATCACAAAGATCAATAATGGATGCAAAGGAGAAATTCAAGTATCATTTCCATTCAAAATTAACGAATCAATATTAGCTTACATTAATAGCGGTCCCTGTAGGCAAAGCTCACTGCAAAAATACAGAGGATGAGCAACCCATTGAATAAAGTCACCTGCTGGGCTAAGAGAATTGCAAGAATTTATCCACTCTGGCGTTTAGCTATGCAGTTTCCCAGCCTTCGTTTATGATGACTCTTGCTCACTTTAGCAGTGCATGCCTCTAACCCATTAGATCTGACAGTCACAGATGGTTTCACAGAAGTTTTTCTGGTATACTGGCTACAAAAGCTGGTTTGGATTGGAATCAAGCTGTTTATTGCTGAGTATGATGTTACACACTGATGGTGGTGAATCAATTAGGTGTTTCTGCAATAGCCGGCACAGCAAAAATAGCATTTACTGTCAAGTAGTAAAATGATTAAGTAGAAAATCTGGAATCTATTTTTTTCAGGTGACTAGAGAGAACATTACCTTTTATAATCATCTGGAGTTCCCTGCAAGCAATTCAAATTTACAGCAATGTAGGCGGGAGGCTCATCAGCTGATGGGTATAATGGATGAATTATGTGCTAGTTGTAGTAAATCTGGGTGTATTGTCATACTCTGCACTCCGGTGACCAGATTGTCACAGACTGTTTGCATACCTTTCCTCTTCCTCAGGCCCAAGCATGCTTTACCTTGAGCATATAGCTGATGCAACAACAGTATGAGCTTGTCCCCAAGCTAGATTGCTTCTCTCTTTTTCTGGGGAGGATAATAAAAAACCCAGTGAAGATAGGTAGAGAGATTCCCACATGCCTTAGAACACACTTTTCGTGGGGGTGGCGGTGGGGTTCTACCTTTTATACTCAGTAACTTTTCTCTGTATAATTTAATGTTTCTGCCACAGAATAACCTTCATTTGTTTTGTTCATTGCTTTTCAGTACTTCTGAACAGAATGAATTTAGCCCAGATTCCATCAACACACTAATCCCCATACTGCTAAAATCTGATCTAAAATAGTGAACTGTTAATTAATCTCTGGACTGGAACTCTGTAATCAGTGTTGGGCTGAGTATTGGGCTTAAACTTACTGGTAGGACTAAGAGTATTTGCTTGTTATAGAAATCATAGCCCTGAAAACATGACTACCAGAAAAGCAAGCAAATAAACAACCAAACAAAACAGCAACTTAATTTTAATTAAAGAAATAAGCATTTTTAAAAAAAAAAAAAAGTAGAAGAATCACAGCATTGAAATTTAATATGGTCTTTCAGAATTCCCTTCCTTATGCCATTGGAATGCTTGGTATACAGATTCTGTTGGTTGGGTACAAAATTCAAGCCCTACAAAGCATTCAGATACTGTCTTACACTTTTATAATAATGACATGTGGGATATGATAGGTTCTAGTCATTGTTAAAAATTATCACTCTTCTGGTTTTGTCCTTTTTACTGCTGAAGAACAACAAAGATTTAATGGTGTTAATCAGAAATTAAATAAACAAATGATCAATCATCAAAATTGATTTTCTAAACATAGCCAGCATGTAAAAAGAAAGTCAGTTTAGAGCCCTACATGGTTAGTAAATGGGAATGCATAAAGAGAATGCCTTAACATACACTCCTTTATCCAAATGGGAGCTCTATGTTTAGCTTCTTTTAAAGAGCAGAGAGCACTTTCTCAATGAAGATGAGGTATAGAGATTGGATTTTTTTTTTTTTCATTTGGTCAAATTTATGGAAGAGCTAAAAACACATTTGCTGCATGCATATTCTCCCCAAACACATCTACCACATTTCTCAGTCTTTAACCCACTAGGTGCTTGTAGTTATGTTCTATGCACTCTGGTTTTTTAGTACACTGGCCAATTAATAGAAAAAATTCCCCTGGTACAAAGTCTTATTGCAGCAGCCAGACATGCTAGTGAGTACTAATCTGCATCTAACATTATTTAGATTCAAATAAAATTCAACTACACAAGCTTAGGTTCCAAATTCCCTTCCTCCTAGTCATTAGTGGCCCAATTCCAAATATGTTGATGGAAAAACCCTAAAGAGCTTTAGTAGTCTTTGGACTGAGCTGTGAAATACCACATAATAAATCCTATTCTTTTTTACAGTCTCTTCCCTTTTGACCCAACAGTAGAAAATCAGGCTATTCAAAATACTTACCACACACAGCATATATTCTGCAACGGGAATGAATCTACATTTCAGATACATAATTCTGGGGTAAAAGGAAGGGATAGGGTTCATTAGACTTTATATATTCATTGGAGAGATGAAGGAGATTTTGATTATACCTTCCATCTATCAAAGAAGATGCAATCTAAGGTGGACTGCCTTAGCCAATGCATTTAGGAAAGTCAAGAATCTGTAGATGATCCAGGCTACTTAATGTAGGTATCCACCTCTTTCCACTGACAGTACATGAATTCTATAGGAACGGCTATAGTGGCTGTAGGTACATGAGATTCAGGCTATCTAGTGGCACTAATCCATTCTAAAATAATATCTAAGGGTTAACTCATAGCTTAGTTAACTCTTTTAGTAACAGAAGATGGTGATGTACCTTATGATTTTCTCAATAGCTTTGCATTTAGAAGACTTACTTCAGAAGTGTAGACCTCAGCTGCAGGATCTCCACCTGTGGGTTGTGAGGTAAAACCAATGTCTCCTACATCCTATTATCCATGGAGCAATCCCTGTGAGCTAGACTGTTCTGTTTTGGACCATTAACTGTTTTGGTCACCATCTCTTGAAGCTGGTCACTGCATTTGGCATAAAAGACTTACAGATTATAAGATTCACTTGACTTTCATAGCCTTTATTGGAAAAGTCATTCAAAGGCTCATAAGATAAAATTTGAAAAACTTACTAGGAGTGGGGCAAAACTGTAGGTCTCTCGTACCTTGTCTAAGAACCCTAAAGAAAAGGTAAGAATCAGGTCTCCTCTTTCCCACTTTCCTGCTCCATGATTCTTGTATTCCTGGTAACACAGCGACTCAACCTGAACAGCAGCTCTAGTCCATCAGGCACTCCCCATACCTGCACATTGATGACTAGCACAATTTCCTCACAACGTGGGCATATACCTGCTAAGCCTGCGATATGCTCAGAACCCAGGTTTCCTCTTCCTGGACTAGTGTTTTCATTAAAGCCACTGTAAAAAGGGGAAAACATCCTAGTACTATGAACTGAGATGCCTATGCCGTAAAGCATCACTGGAAGATACGTGAAAAGTACCTCATATCTGCATCTGGCCTATTAAAGGGAGATTCGGCTCCATGCTGGCTGGGGAGGCTGCACAACTTTCAAGGAGTCTGCACAATCATGGAAGAGAAACTACTCCCCCAAACCCGCTCCCCTCCTCTGTTTTGCAGAAGACTAAACAAAAGGATGACAATGTCCCTTCGCATCATATACATATGTTCTTATGTGAGTATGCTGTACTCTTGTAATTTCTGTCAATGACATCTGTTCTTATATTCAAATTTTTCTTGGACCATGTAAAGCCACAATACTTTAAGTCACACTATAAATAAAATTAACCTGGGAGAAAACATCACATTGTCACACATTTTCTAAATGAGTAGTGTAGAACATGTGGTGGTGTTCAAAAACCAGGTCTTTTTAGTTGTGATTTTTTTAAGGTAATTAAAAAAACTTCACACAGTTTTCAGTAATTATCTTGTTATTTTTCCTGCCTAGCTTTATTTGCCCTAAAATGGTGTGTATCTTCTGAAGCATGTTCAGTGCCCTGGCTGCAATTAATTGATTGTAGTTTCTGCTACTACAATTATGCTAAGCTTTGCAAGTGAAATTAGAATATACCAATTAAAAGCTTCATCAAGTTATAATGTATCAAATGGTAGACCTATAATACATTCTCTTTCCTGATTTTTGTAACTATGTTTAGTAGTTCATGAACCACTAATTATGAGAGGGTCACACAGTTTGGTTTAATTAGCTAGTGTCACAGAATATATTAATGTACTGCAGTAAGTTATGGCCAGGCTGCACTAGTCTGCATATAAACACATTTCAGTATTGACTAAGAAAACTTGGTGGGTCTGAAAAATGTGCCCTAGGGCTGATGTCTGTTGTGTAACAATTCATGCCACCATTTTTCTTAAGCTCTCTGGCCTTCCCTGCCAGAGAATATATTGTTTTATATAGAACTTGGCTAACTTTCATTCAAACAAAACACGAGTGGCCACTACATACAGTTTGAATGAAACAAGGTAGTAAAAACTTGGAGCTTTGATGGTGTAAAATTATGGAAGAAACAAGGTGTGCTCTGTTATCTCTAGATAATAAAAGACATCAGGCTCATACTTCAGCTCATTCAACGACCACTGGAGAGATTCTCCTCTTTATTCACAGCACTGAACAAATGATTACATCTTTACAGAGGATGAGTACTAGAGCTTTCAAAATGTCATCTTGCTCTAAGCCATTTTGAAGTCAGGACACAAGATTAAATTAGCAAATACTTATACTATTTAATACACTTTTATTCTCATGGTTCTTTACATTTTTGAAATATACATGTAAGGGTCAGGTTCAATGGATGAAATTCAGAGTACTATTAGAATGTAGACTACTGAAGCTAAAACCAATGCTCTGAAAAACCTCCCTCATCAATGCTTTTGAAATTTGGCACCACTTGAACTTCAAAAACCTCTTGCTTTGTGACTCTGAATATAGTCAGAAAATACACAGTTTAGACATATCTAAGAATTCATGGCCAAGGTCAAACACGGCTGAAGTTCCAAAACCCTAGCTAATCCTCTGACTAAGTTACTGGAGACACCTCATCTTGTAATTATTCATTGAGGGTAGATGTTTAATACACTGAAAGGCTAAAAATCCCCAGAAAATATGCCAATAATATTTTTTTCTTTTCGATCAGAACCAGAAGTAAAAACCACGTGCTGTGGAAGTCACTCACACAGTGCAGAAGATGTTTCTGTGGAGACTAGATTGCATTGATGCTGTGTCTATGAGAGCATTCAAACCCTTTGCTGGTAACTGTCTTGGCATATGAGGGATGGGAGAGGAAGAAAGGGAGGAGAGTTTCACTATGAATTGTATTGTGGGGTGAGAATGCAAACTCCCCTGGACTTGAAGGAGAGCACAAGTGCAAATTTAACTCTGTAAATTGCCTATGTTTGCAGGGATACTTGTATTACAGACTGTCCTTTTCAATACCAAACAAAAAAAAAATACCTGGAACACATACTAGACCCTCCTGAGGGCAGGATGTCTTCGGGCTGATGGAAGAATTAGGTTAGTATTGCTACTTTTCCACCAGACTGAATTACACTGGTCATAGAATGACCCCTCCAGTATGAAGCAACCCTCACTGTAGTGCTGTTATCTTACCCAGTCACACCAGTTACCGAAGGAACTTGTGTGTCTATCCAAAGGAAAATAGCCAGGGATTGTTTGTAACCTAGCTGTCCTTGGTTTCTTACATTCTTTCCTGATAACCAGAGGTCAGTCAATAATTTGACATCATGCATCACAATAAATAAAGGACTTCAGTTTGTCCAAATAAGAAACTGTAAGTAATTGTTTCTAATAGTTGTGTATAGACTGTCCTTATTGTGGTATAAGTGGACCTTCAGTTTAGTGTAATTCATTTGGGAAATTAAAAAATTTCTTTGTGTTAGAGCAGAAAAGTTACACCTCACTTAGTTGCCAGCACCGGAGCATTCAATTTTAGAATAAACCAATTGATAAAATTATGGATTGTTTTAGAGGTGAAATACAGTCTCTCTAGGATTGTTGCAAATAGTGTATTTTAAACAGCTTTTTTTTTTTTCCTGTCCTCAGTAGTGGCCCCCATCTGCTCCATTCTATACCAGTAAGCACACATTGGGGGCAATTCATTGAATAACAGAAGTTTGGAAAACATGGCCAACAAGGTTCAGTGAAAGGACTAGATTTTTTCAACCAATGAAGGAAAGTATTTTTATAGAGGTCTTCAGGTATGCGAAAGGTTTCTCAATAGATTTGGTTTCCCCAAGAGGCAGGTATTGCAGCATACAAGGAAAAAACACACTTGCAGAAGGTAGAGGAAGCGACTTGCTTGCTTCTCAGTCAGTTTTTAAATCTATATACAAGTGTTCTGCATACCTTTAGGCCTTAACAGGTAGATATTCTCCAGTATTTGTCATACACTTCTGGAATAACTGCATAGCTGTATGACCATATTTGGCCTCCATATTTGCTTCTCCTATTTTATTCTGTTCCATTTTAATACAATAGTAGTTATAAGAGTATATTTGGTTGTGCTGAAGAACTAAAACTAACCATTAGTAATCTCAATGATTTCCCTAAGTAAAAATTGCAATCTAAGCTTTCAATATAACTGAAAAGAATATGAGATATTGTAATTTTTACATTGTATTTTAGTGTTAGAGTATTTAAAAAATTATATTTTATTTGAGGTGTTATAAAGAAATGAGGATGTTAAAATTTCTTTAAACTTTAAACTTTCTAGGAAGAGTCTGGAAAGCTGTGAGAACGATTTGTTCTGAATATTTCAGTTACAGTGTAATTTCTTCAAAATAGTTCTGATTTCCAAAGATTTGTATTTTAAGTAGTCTAAGGAAAAAAAAATTGCCTCTGAACTGAAATAAATTGCCTTCTCCTAGAAGTGATATGAATTATCATTACCAGATTTATACATAATCTGAATTTCTTATCAAGGAAGTTAATATCCATCATCCAAGTTAAATGACTGCAGAGCTATTCAAGCATGCACTACTTGTTAGAAATTGTTTCGCTGTTCTTAAAATAAATTCTCACCATGGGCTTGAAGAAATCCACTGAACTCAAAAGAAATACCTTCCAGTTTCCTGCAGACAAAAATCTAAAAACTTATTAACTGCTAAGACTTACAGATCTCACATCAAGATGAAGTTTGAAATGCAATTATGACTATGATTGCATTTTATCTTTGATGGTAGTTGCCAGCAACTACAAGTACTGAACTTTTCTAATTAAGAAATACTTTTTCTGTTCTCATTATTCAGGAGATGTTTTCAACATTTTTCCTTAGGATTGAAGATCTCATTGTTAAGTACTTAAAAATAACTACTGGTGCCTAACGTTTTTGATTATTTCTTCTAACTAATGAGGCCATATGAGTGTTCTCATGCTATCATTCATTATAGGGAAACACAGTTCTCTTCCATTAGAGACTAACTTAAAGTACGAGTGGTAGCTTGATGTTTTGAAGAGCAACAATGGACTAGAAGGAAAAAGCTGTTAGGAAAAAAAATCTCCCTACATTTTCAGTGCAGAAAAAAGTATGTTACAAATTGCCTAGCTAATTCAAACTCTACACATATTTGTATATACATCATTCTCCGACTACAACTTTCGCTTTTCCTACTGCAGTATAAGGCATTAAAGTACACTTCATTGTGGACTCTTGCTTTCTGAGTGACTCATTTTAAGTTAGTCTTTTATCCTCATCCTACTGGCATTCCTGGGGAACTCCAATTCTTACTTTATTCCTTTGCTTGAGAAGAGCTGGCTGCCACAAACCAAAGCTGCAGAGTAGTATTAGGTCTCAGCCATGCAGGCACCACCACTGGCAGAAGTGGAAATGTGTAGACTCCTTACCAGGGCAGAAGATTTCACATCACTCAGATCTCTCAACATTAAAAAAAAAATTTAGACAGACATATGTGGAGAAGGAGAAAGAGCTTCACAAAACTACGTGCAGGACAACTAGAAGGATACATCTGTACATAGGAACTGGTGTTCAGTAACACATATCTCTAAAGATATCAGGTGCGCACACTAGAAGGAGGACCTAGATGTGCACTGGAACTTATTGTTTCAGCCAGACAAATGTGGCTAAAAAAGATTTAGTTGTCTTAGCTTTCTAGCCTCTTTACTGGTTCAACCTGAAAGCTTGCCCAGTTTGAGTTTGTAGCCTGTACTAGTTCTGCTGTGTCAGTGATTGCTATATCAGTCACGGGAACTGATAAGAACTTAACTGTACCATAGTCAAGACCTTGGTGTGACCTGTAAAACATAGTTCCATTGTAATGTGGCCAGGGATTTATCAAAGGGGTTTGAAGGGAAATACTTTCTTTTATTTTTATTAAAAAGACTTAACTACGTGGGTATTTTGCCTAGCCAAGTAACAACCCCTATAAAAATACATCTTTGACCTTGTTCACATGCACAGAACAGTTGTCACACTGGTTTCCATTGGCAAGGGCTGACCAACCAGAGCATCTGAAACCTGCTCTACAGATGTCCTGATGCTGCAAAAGGATAAAATTAAGGGGGCAGATCGTAAATTTGATCATAAAGAACTTGTTCATTGGTACCGACACTGGCACTCTTCACTGGACCTTTTCACCACCAGAACAATACTGTCATGGCTGCAGATGGGGTCTCATTAGGCTTGTGAGCAGGTAGAATAAGCCTGTGCATCAATGTTTTGGGTATGCTCACCTGAAGATGGTAGCTTGCCAACACAGCCTATAGCCAGCTGGCCAGACAGAGGTTGTACCCCAAAGCTGAGATCATAACCTGTGTAAGCAGGTGAACAGATGGTTAAATAAAGTGGGTTCTGACTCTAGAGGGTTCTCTTAGAGGCTACAGACCTGTTTTCCATGAGCCTTTTTTATTTTCTAGGTATGCTCTGGCTTGCCTAACATGAAGTAGTAGCATGCTGCCAATTTATATAAAAATCAACATTAAAAAGAAAAAAAACATAAATAAATAAAGAACTTCTGGGAAGGAGCTTCTGTGAAACTGCCAGATAGAGACATAATGAAAAAAACTTGTGACTCCAAAAAGAAAAGAAAAGTGGCAAAGAGGACGAGATGTTTCTTGGGCACAGCACCAGAGTGCTTGGCTCTGAAGTTATGTTATATATGACTGCTGCTGTGCAGGAATGTCTATAAATAAATGCTAAAGATATATCTTTGACTCCATGTCAGCAAGGAAAATAGCCTCATCCAGTCTCAAATCATGACATTTCATGCACACTCTTACAAGTTCTTTGGCTATAAGATCATTAATGGTCTGAGGCATAAATAGGAAAAGTCAACCTGAAGGAGAAAAAAACCCCAAACAAACAGGACAATGAATACCTGAATGACCTTTTATATTTCTCTCAAAATATTAATGATGGTATAAAAATATCTCTCTCAATGTCTCTGAAACCTTTGCTTTCAGAAAAGATCACTAGAAACAGATTTATTTTTTTACATAATGTGCCCTTTCTTCTAGCCGATGGTAATATGAAAAATACAGACTCAAACAATAAACAATTGTTTGCTGTGAAAACATTACCTCAAGAACTGTACAGATGAGCCAAGACATTTTGAAGTACTAATTCATTAATTAAAAAAAAAAAAAAAATTAAGGGCACAGAGGAATTTATTAACTTTTGGTACTGTATTTTCCATAAGTATTTTTCATCTCATATCATACAAGCACACACTTCAGAACTGATAATAGCTGCCTCCAATTAGACATTTTGCAGGAAGAAATAAACCTAAGATTTCTTATGTAACACCGGGATTATATTGCTTTTTCACTTTTAGGCACATTGGAGCTGTAGGAGTATCTAAAGGAATCATGCGAGAATGCAGAGTCAGAAAAAGCACAATCTGTGCTTTCTCTAGAGGTGGCAACTATAATCTTTATTCCAGTTCCTCCAGTTTTCCCTTTAAACCATATCTACCTGGAACACTGGGTAGGAAGAACTTATTAACAAACATTTTATTTTATTATCCCTTTTTCGAAATTCAGTATTCAAACTCATTGCTACTCCTCACTCTCTGTCACAGAGAAGGTAATGGCTGGACCCTGGCTTGGCTTGGCAGAAGTAATAGTGAAATGTATTTACTTTGTCTGGCAGAGTGGCGGTTAAACTGCAAGTGCACTTTCCATCTTTCAAAAACGCTCACTTATCACGCAATTTGGCTCAAGTATTGATTCTTCTCAGGTACCCAGGCAGAGATGACACTCCCCTACTCTCTCCTCCCCAGAGAGAATGGCTTCTTTATAAAACTGAGCAAGCTCATATGAGCTATTGGGTAGATCTTCTTTAGATTACTATGCACAGGGATAAGAAAGATGTGGAAAACTACAATTCACAGCACCACGTGGTGGTACTGACTTCTTGCAGTTATTTGGTGCAGCCCTGGAAGCATCCTGCCTGCATTGCATGGGTAAGGGAGTTGTTTTCAGGGCAGTAGATGGAAAGAGTGGGGAGTTACATTGCTGCTGTTAACAGTCTCTTTTCATGGGGAATTGGGAAAACAGATTGCAGGAATTTGAGGCTTTGCGCTGAGTGTCCTATGAAATCACAGAGTCTCCATCTGTGTAGAAACGTCTCTGCAAAGAAAGGGTGTCAAACACATCATTCCTTAGGGAAAAGCAGATGTTTCAGCCCTCTTCTCCTGGTCAAGAAGGGTATGATGTTTTCAGAGAGGTAAACTCTGGAGTCTTTCAGCACCTTGGGAGAAAAAAATAAGCAAGCTAAACTCTTGTGAATTATGCCTGATGTTTGCTATTGACTTCTAAAATGCCAGTGAATGAGAACTAGAGACTAGGACCAAACCCAAAGATTATCCACAGAAACTCATTTTTCCTTCAAAGAAAAGTTGTTTCAAGGGAAACTACTTTGAGAGGGGGAAAGCGCTTATAACACTAAATCCAAATTAATGTGAGGCTGTTCTGATATACTGATAGATAACCTTAGAGAAAGTGGAAGCCTTCAGCAGAACTTCTGCCATGGGGAAAATTCTAAGTTAAACTCTTGTTTCTTTTTTTTTTTTTTTTTTTTTTTTTTGTTAGTTAACGTTGTTCTTAACCATTTCTCAGGCCAATACATTCACAAAAATGAATTATTCACCAAAAGATCACAACTTCCCTCATAGACTATCCTATATATAAAATTTCCATGTGCCACATGAAAGCTCTGTGCCAAAACCCAGAAACTAGAGAAGCCAGACATGCCAAAGAGAAGGGCTTATCACCTGCTCCTCTGAGGGAATGGGGTTCCCGACACCCACGGGAGGGAGGCAGCACCCTCCATCCATGAAGCATATCCCTAGTGCCATCCATTCCTCTCCCTCCACCCCACCTCCACCATAATTTCTGGCTTAATCACCTTTCTTAGAAAGCAGAGGTAATGATTATGAAATAACTTCTATGGTCACAGAGATGCTGGATAACTCCCTGGATTTGGTAGACTGGGAATAAATTAATCTGTGCTGCCCAAGGGAGTTTGTGATGAGCGTGGCCAAACCACGTGGGCACTCTGAGCTGGGAACTCTGCCATCTCCTCCCCATGCTCTTCCAGTTCTCATGAAATAATTAAAATTCACTATACCAAAAGGAGAGTAAGAGAAAGCATGAATACACAGAGAGTCCAGAGTACCAGTTAAATCTTAATTCAAAATAATTACTCCTCTTATTGCTCTGTTCCAGGTAAACACCCCCCAAATCATCCAAGAGCCATTCTCTCTTTCATTACTTGTCCCAAACCAGATACAACATTTTGTGTGGAGCTCAGATCAGTAAGGATTTGTTAACTTGCAGCATGTCACTGATTATGAATCCAAGCTGTTATGAATCAAAACCAAGTGTCAATTGTCCTTATTAAAAATTAAGAATAGAAAGAAATGAAGCAATGTATGGGCACATAATGGTTAAGACAAGCAAATAAAAGCTTTCACAGCCAAAAATAAGCTGTCAGGTTTTGAGCTTTATCGCAGTAAGCGATAAAAATTGAGTTTACTACATTTACAAACTGACAGATCTTAATTTTACCTCAGAGCAATTTTCTAGAAGTTTCAGTTTTCCTTTTGAAAGGAAAAAAAAGTTTTAGAATTGCTGTATTTATACCATGCCTGGAGAAAAGGGTAAAGCACTAATAGTTTTCAGTAAGACATGGAAACTGTCTGGTAGCCTGGCCTCAATCCACCTCGCAGTAGGTATTTTCATATTTGCCACCTTACTTGCTTTAAGGTACTCAGAACCACAAACTGTCATAAATTCAAAGATTTCCAATCTGCCACTGAATCTGCAAAGTCAAAACATATAAATCTACATTGAAAGCTATGATACATCCTAACTACTGCATCAGCTTTTTCTTGGATTACAAAGCTAGTAAATAAACTGCAAGCAGTCAGATGCCCTTCTGTAAAATATTGCAAAAGATGCTATTTGCAATTAAGTCCCATTTGAGCAAGAATGTGTATTTCAGAAAAATATTCAAACTGCCTTAATAATTGTTTCAGTGTTGCAGAAGCTACCTTTCAACTTGGTGAGTTGTTCCAATAGCTACTAACCACCAAAGCCTTACCTATAAACTGATGTCTTATTTCCACTGTGGCTTTTCTCTAATTCAGTTTTCAGCCTGTCAGTTTAATTGTATTACCATCTGTCCGAGAGAGAGCTTTTTCTTCTAAAACTTTTTTTTTTTTTGGCTTATGTTGATATTCATAAACTGATGAAATTAAAAGCTTCTAATCTTTTCTTTGCTAAAGAAAAGAGATTCAGTCATGTGTATCCCCCCTTATCTCTCCCTGCATGTCTGTTTTCCAGTCTTAAAATTCTCATCTTGCTTTTAAATCTTCTGTGATTCCTGATATGCTGTAAAAACATGAGCAGGGCACAGTACTCCCTGTACCAAACAAAGATAGTATCTCCTCTTCCTCCTATTGGTATTAAAGTTTATATGTCTAAGGACTGTATTAGCCCCTTACCTGCACTGTCTCACCCGAGAGCCTGTGTTTATTTGATTTTCCACAATGACCCATGTTCCTCTCTCCCCCTCCCCTATAACCTTTTCCAAAGCTACCATATCCTGAGATGGACACCCCCACCCCCTAAATATGAACTACAGTCCTTGGGTTTGGCTGCCTGACTCTACATTTGCCCAGTTTTACTTGGATTTTTCTTCACAGAGGTCTCTGACCAACACTGGTTTTTTGGTTGGTTGTTTTGGTTTTGGTTTTGGTGTTTTTTTGAGATGTTACTTTTCTCACAGATCTGCAAGTGTTATGTGTATAATTACTTCTCTCAGATGGTTCTGTTGGATTCACAGGGATTCATTTAAGTTCCTTTAATAGCAAACTTTTCTAACCCTGATCTTTTGACAAGAACCAGGTAAGGGAGGGATGAAACCTGCAGTTATGTTGGCACATCTGAGGAGGCAGAAATCTTTGGTAGAAGAATCAGGGGCAGCTGAAGGCAACTGGGCTGGCTCAGGCACGGGCAGGACAGGGCAGCCAGCAGCAGGCTGAGAAACTTACATTTCCAGAGCAGAGGGCTAGAAGGGGGCATATTGCTGAGGAATGTACCCCTGAGGCTTTCTCTTCCTTCTGAGTGCAAAACTTGCATTTTGTGGTGTGTCCCAAACTGATTATATTTATTTCTAGCAGCCTTTCTCATGTGTCCACTCTACTGAGTTAGTGTTTCTTATACTCTTACGCAAGCTGCAGTTCTCTGAGACGGCATAGGGGGAGTGCCTGGTTTCTAAAGATAATTCAGAACTTTGGGGTAAGAACTTTTTTTCTGCAGGAGCTGAAATGGTAACCGCAATTCCAAATCCAGTCAACTGAGATGCGTCTTTGAAATGAGAGAAATCAGGAATGTTTCAGCAAAAATAGATTTCCATCAGATTTGAAATATATTTTGCCAAAATTAAGTGTGAAAGGCAGTTCTGACAATAATCTTCTGTCAGCACTACAGAACTGTTTTGTCTTGGCTTCAAGTGTCTTCCATTCAGGTATATATTGCATATACACGATGAAAATTTACTAAAAAAAAAAATTAACTAACTCTACAGTTAAAACAAAACATGCATTCACACACTTCTAGGAGGGGGGGGCGTTAAAAAAAAATCTTTAAGTCACTACCTTTGCATATGAGAACCAGAACCCATTGTTATAATTTGAAAAGCCTGAACTAGAGTTGTCCGGTTGTCTCTGTTCTAATACAGTTGAGCAGCTGCTGGGGTTCTTTGACACTTACTGTGCTGTTATGCAGATATGGCCATTTCCCTCTGTTCCTCTCTCCTGTTTCCTGAGAAGGATTCCCTGAAATGGTCAGGGAGGTTTAAAACTGTGAAGAGGTAAGTGCTGTGGAAGGTGGAGTAGGCAGTAAAATAGGTATCGTATTTTCCTGTGATCTTTAAACTTTTTTTGCAGAGTGGGGTTTTGTTGGCTCGTTTGCTTTCTCCAGGGTAGCTACAGTGCTGGGGTTTTATATTTAACGTTTGTGTGAGCGTTTGGAGATGGGCACAGCCGCGGGCTGCGTGTTGGGTGTAACACGCTGCTCCCTCGCCTTCCGCCGCCGATGGCTGCTGGGCAGAGCGGCAGGTCTGGTCTCAGAAGTGGACAGGAGCAGAGCACGGCTACAGGTGAGCTATAATTATGCAAGGGCCAGGGGAGGCAGCGCTTACCCCTCCACCCCAGCCCCGGGAGGGGGGAGCTTGCGGGTTGGTGAGAAGCCGGGGGTCCCAGGGCACCTCAGCGGGGGCTCCCCGCTGGTGCCCAGGCAGCGGGGCTCAGTGGTTGGGGGAGGAGGGAAGGGGCTGGCAGAGGCACAGCTGGGGATGCCGGACCGAGGGATGATGCAATTTTCTAAACTTTTGTGCTTTGTGTGCTATTAGCCGTGAGGGATTTCTTTCTTTTTCCTTTTTCTTTTTTAATGAAAAAAAAAAATCCACTTTTGGATTGATGCTTGTCTTTAGTGGAAAGGTGTACATGTGCCTTCAGCAAATGTTGAAGAAGGTTTAGTTGCCTGGGAGAATGATGAGCGGCAGTATCCCTCCAAGCCTGTCTTGGAGAGAAAGATGCTGTGGCATTATTTAAGGCTAAGTGCTTCAGATGGTGGTTTTATAAAGAAGAAAATAGGAAGACTAAGAAAAGGTTTGTGTAATATGACAGCTATGTTTTAAGTCAGCAATTCAACTTTTTAAAAAAATTATAATTTTCTGATCTTTCCTACTCATTGGAATGAGACAGAATGACCTTTTCTTCTGGTCATTCATTGCCTCACATTTATTGAAGAAGAACCAAATACCTTTAATTTGCAGCAGAAATTGAGTAAAAAATTAAAAATAGGGGGTTTTTTTAAGGTTATTGTGCAGCATAGCCATCAAGTTTTAAAATCAGGGTTAAAAATCGTATGGGGCTATTGTGTTTAAATACTCTTTCTCCTGATACTTTGCTTTATTTTCTTGCATTTTGATATCAGACTGATGTGAAGTCAAGTCATACCACATGAAGAAAAGTGTCTTCCCTTAATAGTTTAACTCAGATTCAGTAAACATCTGCTTTGTAATACCAGCTAAGAAGTAGTTAGGGATTTACAGGAAAATTCTATGGAAACAATTCTTTTATTGAATTTATATTGGTCTTACATAGAAATCTCCAAGCAGACCTTCTGCTAAGATGCCATTAAAATGCTATAACTCAATAAAAATTTCATGTACTAAGCAACACTTTCAGTATTTTCTAGGTTTCTGTCATTACGTTCCTACCCCCACTCCAAAAAAAAAAAAAATCTATCAAAAGGATAGATGTTTGTCTACACCACAGTGGTTTGTTAATCCTGGGTTATTGTTTTGGATAGGAAGTGTTATTAACAACATGAAAATTTTAATAGTGGTCTAGAAAGTTATAGTTGATAACTCTTAGATGAGTATTAGTGAACAGGGTAAACCCAGATTATCTGTGGTTACCTCCAATACAACCGAGTAGGCAGTAGACTGCATGGGAAGCCAAAGAAGGGCAAAGAGTCTGTTGTGAGTAAACATCCCAAAGGTTTCTTACCTCCTCTAGTGGTAGGCACTGAGACACACACACAGACACCAAGGAAGATTATGCTTGACAAGGAAATGTGATATCACTTAGCTATGACCTAGTCTTGAGGTTTTGTCCGTCAGATCAGTTATGTGGGGGCAAAGATACAGTGAAGCTGTATGTACAGTGAAACAGGGGAATATGGAATAAGCATAAGTAGCAATTCTTCCAGTTCTGTAATAAGATTCCGGTGGGATAAAGCAGCAGGACAGACCCTAAGCAAGCCAGAGATTAATGTTTCTGCATTCTCATTTAACTTGGTGTCCAGTTCATTGCTCATTCTGAAACTTAGTACTACATCCAAGTTATGGGAAGTACCCTGTATGCACTCTTACAAAAAGCCACGTAAACTGTTTCAATACATGTGCTCTTTCAAGGTCTTCAGCCTCACTGGATGTAAATGGATATCCTAAGCAGCAACTTTACCTTGCATTTCCAGTGCTGGTCTTGTCATCATGGTGCAGACATACTTGTTGCATCAGGGTGGAAGGGCCTGTCTCAGCGATGCTTTACAGAACCAAGGCACATATCCTGTGGTCCAAATTTCTTCTTCAGTTCTTGGGCCAAGTAGGTAGATCTCTGCTTAATTACTTTCTTTCTCCTCTGCTCTTCATTTGAACACAGCTACCCTCAACCAATTGTTGCTACTAACCAGCCCTGTTTATGAAAAATCTCATACATTTTATTTTATTATTTCTAGAAATAAGAAAAAAAATTGTATCACTTGCAAGAAAGGCATGGTTGATACACAAGTAAACTGGTATTTCTCTCACATTTGTGCCAGCAAATTAAATTGACCCATTCCACAGCTGCTACTCATTTTGACTACTTAAACTGCTTGCCATGTAATGTATGGCACACTGCTCACAGCAAAAAGACTGCAAATTTTCCAAGGGAAACATGGTCAGGATACTCTTGTTAACATAGCAGCATCCCAGCATCACCAGAGTCCTAGCATACCCATTCAAAGTGATTTATGATACAAGATAACAGGTTTTGTTTAGGTGGAAGATGACCAGGTTAGACAGTGCCCAGAGCTGAGCATACTTACTTTAAACAATATATAAACAAAATTTTTCAGAGAAGCTTTAACAGTGAAATCTTCGCAAATGTCGGAGGAATCATTAGAAGGGAAGCAGTGAAAGTGTTTCAATATTTCAGAAGTAGATAATGAAAAAGGTTAATAAAAAGTAGGATGAATAGCATATTTCAGCACAAATCACAGTCACTTCCTAGGACAACAACCTTAGACAAATAACCAGTTAACTTTTTTCCGCCTTTACTGCCACATCAACAAAAAGGGAAGAATAATTCTTAACCTTTGTAAAATCAGGCTTTAGTGTTCTCATCTTGAAATGGATATAGCGAATGTCATCAGTGTTCTCTCTTGCTCCCTTGGGGAGGTTTCTGAACAGATTCAGAAACCCGGAGGCTTTCTGTATGCCCCACATTCTTATTGAACTGCTTCGAATAAGTTTGCATAAATTTCAAATATCTGCTCTTAAATTATGGTCTTCAGGCTTGTCAGCTCAGGGCTCTTTTCCTTTCCCAAATCTCTCTTCCTCCTCTCTTCCTAATTTGTTCTCTTGTAGGTTTTGTTTTCTTTTGTACTGTGTAAAATAATTTCTTTCCACAACAACAGAAAAGGATTAAAATGTATCAGTCATTGGCAGAATTCATGCCTTTACTGATTGGGGTTCAAAACACACTTCAACACTGGAGAAGTAATTTTAGAAAAGGAGTAATTTCATGGGTTACTATTTCCCAAGCTTTGACCATGAGCTTCAAAACCAGAACAACTACATTCCATTTCCAACTTCCTAAAAGATGCTGAATAACGTTCTCTACCTGCTTGTGCTCGGCATCCTGCACTTCCTGAACTATGCCTTCTCCACACAAGTTACTAAATGACCAACAGAAATTGCTAGCTGAGAAAAATTAATTACTAGAGGAGGTCAGTCTAAAAGCAATAAGCATATTTTCCGATAAACGTCAAAGTGTTAGTTCTTATGAGTCCTTTATAGTAGAACAAAGAAAACAAATCTAAGAGCTCAGCTGGAGTCAGTACCTAGTTTTAAATAGGTTCTTGCAAGATACTTGTCCAAGATACTGAATGTCAAGAAGCTTGCCCTTATTCCAAACATCCCAAATATTTTTATCTAACCATAGGCTGTCCTCTTCCCATTTATAGGTTGCTATTTTCTTCTCCACACTCTGATGGGAATACTTTCAAATGTAGCCATATATTGGTTTAAAAAGAGTGAATTCAAATTGTAAATAGTTATTCAAGAGAGATACAATATACTAGATAAGAGATAATCTGCCACACAAGAGAATTACCTAAAACAAGGCATTTATACCGTATTCATATCTGGCACAAATCTATTAAGTTCTCTGGTACAGTTACCTCTGTCTTTTCCTGGACATAGCCTTTTTTGTGCCTGAAACTGTCTCAGTTGAGCTGTAGGAATTACTAGAATTTCTTCTACTGCCTTCTTTTTAATCTTAAGTGTGTTCAGGCACAGAGGTCTCATTTTCAAGAACCCTGAGGTACTGTTGCATGTGCAAAAAGGAGACATTCAGTCAAATGCCTTAGAAGCTGGCTGGAATTTAATCTTACACTTCTTTTAAGTGCTGTATAATCAGGAATGTCCAACAAGTAATAAATATTGTAATTGCCTCAGAGTTAAGAGAAAGTTAAGATGACAGTTCTGTGTGAAGAAGAATCAATGAATTCCCTAATGTGAATTATACATATACTCAAATCTGTATGTGCTATTTGATCAAGCAGGACAGTATAAATAGTCATGTAACTATATATTTATTTTAATAATGAATAAAAATCAAAGAACTACTTAAGAACTTGCAATCTATGACTAAGCAAAAAGTGCCTAAAGGCTGTTAAAGGCACTGTAAAAACTCCTACTGACAATAGCCCTGGTCAGAGTTCATGGTTGCCCTGTACAAGTGCAGGTTGCACCCATTACTCTCTGGTTCTCCCACTCTTTATATTAGAGCCCTTCTGACTATGTAGCATTGTAATTGAGACTATAGTGTATTTGTAAGATGTAGATTGAATACCAGTATAGAGAATATTTTCTGCCTCTGGATCTTTTTTCACTTTACTGAGGTATAAGAAAAACTTCATTAGTGTCCGCATTTTGTAGATGGACTGGCTGAGCAACAAACATGCCTGAGGTCATGCACTGAATCAGTGGCAGAAGCAAGAATTAAATCCACATATTCTAGTTTTTCTAGAATAAAGGCAATGGAGAAAAGGGTAAGACAAAGGATCAAAAATCAATGAGACAAAAGACGACTTTTCCTAATAAAACAAGATAAGCTTCTGACTTCTGACATTCCAAGTTAATGCTAAAATTGGCACGAAACTGCAGAACCTTGCAATGGCAAGATGTGAGCAAGCCCTTCAGACAAAAGCTGAGCATGTCAAAGGCATCAGAGAAAGTGAGAATAGTTATAAATGACACCAAAACTAAGTCAAGTAATAGTCAAATTCTACAGCTACTTTTTCCATGTAAGAGTCAGTCTGTAACTGGACAGAATTGAATGAAAAGATGATTTATTTTTTTTATCATTTGATTAAGCTGTTGCCAAGAATTATTCCTTCAGAATGCATAAATTATAGATAAAAGAAGCTACTCTTCTTGACTGATTTTGCCTCTAGTAAAAGTGTATTGTGTTACTAAAAACAAATCAGGGTTAGTATGCACTCACTCCTGTAATAGTCCCTGGCAGTTATTAGGAGGATTAAATTCATAGTATAAATACCATCTGTTTTAAGTGTCTGAACTGCTTAGTGGCAGGTAATATATTTAATAAGAAACACAACTATACACAAGAAGTTAATGTAGACAGCTTGTATAAACACTTCAGTAGTGTAACTGTTTAAAATATACAGGAGAAATCTTGAAGAGACTCATTAAGGGTCACAACTATTCTATGTAAGTTTCATTAGCCAGTTTGATCCAGACCTCATGTGGAAGCCCTACTCCATGGCCTAATTATCTGTTCTTCCATGCTTAAGCAACCAAGGAGCCAGCTTCCTCTTTTCTCAGCTTTTGGAATTTCTGTATTTGTCATACTGCTCCATACAAGAATACTGTTATTCTTGTATTCACTGTCGTGGTGAATTTGTGTGCAGCTGGTTTCTGTGACCTTAAGCGATGAAAAATTACTGTTTTGAATTTCCCCCATAATTCCAGTTCTTCATGTAACGAAGTTTTGTTGATTCTACTGCAGGTAGTGGCTTGCTGTGTCATAGAGGAATGACGGGATGGATTGTAAGCATCAGTATTAGGGATGTGGTTTAGTGGTGGACTTGGCAGTGTTAGGTTAACGGTTGGACTCAATGATCCTAAAGGTCTTTTCCAACCTAAACAGCTCTATGATTCAGCACGTTATCCTGACTTACAGAGCCATCGTAGGTCTTGCTACACTTGCAAGAGTTTGTTTCCTTGCCAGACTTTATAGGAAGTGAGGCACAAGAAAGAATTATGCTACCAGATCATTAGGGCCCACGAGAAGACATCCCTGTGTTTGTCTTCACAATGCTAACTGTATGGGTTTTGCTTTTATAGTTGAACTTATCTTAGCTAAGATGTTTTCCTTACTGACAGTCTTCCATTTTCATATAGTAATAGCTTGCCAGAAGATAAACAGACACATAACAGATGTATTAAAAATTTGAAGCTTCAGAGAATATATTTTAGTTTTTACACTTTGTCACTACAAAAAGTTGATGATACACTTTTGAATAGTCCATCCTTTCAGGGGTGATATTAATTAAATTATTAGGTTTTTTTACTCCCCAACTGAAATTTAAAGGGTGATTGATGTCATTAATTTTGGAGGCAAGTACTAAAATAATGTTCTTTAATATATCAGTTGAAAGAGTTAGAAAAAAAGAAGGGCTTATTAGCTTTAAAGGTGGTCTGTTATATCTGACACTCTCCTTACTAAAGTAAAGTATTAGTCTTTTCCCAATTCTTTAGTGAGGTGCTGATCTTACATTTTCAAACAGAAAGAAATATGATTTTTTTATTGGCTGAAAAACTCTCATCTGCCCTTTTTACAAACAAGAGAGCACTCACTTCATAGAAGCACTAAACAGGCAAAATTTTTGTTTTAGCCCTATGTATCTTTTTACTATTAAATGACCATTGGATCAATCACTCATTGGGAATAGGAGGTTACACCAATAATAGAACCAATTTTGAGTTTTCCACTTTTTTAATTCTTGAAAAGTATGTGATTTTGCTCTTTTATATATATAATAATCGTGCCTCTAATGTATCTTATAAATGCCTTAGTAAAATATGATTTCCAAGCATATTTGTGAAGAGAAATTGTTTTCACTGAGGGAGCCATTTATCTGCACCAACACAAGTAACTGTGTTTGTGATCACGTGCCATTCACTCAGGCTTCATACCATCAGAAGATACTTTCCTACATCGTGGCTTTGCTGTGAAACATGAAGTATGTAAAGCTCTTGGTGGTCTTCGACTTAAATGCAATATACAAGTGTAAAAATTACACTCCTATCTGTACACAGGGAACATATTATTGCAGGTAAGTTTCTCCTCTGTAACCAACAGGAAACTGCTTATTTTTAATTTAGATTTTTAAAAATCTGTCTCTGCATTTTATTTTAATTAATTTTTTCCTATTTCTGGTAGTCTCCTGGACCCCTTGGTTTCAGCAAGTAAATTAAGCATTTATTACCCACTGCCTTCCTTACATCTTGAAGAGCAGAGCCCTGCTACTGTTAATTTGATGTTATTGAAGAGCAGTGACTCACCATCCCATAAAGACTAAAATCTGATAAAAGGTTGATTTTATTCTCAAATGCATAAGGGGATTTTATATTATATAAAGGAATTTGTTTACTTCATCCCAGGCTGCAATTTTGCTTTAAGATACTGCATTTACTGAAATAAAGATCAAATTTGCTACAGATGTAAATTTGTCTCAAATTAGTATTAAAAATACACAAGTATGATCTGCCTCTCAATTTACTGTTTTTTAAAGTTGGGTGTGAGTGTGCCTTATCTGCAGTTGCTGAACTCTTGGCAGGGCTTACTAAATTATTTTGAGCACAGTGCCTTTATATATTTGTTGAGATCCTGCCAGCCTGAGGTTCCACTAGGCAAATAAAGCAGAGAATCAGCCTACGGTTGCATAGGTGAACTGGTAGGAAAAAATTATCTAAGGAAAAATATATCATCTTTACTTGAGGAAATATAGGATTGCATATCTAGACAATTAAGAATCTAGAAGGTAAAGACTCTGATTCTGTTCAGTGTATTATGGAAAGTGAGTGTATGGGATAGAAGACAGTTTTGCTGCAGCAGCTGGAGCTGTTGAGGAAATGGGCTATATGCATCTGCACCAATAGCTTTGTCATCAGGTATAACTTATGGCTGAGAAAACTATAGGTTTCTTGCAGCTTCAGGCATCTCAAAATGGACAGACAAGACTAGAGGTGATTTTCAATTTAAAAAACCCTAGATTTGACATCATTGTCTCATATTTCACATATTCAAGAAACCTTAGAGCAAGAAGAGACCTCTGGAGATCACTTAGTCAAACATCCCTCTCAAAGCAGGGTCTCGCCACATCCATTTGTTGGTTTGGGGTTTTTTTTAACATCTCTAGGAGATATTCAAAGAGATGGAGATATGTGGAGATTCCACAGTGTCCCAGGGCAATCTGAGTCCAGGGTTTGAACACCCTCACAGGAAAAAATTCTTTCTTGTGTTCAGATGGAATTTTCTGTGTTTCAGTTCGTGCCCATTGCCCCTTGTCCTGTCACTGGGCACCACTGAGAAGAGTCTGGCTCCAGAGTCTTCACTCCCCTGCAACTGAGTATTTACACACATTGCTCAGATTCCCCTGAGCCTTCTCTTCTCCAGGCTGAACAAACCCAGCCCTTCCAGCCTCTCATATGCCAGATGCACCAGTCCCTTC
The DNA here is from genome assembly GCA_034008185.1 of Gorsachius magnificus. Classification (NCBI taxonomy): domain Eukaryota; kingdom Metazoa; phylum Chordata; class Aves; order Pelecaniformes; family Ardeidae; genus Gorsachius; species Gorsachius magnificus. Next base: position 80,263,115 of record CM067083.1, read on the forward strand.
ACTAGTATCATGGCCCTCCAGTAAATCCGTGTCTCTCTTGTACTGGGAGTCCAGACCTGGATCCAGCACTGCAGATGTGTCACCAGGGCTAAGCAAAGGGGCAGAATCACCTCTGTGTCCTGTTGGTAATGCTCTGCCTAATGCCAGCACTGGATGCTATTGACCTTATTTGCTGCAAGGGCACATTGATGGCTTGTGTTCAACATCTTGTCTACCGGGACCACCTCAGCCAAGAGAAAAAGTGGACAGTGGGCTTTCTGAGGGCAGAATAAACACTGTGATTCTAAAATGGTCTGTCTTGGATGATTACTGAATTGTTTAAGTTATAATGGAGTTATTACATCACAGATTTCATTTTTAAAACAACAACATCTGGTTCTTTTATGTCCAATCCATGTATAAAATCTTTTTGTGAACGATTTTTATGAAATTCAGATGATCATTAAACAGTAATGTACACTTAGATGCTAGCCTTAACTCATGATATTCAAACAATTAGACCACGAATAATTTATTTTCTCTTGCTACTACAGAGCTAAGTCCTAAAGTCGCTGAAGAATGAGTGAATGTCAGCCTTCCTGTCAGAATGGTACACCAGGCTTGTTTAACAGATCTCTGAGCAGATGGCACCATTACCAGGTGACTGGTCCTGCCGAGACAATCATCCTTCCCTCTCTGGTTGGGATTATCTGTTCAACAGGTTTAGTTGGAAACATCCTCATTGTGTTCACCATAATAAGGTACGGAATTGAATACATTCTGCAATAAGATCTGGTGCTGAAAAAATAAGTTATGAAGTGAATTGCCCAGCAAGGACAAGGAGAGCAAGTTTTTCATGTTTAATTTATTCATTGACATTTACTTCTCATTAAAAGAAAAAATAAATCATGACTACAGGTAGAGGTAATATATGCCTGCTTAGTCCTTTCTGATACAAAGCACTTACGTGCATGACTGACTGCAAACATATTCAAGGAAACCAAAATACATCCCTCCTTCCCTGGTTTCTGTTGTAATTCCGTTGTAATCTTCCCGCTAGCACACATAAAAGCTAAACCGAACTTTAAACTTTAGTTATGGTATTAGCCAGGCATTATAATGTTTTACAAAATGCTTTCAAGATCAGTTGAAAAGCAGTCTTTTTCTCCTTTGAAAACTGCACTTCTACCTCAGATTATTTTAATAACAGAACTCTATTTAACTTTTGCCCATTTGAAGCAGCTTCCTAGAACACATTGCTTTTTTCCAGCATCACCTTACTTCTGGAAATAAGGGCCTTAGTGCCGGTCAAGGATTCTCACATGGCAGGAATTAATACCACAAGATATTTCTGTTGTATTCTGAGAAGATAAAATTGCTGAAGTTGCTGAAGTTTTTTGGGTCATAATATCTGACCCAGCCATCCTTTATGCAAGAAAATACCTTCTAGTCTCTTAATTTTAAGACATCTCTTAATTTAAGAGATTTCTTTTTTCTATATAATAAAGAATTTGCTGTCAAGTGGCTGATGCTACCACAAACTCTAAATCCCCAAGCATGTATCTTGAAAAAGTGGCTTTTATCTTCAGCACAAGTTTAACATAAAGATTTACGACATCATAAGGCTAATATATGTCACACTGTACAAGGATTAATAGATGGACTCCACCCCTACATACTGTGCTTTTAAAGGAAAGATTTCCAAAGGCCAATTTAGGACTAAGTGTCTGTCAGCCCCTGAGCTTTAGCAAACTTTCCTTGAAACTACCAGAAATCCAATGCCTGCTACACTCAATTGTAGCTCATAGTCTGAATGCAGAATAGAAGAAATGTGGAAACAGTATGTATCAAGTGAACATAATGGCAATACAATTTTTTAAATGTATGAATGAATAGAAAGGAAAAAAGAATCACTGAATTTCTAAAAATTAGTTGTAGAGTCTCTAAAATAATGGAATGGAAGGAAACTGAGAAGGAACAAAGATTTTTTTTTTTGTCCCTGGTGAAAAGCCTTTGTCTTGCTTAAATAAAAATACAAGAGACAGAGGGAATAGACACACAATGACTTGAAAAAAATATATAATTTAAACCGTATTTATATTCAAATTTATGGGCATGGACATTTATACACAGGAAAAGAATTTGAAAATAGTGCATTAAAAAGTTAATATGGTAGTTACCAACACTACAAAAAGCCATCCACAAACCTCAGATTCTGTAGATTAATGTACATTTAAAATGTAGCTACATTTTGAAAAATCACCACGTCAAATTTCCGCTTTTCACTAAGCAGATCTGATTCTACTCGAAGGCTCTGCTTCCCAGTTGTGTCTCCACTCTTTATTGAATACATTTTCTTACAAATACATTTAAATTTTGTTAGCATTACAGAGTCATTCTTTTAAGAGAGAAAGAAGCTAGATTATCTCTCTAATTAGCTAGAAGGCTGTTTACTTTCCAGTAGCAAATGCTTTACTGATGATGGAACATGGTAAAGAAAGAACCTTGGAATTACAGCTCCCCAGTTTTGTTTACAGGTCTGACAGCTAGGGACAAACATTTTTAAGTGTGAATTAAGTTTATATTATCTGCATACTGGGAGAAAATAAATAAAAGTTGTAATGAAAGTTACACGTAATTTATGTCTATGCACTGAGGGCATACGTCTATGCCCTCCTTGTGTGAATGAATTTCATCCCTAGGGAATAACAGAGGGAGCTGAGGTATGTTGCTGTTTAATTAAAAAGAAAATAGCAGAGAAAATGCTCCAAGAGTTCAGTGTCAGCCAGAAGTACCCAATAATCTTCATCCAGCAACCTAGAAAAAATGGTCCCCAAAATTGCAGTTCTGCTAGCAAGCAGTTTATGTAAACCTACTGACTTTGGTGGACCAGCTGGTGGGAGAATGGCTATGGTTTTGTGCGGAGAGGGAAAATGTGATCCAGACAACCCCAATTAGCTGCATTAGTCTGACTGTATTTTTAAGGAAGAGTATGTTACAGAAGAGAAAAGGGAATCAAATACAATTTCAATTATCTGTAAGTACAGCTTTTCAGATTAACTTGATTTTTAATAAGGTAACTAATAGCAAGTGGTGAAATAGCATTTCCTAAAGTAAAGGTTGCAAATAAGTGTCTCAACACTCCTTACTTTCATTCTGAGTCTTCAGCTGGAGAAGGTGTACTTGCAACTGAATGTAGTCACCAGTAGAAAATTTTGGAAACCGCTACATACAGCTAACCTATCCAGATCAGGGATTTTGTGTTATCAGATTTTATGTGTTTCCATGTTGGAAGTTATTAACTCAGCTAAAGAACAATATAATGAGTTCAAGAATAATAACATGAGAAAAAAGTTTGCTAAAGGGTGGCTGGTACTAGGCGACGTTGATAAGAAACAAGTTTCCTGAAAAGATATTCAGGAGAAATAGATTAACATGGAACTTTCAGGAACTGATCGTGCAGCCAGCCAGATTTCATATTTTCCCTCAGAGACCTGAGGTGAAGTGTAAGAGTGTGTCAACAGTATTCCTAATGACATGTGCTGGGGAGATGTGGCTGATGTATATGTATGGAGTATAAGACTGTCATATAGAAAGAACCAGATAAAGAATAGAGGGACTAGAGTAATAGAAATGTGGTAACACTTAATAGCACAAAGCACAAACCCACAGATTTTTTTCTTTTTTTTCTTTTTATAAAAAATAACTGACTGCTATCAGTTAGAAAACAACGGAGGAAAAACTCCTGGAATTGCTATGGGCTGTCAATAGGCTAAAGCTGCGTGAGAAGCACACACATCTGTAATACATGTAAGGCTCAGTCTTTCCAGGGGAAAGAGGGAAATGTTACTGCCATTCTCCAGGCTCATAACAAGGCCTGAAATACAACTCTCGCCAGCTGTTTCCAGGAAAGATAAGAGATTCAGACTGGAATAAGAACAGAAAAGAGCAATTACAAGAACGAGAAGAAACGAGAACTATGAAAATTCACCTAAATCTTTTTTTTTTTTTTTAAAGTCTGTCACAACCCAGGCTGGAATGTCCAGGGAGGGGTTACAGTAAATTTGCAATTCCCTTGGGCTAAATTAAAGTGAAACAACACCAACTGATCAGTTAAATGTTTTATTTATGGTAGAAGCAACCTGAACTTAGAAGGCATAATAGTGGCAGTGTAGATTCTATTAAAATGTTTGCAAAGGTAAGAAAGAGAAAGAGGAAAGAGAGGAAAACAAGAAAAGGGGGCGAGGGGGCTAACAGACATCACCACCCTTGGGTCCCATGATGAAGCTGGGGTGATCCTCTGGTGGTGGGCACGTGCAGGGCTCCTTGTGTCTGCATCTTATGGCCCAATTCAAGCCCTTTTCATGTCAATCATAGAATCATAGAATCGTTCAGGTTGGAAAAGATCTTTAAGATCATCATGTCCAACCATTAACCTAAACTGCCATCCCACCACTAAACCATGTCCCTAAGCACCTCGTCTACCTGTCTTTTAAATACCTCCAGGGATGGGGACTCGACCACCTCCCTGGGAAGCCCATTCTAGAGCCTGACAACACTTTTTGTGAAGAAATTTTTCCTAATGTCTAACCTAAACCTGCCCTGGAGCAACTTCAGACCATTTTCCCTTGTCCTATCATCCATTACCAGGGAGAAGAGGCCGACCCCCACCTCGCTGTAGCCTCCTTTCAGGCAGCTGTAGAGGGCAATAAGGTCTCCCCCCAGCCTCCTCTTCTCCAGACTAAACAACCCCAGTTCCCTCAGCCTCTCCTCATGCCCCTCTTGGTTTTCTGTGCACCACCACTAAGGACTTGATCTTCTGCACAGCCGAAATTATGAGGGGTGGTTGTGAGCCCCTTCCCCAAAGAAGCTCTCGGGGCCCCTTGGCTATGTATGTTAAGTTTTGCTTAGCTTATCAGGACACAGGACTGCACATCCTTCGACACACCTCTGGCGTCCTGTGTTAGCCGAATGTCTCACATGCAGTGTTAGTAAGCGGAGCTTATCTTGTCACAGTACCTTGCAAGCAACTCCCATCCCTTCCTCACCCTGCAGGACCTACCTTGTCACAGTGCCTTGCAGGCAAGTTCCACTCCTTCCCTCAGCTGCAAAAGCCAGGCCCAGCCTCTGCAATTTTCCATGGCAATGGGTGTTTGAGGCATTTACTTATGTTCAGTCTTTCACAAAGTCTCAGAGGTGTATGCTTGCTCTCTATAAATCAAGATCAAATACAGAAGAAAGGATAAAAGACTGCTTAAACTAAAATCCAAAACTGGTACAAGAGCAATTGGGTAGACCCCATTCAGGAGCTATTAAAGGCTGGTAAGTGGAAGGTGATTTTTACCTTCTAGAACAGTGATGTCCTGTGATAGCCTTCAGTAGGAGCAGTGGAGGTAAAATCATTATTTCTGAGATGAAATTCCTCTATTACAAGGAAGTCTTTTCTGATCTTATTGCCTGTGACAGCTGATGACTCAGTTTTGTGACAAGGGTTATCTCTTCCAATCTTAGATTCCTGATTTTCCTAAATCTAGCAAAAAAACCCCAACATGTTAAACAATGTGCCCAGTGCCCTACAATATATTTCAGCTGTTCTGTTCTTTATTCCTCGCTGAGATGGGAAAGCTAAGTGTCTCTTCACCGAGACAGCATACTGTCAATTTACTCTATCATTCTGGTTTAGATTTGTTTCAGAAATAAAAAACAAGCTAATGTTAGAAATATGGGACTTCCTATGATCACATTTGGCACAGCAACTGATACATGTCTCTAAGTGACGTTATCTGGCTTGACTGTGAGATTCAGTTAGAGAGTAATGTATTTTTGGACCATGTCGCGGATGGAGTGAGAGGGAGGCAAAAATAATGTGGTTTATTGGTGTAAAACAGTGAGTTGACAAAGGTCAGTGGTAAATGCGACAATAGTTTGAGATTCGATGGCAAGGTACACTTTGTTATTTACTGCACAGAGGACAGGGTCAGACAAGACTGTCAGGGAGACCCTCCCGTTGAGTCATGAGGTTCAGAAAAGATCCCCTTGCTTTCTAAACTCCCTCAGAGAGGAGTCTAGGTGCGGCTGGATCCAATCCTAGTCCCAGACTTGGTCAACGGTTTATGTCTAAAGGATTATATATGCGCAATTAATCCTTTATGTCACTTAGCTAAGATTTCCAAGTTAGCATGCTGTTAGTCACTTACCGAGAATCTGTCGTGGTAAGGAATCTCTCAACCTCGAGGAGTAACCTTGAGAGGCATCCCTGCTCAAGGGGAGATCCTGGCGTGCAGCCCGCTGCTGTGCAGGAGAGCTCAAAGGGCTCTTGGACTGCTCACTATTTATGGGGGTAAGATAATTGGCTCATAGTCAAATTTGCATACTGACCACTGTGCTTAGATGGGCACATTCCACAATAGCCCTTGGCTATTGCATTGTTATCTGTCTCCCCCCACATCCAGTGCGTGCATCCTTCAGGACCAGACACAGACCAGGTGCATCTATCACCACTGCCACAGGTGGTTATCACTTGAAAGAGGCCAAAGGAGGGAGAGTCAGAGACGAGGGGGGGGAAGCACACCGCCACAGACCAGAATATCTTGGACAAACTTCTGTAGCTATTGCTAATAACATTAGATAATGTCGTTATCCAACAACAAATTAGATAGTTGAATTGCTTGGAAGTATTCATCGCTAGATACGGTTAAATGAGGGAAGGCATAGAGACAGAGATGTAAAACAGAAATGACTGCCATTTCTTTGTGCAGTTTTTCGTAACTGGAACTGAGGAAGATTCAGTCTCACAAGATTTTATATTTGTGCAGATGTGAGCAAATTTTTTCCAGCCTAACTTTGATTGCCTGAGCCAGTCATCTGGGTGTCTCCATGGAGAGGCACTACTGAGAGTAATCTGTGTCATCTTTGTCATATACCTATCTAAGGATAAATTACCCCCAGAGTACTGTTTCTCTGCAGTGACTATAGGTGCCAAGATCTCTTGGAGACATGAGAGGGCTAAATTTCAAACTCATAAAGTTAGGTTAGAAGAATCCAACCCTCAATTAAAAGGAGAAAAGATAGTACAAGTCTTCCCTGATAAATTATTGAGATGTTTTTTCAGCCACTGGGGAAAAATAACACACACAGAAATGATCCAAGAGGGAGGGCAGTACATGCTTACCAGCACAAAAGGGCTACAAGATCATGTTAAGTAAGTATAGGAGTGCTGCTGTTGGACCTGCTCTTCTCAGGGACCGAGGATTAAGGTAAACTCCAAGTATGAGAGCAGAAGGGAAGTGGGCCATGGTTAACATCAGAGCTGGAAATTTAAAAAAGCTTCCTCCAAGTCAAGCTGGTTTGCTGTGAACAGTTAGATTTCGCAAGGGACGACAAGCTTAGGTGGGTGGAGGACCTTAAAGCTGTTGCTACTTGCCATAAGGGATGCCATTTTCACCGTTCCTGTTTGAAGAAAGGGTATATGCTTGTGTTTTAAAATGTGTGATACTTATAAATCATCTTGTCTTTGACCTAAAAGATCACTTCCAAATTAACACTTAAGCTTCTAGTTAATGAAGACTCTCTGTCCAGGAGGGTATAAATAAATACAGATGACAGCACATAATGCAGTCAGAGGGGATAAGTAATGACTGATGACAACACATAACGCATGCGCCATGTTCCTCGAAGTTGTTACTGGAGTGGCAGCCAGTATATGGATTATCACATTGTCGTGTCTGCTCAACACTTCTTTTCTTAATGGATTGGGATCATTCAAATCCTTTTTTTTAAATGAGTTTAATATGTAGTGGTAGAATGGAAGAGAAGATAGGACTAATCACACGTTTGACATATTCACAGATTTTACAGAACAGCAATTGTGCTTTTATACATTTTTCATATGGTGTTTCAGAGATGGAAAATAACCTGGCATGGGTGGAAGAATTAATTGACCAGCTAATATCTGTGGCTTGAGAAACTGCTGGGAAGCTTTCATATCTGTGGCGAGAAGGAAGAAAACACTGAAAGGATGAAAAGAAAGAAGTTTGAAATGGAAGCTATCACTATTATTTTCCTGGCTTTTTTCTTTTTTTTTTTTATACAGTGATAGTTTTAGCAGAAGGCAAGCACCACTGTCTTTATAAAATGTAAGAAAGTTATAAACTATAAAATGTGGCCAAAATTACTTGAGATTATAAATATAAAGTTTACTGCGTAAGTTACCATTTAAATATTGTGGTTCTGAGCCACCACAGAAAATTGTACAAAAATCTGTATAAAAATACGTGTCCTGGCCTCTGGACACTGATCTAAAAAGGCATAGTTTTCTGAACCTCAGTGTAAAGCAGTGAGTATTACAACACTTCCCTTTACATCAACCATCGGACAGCTGTTCAATGTATATTCTGTGTTGATTAAATTTAGCATAAAGGGTGCAAGTTTAGAATCTGAGATTCTCATTCTGAGACCAAAAGTAATTTCTAATTTAGTATGTTTTATCTTGTTAATGTGAATGAAATAAAGCAGAAAAAGTCTGGTTTAACTTTTTCATGAAATGACATGTACAGGCAGTTCTCAGATGCTTTGAAACCTGTGCGTTTGGGCGTAATGGTACCATCTGATGCCTTGCAGGAAACACAGTTTGGGGTTTTTCTTTTCCTGGAGATTTTGCATCCTTCAAAGTTCATAAAGCTACAGGCACCAGAGGAAAAAGATCACATATGCGTCATTCTCTCCACAAGCTCCAGTCATTAGTGCCAGCAGATATATTTTATAGATGTCTGGCTTTGGTTTCAGCATCATAACCAGATAACAGTGAATCATACTTCATAATTTATTAAGAATGCTTGAAAAAAGTACTTTTTTCTGGCTCATTCCCTCTAGCTTAAATTTGTTTCTTTGGAAACATAGTTATTTCATAGCTTGCAGCTATGAAAAATTAGGAACTCTTCTCACACCGATCATTTTAGGAAATGATGGTCATAGAGTTGGACTTCTGAATGTGGTTTGTGGGCAGCCAGGTGGAGTTCTCCCAGCTGCAGATTCCTCTGTGTCTTCCAGTAAGAATGACAAATAAACTGGTACTTTGCAGTAGACTGGAAAAAAAAATTGGTTAGAGATACTGAGAGGGAGCCTAGACAAATAGCTTAGACTAGACATTGAATTTGTAAGTGAATTTAGGAAGGGTGATTTCTACATGGAGACTGTGGATAAGGACCATTTTAATAAAGTCCTGTAATTAAAAAATATTTTATAAATATCAGTGCTTTTCAAAGATGCTTTGTGCTTCTGTCCTTGATTGTATAGAATAAGGCAATTTAAATTCAGGAATTCTTTCAACGGCGTATAACATTCCTCCAAGCCTAAATCAGGGGGTGTACTAAGATAAGGATTAAATTTCAGTGAAGGAAGCTAGGAAAGCATATATATGACACAAAAGTTATGCAATATAGACATGAAACTGGCAAATCCAAACTCTCAGTAATTAAATGGAGACTGTGCAAACACTTTTAACGCTGTTACGTTCCCTATATATGTATAAACTTCATGAGACTATCTTTAAATAATTGGTTGCATACTATTTTTTTTCCCAGGGGATCATTCCTCTTTCACCAGTTCCCTTTTTACCTTAAGCACTTGAGAACCTCCTGTCTGCATCTTTAAGCAAGATTCAGCCCTGGGTCAACTGTGTCACGGGAAGGCTCTGATCTCTCCTCCTATTTATGCTAGGCTGATATTTCTAGAGCTCCTGTGCCCATCAGACCTCTGTTTATTTTGGACACTTTATAGTTTTCAAAGGAGAATATAGATAATTGTACTGATGTTAATAAATTAAATAGCCCATTCAACCTCACTAGAAAGCAAAATTATGAACAATATGTTTTTGTTGAGCCTAAAATGTTTAGTTTGAAATATCTAAACTCTAAAATAGTGGCTGTGATGGTGTACTATACTTGTGTGCAGTTCCATTTTGAGGTCTGCTCTACCAACAGTATATGTGGAAAACAATACAGTAACTATGTCAAGTAATCATCTCCATGTCTTCCAATTGGTTTCAGAACTCAGAAGAAAACTATCCCAGATATCTACATCTGCAACCTGGCTATAGCAGATTTGGTTCATATCATTGGCATGCCCTTTCTCATTCACCAATGGGCACGTGGAGGCGAGTGGGTTTTTGGCAGCCCCTTTTGCACCATCATTACCTCCCTGGACACATGCAACCAGTTTACATGCAGTGCCATTATGACCGCAATGAGTTTGGACAGGTAGGTGGTTTCAGATTTTCATTCTGTACCCAAGGACAATAATAGCTGATTGTGTTTGTGCAAAGCTGTAGTAATTCAAGAATGAGAAATGCCATCAGTTATGGTTAAGGATTTTTTGAAAACTGCAGGAATATTTTTCTGATGCTTGTGGAGGTGGCAGAAGTATTTTAAGTCTCGCTATAGCATTATGCTACGAGCAAGGCCTTAAGGGATCCTAGTCACCCCCACTATTACTGTTCTGGGGTTTATCTTTGGAGGTGCAGCTACTAGTAAAGGCTTAATGTCACTAAAACTAGACTTGTTTCAACCATTCGTGCTTAAGATAATTTTTTTTTTCCAGGCAGACTGCAGAAACCTACTGTATCTGTTATTTTCTAAAACCTTTCTTAAACTGCAGTAAGAGTACAACAAGGATTTTAGCTTTTATTATACCTACAGTTTTCAAAACCAGCTTCTATACATTCTTGATCTTAAGGAAGACTTTTTCCAAAGTTTTGACCAAAATCCTGACCAAATTCAGGAAAGAAAAGCCTGATTTGGACCAAAGATGTCTTCTTTCACATGTCACAGAGAGCACGGAGGAAAACAAAAAGACAAACTTTCCTGCATAGCACGAGGCACTAGTCAATCATTAAGAAGACATTCAAGAGCCAACTTGGAACTTATGAGCTAGGATAAATAAACGGACACAAAGGGAAGGATAGTTGCTATTGAACTTGTAGCATACAAGACACTGTGCTTCCACAGAAGTGAAAAGTAGTCACTAAAGAGAGGGGGAGAAAAATTGTCAGAAAACAGAAAGCAGAAAGTAGAAATTGGAAAGTTAGAAATAACTTTAAAATTGATAAAGTATGGCTATCATGAAGAGGCTACCCCAATGCATGATGTTACAAGTCTTCTAGAGTCATAGAAAGTTGTGGGTTGGAAGGGACCCCTAGAGGTCATCTAGCCCAACCCCCCTGCAGTAAGCAGGGACACCACTAACTAGATCAGGTTGCTCAGAGCCCCGTCCAACCCGGTCTTGAATGTTTCCAGGGATGGGGCCTCCACTACCTCTCTGGGCAACCCCTTTAAGTGTTTCACCACCCTCATTGTAAAGAATTTCTTCCTTATATCTAGTCTAAACCTATCCGGTTTTAGTTTAAAACCATTAGCCCGTGTCCTGACACAGCTGGCCCTACTAAAAAGATTATCCCCATCTTTCCTGTAGGCCCCCTTTAGGTACTGAAAGGCTGCAATCAGGTCTCGCCACAGCCTTTTCTTCTCCAGGCTGAACAACCCCAACTCTCTCAACCTGTCCTCATAGGAGAGGTGCTCCAGCCCTTGGATCATTTTTGTAGCCCTCCTCTGGACCCGCTCCAACAGGTCCATGTCCTTCTTGTGCTGAGGGCTCCAGAGCTGGACGCAGTACTCTAGGTGAGGTCTCACCAGAGCAGAGTAGAGGGGCAGAATCACCTCCCTCGACCTGCTGGCCACGCTTCTCCTGATGCAGCCCAGAATACGGTTGGCCTTCTGGGCCGCCAGCGCACATTGCCGGCTCATGTCCAGCTTTTCATCCACCAGCACCCCCAAGTCCCTCTCGGCAGGGCTGCTCTTGATCCTTTCTTCCCCCAGCCTGTATTGATACTGGGGGTTACCCCGACCCAGGTGCATGACCTTGCACTTGACCTTGTTGAACCTCATGAGGTTCACACAGGCCCACCTCTCCAGCCCGTCCAGGTCTCTCTGGATGACATCCCGTCCTTCCGGTGTGACAACCGCACCACTCAGTTTGGTGTCATCCACAAACTTGCTGAGGGTGCAGTCGATCTCGCTGTCTAAGTTATTGATGGAAACGTTAAACAGCACCAGTCCCAGTACGGACCCCTGAGGGACACCACTCGTCAAGCCCAATTCCCTCAGCCTGTCCTCATAAAAGAGGTGCTCCAGCCCTCGGATCATTTTTGCAGCCCTTCTCTGGACCCGCTCCAACAGTTCCATGAACAGTCTTACTTGGTTGACATGCAGTTAAAAAAGAGCCAAGAAATTGTCAATTCCTTTGAAGTTCAATTTTAAAAGTTCTGTTCTTATATTTGCGTATGAGTAATGTGACAAATGACAGTCTTTTCCTATACTCCTAAAGAATTTACACATAGCAGTATCTTTAATCTTGCTCTTTAGAGAAAAAAATTTATGCAAAAGACAGTAAGTATTAAGGCAGGAAAAACACAGGGCATCCCAATGAAGAAAGACAGAATATCAAAACTTGGCATAAAAAGTAGTTTATGTCCCAAGTAAAGTAGACATTTGGTGTTTTTTTCCCAAATTACTTCAGGTAAGCCTGTGATTTCTTTTCTATTTTGAGGCAAGTTTTTCCATCTCAGATACACTTCCCTAGGGAAAGCTCTTCAAATTACTTCTCTGCCATTTGTTTTATCACTGCTAATACTGATTATGGTACCATACCCAAGAGAGACAAAGGTTTTTCAGACAACAAGCTCCCAAACTGTCTAGTCCTCGATTTTCAGAAAAGCACCTCTGAATACACCAGGGAACTTTCATTAAGTGAGAAGATTAAATCGACCACTTTGCAAAAAATCAGGAGAGTTGATCAGATTTTGTTTTAGTCTAAAAGCATCCCAAATTCACAATAAAAGCAAGAAACATAATTGGCCCTTAGTGAATGCTATGGCTAATGCAGCATTGGGCGGGTTCATGTTCTCTTTCGCATTTCTCAAAAATAAAAGCACTTCTAAAGGATGTCAGGAGCAGGTCAGATCTGGGAAGGCACTTCCAGAGGAAGTCTGAGCTGAATAAAATGGCTACCACATGCAAATTAATATCTGTCATATTGCTGGATAATGTTTTTATTCCCGTAAATCCTCCACTTCATAATGGGAGTGAACTATGTCACACAATGGTCCAACCGAGACTTTAGTATTTCAGCATTTCTTTTTGCAAATCAGATTTCTTTATAAGATCTTAAGAAGTGGTAAAACCAGCTGTTCTCTCCATGGACCTTTAGGAGTCAATTTATGAGATGTACAATATATAAAAGTTTGCTTTTCATTACTCACTTTAATATGAGATAAAAAACATTAAGGAAAGCTGTAAAAATTATGCAACTTGAGTATGCATATTAAAATGTATGAGAAACTTTTCTAAACTGACACAAACCACATTTCTTAGTACAGATTCCTGTTTATGCCACAGGCCAACATTACAGACATTAAATCTGAATGAAACTTTGGTAGCAGAACTTTCGCCTACCAGTTAAAAGAAAGCCTCTTAAGAAACAACCCACACCACCTGTTCTCTGGATGAGAATGCACATAGGCACACATAGACAACAATCCTAATCTAATTTATCCCCATGTACATCAAAAGTAAATTTGACTGTTCAATAAAAACATCCCTTGCCTAAATGGAATCAGAACTGTGTATGCTGCAGACAGTATTTCCTCAATCCCAAATATTGATATACTTTTATGCTGCAGTCTCTGGTGAGACAGGAGAGATGGTGAGAGGGGTGAAAAGGGGGGGTCTGGTATGATATCCTACACTAACATTGTTACTTGGGACGTTCCAATAAGTCACTGGACTTGAACTGAATATGAACATTGCGATTAGCAATGTTAGTCATTTGTTTGGAATGGCAAAGGAACTTTTTGGCCTATGACATTTTAAGAAAAGAGCCAAGATTTACACATTCAAAACCACAAATGCAGATTCAGAAGTCACATCATTCCTTATTCCTTAATGGCATACAAGATGCAACTGGTAAAACCTATGCCAGACTTTCCGTGACAGGAGGCTGTGAGGTGCACCTCATCCCCTGTGGCATGACTCCACTGGACCATGTCATAAGAACATGCCACTGTTTGGGTCCCTTCTTGCAGAGTGCACCTGCTTCTGTCTACTTCTTCTGCAAAATTTAGTTATAAGAAAAGGTGTGATTCTCTTGGTAGCGGTTCAGTTGTCTGTGATCCAAGGCATAGTTTTGGTATGGCACAGCTGTATAATGTTGTCTCAGCCTCCTAAGAAAATTGCTAAATGCTAAGCTGTGCAAAAGTACCTAGAGTAGAACCATGTGTGCTAAGAAAGGTAACATTGCAGCCAGAGATAAGATAGTTGAGGTGGAGACAGCTGGCAACTCAAAGCTTCAAGAAGAGAAACACTGGCACAAAGAGGTATAAAATACTGACGAGAATCAGGGAGTCTGAAAATGCCCCTTCACTCCCATTGACAGCACAGCAAAGACTAAGGGTGCCATACAGGGGTGGTAAGAGTATTAACACTTAGCCTAGGAGCTTGCTAGTCCTAGCTGTCTGTTGCCTATTGTAATAGCTGATAAATAATTACTTTTTGTGAATATCCTGTTTGCAAAGTGTCTCTGTGCATGGGAAAAGTTCCCTGAGAAAAGTTCCTGAAGTGTGAGAGATGCATAGGGTACCAGTCAATTCTGAGGGCTGTGTAAACATGTATTTAGCCTATGCTTTTAAGGCTTCGGGCACATAAATGGAGAGGTGAAGCTGGGAAGACAAATCTGGAGTAAGCAGCTCCATGACAGCTGAGAAGAAACAGGCAGGTGCTCCAAGTGTTTGCAGCAGCCGCGACTGACAGGCATGAGAAAATGCGTTCCTGGTGTGCCCATTCTTGTAACGTTCCTCTAAGAAATATTTACCAAGGCAGTATCACTGGTAGGGTGGGGCCATATCTCTATGCGAGTTACAGGCTTTCAGTTATTTAAAACCAGAACCACCTGATTTGCCATGGACTAATCCATTTGCTCATTCTTCACACTCCTTTTTCTCTCACTCTTTGCTTCACTTCACGTGCAGTCACAAACGACCCAGCTGGAGGAAAAGGTAAAAGCCTATTAAAAGCTCAATCTCCTGAGCAGCCCATCATTTGATGTAGAGTGTAGTACACTTTGCTGCCTCTTGGAGCAATCCTAAGAGCAGTACATTTTAAGCCAATGAAGATAATAAATTAATAATTAATATTAATTGGATAATTGATGCTAGTTACTGATATTAATGACAATAATAGGGTCAGTATACTATATTGTGACAATATGCAGTACGTAGTAATAACATTAGACCATAGGATGTCAAATATGATAGGTTAAGCTACATACAGAGGCAGGAAGAAAAAAGTGAGGAAAAATCTAAGCTCCCTTCTACTTGTCCTATATGCATGACAGAAGTAGGACCACTTTTTCATGGTTTTGCTAGAAATCAGAGACGACGTGGTTAGCTACAACATTAACTAGGAGCACATGCTCCCATGAAATACTTTCTCTTTCAAAATGTCACCTTGGCTTTCATGGCCATACCACCTACCTTTGGTGGTAGTTGGTCTTGTAGATGTTCCTCCAGGCAGCATTGTAACAGCAAGTTTGGCAGAAAGGCAAAAAGAAATGTGGTAATAGGCATGGGTAACAGGCAGCACATACCTGGTGCCTTGTACTTTTTGAGAGCTCTGAGGGCTCCATCACCGCCAGCTTCTCCAGCTCTCTGTGTCAGAGACGCTGCACAGACACTCCTGTTATTGTTTGTTTAAAGTAAGTATTCTTCAAACTTTTCCCAACAAAAGACTTTTATTACTGATAATTACTTTGTCAGATGAGGGCACATGTCTGCCTTTAAGTTCCACTCTCTGTCTGAAGTGGAAATTACCCCGTGTTTTCAAAACGGCATGTTTTCCCAAATGCACCACTCACATTTCATTTCACAAATTTATCATCGGACAATAGGCAAGATTGAAAATTACATCCAAACTGAAACCACCAATAGAAACCCACTGCTGCAAAAGAATGGAGACAAAAGCTGCTTGATAAGTGTTTAGGGTGAGATTAATTTCTTATTGTCTGGGGAAGGGTAAACCAGAATGCTGTCAGGATGGAACAAGTTTGAGTTCTATCAAGAAAAAGAATCATTTACATTTACATTGAATTGAATTTCTGGTGGTGTTTTCATTCCATTCAGTCCAATGATTTGCTTTTTATCTTTAAGTTCATTAAATGACTTTTTTTTTTCTTTTGCTCAGATGAGTATTAAAAATGAGAACTAGAAACCCAGGGAAAATATCCCTTAAAGTCACACATCAGCATATGAAATTGTCCAGCAAAATAATTGACCCAGAAAGTGTGAAAAGTTATTCGACAATACATAAGGAAACACACATATATACAGGCCAGATTTTAGCACCCTCACCTGCACCATTAGTAACCTGCCCTTTACTTTTGTGAGAATCCCATGAAAACTCAGCTGTGTATCCAGGCAGACAGTCCGCACAGCAAAAGGAGCCAGGGTGAGCCAGCCCAAAGGCAGTGATGGGCACCTCTGGAGCTGGAAAACGTGGACTCAGTAGCCATCCCAGGCGGAGGGGGTTCCTTCACACACACCATGCCTTCCCTTAATGATCTTCGATGCCCATTAACACTGTTGGTTTTATTACAAACAAAAGTCTGATAACCACTAGACAGCAGCTGCTATCAAAATGAGTTACATTCGCTGTTGGTAAGTCCTGAGCTGCACTGTTCTTTGAGTAAAGGCAATATCATCCGTTAAGCCACACATCACACGGTGCCTTAAGAGCCTCAGCCTTTTGCATGGCTAACAGCCCTCGCTCTGAAGCTCTGTAGCTGGCTTTCTGCTGGCAGCTCTGCTCCCGGTCACCCAAGCTGCCGCAGCAGCCTTTCCCAGAGCCCCTGGGGCAGCGCTTTCCCCTTGTTCCCACGCTGTGGATCTTGCCCTGTTATCCTCCCGGCCCTGCACCTGCAAACCCAACCGCATTGTTATGGTGGGTTCTCATGGGAAGCGAATGCCACCAGCGTGAGAATCACCCCTTCTTCCCCTCCCTTTTCCTACCCTGTGGTCAAAGCTTCTGGTTGACATTAGTGGACCCAAAAACATGCATGCCCCAAACTTAACAGCAAGTCAGTATGCAGCCTCAACAAAGCATGCTCTCAGCAACACCAACAACATCATAGGCAGGAGCAACTGGCAAGAAGTGAGTCCTGATAAAAACTATACTGATACTGTGGAAAAAGCATTACGGGGGACCCCTACTTACAGCACTGGAGAAGAGACCCAGAGAAGGATGCTTGTCTGGAGACCCCTCATTGCATCTCTTCCCAGCTGGCCACTCAGGACAGCTTTACCTTTCCACGCTCTCTCTTTTCACTTTGATTTTTCCCTTAAAGTAACTATAAGCCATCAGCTACAGACCCTGGTAACAAACTTCTGTGCATGTGAACCTGTCGTAAAAACCTTTGTGCAATACCCAGTTCTTAATGAAAGAGATAATAAGAAATAACCAATGTTTTTGTGGTTACGTACCTTGTGAGCTTAAGCAGCTTGAACCAAAAGGAGATCTCACTGAAACCTTCCTGCTAAGCAGAGGCATATGAAGGCATCGAGGCGTTTTTGTATCACCCAACTGTAGGCACGAGATAAAGTTCAGCCTTTCGTTAACGGCAGGCAGCAGGCACCACTTCTAAGGGGTGACTCACAGGGTGTATGGAGAGCACAGCAAAAGATGGAAAAATCATGTCCTGTCACTTTCCTTGCTGCCTGCGGGAAGAGGGCTGCCTGGTTAGGTGCATTTCTTACTCCATGCCAGCTACTAATGCCACTTGTCCATGCTTCCCCCACACACCCTATTTCCGTCTTACACACTTTCATTTTCTCACAAATACTTCCTTTAATTCACAGTTTATTCCCTTATTTTTTTTGTAAAGTCCAGTGTAACTTTATTCAGTATTCATTCTTTGGAAACATCTCTGCTGCTGATTTTAAAAATAGTTGCAGTATTGCTCTCTTGTTTTGCATGGAGATGTTGTTTGCCCCACTTAAGAAATGAAAGCAAGCTCAAAGCATACATAGTATACTGTGCTTACCTAGAGACTGAGAGGCCAAATTTTGTGTAAAGTGGGAGTAATCACAAGTTTTAACAACTTGAGAAGCCTGTAAATTACTCCCAATTACAGTGATCCTGTAAGCGGTATCAGTGTCGGAAGCTATTTCCATGAGGCAGCCAGTGAAATAGGAGAGAGAGCTGTACAAAGCCGTTCTACCATTACAAATGTAGAGGATTTCTGTTCTTTCTCTCACCATCATGAAGACTGAGAATAACTGCATGAAATTAGACATAGCTTTTTAAAATATCATATGCCAGAGAAGTCTTTTGCTGATTCTAGCAATAATGGCCATTACTTTAACCTTATTTAGTGAAAAGAACTTGGTTGTTGCAAAGCTTGAATGCTGAAAGAAATCTCTTTCATACTGATATTCATACCAGGCTGAAAATAATTTATTATCACATGAAATATGAATCTTTCTTGATCTTATGCACTGGTTCCTGATCTGCATTGGCCCAAGGGCAACACTACCAAGGAACTGAGATGCTGCAGGGACCTTGTTCTGACAGGCTGGTGAACCTGATCTGTGAAAAACAAGTACAGGACCCAGAGCAATGTTCCGAAGTCTTGCAGGCAACATGTTGCTAGCACCTACAGGCAAGGATCTTCTGATTTGTATCAGATATTTACATGGTGGAAAATGTACAAGTATGGCTATGTATTAATACAGATACAGCAACACAGCTGTCATGGTTAAACCACATCAACAGCAAAGAAATGACAGGTATTAAAAGCTACTGCTGTCCAGTTAATGATATTTCTCGTTATTTACTGGTACCAGTACTGGACTATTTAATCCACAGTCTAATTAAACTTGAGGTTTCAGCCTGGCAAACACATTCTTGAGCAGGCAGTCATTTACTAAGCTTCTGCTCTCAGCTGCATTGAAGAAAATTCACAGCAGCGTTCCTGGTTTTAGTAGAGTAAATGTAGATGCACACCAGGGTATCTGAAAGCAAAATGCAATGTTCAATTTGCACACATTGCAGTTGGTGTTATATACGCCTATCTGGCTTCTTGTGTTTTTAACAATGTAAATCTCAAATAACTCCACCAAACTCTGTTCCTTTATTTCTAATAATTTAATCAACCTAATACGTGTCTGCACCTGTTTTTCTTTCATTAAGTGCTTTTAAGAAGGAATGACATTGTTATGAAGACTTTTTTGTAGGCTTTTATTTTGTTTTTTCTGCATTTTTCTCACTTGACCTGTGAACAACATAAATAGTTCACTGACTAAGAGAGAGTTTTCCATTTCTAGCTAAGGTATAGCTTCAGAGAAATAGAAAAATAATCTCTAATGGCCCTTGTTCAGAACACAGCAAAAATACTACTTTCTGGGAAAATAAGTCTTCTGCAAGAATGATGTACTTTCCATATCAGCTTTCATAATTAGCTGAGCGCAAGTGCTGTGGGGCTCCACATGTAGATGATAACCTTTTAGAAAAATGGTACCTTCTTAGGCGGTACCAGAAACCATATTAACATTCATCTTACACTAGCGTGGACTGTCTTGTTTTGTTGGGCTGTAATTTTTTTTCTGCTTTGCAAGCACTAAAATTCAGTGAAAATTTCACCAGTATTAAAACATTTCTCAGTTTTATCCTTTCAAATACTGTGACATGAAGTCAACAGGATGGAATTTGGTAGAGAAGCTGTTAATAGCCAATCAAAACCAAATTTTTTTTCAAGTATTGTTTAAATTCCTATATAATTTGTCTTTCTTACAGCAGCTAGCAAGTCACCCATTTTCAGTTAATTTCAGAAAATTACAGTTTCAAAAGGTTTCTGCGACTATAATTAAGAGTTTTCAGTCTCTTTAAAAGAAACCGAGACAATCTAACTCCCATAAGAGAGATGTGTTTCACTGCTGCTACCCAAAATTCTCCCAGTATTATGTAAAAAAAAAGGCATGTTTGATACAGTAGAAAAGGACAGAATTAAATTTGTCATCCATTTTGTAGAGGCTAGTCATAAAATAGATGTTTTCTACCCCCAAAAAAATGCCCCAAAACTTCCTCTCTCTTTTTTTTGTGTAAAAACTTATATTCTGGAGCTTTCATTTAGCTGTATCACTTGTTATTAATTTAAGAATTATGAATTGATAAATGGACTGAGTTTTCTCCATAAGTTTCATCTCACCCATTTCTCTTCAGCATTATGGTTCTTTACCCACCCACCAAGGTTCCTCAACCTGCCCTTTTTCCTGTCTTAGGGAGTGAGTTGGTGGACGTGGGGCCAAGACAGAAGCATAAGCCTCCAGACACCCACAGTCTGGGTGGCAATGCGTACAGCCGCCACTAGCAAGGCTAGGACCTCAGTGGTAGACCTCTCGCCACACATCAGAGGGGATCACCACTGATCATAGCCTTAAGCTGGCAGCAATGTGGTGAGAATCATCCCTCTGCCAGGGTCTCCACTAGGAAACCCCACTGACAAGAGCTGTAGTCGTGGCAGCTTGCCTGTGGAGCACCAAAGTGAGGTTGCTTGGTGCTGGTTTCTGGTTGTCTCCTGTGGTTATATCACCTCAAAGCCATCACAGGGCAGTGCTGAAGCTTCCTACAAACTGCTTTACAGATCACAGTGAGTCTGACAGCCACAAACTAGTACCAAGACCCAGGGCAATGAAAATTTTCAGCCTTCGTTGCATACTGTCTGCACCCTGTACCTCTTGGCCAGGCTGACGGCTGGTCCCAGTATGTCAGATTGTGGATGTTCAAAAGATGGCAAGGAAAAGGAAGAAATTCATTGTCAGGTTTCTTTACCTTTGTTGAATTTATTGTAAGATGATCTGACACTATTCTTCCCAAACGAGTTGTTAAGCTGTGAATCCGTGATCATGTTAGCAGGTAGTCTGATCTCATCTGGAAACAAAAAGGTGTACCAAATGCAGTGGGCTTTGTACCTACCCTACTCACTCCTGAAAAAATAGAGGGAAAACACACCCTGCTTTAACTTCTCCTTCTTTTTTATGACATGTGAATTGTTGAATTTAATATTCTGCTTTTAGCTCAAAGATTACCCACCTTAATCCATTTTGATCTGGCAGATTAAAGTTCACCCCAATGTTTTACAAAATGTTGTAACCTTTCATGACCTTCAGGTCATAAAAATGAAATTGAATTTGGTTTGTGTCATAAGCTGCTGCTAACTGAAAGTTACTTCTAAGGTAGTAAAGTCATTCAGTTGTATCTTCAGTTATGTGGAGACTAAACATTTAAATTCCAGCTATACTAGGCTTGAGCACTCCTAGAACTAAAAAATATCAGAAAGTTCCATTTTTGTTTTAAATAGCAGTCTTGCCTGTATTAAATTATCTCCAGTCTTTTTCCAGAACTAACTTCATCTCCAATTTTGTCTCTGATTGCTTCTTGTATATCTGAGTTTTTAAATTCTATCTCCTACATGCTGATTTACTATAATTTATTAAAAACTCTTATCATATTAATTAAATAATATTGTGACCAAAAGCACAATCAGTTATAACAACCCTTGTTGGATATTAAGGGAATTGCTCAAATAAAAGCAATCCTGGCATGTTGTACTAGACAACCTTTAAAAACCACAGCTTCCTTCCCTTGTGATGGCTATTCTTAGAATGTTTATCTTGCGGTCAACAATATTAACTTAAATATTTTATTTTCTATTATATTACTATGTTACCTGCTTTTACAGGTACCTCGCTCTTGTCCAGCCATTTCGCCTAACCCACCTGAGAACAAGATCAAAGACAATTCGAGTCAATTTATGTTTATGGGTGGCATCGCTTATTCTGATGTTCCCTGTGTGGGTCTACTCAAAAGTACTAAAGTTCAAAGATGGTTTGGAAAGTTGCGCTTTTGATCTGACCTCACCTGATGATGTTCTCTGGTAAGCTTCCAGAGCTTGGAGGATCATGTTTTCGCCTGGTGTTGAGGAAACCACCCATTTGGTCTTTGACATCCGCTGTCAGGCAGAGAGTGGGATGTATGTGCGGATGGATGGATGAATGGATGGATGGATGAAATAGCCTTAAAGGCTGAAGCTGAGTCTTGTACCATTCAAATCATTGTACCTCAGATTATATTGGTAATATAGAGGCAACAATCAAGTTTAGCAAGACAGCTCCCAGATAACAAATGTAACCGTGAAGGATTTCAGTTTCTCCTTATCTTCTTTGCTGCATTTAGGTAACTGTTGTTCACAAATGGGATCTCATTGCCCTTTCTGACCTGGCAGACTGTCATATTTGGAAGATATAGATCACAGAAGAGATTAAACACTCCTCAAATTGCATGCATGACTTTCCAGTACCTCATGGCCAAGCAGACTCCTGCCTATTTGTTGAATTCAAGCTAGCTTGTGGAGTGATGACTAGCAAGCGACAAAAAAGAAAATTTTAAAACCCTTACATAACAGAGAGCAATTTTTGGCTGATACTGGGTGTTTTTATATTAGCATGTTCATTTCCATAAGGACGGTATTTTTGGAGTGAGTATGCCAATTGTCTCTAATTACCACACTTGAATTCACATTATTCAGCAGTCTCAGAGCACAAGATCTGTATTCTTTTCGGGTGAAATCAGATTGGAAAAAGTGCTCTGGCAATTCAATGAATGGACTCCAACCACTGTTGTGTACTCAGTCCTTCAATTCACAGGATCCGATTAGAGAAAATTCAAAGTTAAACCCCCTAACATGAGTACAATTTGCCAGATCCTCAACACCAAGTACTTCACTCTACAGATTTTCACTACTCATTTATAATACATGTTAATGTAGACAAAGCCTAAAAGAGTGTATTTAAGCCTTTTTTGTTCCTACCTTGTTTCCCTCTCTCCCCCCCCAGCTGAATTGCGACCAGATTTTTAATGGAATTAATTCTAACTCCAAAGCACCAGAAAAAAGAGAAAAAAGTGTAACAGTACAGCAGTTAAATATTTTAATGTCAGCAAAGCTTGATGAAATTCACTGCTGAAGATTTAAGGTATTAGTAAAAATGAAATATGATTGATTATTTTCAAGAACTTGTGAAGGACAATGAGATCTCAAATAGCCTGAAAGAAATCAGAGAAAATAGGAGAAAAACAGGATTGAAAGGATTTCAGGAATTCAATCTAGTCCATCCTCTCTTGGATGGCATGACCAATTGTCAGAGGCTTGTTTAATTCCACATTAGAGGTTTTAATACGGAAAAGTATGAAGACAAGTAAAAGGAGACTGGTAAAAACCAATGAACTGGAGTAAAACCAATGAACTTCATTAACCAGAAAGTTTAATAAATTATTAAATTCTCAATCTGTAAGGTGATAAGAAAAACTGTATATCTATTTGTCAGGAACAAATTGTAACAGAAACATCTAATTTCCTTCTTTGATGGAAGTTCTCCAGTTGATAGAGAATAAACAGAAACAAAATAATTGAATTATAACAAAATGCCAGCAAACCGATTAGGAAAGATGATGTAGATTAGATTACACTAACGGTGCCAGAACAATTGAAAAAACTGTGGTCAGAAGGTGGTCATCACAGGTCTACTATCAGACTAGCAAAATATCAGGGGGCTGAGCAGACCGTGTCCTGCATAAATGCTTGCAAGAATTTTCACTAATTATACAGGTGCTGGAAAAAGCACACACAAACAGAATTTGGAAAGCTGGGAGGTGTAATTTGTAGTTATCTTCTTGTATTCCTAGAAGTGCTGAACACAGACTTTAATAGTTAAAAGTACTTGCAGTTCTAGGTACTTGCTGCTACTTAAACCAGGCCCTGTGTATCTCTAATCAAGAATCACAGATCAGAGACCACTTTGGGAAAAATGTCATTTATATTTTCTTAATTTAATTGATGGAGTTTTTTGTAATTACCTTGTTTGTTCTTTTTGCATTTTGTTTTCCAGGTATACACTTTATCTTACTATAACAACTTTCTTTTTTCCTTTACCACTGATATTTATTTGCTATATTTTAATTTTATGTTACACGTGGGAGATGTATCAGCAAAACAAGAAAGCAGGAAGGTAAAGTATTATCCATGTTTATTCCTACTTCAGATGCTCTGCTCATACTGCAAACGTTTTGTATGTAACAGGCCAAAAGGAGTAGACCTAAAACAGTATTTAGGCAGTGCATCATGTAACTCTCAGTGCTTTGGACACTGCATTAGGTTCCCAGGAAAGAGTTAGGGAGGGGATTCAGGGGAGGGAGGAAGATAACCCACTTAGAAAGAAGCACTGAGGAGAAGGTTACGGCTGAAGTCCTCAGCTTATCTGAGGACAGCAAAAAAGCATGACCCAGCCCTGCACTTCTGGCTGCAGGAAGACACCTGACCATTGGGGTCTCGTGGCTCCAAGCTCTCAGTTCAAGGATTAGGAAACTCTGGGAGAATCTGGGTGCTAGGTCTGGTACCAGCCTCCATGGCCTGGGGGGCTACAGGTCGGGTGCTTCCAGGTTGCATTGCCTCTCCTGTGGGAAGGGGACCCCAGGCCCCAGGAGGATCCCCAGCCACCATTCACAGCCTGGGGAAGCCTAGGCAATACAAGAAATTTGACACCTAAAACACATGAAATACAATTTCCAGTTCCGGTGACAGCAGCTCCTGGTCAGCATGTTTTGGTTCTAGGGCTATGTGCTTTGAATTTCAGCTTCTACAAATTTTATATTAAAAAGGATACTGATTTCCATTTTAGTGTGGTTTTTAATTCCTCAGGCAGGAGGACCATTTGTTTCTTTAAGTCTCCTTTAAGCTCATAATAGTCATGTTTTAACGGGATATTTCTGTTCCAGTTGTTAGCAAAAAAATATAGTCATAGATGAAAAGAAATGCAAAGCTATATAGCTCCTGTGTTGAAAAAGAGTAACCGTTTTTAATGAAAATAATTGTCAGTATTTCATCAAATATGTGTAAACAGTTCTCAGTGGCTCCTGTATGTGTGTGGTATAGGATCAAATTCAGCCTCAGCAGAAGAAACAACAATGTGCAAACAACAAAAAAATGTAGCTGTCAAGAGCTGGCCTTTGCTTTAACTCTAGATGAATTTGGTCTCAAATAACTGCCGTTCATAAGTACACTCCATCCATGACATCATTTTCCCATTTTGACTTTCTCTGCTCGGGATCCTTCCTGTTTTGCAGTTACACCGCCGGTATCCCCAGGCAAAGAGTCATGAGGCTCACTAAGATGGTGCTTGCTCTGGTCAGCGTGTTTGTGGTAAGCGCTGCCCCATTTCACGTGATCCAGCTCATGAATCTTCAGGTTTCTCAGCCAACCCTGACCTTCTATGTGAGCTACTACATCTCCATCTGCCTCAGCTATGCCAGCAGCAGCATTAATCCATTTCTCTACATCCTACTTAGTGGGAACTTCCAGAAGCGTCTCCAGCGGTGCACAAACGTGGAAGTCAGGATGGCAGAACGGGATGTCAACATAATCAAAAACACCCTCAAGTCAACTTTCTGAAAGGAGACCCTTCTCCCAAGGAAAATGTGTGGATTTTATCAGTTGCAATAGATGGGCCTGATTTCACTTCCTTCATGAAACTGTAACTCAGAAGTGGCTTTGTTGCTGGAATTGCACCAGTGTCAAGCTGATGAAAGAAGAGGTTCTGCACCACTGTTTGAAAGGTTAGAGCTCCTAGGGGAGGGATTCTCTGCAAAAATATTCTTTGTTACTGTGCCATTTTTATGATGATTTGTACATAGATGAACCAAAAGTATGAAGACAAAAGCAGATTTTAAAAAAATACAGTCCTCTGGTAGTAAAAAGATAGAATGACTGTGGCAGGCATTTGGGATCTGACACTGTGCGTGAAGTCATGGAAACTGGAACTTAATGACCAAAAGAGACTTAGTTATTGATGACTCAGAAGGGGGCAACTATTGATTTTTATCCTATCTACAGCTGTCTCATCTGGCACTCGCTTCTGCAGCTATTAAAGGCAGGGGAGAGACATAAAAGGCCCTTTTGGAGGAAAACTACTTTTGAATTAACCTTTGTACATGTCCTTGCAAACAGAGAAGTGAATTCACAGTGTGAGTCATTGGAAATTATTAAACCTAAGTTTTGAAAAGAACTGTATGTTTCAGGGATATGTTTTTGCTTCTCTCTTCTCAAAATCCCTGCTTCCAAGACAGCCCCGAGAAGGGTGTTCAGACCTGAAAGAGCTCAGTGCTGGTCACACTACAACGAGTGCCGAGAGGAACTTGGTGCTTGCCCAAGATGCACTTTCACTCATTTAAAGAGGGGTAGAAGAATGCCTGCTTATTGTCAACACTCAACCCACAAGTTTTCTAGTAGTAGGATGTAACCAAGCAATATTATTAGGACCTTGCCAGGTAATACAGAAAATTGGCAGAAAAAAATTCTATTGAAAAATCTAATGTTCCTGAGGGATTCTCACAGTTTTGTTGTTCACCACACCATGGGTTGATCTGCATCATGTTCTCTTCTCAGACCACTTTCTCTTGTCTCAGCACTTCACTTACCACTTTATTGGGTGAAGGTAGCATTTCACTAGGACCAGAGGTTTTATGGCTACAGTATTCTTATTCAGAGACCTGATGAATCTGAAACACTTAGGATACACCTCCTCACACTTGCAGTTAGCTCCAATCTTGTTGTCCCATGCCAAACGGGCCTTTTATTCATTTATTTGCAGCACTGTGGAGGTCACTCTTTGTGATCCCACTCCGTGACCTGCCAGCCCACGGCAGGACCCATGACACAGGAAAAAAAGAAAACATCTTTCACTGGGGGAAAGCTGGCCTGCACATTCCCAAACTGTGGACTGAGGTACTGCCCTGTCTTCTGCCATCACGTGGCAAGTGAGAGTCCCGTACAGTCTCACATGTACAGAAAAAGGAGTTTAAGGGTTTTGAAATAATAGAAAACGATCATTAAAAAAACCCATAGAAAATGCATCATAAAACATTTGTGATAGTGGTGCTGTAACCATAGCAGTCTAAGGGAATACTCGAGATAAGCTTTACGAGGGGAGGAAATATCATGTTTAAACCCTACAGGATAGCTGCAAAATAAAATTTCAACATGTAGTGGTTTGTTCAAAACTGAAAAGGTTGTCAACTTTTCCCAGAGATATGAATTAGTCTGTTAAGAGTCTTACCTCTACATACAGGCCTTGTCATTAAAAAAAAAAAAATAATTAACAGTCTGCGTACAAGGTGGCTTATCAAGTATAACCAAAATATGGCCCTGCTAAGTGCAAGTCCATTAGCTCACTGTTCCAGTCTGTGCCTGCATGTGTCACCTCTGCTTCTGAGTTACAACTGTGACTTTACAGGTTTCAGCTTTTTTTCTTCTTTTTTCTTTTTTTTTCCTTTTTTTCCCCATGCCTGGCCTTTTGAATCAAAGCAGATCACTATGTGCAAGTTCTCCCCCCCAAGGAAGATTTTTCTCTCTGTTCAGTGAGTTACATCAGTTAGTCATACAATAGGTACGATATTTAACACTTACAACAATGGTAAAATAGTCTTTTTAATAGCCTTGGTGTTATTCTCTTTTGCATGTCACACCCCCACTTTTAAAGTTTCTAAGCTTCTGAGGACATAGCAGTGAAACGGAGCCACAGAAGCACAACTTCATGAAATTATCCTATCAACAGCAAAGTCAACAGGACATTGAATGTCCTCTTGTGTGGGACACTAATAAAATCATTCACAGTTCAGCATTTTTCTCACCTTCTCCATATTGCTTTAATTCTCTGTATCTGAAAATAAAATGGATGCATTTCAAGTAAATTTGTGTAAAAATTCAAAAATTGTATTTACTAGTTACTAAATTGTCTATGTTAATGAAAGTCCATAAAGGAATATGATAGAAATAGTTCTTTTTCTTCAATGTTTTGCAGCATCTGATCTTGATTATGTTTTTTCCCACGCGACTAGAATAAGCAGTTCACTGGAAAATATAAACAGCCTATAGATATGGGAAAAAAGGAAGATATTGCAATCCTATTGAATTTTAAATGGCTCTAAAAGCTGAAAAGTAGGTGATTTAGTATGTCTTTCAGTTGAAATAATACTGATGAAGAGAATCTGGATCTGAAGGAAGAATGCTTTTGTGGGTCTATGGAAAAACTACAGAAGGTCACGTAAAGGTGAAGTATTGCTGGAATCAAACTGGAACATTGAGTTCATTCCCTGATGGTGATATGTATTTCCTGTGTAGTTTTGCCACTGCATCATCACTCATATCTTCAGATAATTTTTTTTTATTATTTACTTTGCATGTAGCACTTGTTTAAAATGTAGCATTTTTGATCAGAACTATTAACATTGTGCTGCAACCACCAGCCAGTTCAGCATTTCAAGCTTTTATTGTATTTGAATTTACGGTAATAGGTTGAGGGGGAAAACATTCAGTCATTAAATCAGAGCATTCCAGCTGAGAGTTTCCAAACCATCACAAAGCCAACCCTGACTGTACTCCAGGGCACTGTGGACGTGAAACCACTTCCAGAAAATTAAAAAGCTTTGGGATTTAATAACATATCACCTGTTACCTACATTCTGATGACTACTGGAATCCCATCATCCAGTCTAAAACATTGCCTGCATGAGCAAACTGGATGCCTAAGCGCAACTGGGTAGCTTAGGAGTTGGTAATAGCATATGATATATGCAGCATTCGCTATCCAGTAAAAGCACTTCTTAACAGACTTATTGCATTTTAAGCGTGTAGGTAGTCTCACAGAAGTCAATGTAGGCATGTGACTGTGATTTGCCATACTGGGGCCCAAACCTTCTGTCCCAATGCCACTACCATCTGAAGGTGAATTTACAAGGCATACTCAACTTAAATATATGTGCACAGGCAGAAGAGAGAGAGATGATGTCCATGTGCAGTTCCCAGTAGATCGGTGTTTGGAAATAGTCGCAGACATAACTAGCACTCAAGAGGTGATCTTGCTGAGGAATACAATAGGAAGACTATTCTTTCCTTCAGAAATATTTCCTGGAGCTGGATTTCAAAGGGCTGAGTTTATACCCATGCATGTATTTGGGCCAGGATCCCCTATCATGGCCATGCTGCTGCAGAGCAGTAGCATCTTCTGTCCCTTGTGTGGTCTGTCAGCTCCCACCTGCCTTGAAAGAAAATCGGCATCACCTGGGTGGCTCTTCAAAGGGAAACACCACTGTCCAAAACAGCAGCAATCTCAGTAATGCAGTGACTTCCTGTGTGTTTGTGCATACAACACATTTGCACATTTGAATATTTGCGGGGAAAATTTCCACACATTTAAGTGTATTATGTATAGCTAAAAGTGTGTTTATTGTTCAGCAGTTCAGTTGAACCATCTGAGAAGTAGCACCAATCCAACAGTAATGACAGTCACCGCAATCATTTAACCAGTCTTGCATATACATTATTATCATTCTAAACATTAGACTCGAGAGTTGCTTGACAGATGGAGCTTGGGATCACACTGCTTCAGAGCAGCTTCTGCTAATGTACGCTCCTGTTTCTCCTTCACTCCTGAGAGGTGTTGTGAAAACCTGTCTTAGAGTCTTCAGAGTCCTTGAAAGAGGCAGAAAAAAAGGAAAGTCTATTCCTGTACTTTTAGTAGAAATACATAAACTGCCAAAGAACTTTGTATTTGTGGTTGAGGGAGTCCATGGGTCCAAGGATCTGTTACCACAGGTCCAACCCCTGGACCCCAACATTCAAATTGCTTAGGTTGCAACCACATCATGTCTTGAATCAGACTTCTTAATCTTTCACCTGCAGTTTTGCAGGACTGTACGGAACAGAAAATTAGTTTCTATAGCATCGCTGGCAAAACTGGAAAAACAGAAGGAACTAACACACTGCACAAGCTTTCTTAAATTGTTTGTTCATTCCAAAAAGGCTGTGAGTTTCATAAAAGAACTATTTTTTGTGTGTTTTGTTCTTTTTTTCTTTCTAATTTTCAGTGCCCTCTTGCCTTCCCACCCAGGAGGAACTGGACAGTCCTCATTTTGTTCACATGCTGTTTGCCACTGTACACACTGCTGTGCCACTGTCCTGGTTCCAGCTGGGATAGAGTTAGTTTTCCTCCTAGTAGCTGGTATAGCACTGTGTTTTGGATTTAACATGAGAATAATGCAATAACACACTGACATTTTAGTTGTTGCTAAGCAGGGCTTGTATTAGTCAAGGACTTTCCAGTTTCCCATGCTCTGCCACCGAGGAGATGCACAAGAAGCTGGGAGGGGGCACAGCCAGGACAGCTGACCCGCACTGGCCAAAGGGGTATCCCACACCATATGACGTCATGCTCAGTATATAAGCTGGGAGGAGTTGGCTGGAGAGCTGGTCTCTGCCTGGGGATTGGCCAGGTGTCAGTTGGTGGGTGGTGAGTGGTTGCAACACTTGTTTTTCCTGGGTTTTGTTCCTCTCTCTTTTTTGTTGTTTTCATTTTCATTACAATTTTAAATTATTAACTATATTATTATTGTTGTTGTTGTTATTGTTATTATATTTTATTTTATTACACTTATTGAACTATTCTTATCTCAACCACAAGTTTTCTTACTTTTGCCCTTCCAATTCTCTTCCCCATCCCACCAGGGGTGGAAGGGTGAGCAAGTGATTGTGTGGTGCTTGGTTCCCAACTGGGGTTAAACCATGACAGCCACAAGTTCTTCGTACAGACTATACCCAGGTATGAACGGTCTCACCAGATAAATAGATAGACAGATAGACAGATAGATAGACAGATAGATAGAGGATGTCTTCTAACATGGACCATACCACACTATCATAGGTGACTACCTTCTCCATTGCTCTAGGGAAGGTGATGAAGTTGAGGGGACCATTAATTACCATTGTACTTTCCCATTTCAAAGCAAGTAGCTGGAATTAACCACCAAGACCTGTAGGATTTACACCAGAAAGGCCTCTGATAGTGAAGGAAGCTCTGGTTTTGTTCTCATGCAGACCGACTTCATACTGCTGAATCTTTATCATGTTGCTAACAGTGACCCTGTCCTGTTCCTGATGCTAAATAAAAGAATAGTAACTTTTTTCTCTGTTTGGTTAGACATGTGATAATAAAACATATTCCTTAATTGGATGTCCTACCCTAGAAACTGAAAAGAAGCACTGAAAGTAACACCATAGCTGTATGAACTGTTTGGGACAGTAGCTTCAGAGTCAGCTTGAGCTTTAAACTTCATCCATATGCCTTTTCCATACAATACTCTATGTAACAGGAGGGATACAAAGGCTGGCATGCTTGTGTTTTGCTTAGGCCACTTGTACTGAAAAGTAAAAAATGCTAAAAGCCTTAGTAAAAGTGTTTTTAATAAGGTCTTTAAGACAAAAATAATGGTTTCTTCCTTTTATCATAAGTATTTCTGATGTTTTGATTCAATGAGGGTTTGATTTTAACGAATTCTTCCCACATGGGATTTGTATAACAATGTCTCTGCACTCCCTTGTTTTCTTGAGCAGTGATATGCTCAGTCATTAATAAATCACGTTACAGACTGTGTAGAGATGTCCTTTACCTTTCTGTGGACACAGTAATGTTAGAAAAATAGATCTTTGCATATTGCAAATATTGTCTGTTCTAAATATACCGTAGTTGCAGCTCTGATTCAGCAGAATACTTATGCACCTGCTTCTGACTATTTAATTCATTTGGATTTAGGAGTATGTTTGAATCCTTTGACAGGCCTATCTTCTAGTCTTCTGCGGAGAAATGAGAAGATCAGAGCTATTTCCTTAGTTTTTTGTAAATCACCCCCTGAAGACAATGAAACAGCAGGTCGAGGGAGGTGATTGTGCCCCTCTACTCTGCTCTGGTGAGACCTCACCTGGAGTACTGCGTCCAGCTCTGGAGCCCTCAGCACAAGAAGGACATGGACCTGTTGGAGCGGGTCCAGAGGAGGGCTACAAAAATGATCCGAGGGCTGGAGCACCTCTCCTATGAGGACAGGCTGAGGGAGTTGGGCTTGTTCAGCCTGGAGAAGAGAAGGCTGCGGGGAGACCTGATTACGGCCTTTCAGTACCTAAAGGGGGCCTATAGGAAAGATGGGGAAATTTTTTAGTAGGGCCAGCTGTGACAGGACAAGGGGTAATGGTTTTAAACTAAACCAGGGTAGGTTTAGACTGGATATAAGGAGGAAATTCTTTACAACGAGGGTGGTGAAACACTGGAATGGGTTGCCCAGAGAGGTGGTGGAGGCCCCATCCCTGGGAACATTCAAGGTCAGGTTGGATGGGGCTGTGAGCAACCTGATGTAGTTAGCAGTGTCCCTGCTCACTGCAGGGGGGTTGGACTAGATGACCTCTAGGGGTCCCTTCCAACCTAAAACATTCTATGATTCTATGATTTTATGAAACTTTTATCTTCATTTTGGGATACGAAGTATTGCTTTGTCTCCTGCGTGGTTGGAGATTTGGAAGGACTTTGGCCAGCTCTGGAGCCACAAGGTAGCTGGGAAGAATGAGGATGCTTAAACCTGCACCCGTCACTTCAGCATGCTAGTGGGATATAGCTGACATTTTGAGCAAAGATGCACCTGACCAGATTTCAAGCTTTTGTCCCGCTTAAGATGTGGGATCAAAATGGAAGTTTTTGCTTGTGAGCCTGGATTTCCTAATTCCTTCACGTACAAACACCCCAGAGAAAGATGATTTTGAAACAGGGGCCATTGTCAAGAAGTTAAAAGCAATGTCACTGAGGGGTGGGGAGAGGAGCACAAATGAGGACAAACAATATTAACCATCCCGGGCAGACAGCCCTTCCCAACACCTCTTCCAGCCACTGAGGGGTGGCAAAGCATTTTTGGGCTGGGAATACAGGGATGGACAGAAGCCCCGGGATTTGGCAGTGCTGGGCAGGGAAGGAGCCGGGGGCTGGCACCCTTCCCTGGGCTCTGGGAAGGGAACAGAGAAATGCCTTCTCATCCAGTTCAGCCCTCTCCTTTTTTGCTTCAGCCCCCAATATTCATCTCCCTCTCCCTTTCTGTGATTCCAAAATCATGGCGGAGGACAGGAGAGAGCAGGTAAAACAAAGTGAGGAGAAAAATATAGCTCTTTGATATTTGAAGAATCAAAACACGAACGCTTCTTGAAAGCATTTTCACTAAGGAAGAGGGAAAATACAGAGAGAAAATAATTAATAACAAATGCATTCATTTAAACTTGAGGAGGGTTTTTTTCCATTTTTTTCATTAGTGGTGCTTTTAACTGCTGCCATTCATTAAACCAGCAGCAAAAGAGAACAAAAGTAACTTGAATAGTCTCATAATCTGCTCTATTTAAATAAATTGGGGTAAAGTTGCACAAACCAGAAAAATTAAATTAAGTCCTTGCTTTCAGCTGGATAGAGAACTAACAGTTGCATTCCTGGGATATAAGCCATTTGCTCTAAAGTTTATATGTATAGTGTAAAAATTCAGCAAGCATTAGCAGCACAAAGAAAAATGAAAGAAGGGGAAGGTCTGGTTTTTTCAGCACTGCTTTCTACGCCTTCTGATTTGTGTGGACAAAAAAAAAGCAATTTAACTACTGAAATAGCAATATTCCTGCTTTGGAAATAAACCAATACAAGCAGAAAGATAAATGCTTACTTTTTTCCAATGATATCTCATTCAGGATTCTGCTGTACAAAGAACCTGTAAGGATTTGGACTTTAAGGCCTAATCTTTATAAATCTACAATTGCATCAATGAAATATTTAACTTTGCAACTTTTCCATCTGATTTTAGAGGAGAAAAAAATTGATTGCTGAATTGTAATCAAAGTTTTGAAGAAATGTACACCCTGCTTGGCATTTCCCCCCACATCCTTGTGACACCACATTCCCTAGGGTTTGCCTGTACTTTGACTTGTACTACAAGTACAGATAACTGGACTAAGGTGAGTACCAGCTCTAGTCTGGCTGTAGCAGCATAGACTGTGCTCATCAGACATATTTACTGTGCCTTTTGGCCCCCTGCACTACTTTAATGACCAGCTCTCTGATAGAGCATATTGGCCAAAATTCATGTGACTTTTCTGTTCTAGGAGAAACTCCTCCTTTCCACTGTATTTTTGCAGCATAGGGTAACTTTGTGAATTTACCCAATTACCTCCAGCACAAAGCACCCTTTTTCTAAGTTTCAATATTTCATTAGTGAATTCTGAAATACGAGCTTTTCTAAATAAATCACAGTGGCAGTACATTTAATTCACCTTTAGTAAGATAACTAGCCACTTATAACTGCATCTAAATAAATAGAAAAGCAGCACAATATGTTTTTAGAAATTCTTTGCAGATCTAGGTGTTGTGAGTTTAGCCCCCAGTTTATACATCTTAAGGGAGATGATTATTATTACAAATTTCTGAGCATCCTTCTGCAGTGGAGGATCCTTCACATGGGCAAAGCTCATGGTGCACCCACCCACCCAGTTATCCGCCATTTTCTCCAAAAATCAACATGAATGAAAACATTTCAAAAACTAGAGTATTTTTAGAGAGTCACCTCAAAACTCCAATGAAGTGAAAAGTTCCTGTAGGTTGAAGAACTGTCCTGTTTTACTAGAACAAGTTCCAAAAGTGTTGATAATTATTTTCTGTTGAAAAATACCATCTGTTTCTTGGAAAATAAAGAAGTTGTAATGAAATTTGCTGTGAGCGTAAGCTGCAAGCAACAATAATGAACAGCCTGGTGACAAGGACTCAGTACGCCTGTGAAAAACCTTGGTACAATCCCAGTCTTCAAGCAGGTAGAAGATCTGTTTTGATGGGCTCAAGTGATTGAGCAAGGGAGCCTGCCTCTTATGTTTAACCACTATTTAAACAGTTAATTTCCCTCAAGGAGACCAGAATTTGTAATTCGTTGCCTAAGATTCCCCTGGGGGTATCCTTAGCTTGTGACCACCATTTCATATCAGACTTGAACCAGGCTGTCATATAAAAGGGTGACTAAATCAGCAATAATGAGTGCAAGTATGTAGCTTATTTTCAACTGCAGCTCAGCAATACTTTATGAGTAACCTGATATAATACCTGGTCATAAGTCAATTCATGCTGTATTGCATGAATGATCCTATTTATATTAAAAGGTCTATTCAAACTACCACTCAAAGTCAGTAACACTGGGAAATAATTGTTTGCTCCTATCATATTACTACTATAGGAAAGCAGCACTGCACTTTGAACCAAGCCACCATTAGTTATTTCATGCCTCACCAACATGTAATTTAACATACTACAGTAGAAGATTTGTGGTGAAATGGGCAAAAAGGTTTTGTCATCCTTCTGCTAACCTTTAGAGCTAAAGAGGGAAAAATCTATGTCTATGATTTATTATAGACATCTGTATTAGAATGAGATGAATCATACCCATTTACTGTTCTCCCACTGATTATGAAAGGAGTCTAAGGGGCCCGTTCAGATTAGACACATGCATCACAACCACAGCATTTGATTAGATCAATCACACCTAATATGTCTACTTATGAGTAGAACATGTATAGACTACCCATATGTACTAAATATTATGCCATTTACTGCACTATTAGCATTCAGATACTATCTTGATGACACTGAAATCAGAATAGACTAGACTACAATAGAAGAGAACTATTAAATATGCAGTTATGATCATAAAATGGCTGTGGTAATTCAACTCAATTTTTAAGCAAATTTTTGTGCCCTGAAAAAATCTAGTTAACAAAACAAAACCTGACTTCTTTTCCTCGAAGGCTGGGACTGGAATTAAGCTTGGGAAAGCAGATCTTATAACATCACATGCCACTTTGTGAAATGCATTTCAGCACACACATAAAAAAGATCAAGTAAATAGCTTTGAAGAGTCTACCTAATACAAAATCCAGTGGTTCAAATGAACTCCTGTACTGCCTAGCATGAAATATTTGTTTTAAATTGACAAAATGGATTGAGTGAAATGCAAATTTAGGAAGTACATTCAAAATTTTTCTTTTGTATATTCTTACACACTTGGATGAATTTAGGTGCGTGGAAGTGCAACAGGAGAAAAGGCACGTCAATCCGTTTCACCTGGACACCTAGAAATAGGCAAACACTTTTTAAGTGGCTACCTAAGTAAAAATAGCTTGATTGCACTGTAGCACACCTGAAAATCAGTCCACATTTTCTGGGGGTCCAATGTTAGGCACAATGAGCCTGTGAAGGTCAGACACTTCTGGTCTTTACCTCCTCCCCATTGCATGATCACAGCAACAAATATGAGGAGAGAGATTCTTCCCTCTGTCTGGCCCATAAAAAATGTCTTAAGGGACTAATGCAACATATTAGCATTACATATGTAGCATGGAATACTGAAATGGTCATTTGGCTTGCAAAAATCTACCGTCACTTTTTCTGCAAGTCTTTGAGAGAAAATGAAAGCACATCTTGGCCTCTTCTGCACTTCACAGGATCCGGCATTAGGTTTACCGATTGCTAGATCGGAGAGTGAGCTTTGTCAACTGAGGAAGTCATTTTACAGGCCAGATCACAGTTTAGGGTCCCTTCTCACAACTATGGTGGTGGCAATGGCAATGGTTTCTCTGTGTTCCTGGAAGCCAGGTTGAGCAGAAGTTTTGCCCTCCCTCCCTCCAGCTTCCACCCAGGCTCCCTACAGAAAGTGTAAGTGTCTCCAGGAGCCAAGATCATTGCTATAACCACTTGTGCATTCTGCTACCCCACAGCTGTTCCTCTTCACCTCTGTGGTGTAAACTGAAATGCTCTGGACTTGGTCTTCCAAAGTACTGAACTTTCTGGGACAATTCCAAAAAAGAATTTAAGCATATGTTTACTGTTACATATATGACTTTAGTGGAGCTGCTTAATGTGCTTCAGAGCCCGCAGGTTCTGCAGGGTTCCCTCCTTTGGCAGGTGGTGCTGGTCAGTCGCAGCATTTTGACTTCTGTAAAGGAAGCTGAGCTGTTTGTACCATGGGGCAAATGAGGTTCAGCATTACAGATTTATGAGGTAAAACAAATTATCCAAAGAAAGACACTTTAAAAATTTAATTTGTGCTAATATATGCAGCCAGTTGAAAAGTGTAAGCTGGTGAAGTGAAAAGAAATCCTAACACTAATTCAGACCTTATGTGTTTGGTGACAGATGGAACATGTGTTGTCAGAATAAGAGCTAATCTGCACTGTGGAGGATCAGACAACTTACCTCAGTGTTCCTAAAATATATGGGAAAGTAAATATTGGAAAAGACTGGCAATGATTTTAATGACAGTTTGAAATGAGCATTTAGATTTGAGCAGATTGTTATAATAAACCTGTAAGATATTTAAAAGGAGAAGGATATTTATTGGCAGTGGGATATGCAGTATATAGAAAAACCTCATCCAGACTTCCCCGTGCATCTTAAGCTTCAAGGGACACCTGTCTCGCAGCTGCAAAGAATGCTGCCTACTGGATCATACACTGCTACATTTCATCCCACTTAATGACCAGTCACTAAGCAACTGGTCAGGTCTGGGGCTACCTTCTGCTACCAGAATGCCCTGGCAAAGCCCACCAGCTGAAAGTGTAGGTCATTATGCACTTGTCCTTTTTAACTGTCATAGTCTGCCGTATCCTCTTGCTGCCATATCTGTTTGTCATGATGTCCATTTGCTATCATGCTTTCTGAAACCTACAGCCAAATCTACAGAACAGGATTGTCAGAAATCAGTTAGATCTGAGTATTTTAACTTGACGTTTGATGATAAATGGCCAGGGCTTCCTTTCTCTTTAAAACTGCAAATCTGGAACAAAAGTAATTTTTGCAATTTGAACCCAAGAGAATTGCTCCTGTGCCCTGACCATTCAGCCTGGACAAATGTTTTTACCTCAGAAAAAGTCCATGAGATCCTGTAAAAAAGGAGGTCAAGATATTTAAAGCATGTCCAAGTTTGCAAGGGCAGATTAACCCCATCTTTTTAAGAGTAAAGACTTCTGACATCCTGAACCAGGTATTGTACGTGACTGCCCATGACACCACTGCACAGCTTGACTAGCAGGGCCAGTGAAACCACTAAGCTGACAAAAACCCCACATGGACATGACTTACAGCAGTAAAAAAGTCTTTCTGCCTTCCTGGGTTATGCTGTTTGGAGTCACTGTTAAATGGACTGGAAATTGAGTCCATTTCTCTGTATAAGCCACAGGTCTATTAAGGAGCTTTGCTATCAAGACAACCTGTTACAGACACACTAGTGGTGTGCAGTCTGACCCCAGAGCTTATGAATGAAAGAGAGGTCTTGTTCAAGCGATTCATCTCCAGTCCAGAACAACTAATACATCAAAATACAATCATTAAGGTGAGAAAGAGAGGATGGGTTTATAAATGAGGTCTCAAAGATACCTGACAGTCTTGTTTTAGGAAGCCTTGGGTTGTTCAAGCAAGCAAAAGTGGCTCTGGGAGCAGGGCATGCAGAAGTGGGGCCGGGGATGGGGGCTAGCCAGGCATCGGCACTGAGACTTGGGCACTGGACTTCCAACAGGCAAGAAGAAAGGAAAGGAGCCACCTGCCACATGTGGACAGCCAAGACCCTAGAAGCATGTGCAGCAGCTTTCCAGAGGCTGTTTCTTCACGGATGTCTTGGGAACCAGCTGCTTTATTAATAGCCCAAACCACCTCCATCAATGTCACGAGTAAGAGTTGCAGGATTTAGATCATAACATCCAAGTCCAGACTGAGTATTGACGATAGTTATTCTGCTTTCAAAGGTTAATTGCAGCTCCCACTTCTTTAACTGAATTTGATCTGCTAGACTGTCATTGCTCAATTTAAATTTATCATTGTTCAGTGCTGGAAACCTGAATTTGAGATCTGCATGGCAGTGTCATCTTCACGACTCTACAATCTGTATATATAAAAAATAGATATCATTATGAATCTGAGGAAAACCTTTTCTTATTTTCCTTGTGCTCTGAGCCATGTTCAGGGTAAATCTAAATTCCCAGTCCCTGGGGCCACACTTAGTGAAATATCAGTGGGATACTGGGGACAGGACATGGCTTCACTACATATTATGGTGTCAGAGTGGAAAGGGATTTAATTCAGAGCAATCTGATGAATGTGAAAAACTTCTATACATGGCTTTTGCCAATGAATTTATACTGCTGTTAATCCTCTGTCTTGCACAGCTTTAGAGCTTTTTTTAGTGGAGAATGACAAAAACACAGGGAAGATGTTAGATTCTTAAAATTTAAAACTAGAATGGACCATTAGACCATTGCTTTTAATCACTTCCAGTTACTTCTGTACCTTGTGTTTCACAAAATGTAAGCATATCTTTCCAAAAGATAAATAACATCCATATGCAAATATCAAGAGATGCAAAATACACTTCCTCCACAGACTGTCCAATCAATAGTGACCTTCAGTATCAAAAATGTGTACCAAATCTATCATGTGCATGTATCTGATTCCAGATTCTGGCAATTGGTCTCTGCCACCTTTCTGTGACACTGCCAGAGTCCTTCTCTAACTGGTATTTTCTGTTTATGAGGGTATTTTTAAACTTAATCAAGTCACTTCTTCATACGCTGCTTGAATAACCTAAAGAGAAAGAGCTCCTTAACACTCTCACTACAAAGGTCTTCCTCCATCATTCAGATAATTTTATGGCATTTTTCCTGTGTCATCATTGTTTATTTCTCAACATTCTTGTGAATGGAGCTGAGAGCAGTAATTCAAAACAAGATACAGGGAGATCTAATGTAGCATTTAGGCAGAATCTAGGCATTTACCCTCAAAAGTGTCATCTTGAAAATGCACACTCAGTTTCTTTCAGGACGAGGGTACGCCTGATCATAATATGGACCTTTGGTTTTTCAACTAAGTTCCCACACTCCTAAAATCATGTGCCCAGAAGTATTCTATGCTTAAGGGCAAGGAACTTGGTTCTTGTCCAAACTGGATGAGTATCTTTAGACATATTTCTGTGTATCATATTTGAGCACCTCATTTTGGAAACATTCAAAGATTTTTGGATTATATTGATCAGTGAACATTCTCTCCCATTAAAATACTGACACTATTACTCATTAGCACACACTTAGAGGTTCTTGCCTGCTAGGAAGTGGAAAACATGGTCTCTCTGTGTAAGGGAACTTGACCTATAGCTGCACCTTCCCAGAGTGTGCCTTAGCTCCCTGATGAATTAGATTTTCTCTGAATTTCCCTTGAAAGACATTCCATTGACAGGGTCACCACCACCTCTCCAGGAGAGTGCCCTAAACTTCCCTGGGGTGATGGGGCACCAGGCAAGTTCTGCACTGCTCTGCTTGTTTAGGAATCAAGCACTTCTGGGCATGCACAGAAGAGACACCTGGAAACTTCCGTGTGAAAAAAGGTGACAAGGCTGACTCCATCACTCCTTCTGGAGATCTTCCGCTTGCGTGGAACACTTAAAGCTGCCTTCAGCCAAAGAGAAATGTGTGGCCAGCTGTTTAGACACCTGTATTGGAAGGGGAACCTTAGATTCCAGAATCTGTTTCTGGGACTCAGTGTATTTTGTATTAAACAAATTTAGAAGTACATCAGCTAAGCTGTTCTGAAGCCACCAGATTTGGTGCCTGTGCTCATTTTCTCTTTACCTCTGACCTTATTACTTCTGAAGCTCCATTTTCTCTTCTTCACACCCAAGTCCACCTAAAGCAGTCTACAACTTCATGGTTAGGACATTCCCTGGACCACCTGGACTTGATCCAAGACAACCTGCTCTAGGTGGCCTTGCTGGAGCAGTGGGCGATGGACCAGATGATCTCTAGACATCCTCCCAACTTCAACCATTTGGTGATTCTATCCATACAGGCTAGAAACAACTGGATAGACCCTGAGAAAAATCAGGGATTTGGTATCAAATAATGCCATTTCCAAAGTGGTAGAGCTTTGCAATGGGCAATGGGCAGTTAGGACTTAGCAGTTGACATAAAAAGAGCCCATGTTCCAGCAGGCAAGATTTACTGGACATGTATAAAACCATCCCCTGTAAAAAGATTTTGTCAACGTGTTGGCCAGGCTTGCTGAGAGTCTTAGGAACCTCAGAATATTGTATTTCAGCTTCCCAAGAAAATTCAGCTGCTTTACACTCAAAGTCTTCACCCAATCAGTTTCGTTATTCTGGTCACCTTTGATAGTCCTTACAGTTTTCTTTTTGGCATTGATAAAACACTTTCAGCTTTTGCTTTGTCTGCCTAAACTATTGCATTTCTTTTGCGCTTTTCCAAAAACACTTTCCCAAGCTCACTTTATCTCCTCCTGCTTGCTTAAGGAATCTTAAATCATATAATGGCAGCTACTCTTCTGGTTATTAACAAAGGTCTAGGAGGAGTTCAGTCATAAATGACTTATGCTATGGCTGTTACACATGCCAGCTGCAGGCTGCTTGGCCAATAGTTCACCCAGAGGAGAAAAGAAGTTCAGAAAGTCTGGATAGCAAGAGTAGGAATTTGGCAGTCATGGATCTTCTGTGCTCGGGGTAAGAAACATACAGGTCCACTTCAAACACGTTCTAGAAAGGAGAGTATAGAAGGTGTGCAGCAGTGAGGGGAATAAGTAGCAATATTTGCAAGGTTAGATGGGAAATGCCATAATCCATCATGTCTGCAGTAGACATGTCAAAACCAGTTCAGGTTCCAGTCTGAATTCCACCTGAGCAGAGGCAGCAACAAGAAATGATAGGTTCAGTGATATAGGAATTTAGGCTGTGTGCCTAAACCCAGGTAAGAAAAGCACGTATATAAAACCTCATTTTCTCTAATGCTCGTTTCTGGAGCTGGTCGGAGAGGGCTGTAGGACATTTGTCATCCTCAGAAAACCCAGGTTAACCTTTGCATGACAGCTTTATATCATTAATAGCATGACTGCAGTGGCTTTCTACAGCTCTTAAATAATGCATAATGCTAAAATGAACAATAGCTTTAAATACAGTAATTGATAATTCTTTCAGTATCTAGAGTCTGTCAGCTTTCAGTGAAAAGATAAAAAGATGTATGTATTTTGTTCTTAATTTTTTAGAGTGCACCTTGAGAAGAAGATGTATTTTTCTTACTATTATTTTCTTACATTATTATATAAATAAGCCTGCTTTGTTCCAGGTTATTAATTACTAAATACTCTTTCACCATGTCTACAAGTAGAGCAAGATGAAGCAAGATTCTTTCACTGTTCCCATCCCTATATCTGTGCAACACGTACAATTGGAAGACTAGATATATAGTTGTCCTTATCCATAATCCCATGTGTCCTAAGTCGGTGATCAAGGCTGTAAGTGTAATATAGCCAAAAAACTCCTTTAATTTTATAAACAAAAGGACAGTGCCTTATGGGTAGCTGATCATCCAACATCAGGGTAGTACTCTGTATAGGGTTAGATCCTGTAAGGGTTATATCCATACAATTTCTCCAAATTTTTGCCTAGTGAGCATATTGGGGAGGAAACAAAGAAGGACCTATCTGGGTTTGAGCTTGATGAGGTGAGATTGCTACATTGATTTAATGCACATTGTCTAAATAAGCACAAGCCTGTGCTATACTGCATATGCAGCATGGCTTTCAGGCCTGTGTTGTCCTGCACCAAGTCCTTGGCTGAAGGATAAACTCAGTCACTCATTGCAACAGAGGAGCCTGCAGGCAGCTCCCCCTGGGTACTGGCGATTATGCCACCTGCATGGCTTTGCCTTTAGCTAAAAGTGCAGCAAAAAGTTCTCATGAGGACGTCATTTAGGAGTAGAGTTTTTTTCTTGTAAGGAAATTATATCTTATCTCGAATGACTGAAAGGGAGAGCTTCTCTCTGCAGACAGGATCTGCTGGGCTCTGCACAGTGTGCTGATTAAATAAAAGCACTGTCTGAGAAAAGCAACACTGGGTTGTCTATCTCCTCATTAAAACTGTAGTCCTTCCTGAAAGATTTTTTCCAAAGGTATCCTTACATTAAACACACATTACTATGTTCAACAGAGGAGTGACTAGATGAGGCTGAATGACATGTGAGATAACATAGGTTAGAATTTATGATCTAAAATAGCTTTTGGCCTTACATCAATGAATACAGAGAATTATATGCTGTGAGGCATCAGGAAGAAGCAGAAACTAGTTTTGAAGGCTTTTATTCATTCTTGAACAGCTTGCCTTCTGGACAAATGGAGGTTACAGACATTGCTAATTTCATAGGTTAGAATTTTAAAGAGCCATAAATAATTTCTTGGGTGGGAGAAAGTCTGAAGTATGATGCATATTCAGGGGAAAACAAAAGTAGTCATGAGTTTTACAGTAATCATTCCTACATACGCCTAATTTGGGTGAGATTAACCTTGTTCTGGACAAGTTTGGGGTTTGGTTTTTTTCATTTGCTCTGTAGAGTGCACCGTAGCAGATAGAGGTGCCTAGTGGATCAAAGTGCATGTGTAACACCCACTGGTTTTGTCTAGTGATAAATGGTTCTCATACTACCGAGCAGGAGGACAGACCGTACAGCTATGCTCGTGCAACAGAAGTTACAAAGGGCTATCATTCTGTAAATCGTCCTGTCCTCTCCTCCCCCCGCCAAAAAAATAGTGAATGGCTAAAATTGGGGGGGGGGGGGGAGTGGTGGTGAATAGTTTCTTCAGCTTGCCTCAAAGTTGCTAAAGGCTGAAACAATAGAATTTACTGAGACTCAGCAAGAAGAAAGGATTTCAATCCAAGTCTTCTGTATCCTATACAAGCTATCAAAAAAAAAAAAAAAAAACAGAAAAAAAATGCCTTCAGAAAACCTCTATTTTTTAATCTCATAGGTTTGTTTAGAATAGGGGTTTTTTAATTAAAAAAGGTTCTCAAAGTGAAAAAAATCTAGAACTTTCTGACTGACTTTATACAGAAAAATGGTCTCAAACATTTATTATTCTTTAAAATGTTCATCTTAGAAGCGTACAAGGGTTTAAAAGAGGTTAAATTGCAGAGTCATTTAATACCCTGTTGTCTTAAGAATACATTCTAACTGTTCTGTATTATAATAAAAACATAGTTTAACAAAAAGAAAAACATGGCAGGGAAAAATAATTAAATCCCAAAAGTCAAAATTGAAAGCCCAATTTATATTCTTTTAATGTCTAGAGGGTTTTAATATGTTATGTTTGAAAATGACTAAAACAAAAAGAAGCGTCATACTGATCTTCTGGTGATAAAAGGACAAAATAACAATAGAACATTGTAGTTTTCCTCAAGTAGTTTATCTTCTGTAAGAATTAGTTCTAA
Organism: Gorsachius magnificus; assembly: GCA_034008185.1. Classification (NCBI taxonomy): domain Eukaryota; kingdom Metazoa; phylum Chordata; class Aves; order Pelecaniformes; family Ardeidae; genus Gorsachius; species Gorsachius magnificus. The sequence goes on from CM067083.1 coordinate 80,307,439, forward strand.
AGCAATGAGTAGAGAGAACGGCAAGAATCTTTTTCAGGCCCAAATTTAGGTCCTTTATCAGGATTAGTGCAATTATATATGAAAAACAGTGTTAAATGTCTAAAACTCTGTGAAAGATTAAAAGCAGCATGAGGAGGCAGATGGATGCATAGCAGAACAATTAGTTTTTAAGACAGAAGTGGGTTTAAGTCAACCCCATAAAGGCAACAGAGGCTTTGCCAATGACTTTAACAGAATGACAATTTTATCTGAACTGTCTCTGCCCTTCTTGAAAGAATATGAGGACAGAAATTGGTAAAATATTTTCTCTGGGTGTGTTTTTCTGACTTTGCATGACTTCATTTTCAAAACTGGTCCACTTAGCCTGATACCTCTGGTTTTTTGGACTCAACATGCTTCAGTTTTAAACTTTAGCTGTCCACTGCTAATTCATTTAATGGTCTGAAATTAGGCAAAGTTGCCTGAATTTGTTGAAAACGTTAGCCAAAGTAAATTGCCAAAAGCAATAAAGATACTCTTAGGAAAAGCAAGGCCTCTGCTCAGGAGGGGAACAACTGAAAGCTGCAATTTCTGTCCAACAGGAACAGTATATCTAAAAAGTTTCTTTGAGATATCACTTACCCCATCACTGAGTTCTTGCAAGATCTTTTTTAGTTTTGTTGGATCAGCATTTTCCAACACTAAAACATTATGTCTGAAGATTCTTACCCATATGAGATCAGAAGTTGAACTCATAATCCATGCAATAACTACCAGACCCTGTTGATATATATTAACATAAATATCATAAATAACATATGACAGTCAGGACAAATAGTGGAAGTTAACAAGATACCTGTTTTTCTTTTCTGATAAGTCAGACAAACAATTAAAGAAAAAAGAAATCAAGCTTTAAAAGTAAAGAGAGATCAAACTTGTTCCTACCCACGATTGTGACCTGACAATACAGCAATAACCATCTTGGAGCTTTTCTCCTCCAAAGAAGCCTCCAGAACTTCTTTTGTGAAAGCTGTGGGAAATCCATGTGCCAAACCTCTGCAGCCAAATGAGAGATTCTGCTTATCATAACTGAGGTTTTATTTACCCTGATTTTTAGATATCTTCTTTGGTAGCTAAAACTGCTCAAATACTTCAAGTGCCACCTGATGAGTCAGGCTAACTAAAGAATATACTCCAAGGTGGTATCTAGTACTCTTCTGCCAGAGGTTTTTTCCCTCAGCCCTCTCAGAATCAACAAAACGAGATCTGTGTTCACTCCTCTATTGCCACACTTCCCGGTGTTCATTAAACTCCCATCACTGCCAGGCTGAGACCCACCAAGCATTAGATATTTGCACATACCTGCTTCTACTCACTGCAAAGGCAAGCAAACTGGAGAGTCATAATTTCTTGAATCACTTGGTGATAGTTTGTCTGGAAGCCTCATTCACCCAGTAAAAACAGCGCATCATACAGAGATGTGACAGCATCCTTTCAATTTTCAAATGCAATTAAACTGTGATCTAGATTAAATAAATACCAAATCAAGGTTAATGTTGAGGGGAAAAAAAAGTCCCCTTGAAGGAAGTTTAGGATCTGCTACAACTTCTCTGCCCACGTGCTGAAAAATTGGTGGCATACCTTTGGACAAATCTGTATTGCAATAAAACATAAATCGAGTAACAACACATCCTGCTTTCTCTAAAACAGACATCTCTGTATGAACAATTCTTTTGAACACCTGTACTGAAGACATCTTCAGCTTCAAAGAGCAAGCCACTGACCTGGGTCGGTGCAGAAAATTCAAAGGATTTATTACACAAGCCTGCATAGCAGCCTTAACTAAGTAGGTTTGAAACCCTTTTTTCTGGAAGCCAAAACAATTAAATCTTATCTGACTAAAATCCCTGTCACTGAAAATTACAGGTGTGGAACATACCTTGTATTCTTTGTTATACAGCTGAGAAAAAGGTTGCCAATTTTATGGTAGTGATTCTTTCCTATAGTTCTGCATGCTGCTGAGTAAAATCAAAGAAGTAAGGATTTTCTCTGGCAGCAGGAAACAAGTGTAAGATTTTAGGGCCATCTGTGTCCCCTAGACACCTACTCTTTTACGTCTTGCCTTGGTTTAGTCTTACACCTGCAAATTAGTTCTACCGTTATTTTTATAATACCAAAGTGCTTGAAACACTTCTGTTACAACATCTTCCAGTATAAAATTATCTTCTTTAAACATCCATGGGAAATTTTTGTAACTTTTTAGTAAAAAAAAAAATTCTCTACTATTATCACTCTCTGCAGGAAGAAGAGAGAAGGATTTTTCAATAAAAAGTTCTTGAATAATTTTCAGTATTCAAAAGAATAGACAGAAATACTCAGCTGGTTTCATATTCAGAAAACAAAAAAGAGCCATAGAAGAACTGGAAAAGGTTGACTGAAAAGCTAGCTGTTCTTTACTTGAAACCAAAAAAAAAGGGGTTGACCGTCTATTTTCATAGGGTCCCCAGTGGCATCTGAAATGCAGACATCTGCTGCAAACATCCCTCTTTAATTATGTCTTCAGTTATTTTTAACTAGACAAACTTATCTCAGACATTCAGATCCATGCTAAAGGCTTTCAGTCTTAGATCTTTGCTCACATCCATACTTCAAGGGCACTGGAACGCCTTCCCCATTTTTAGTGCATCTACAGTCACAGTGCTGCTGCGCGGCAGGGAAAATCTTCTGTTGTCATTCAGTAACTGATTTCTAGTCAAGATTTTAAAGGAAAAAGCAGATGCTAAAAGAAAAAGGTAAAGGAACACAACATAAGCAAAAGGATGCAAAGCTGAATATGCTCTCATTTTCCAATACTCCAAAGTTAGTTATGAGAAAAAATAATCCCTCTGGTTTTTCAAGCTGTTGTTATTACTAGATGAGATGCACCTTATATATCTGTATTTATATAGCTCCAAAAAGCATCAGAGCTCAATACATGCAGTTCTGTTCCTGCTATCTTTACAAAAATATCTGAAGAGGAGAAAAGTAAATCACATGTAATCTGTGTAATCCCCTTAAAACTGTGAGTTACCCATGGGTCCCTTTTGCAATATTTGCCATTTTTATTAGATGGTGATGATGATGATAAACTGTTTTCATCCATCTATCAGTGTCACTGTAAATTCACGGAAGACAAAATTACACTTCCCAGAATTAATAGTTTAAGCTTTTTGACATGCCCTCACCTATCTTCAGTTTCCCTGGGAGCTTCCTTGAAGCCTGTAAAGAACTTGTAGATTGATGCTGCTTTTCATACCTGAGTGTCTGAGTTGTGTCAGAGACCAGTGGCTCTCCCTTCTGGGAGCAGTGGATAGAGGGCTATATCAAATTAAAGACTTTTAAAACCTAACATTAGGAACAAACAGGATGAACTGCATTGCAAAGGCAATGCCAAATCTAGACAGACTTTTTTTTTGTACAAAGTTAAAGATGAATCTTCAATAACTGAAATCTCTGCTCTTAAGCACTCTCAGCAGCAGTTTGTCCCCCTACCATCATATTTGCCTCTATTTGCCCCTTATGTCTTCTAATGAACTGCAGAACTTTGTTCCACCTTCCATGGCCCTTTCAACTCATATCCCTACCCTTTCACTCCCCGGAACCCTGCCGAACGTGAATGTTTCCTGAGCTCTGTGGTTTCCCTTATCAATTTTCTGTATTTCATAACTTAGAACTTTTTATTATTTCCACATTTGTTCTCTGCTTATTATCTGGGGGAGTTTTATATATATATGTAAAATATATATATATGTCTATAAATCACTGTGCGATGACTTAGAGCAAATGTGTTCTTAAAACACTGGAATTGCATGCTATCTGGGGAGGGAGTATCAACTGATGATTCAGATATTGCAAGGAGCTATCCTAACATGAATGGCTGAGAAATTTTTGTCCAATTCATTTAAGATTATCTAGCAAACATTACAAGCATTCTTTGTATTTAATGTTGAATGCACATTGGTATGCATAAATGAAGCAAGCTAGCTGCTTCATTTCATATGCAATCTGCATAGCTTTTAATACATATGCAAAAATAAGTATGTTATATTAGAAGTTTTCTGTTGAAAATTGGAGAATGTTCCCTACTGTGTTCTGTAACTTGAGGATACGAGAAGTTTAAACAAATTTGTATGCCACAAGTATGTATCCAGACCAGTAGTTTTTGATCAGGAAACTCAAATAAATTAAACTTACTTCAAAAAGATCATTCCATTTTCATTATTTTCATAAAATCCAATGACTTGCAAAAGAAGCTGAACTTTTAAAGGCTTAGAAAAATAGCTAAATTTGGTATAAAAACACAAAGTACAAGAATCCAAAGTCCAGTTTGAATAATGATGAATAGTAGCCTGTGTGAATTTCAGAAGACACAGATGGTAATTATTTCAGACTTTATGGAAGACATTTTTCATGTACAGACAAGCTTTTGGCAAGGCTCACTGCTCAATAAAGTGAGTTGGACTGCAGATGCAATAAGAAAATCACAAGTTGAACATTTTGCAAAGCATGAACAAGATGGGGCAAAAATAGGTATGGCACGTCAATAATGATCTCCCAATGAGTTATCAATAGTGGAGCATGGTGACAAGTAAGAATCTAATAGCAGCAAGTAGCTATTCCTGAGTTACAACCCAGGTTATAGGTACTGAGCCCTCCTGTTTAGCAAAGCACTTAAAGACTCATTAAAAAATCAGTTAAATGCTCGCCCTGAATTTTAATGGGCTCTGTGTCAGGCTCCTCACTAGTGTTTCACTTAAAAAACACGAGTAATCCCACTGATTTCTGCTGGACAACTCTTCTTATGCCCTCAGTGTTGTTGCTTAAATAGTCTCAGTCTCATTGTGTGCCTATTGACTGCTGAAACCTTACAAAACATCTTGCTCCGTGAAAGACCAATAATTATATTTCAGCATAAATATGTCATTTTAACTAAATTATTAACATTTAAAGCCTATTTTTATAAAGGAGATATCTGAAAGTTGAGTAAAAATCAGATAAATTGATTTTATCTGATCTATTTAAATGGAGATAAATGCTCTCTATCATTTAAGCACTGAAGAAGAGAACAAATGAGTTTTGCCTTCCATGCAGTTGTAAGTGGGGGATAGCTGGCAAGCTTAGTCTGTTCTCTTGTGCATCTCTCTCCAACTGCCTGAACTACTGACCCTTTTTTGAAGCAAGTCCTGAACCACTGGAGTTTTCAGCCTGGTGTGATAAGTCAAACAGATCAGAGACCATTTTACCAGCAGAGGCGGCAGAGTTTAGCTGAAGGTGGTAATTTTGCCCACCAGCTCGATGTGAATCATCCTGTCAACAGCTTCACATAATCACTTTTTTACCATTATGTGAACAGCAGTGAAGGTATCTGTTTTCTTCTACAGACAACTACATGGGGAATGAGAACAATCATATCTACCACTAGACTGCTAATAACTTTTGTAAGCATGCATATGCTCTGTTATTACTAAGGACAATAACTTATTATATTGTCATAAGTCTTGTGGACTAGAAAGTGTAAAGGAAAACAAGCTGTGCTGTGCTTCTCCGTGTGTTGAGAGAAAGAGGCATGCACCTAGCTCAGCCTCCATCAGCTTCTGGAGCTTCATCAACTCCTTCTGGAGTGTAGGAGCTCTCAGAACCACAATGAAACAAAATGTCAAAATACCTAAATCCTTTATGAGAACCATTCTTCATATAGCTCTGATTACATTACATTCATATTAGAGAAACACCAAGAGTCCTCAGGCAAGACTGGAAGAGATTGCTGTCTCGTTACAAATAATAGGGGGTATGTGCATATATCTCTCTGTGTGTAAGAAAGACAGAAAGTGGCACACTGATCTTCCCAAGTGGTATATATGTGCGTATATATGTGGGGATGGTGTATGTGCATCAGATCAATAGCAGAATTTGGAAGCAGGCAGTTAGGCTTCCAAGCCAGAGTTCTCTTGCCACTTCTATTATTGTTTAACTTACACCTTTTTTTTCTTTAATACATTTATTACATTGTCATTTAAACACCAAAATAGAAAGAGGGAGCAAATTTTCACCAGTAAGATTTCATGAACGGACAAAAGATTACATAGCACATGAGACCAAAATGTTGGAGTTCTCAGACAAAACAGAATCCAGGAGTAAAGTTAGTCTCTATGTTGCTGAGAACATCAGGGTTTTTTAAAGCTGTGTCATAGAAGAAACAAAGTGTGTTGTTTTCCTGTGAAAGAAGAGACTTGATGAAAACAACTGAGAGAAGTTAAACCACAATCTATTGAAAAGTTTAAAATATTTAGCAGTGTTGGCCCTATTTCTGTTATTGCCCAGGTGCTCACAATAATTTTGACATTTGGTACAGAGCAGTTCTCTTGCTGGTCCTACCAGCAGTGAGACTGATGATCAACTGGAGAGAAAATCTCCAGACACCAGAGAAATCCCTCCAGATTGGGGGATTATGCACATCAATTAGTGATTCACAGCTAGATTCAAGGCCAGAACTAATATTTGGGTACTCTCTAGTCTAAACTCTTACATATCACAGACTATAAAAATTTACCCAGATACCTTTGAATGTAGATCTATAGCTTGTCTTGACTGATTTTCTCTGTCTACATAAGCTATCTGAATTTTCAGACATGTAATTCACAAGGCAGAACCCAGTAAACATGCTTCTGCTGTCAACACTGATTTGCCAAAATATGTCGAACACTGTTTTGTTGGTATTTCTATGACATGCAAAGATCTGTGATGAACTGCTCAACCTTTCTAACCTGTGCAGAGAATACCTTGTAGGACTTCTGCTGCAGTGTGTTGTTGGACAACTCACCCCAACTTAATGTTCTGTATCGCACACAGGTATACTCTCCCCCCTTTTGTTTTTTTGTTCCCTTATGCAATTCAAACATGTGCAGTGGCTTCAGAATGAGACCTGAATGCCTTACAGATATTACAAGAGAACATTCAACAGGGAGAACAAGGACAAAATATTAAAGACAGATGTGGAAGATATCAAATGCTCCACTACTTTTGTAGGTACACGAGCCTTTCTGGAGCAGGAGGCCTATTGCAGAATGATGTAACCATGCCATCTTGAGGAGAGGGGATGATTTCCAGTGATGCCAGAACTACCACATGAGGAACTGGAGATTTACAGAGCTCGGCAAAGACTCTGTCCTAAGTCCATGGTCCCACAGTACAGAACTAACGTCCAAGAACAAAATAAAAGCTGTTTGCTCTTGTTCTCTGGCAATACCACCCTGATGAACTGTGAGTCTCTAACAATTACATCAAGTTGACCGGTCAACTGACAAGCTGCAGGCTGTTCGTGCCATTATCGAAGTTGTTTCCTCAAGGGTTTTGAGAACAAAAAATGTACCTCAAATGATAACTGACTTTCAGAAAATGGGATTGCTAGTGATAGGTCTACTTATTCCTAAGGCCACTATATTTGTTGTGCATGCTGAGAAAAAAATGCAACGAGATGGCTCAGCAGGCCCAGTGGTTTCCAAAAACAATAGATCAGTGCAGAAGTATGACACAACAATTCTGTACATATACAGCACATGCTGTATTTCCCAGTCATAATGGATTAATTATACATACACAGCAAAGAAGTACTGGTACTTATGCATCACAGGCAGTCTGCATGCATATGGTAAATCTGGTGCTTGAAAATGTACTATGCCTTTCCAAATGTCTTCTACATATGTGTGATAGTAATGTGATGGGAGAGGGATAATGGGAAGCAAGGAAGCTAAAGAATATAATGCCACTATAGGAACGATTAACCTAGCTTGTCATCAGCTCCCCAAAATTATATCCAACAAGTGAAAATCTCTGGCTGAATTAATTGTATTCATAGTCTTCATTTGGTCTGCTGTTCAGAGGCTGCCTTTTGATATCACTTGGACAAGCACAAGCTGGTTTTGTACAGTGAGTAACATGCCAGGCAGATTTATGACATTACAATTCCTATGCTTAGGCAAGAAGATACCCTTTTCCCCTACAGTCACATTGGTAGGGATGGGAAGGAGCAACCTTCTTTATTTTGAGGAACTCCCCTTTCTTTCTATGGATTCTGAAACTAAACCTAAGCAACATGGGACAATTCAGAAAAATCTTATATTTGCAGCAACACTGGAAAGCCAGGCTGGAAATGCTGAAGGCAAGAGAGACCTCTCTCCACATCAGTGGATGCAGACAAACACACAGTGTCCTCCTCCTAACACAATATCCCCAAACCAAGGGTCTTTCTCTCTGTGCATTTCTGAAGCACTCTCAAATTAAATGAACCTGGAGATTTGGGATGCTTTAGCCAACATGCTCAACTAGAAGCTACTTCCTTCTTCAGTACCAGGGTCAAGGGGAAAAAGAATGGCACCTGTGTTTACATTCACAGAGGCTCGAATATCTTACTGATTTGACATGCCTATGGATTGCACATTACTACTGGATTTGTTATACAGATATAGGTTTTTCAAACTCCTAGAATTGAAAGATTGTTAATCTTTCTGGAGGATTAAATGCTTGATTCATTTCAGAGACTGTTTTGGTAAGGTCTCTTTCAAATAAAGTATTAATTCAAATGTAAATCACAGTGATTGTGGTGCCATATAATTGACTGATATAGATGGCTTTTTTTCTAATGCATCAGATAACTCTTTTGTAGAACTGGAAGTGAAGAACTGGAAATGTAGAACTGGAAGCTTTTGGGGAGGGCAAATACTGACTATTATTGACTTAGTAATTACATTGGGAGGTAAGGACAAAATGATACCATCAGACCATTCAACTACTGGTGACACAGACTGGGTTTTTTATGGGGTTAAACAAGGTGCAATTAGTAAAATTCAACACAAACATAGAAGTCCAAACCTGAAACCCTGAAAACCCACAAGAAACCTCAACTTCTACTGTCTCTTTATGTCTACATATCCTGGAGCTATAAAAGGGTCAAACGGAAAGCAAACATTTGTACCCACAGTTGTTTGAGCTGATTTTCCTCAAGAAACACAAACAGTTCCTGGTGGTGGATGCCTATGCTGGAATTACGTACGTTCTTCAAGTTCATAGGTTCTTCTCTCTTTATAGGATGCTGCCAGAACGTTCTAGTCACTAGTCCTGCACAGGGTTCAGTAGCTGCCACCAAAGCTGTAAAGGATCAGCAGGCTGCCCAAGGATGAACTGAATACAGAGCCAGGATGGACAGTTGTTCTATAGTACCTGCACCCCCAAAGCCCTTTTTCAGTTCTCCCATCAGTTACAACTGATGTTCTTATTTTCTTTCCTACCTGCAATGACTCCTTAAATTGGATATTCCCTCTTCAAGAATGTTAGCTATACCCTTTTTTTCTCTTCTAGATCGCTCTGCCTCCAGATCGTTAAGCATTTGCCATTATATTCACCATTACATCTTAGTGTCACAAGACATGAATTCCTCACATATTCTCCCTGGCCACCCAGCACAATGAGGCCTTGATATGCAATGTTTATTGTTTTCCTACATTATTTGCAAGCTGACTTTCTACACGTTTTAGATACATGATATCAGCTGACTGCATGTTGTAAGAGTATGACGTATTTTTTACTTATATAGGCAAATAGTGTCTAATAGGCCAAAGTGTCAGGTGACAGAAAAACTTCCCCTGAAGCATTAGAATATCTGATGAAATTTTGTTCTGAGTTCACTGTGGCTGGAAGCACAGCTGTTGCAGTCATATTTGGACACACAATGCTCTTTTCCCTCCACCACTCTCTAAAAAAGCTCCCATTAGAAAACCAAACCTTTTCCTCATGCAATCCCAGTGCTTAGTACCTTACTGGCAACCACCTTACAGACCTCTGCCTAGCAGGGCATGCTCATCACCAGCATCCTCTGCATCACAGCAAGGCTGTGTCAGCTCTTTCAGCACAAACTATGGCTGGCTTTAGATCGCTTAACATGACAGCAACTATCTCTGCTACTATTGTGACTTGATCATCAAAAACCTTTATGTATGTACCTCCCATCCCCTGCTTCTGCACATCACAAACATCTTCAGATTGGTAAAGAGATAAGGATTTAAATACTGTGTGATAAAGGGCAAGATCTGCTTCCAAGAAGTAATGGCATTGGCACAGAGGAGCTGGAAATTGCAGTCATTATACCAAAGCATAAGATATCAGACTGTGCTTATTCTAAGAAACCAAAAGGAATAGCAATGGCAGAGTGTTCTGGTCAAAGGTATGAGCCCAAAAATTACATGCACATACACAGAAAAAAAAATTATTTGGACATTTCAGAAGAAGGTCTCCTCATTGCTTCTGTAGGTATCATTCAAATAGTGAATTGCTGTGACAATTGCTGCAACATCCTCTGCAGTTCTTAATGGGGACAATACTAAAAAGTACTTTATCATCTTCTCATCATATGAGTACATCACCTTCTTCTCTCTAAATACAGAATAAAAATAGAGATTGAATACTTCTTCCCTTTGAGCCTTATCATGAACTAGAATTTCCTTTATTCTTTTAGGGTTTTCTTCATACTTCAAATCTCTCTCTTCTTTCTTTTTGGTCCTATAAGCCATGTGGGTTTTTTTTCCTGAAATCCTTAGCTTCCTGTAGCCAAAGCCAGAACTGTATACTGTGAAAAGCATTTGTACAGTTGCTCTATTTCTTACATTATGCCTTTAAACATCTGCTGTTGATCAGTAGAGCACTGGACTATATGAGCCTTCATCTGAATCAGAACAACCATTTTTATTTTCTGTTACACTCTTAACAATTTTGTGCATATCAAAACTACTAAATTACAATGCCTTCTGCTTATTTCCCCTACTCTGTTTGTGGTACATGAATTTACATTCAAATTGCTGTCTTCAACTCATTTTATGAATGGTCTTATTGCCATAGCTCTCCTCTTTACTATGGAATGGTGGCTTCCACAGGATCTACAAGGTAATACAGAAAGTTTTCATTGCTTCCTACAAATGTTCTCCATTGCATGTGGTTCAGAGTTTTCAGTGGTATCAATCTGTAAATTTTTCATCTGCAAGAGATCAGTTAACATTAACTGTGAGTGGGAGAAACTATAAATCTGCTGATTCTTCTCAGATCCTTTTAGGCTTCCCAGATTTCTGTTAGGGGTGGGGAGGCTCATTACTGCCTGGAGTGCTACATTTATACCAAAGGCATAAACCTTTCTTCTTCTGAAGTCCACCCACTTGAAAGGGAAATGGTCTACTTTTGTATTCTAATTGCTCCTTTACTGAACGTTTTCAGAGCTCTTACAATGACTCTCAATACATTCAGTCTGTTTAGTCCTGATGAAAGAACTCACAAACATGCTATTTGCAATGCATGACTCTTTTTCTCCAAATTCCATTGTTAAAACAGAGCTGACGATGGTCAGGCTTGTGAAGGGCCTGAATATGCAATTCACACAAGGTGCACCTCAGTCAGAATGAGCTAGGTGCTTTGTATGTTCCCATTTTTATATCTGTTCCATTTTACTTTGGCTTTCGCGTGAGATATTGGGGCACTACTAGGTAAGAAGAGCAAGCTGGTTTGGGTGTTGGCTGATTGCTTTTATTTCATCTCGTCTCCCTTCAGTTTCTGTGTGAACCAACATTTGTGTTCTAAATACATGTCACCATTGTAGGAGATGCCTTTTTCAGCCGTTAGAGATATAAAAGGTAAAGGCAGGAGCAGCGGTCTTTTTCCATTCTAATGGAATTGTTTCAGCTTCCCAGTCTGGAGCTCAAACAGTTGTCAAGGAAAAAAGACCTGGAATCAGTTCTTCCCACAGCCTTTGGGGACACAAGACATCTGCTAAGAGGGTGTCCTAGCTGCCAGGCTATGCTGTCTGGGTAAAAGATCCTCCATCTTTCTTACTGAAGCTGTGTCACTACACAGAAAAAAATCATGATTCATTGGGCCAGAGTGGTCTGACCCCTGTATAATCACAGGGCACAAGTTTCTTCCTCCAGATGCCCTTTAGAAGGAATCAGCTGCAATCGCATTTTGCAGGGGGCCTTGTCCTCGTGGCAGGTGTGCAGTTTGTTCTGCAAAGAAGCTCAACAGAGGACCAAACTGAAGATGAGTCTGGATTTAATTCATCATTTGATTAATAATTGCTGAATTATGATTAGCCATGGGTTTGACCAAGGCACTGGGATATTTGGACTGGGGCAGTTATGGATATGCACAGAGATGCACCAGTAGTTTCAATAACAAAGTGAAGGGATTGTAGGTTTCAGTGCTCTAAGGACAGGTAGCAGCTGAAAAGGCAATGTGCATTTTTTTTATCTTTCCCCAGTTTGGGACTTTGGCACATACAGTTCACCCAAATCTCACTTGAGGAACTGGGGGACTAGAGAGTAGGTTGAATTTCGGTGCCTAAATCCAGGACAGCAGTTCATCAAGTCTCATGTCTGATATACCAGTGAAAGGTAATGGGACAAGGCTCAAGGTTACAGAATACAGGACTGCATGCCGTAATCATAGCTGATAGCACTTCGGGGAATTGCAAGAAGGCAGTAAGTGTGACTCACAGCAGGGGGCCACTAGGCAAGCTGAAAGATGTGAGCGGAAAGCCATTTTGGGTACACAGTCTTGTCACTTTGAATTTTGTTCTTTCCCTTCACTAAATTAGCGTGAATGTTCCTTTCATGATTTTTCTGACTCATTTTTTCTTGTATGGTTTTATTCCAGATTTTATCTGTGTCATATTCCATCTCGCGCTCCCCTTTTTGCTCTTCTCTAATTTACATTCATTTGTCTAGCAATATAACAACCCCCTTTTAGAGTGCTGGCAAGTAGGGTTTTTCTTTCTTAGAAAGCTTTATAATGGCTGCCTTAATTTGCATTTTAAAGCCTGCAAGATTTTGAAAATAAAAAAATATGACTCATCAGCAAAATGTCTTAGCAGCTCTGGAATACTGACACGAGATCCACTGCCAGAGACTGAGTTTTAGTTCCACAAAATTTGCAAACTTTTAAAGCTCTGAATGCATTACAAGTTTTCATGCCTTGGGGAGGAAAAAGAACACATTGATACCATTCCTTGGACAAATTAAAGATATATATTGCTGGAAAGTGCAAAAGCAACACATGCTTTTACAACACATTTGGCCCTGCCAACATATTAAAATAGCATCATCAAGTTAGACTGCAAATATACATGGTCCAGTGACAAAAATAAACCCAAAACCCATTAAGATTCTTACAGCACTACCACTGAGTGTAATTTGCATCATCAGTGTTAGCCCATGACCCAAAACATTTGTGCGGGCCCACCGATGCGTATTATGTGGGTGAAGTGCTCCATCTGCTGGGTACCCCGGCAGGCGAGGCAGGCACTTTGTGCTATGTGCTCAGACACCCTAGCTCTAGCACTTTTTATTAGATGTATTTGCAAGCACAGGGACTGCAAGTGCTCCAAGTTACCTACTGTACAGCCAAAAAAAAGGAAAAGCCAAAAAAAAAAATAGAAGACACAGGTGATAGAGTTGCTTGTTTTGGGTAGAGAGTTCCTGCAATGCTTTGAGTTGGCAAACAGGGTGCTTGGGAGCATCACCTCTCTGTACGCCTGAGATATTTTTGCATTAAGGTTTTAAACATGATGCTAACGTGCAGTGATTTGAACGCACTTACGTGCAGGAAACTCTTTTCCCACTCGATGTCACTGCGCCATCCAGCACACCAGGCATGCTGCAACCCAAAATTCAACTCGTACTTGAGCTCTATGGAAGTTCAGGAGCTTGCGTCCTTGAAAATTTTTCCTTTATATTCTTTTTTTTGTAGCTCTCTGTATTTAGAGCTAATGCGTATATCAAGGTAGATTACTTGTCTTGGTTTATTTAGAGATTCTTATTTCTACATTAGTGATTTCTGAACTAGCAACTTTTCCCTTTGTCACAGTGGGTTCTGCTACGTTATCCCCTTTGGACTGGCCTTGGTTACCTCTCAAACATGCTGATTTGGTCTGGATAGAAGAAGGAGATCCTTCTGCCTTTGCAGTATAAACTGTCTTTCACATTTAAAAAAAAAAACAAACAACTATCCTTCCAAATATATAACTGCAGTATGAAAACACTTAAGCAAATAGTTCTTTCCATCGAAGTTAAAACTGTGTTAAAATAGCAGTATTCCATACTGGAAATAAAAGATGCGTTTTCTGGTTTGTGATCATACTGAGTCTTGGTAAATATGACCTACTTGTTTTAATAAGGCCAGAACTGGCAAATGCCAGCTGGTTAATCCAGTTTTCTAAGATTTTTTGTTTGTTAAATACTAGGTGATGCCTAAAATGTGTGCTGAGCAAGTAGTCGACACTAATGAAGACTCACTTTTCTAGCTTATGAGAAAGAATTGTGACTTTGAAAATAATTGGTGTATTTTGTTCACAAGCCTAGGTAAAGAAAAGTTTGTGTTTAGAACCCACGGCTGTGAAGTCCTTGCTGTGGTTCTGTTTACCTTTGTTGCATTTCCCTTTATATCATGAACAAATCCACATAAAACTGACTTCTAACAAGTCTTCTATCATTTGAGAACTTAGAGGGATCAGAAATGCACAGGACACCAGATAATATCCACGGCAGAGGACCCACTTACAAGTCAGAAGGACTGAAAGGACCGGTGCAGGAAAACTGAGGTAGGGGACTCTATCCAGGCCTAGATGGGAATCACTGGGGCATTTTGACAGGATCCCAGAGAAACCCCCTCCATGCCAGACTCCCACCTTCCTGTCAGACCTCTTTTCTGCAAAATGCCAAAGTGTTTCACTTTCCTGCTGTGCATGCAGCAGGGCTTCGCTGACATGACAGAGCTGATGTGCGGCTTCCTGCTGAGCAAATTCTGATCAGATTGGCTGAACTTGGTACAACTACCCAGTGACTTCAGTAAAAATTAATTGAGTAGAACTGACCTAGTGCCCTAAAGGTTCTTGCTGGGCCTGTTGCAGTATTGAAATGAGAGGTTTGAGTTTACCTGTGTACCATAAACACCTCAACCTGAAGCCGAGGATAGAGGAGTTGGCCAAGTTTTGGACTGGTCACTGACAGAAACATGTTGTCAGAGAAAAATGACAGGTACTCCCCTTAGAGACAGCTGTCTCTGGTATCATGTCTTCTACTCACGTTTGATATGCAATAAATCAGATATAGGGAGAAGGCACTGCAGAACAGCCTGACTGGAAATCTAGGACTCTCGCTTTTCTCCCACACCACAGATTGCATTTCATCTCCTCTCCCCCTCACCCAGACGTTATCAGCTTCCAACAGGCTT
This sequence comes from Gorsachius magnificus, assembly GCA_034008185.1. Classification (NCBI taxonomy): domain Eukaryota; kingdom Metazoa; phylum Chordata; class Aves; order Pelecaniformes; family Ardeidae; genus Gorsachius; species Gorsachius magnificus. Next base: position 80,322,718 of record CM067083.1, read on the forward strand.
GAACTCCTCTCTCCTGTGTCTGTACACCCCAAAAGCCTGCAAGCTGTCACTTCCAAATGGCTTAATGGGATAACCAGCAGGCCTCTTCATCCCCACCAGGGAGTTTACATGGGTAGCCAGCTGGTCTGTCTTCCTAGTTAGACTTTGGAAAAGGGTGGGGATTTCAGAAATGCTTAGCAACACACGAAAGGTTTGTACATTATTTGTCCATCCTAAAAGTGGTTCCGTCTCCATTACTATGCTCTTAGGTTCAGCAGCAAGATCCAAACAGCTGTATTGGCTCTTGATACTGACAAATAAATTATTCTGAGGCCAAATGAACACCAGAATATACCACAGAGCAGGGAATTCACCACAATGAAACAATTTGTTGAGAATTACTCAGAGCTTTTCTTGGAGAGCAGCAGTACAAGCCTGAAGGAAACATGGCCTACATCTTAGCGGAAACCCAGGCTTTTAACTCAGATCTTAACAATTTGACTGAAGGACTCCTGGGTCAATGTGATCCACTCAGCGGATCTGTAACAGCCCAGGACTACCAGACATGATGAGTTTTCTGCTCTCTGAATTCGTAAGCCAGATAGAGAACAAGACTAAAAGTCTAGATCTCAGCTCCCAGGTGCATTAATCTCATATTTGTATAAACTGCATGGTTTTCCTGAGGGTCCTTCGCTAATGTTAGCGTGACCCAGCAGTCCTTCTCCTTGTCTCCCCATAAAGTTTTGGCTTGAATCAGATTCCTACTTGGAGAAAATACAAAAAACTATAAACAAAATAGTGGTAAGTAAGCGAAGCTGTACATAAATAATATGGAAGCTATCCAGCAGCAAAGTGTCCGTATGCTGTTGTGGCTGTCCTGCAGGGAACACAGATGTGAGCTGATTGTTGCGAAGCCATACATTTTTCATGAAACAAAGGTTTGTATGAAAAATAATAGTCCACTGATTTGGCTGGGGGAAGAAAACAACACAAGGCAGACAAGCATTTGGATATGCAAGCTTTCCTTCAGATTTGAACATCTCTTCTCTGTTTCAGTAGAATTTTGTCATATCCAGTAAGCATCACCAGGGGGAGCCTGGGGTAGACATCTGAGAACCACTATTCCAACACTGTATTTCGCGGTAGTTAACTGGGTTTGATCACAACACTGTTAAAGTCAAATGGCCACACAACACATGAATGGAACTAATTCTTGCCTTGCACAGTAGTGGTACAGCTGCATCCTTCACTTTACAGTAGGGATTGCTGTCCTTTCTGTATCTATGAACTTCAGACAAAACCTTCAGATGGCCAAGACCCACCAGGCAGCACGTGCTTCAGAGAGGGGGAATTCTGGACATGCTGCAATGGCTCCACGTTAAAGTGAAGGTGTCCCACCATGCCCCAGTGTGACAGGGTTGGAACAAGAAGGCCATCTCATCCCTCCTGCAGATCAGCCAGAAGCTCCTGCACTCTCACGGCTCCTGCATGGAAGCTGTACTGCCCACATATGAGCCACCCACAATCAACATGGCAGCCCTGGAGTTCTGCAGTATCCTGGGTTTGTCCACCCACCGAACGAGGCCTTGTTGGAAGCGATCCTCTCCCAGAAACTGCAACATTGTGCCTTATGAAGGGTTGCTAGCACATCACAGATAGGACACTGTCTAGGTCTTGGCGCTTTGTCTTGACTTTTGCTTGGATAACTTAGGCTGAATACTAAGACAGCACCCTTTTTAATACATCCAGAAAAATAAAGCAAGCTAAAGGCCAAATTCCAACACATTAAGAAAGAATGAGTTAGAGCCAGGCCTGAATGAAGAGGAAATAAGTTTGGGCTCTGACAAGCTGTATTTTTAATATAGATTCACCACATACCGAACAAACTCAGAAGTCTTCTATAACCAGTGTGAGTGGGAACGTGTATGCTGTAACTGAAACAGCTCACAAGTGGATGGAAGTTGCTGTTATTGATATAATTTGTCTGCTTGGGCTTTTTGGGAGGAGTGAAATGGAGACAGAGTACAAATGTGGTATGAAAAAACTGCTTGACAACGGTTGCAAGAAAGTTTCTGAAGAACAGTCAGCGTGATTCAATTTAAGGTTAAAACACCTAAGGTTATGTATCCACATTTAGATATCCATATGTGATGCAAGTGCCTCAACTCACATCATAATCTGCAGATAAACGATCAACAGGTTCTAATGGTAATCAGGAAGCAATTCAGTTGACCAGCTACTAAGAATCTTATCTTGAGATTAGATCCCACTCAGCGAGTTCAGGAAAAAACAGGGTTTGTCGATAGTGATGAAAAGCTGGGCTCAGTTTATGTATTACCTCCAGGGACCAGGACCTCACAGCAGTGCGAATGTAATAATAATCACCATCCCTAAGAAAATACAAAGCATGCTCTTTGCCTCTCCCTCAGTGACAAAAGTCCTGTGACAGGAGCAGAAAAAAGATACACAAGCTTTTCTACAGGGATCTGAAAAGCTGGCAGTATTCCCAGAGAACAGACATACTCTGGGCAGAGACAGCATTGCATGGACATGAGTACCATGGAGCAGAGGGTCCCAAGGGATGCTCTTGAGGCAAGAGGACCTGCACAACCTTGAAGGCCAGCCCCTATCTGAAGTAACAGGACCTGTTCCAAATGCCACAGAAATTAATGATAATCCTTTCACTTTCATGGGTTTGACGTGCCATTGCTGTCATTATCCTCTTCCTCCACGCTTCATCCTGCCTTCTCCCTGCCTCAGCTGCATCCACCCACTCGTGCCTCCCATGAAAAACAAGGCTGCATGAATTTGCAGGCTCAAACTTTGCGCAAGAAACTCAGATATTTAATATGCAGCTCACAGTCACTGCTCCCGACTTCAACAGCCATCTGGAGAAAAGTTTTGAAGCTCACTGACATTCTGAAGAAGGAGACCTGATTGAGAAATGATGGTCAACAGCTGCCAAAGGGAAGGGGGATGGGAGTTGAAAGTTTTCACCAATGGCTCCCGCATTGCCCCACAGTGCTACTAGCAAGTAAAAATATGTCAGAACCTACTGACTGTGCCAAGTTTGCATTTCATAAATTAAAACATATCAGCTGTTTCTTAACATTTTATTTTCAGTCTTCTTTCGGTCATAATTTGGCCTAAGGACCACATCTGTGATGAATTCCTTGTAACAGGACCTTGTCATTTGGACTACAGTTGTCATCAAAATATCCTAGCGTGCTCACACAGGCTGAGAGAAATATTTTTTTTTAATTCTTCTATCACTAAAAAATTAGTTTAAAAAAATCACTATTGCTTGTTGAACTGAAAACTGGTCTATACTGAAATTCAGTTTCTGCATTGCTCTGGTTAGAAATGTCTATGTCTATATATGTAAACATAATCACAGCAACACAATAGCAGTAACACATACAGACAGTAAATATATCTATGCAATGTAGGTTTCCAAAATGCAATCACTCCTTAATATGCTCTTTTTAGTATTACATAGCAGCTTGAAGACAACACCAAGTGTTTGCTTTGAAGCATTTTTTTCCTCAAATCTGGTTCTTATTTAAATTTTGAGATTAAGTGTTGCTATTATCAGGCATTTGTATGCTTGGTGCTACAAAAGGTGGCGATACCAGTGCAAGGTTCTGTACTCGGCACTGCTGAGGCCACACCTTGAATGCTGTGTTCAGTTTTGGGCCTCTCACTACAGGAAAGACGTTGCCTTGCTGGAACTTGTCCAGAGGAGAGCAACAAAGCTGGTCTGCGAGCACAAGTCTGATGAGGAGCGGCTGAGGGAACTGGGGTTGTTTAGCCTGGAGAAGAGGAGGCTGAGGGGAGACCTGATCGCCCTCTACAACTGCCTGAAAGGAGGCTGTAGCGAGGTGGGAGTCGGCCTCTTCTCCCAGGTAACAGACGATAGGACAAGAGGAAATGGCCTCAAGTTGTGCCAGGGCAGGTTTAGGTTGGACATGAGGAAATTTTTTTTCACAGAAAGGGTTGTCAGGCACTGGAATGGGCTGCCCTGGGAAGTGGTGGACTCCCCATCCCTGGAGGTATTTAAAGTATGGGTAGACAAGGTGCTTGGGGACATGGTTTAGTGGTGGGATGGCAGTGTTAGGTTAACGGTTGGACTTGATGATCTTAAAGGTCTTTTCTAAGCTAAACGATTATGATTCTATGATTCTGTGATTTGCAAAACCACGATAAACTTCCCATCTCCCCTCTATAAACACCCTTGCCCCTTTCCCAGCCCTTATGCTGGGCCAGGCGCATACTAATCTGCCCCGGCTGCTGTGGATGGTGACCCCCAAGGCCAGCACCTGGGGAAGAGCTCCACTTCCAGGAGCTGTAGCCAAGGTCTGCTTTGGACCAGGGACAAGGAGGCTGCATGAAATGGAGGCGGACAACCAAGAATCTCATCACCACTGACCAATGGATTTCAGAAGTCCTGCCCTTGCGAAAAACGAATATCCAAAATTGTCAGGAGATCAAAGGAGAGCAATAAAAACAAAAAGGGCTAGTTGTGACATTATTTTCTAACAGGCCACGGAACAAAGCCACACATTGAGGTGTTCCTGTTGGCTGTGCTTGCACTGACACGAACTTGGGAGCCGTGGACAGTGTGAAATGCGGGGGTGAGGCCATTGCCAGGCCTGTGTGCAGCGAGACGAGCACACAGTTTTCCAGCTTGCTTATGATTCCCCCCTCAACCCATGTTTTTCCTGAGTATTTGTGCCACAAGGGTCTCAGAAAGCCTTTTTGATGAGTGCTTCATGTGGTGGCACCTGTTTTGGGTGCAGGTGCCCAGGCGCTGGCAGTGGGAGGCTGCAGGGCGGCCTCTGAGGAGAGGCGGGGGCTGCCCCGTGCCAGCCACGACCAGTTCCAGCCGGCTCCAACCCACCCAGCCCAGGGCACGGCTGAGCCCTGCGGCCAAGATCATAGAATCATGGAATGGTTTGGGTTGGAAGGGACCCCTAGAGGTCATCTAGCCCAACCCCCCTGCAGTGAGCAGAGACACCGCTAACTAGATCAGGTTGCTCAGAGCCCCGTCCAACCTGGCCTTGAATGTTCCCAGGGATGGGGCCTCCACCACCTCTCTGGGCAACCTGTTCCAGTGTTTCACCACCCTCATTGTAAAGAATTTCTGATGGCGGCACCTCTGGGAAAGCACATTTTTAAAGGGCAGAAAACACACCAGAGAGATGGGGGGGAACAAAAAGAGTGAAAAACAGAGGGAACACCAAGGCCAGAAGAGAAGAAGGAGGAAAGCAGGAGAAGTGTTTTCCCTAACTGTGTGTTTGTTTCCTTGTTAGTTTCTACCTTCCAATACCCAAATCAGTAATTAAATACTTATAGTGATTGGCAATAAATTCATTTTCCCCAAGTCAGTTTTGCCCATGACAGTAACTGGTAACTGATCTCCCTGTCTGTATCTCAACCCATGACATTTTTCACTCCTCTTCTCCCTATTCCCCAGCCCTGTCTCCCTTGGGGGAAGGGGGGGCAGGGGGGACCGAGCAGCTGGGTGGGAATTTGGCTGCCAGACAGGGCCAACCCACCACACACCAGAGCGGAGGTTCCAGAAGTTTGACAACAACAGGATTTCAGGAATTACCATTCCCACTCCAAGCGTAAACAAGTGAGTCAGACAGCAAATATTAGCTTTTGCTTTTCTACGAGCTCCTTCAGTGCGGTATCACTTCTCTCATATTCATCTGGGAAGCCCCACAATGAAGTGTCAAGGCAAACACATCATGATGTGGAGGAGGGCTGAAAACCAACATCTGCCCAGGCCCTGTGCTTTGGCTGCTCACTGCAATACCTATGCAGAATAGGCAGTACAAGTTCAGATTGGCAGCTAATGAAAATGAGGCAGGATTTGTGCCTATTTCTTGCTTTTCAGATGATGGGCCTCCCTGTACCAGTGATGGCAAGTGGAATGGGACAGCATCACCCTATTGCTCCAGGGCTGTGTTTACACCACTGGGTAGCTCTGTGATGCCTGTGCTACTTCTTAACAAACTAGTTCAGGTACTATTTCAGGACTCTTGAGCTGTGACTAGAAGGCTAGCAGGATAGATTAGCCCCCGGGAGCTCTTTGTTGTGCCTATGCTTACTTGCAAATGACTGCAGCTTTGCCCCTCTCTATATAGCATAATCTTTAATTGACTTCATGGGGTCAGTGCTTTTCACAGGAAAGTCAGGCCGCACAAAAGCACAAGCAAGAAGGAAAAGACAAGAAGGTCTAGGCCCCAGGATACTTTCTAGTAAGTGATACCAGAAATAGTTCTCTAAGGAAGCATATTTCCCTTAAAAAATCCACGGCAAGGGAGGCCTGTTTGGCTCTTCCAGGCCCCATCCACTTGACAAGCCATTCCACAGCATTTTTCCTACTTGCCTATGCTGCTGTCATATGCTGGCGTGCACAGTTGTCCACGGGTAATAGTCTCCACTTGTCCAAGGAATCACATGTTACTTACCAGTATATCAGCAAAAGTGACCTGCATATAGCAGAGCAGATCTAAGAGAAAAATAGTTTCCTCAGCCCTTGTGTCCTTCTGAGAGTTAAATTATTTTCCTTTCTAAATGAGAAAGAAGCTAATGCATGGGAAGAAGATGACACCCACCTCAGGCATACTTGTCTGAGATGTGGAAAGCCCAGGCACACGATTTTCCTCTTTTGCTATCTTCAACTGCTCACCTAAGTTGTATCAGCACTTTCACTGTTCACACTGAGGCTCAAACTTCCTCACCCCTTTCTCCTCTTCATTGATCCATTTTACTGCCCCTAAGCAGACACTGCTCACAATATTTAAACCACTGATTTTCCTCAGTTTCTCACTGGCCCAGCAAATAGTTTAACATTTTATTACAAGCTCGTTTTATTACAGCTTCCAGAGGAGAAATTAGGTAGGTACGCCTTCAGAGCCGCCGTTTATGTGTGCCAGGCTCAAGTCTGAGCCAGGTGGGAGTCAGGCAGCCCAGGCATCCTGATGTCGTTCTGTCAGATGTCCTTCCTAGCACTGAAGCTGCTTCCCAGCTAACATCACCACCACTTCAGTGTTCCTGCACTTTTGAGTATAAAAAGAAAATATCCTGACCAAGTGCCTCTGCTGTGCACTTCCACCCTTCTGGCCTTTAATAACTCTTGGCAGCTGGGAATTGATCTGGAAAGCCCGACAGCAGACAGAATTGCTTAGCTGGAGGCATGCTCAACTTCAGCTTCCATTTTTTGGTCAAGCTCTCATTTATCCTCATAGTCTCTGAAGTTACTGATTCTTTGAACCTGACTGCTATTCCACATAAGCAGTGTTTTATGTATAATCAACTTCTTTATTACATAACAACCAGTAACATCTGAAAACTTTAAACGTATTCTTACATTTTAACGATAGCAAGGAAAGATTTATGGGCAGAGTAAATATCTTTTATTGGACCAATGATGTAGTTGGAAAAATGCAGACTTGCTTTTGGGCACACAAACCTTTTTTCTGGATTTGAAACAGAAGCTGCAAAACTGTGGCTTGATGTTTGCTGTTTCTTTTAGTCCTGAAGCAGGTCGGGGATGCTTGAACTCTTGCCCGTTTTCCCAGCTGTGCGAGTAGACAAATGAAGGTATTAGGCCCCTGTGAACCTCGCTTTGGTTATACCTTCAGATCATCATGGCTACATTACGTAACTCTTTTAGAACATTATAAAACTCATTATAAAGTGAAACGTCTATATACTTGATGATCTTGTCATATATCATTGTTTTCAAGTAATATCTTACCTCAAAAGTCTTTCTAGCCAGCCTCTCTAGATTCATAACATTGAATTTTATTCCCTAAGTTGTATTTCCTTTTTTTTAAACTCAGAAAAAATGTTCACTTGTTTTTAGGCCCCTGCTGTGAAATTCTCTCCTTAAAGAGAAAGAAAATGCACCATCTGTGGCATACTTTGTAGCTGCTTATCTGAGGCAGACTGTTCAGACGGAAGTAAATCTTTCCAACATTTTAGAGAGCTTGTGAGGGAAGGAATTTATCCACATTTAGCAGACACTGGGGTAAGTACATTCTTCTGGAAGCCAGAGGTTTTGGGGGCAATAAATCCTTCCATTGCTATTAGACAGGAGGCAATAAATCCTTTGATCTATATCACACTCAATGATTTTACTCCATTCAGAATGTACATTTCATTGAGGTACTGTCTTCATTTTCCCATTTCCCTGGCTTTAATTTATCCGACTTTTCTAGGTTACTACCCCCTTTTTTAATTAATTGGTTGTACTTCTCAATTGTTCACTGTAAGGGCATGGCACTCAGTTACATTACCTGTTAAGAGAGAAAATACATGTTTTCTAACTTTCCTCTCATCATCTGGATAAGAGATTCTGAAATTGTACCAAAGTATTCCCTCTCTTAAGAGTACCAAAATATTTTCTCTTTTAAATAGGCAAGTGTGCTTAAGCTTCTTGAAAGATTTTCTTGAAGAGTTCTTTTACACTTTTCACCAATTTCAGATCAGACTTTTTCCCTTACATCTAGCTACAAGCCTCAGTAGGCTCTGTGTTGGCCTGAAAAACATTAGAAACCTAACACTCTGTGTTGAAAATTTGGGGGGGGTCAGGGTTTGCCTATTAATTCAGCACTATTTTTTCTTCCACACAGGCAATGGTAGGATTTGTATCTGCAGCTTGGATTCTGATGCCAGAAAATAAATCTCATCGACAATTTCAAACACTACAGCATCTCTCAAATATTCAGGAATTATCTTATTTTTCTCATTTTTCTCGTTTTAGTTAAAAAAGAAAAAAAAAACCCACACCTGAAAGCATTTTCCGAAATCCATTAATCCATTCAAAACAAAAGCAACCCACTCACAAATATTCTATAAAACTCCATCCATTGAGGGGACATATAGGGAAGACAAATGTAGAATGATACCTGCAATTTCCAGCATAAAAACCGAGGAAGTATCTGGAGTTTTTCGCCGACCAAAGTTTATTTCTGTCAAACAGCGACACCCGGTGGCCAGTTAAGCTATCCTGGCATATAGCCTTGCAACACCAGCCCTGGTACCTGTCTCTGCCCTTGAAAGGAGGCAGAAAGGAGGAGTGCTTCTGGCAGGCAGGTACCTAATTAGGAATGAGGGGAACAAATGAATGAGGGTAGCAAATGAGGGTAGCAAATGAAACAAGCCTATGGTCGGATATATAAAGCCTAAAGACACTGAAAGATGTGTCTTGGGGTTTTTTTCTTCTGGTGTTTGATAGCATCATATTAGACTGGAGATGCTTATCTGTTCCCCTAAGGATATAAAATAATTTATATTTTGTTTATAAATATGTCAAGTATTCCCTTCTGTCACTGCATTCATTTACAGCTGTTAGGCTGGGGACAGTTCCAAAAAACTGCACTACAGGGTGAAACTGAGTGCTGTCAGACTTTATAAACCACCTGAAACAGCAAGCTGCTTTTCATGCCCTGAAATCCCTAAGTCTCGCTTTTTTACAGTATATGTAAAATTGATATCTTCCTATAAAAATGTAAGAAGCTATAAGAAGAAGTTCCAGACTTTTCAGTAAGTCACTGATCTTGCTACCAAGGTGGGAGGCATGTTTGAGACATGAAATATGGGACAACATGGCTTGCAGCAGCCCCAGCGACGCTGCAGCAGTGCCAATCTCTGGCTCCCTGCAGCCCTGCCCTGCCCACAATGCCCTGACACACAGCACTAACAAGGAGCACTTTTAGAAATGAAACTGAGGGTCCAGCTTACCACCTTCTCTAGAAAAAAATCTGAGAGTCAGAGACACACATTTCATGAACTTTGCTGGAGGATTTTCTGTGAACAGTTTGATGTAGACAAGACTCCTTCAGCCCATACATCCATGACTTCTTTATGAAGGATGCTCCAGAGCAGGAGTTAGGCTGTCACTGGCAAAAATTGCCTTTCAAGTACAGCCAGAACAGGGACTATTGAGAGGTGGGAGAGGCACTGGTAGGGTTTTGTGTGAGCTCTGCTCACACAGCCAGTGGATTGCTTATTAAAGGATAGAGAGAGAGACTGGTTCCCTGCTTCATTCATTCTTCTACCTAGCTCCATTTCTACTCCATGCACTAAAAAGAGGTTGAGAAATCCCTGTTTCCCACTTCGATCAATGAGGAGAGCTAATATTCTGTTAACTTTGCTTTACCCTATTAACTCTGCCCTTTCCTTCTTTTATATCCCTAAATGGATGGCAATACCATGTCAGGTTATAAAACTTCTTTGCTATTGTGAAAAATCTTAATTTTTTTCTCTTATTGATGCTTTTCTGGTTATCTAAAGTAAAGTTACAAGGTGGAATTAAAGATGAGAGTAGCTGAAAAAAAATACATCTATCAAATAGGAATCTTCTAATTTTCCTCATATTCAAGATTATGAAACACTGTTATATTTGAAAGAAACCCAAATACACCACTATGATAAATGCGCAGTAAGTCACTCAGCTAGCCACAAATGCTTCATGATGATGATGCCAGGCAATGCCACATTACTGTAACAACGATACACTTATAGCCTCTGAATGTATTTTACTGCTGTAAGAAATCTCATGCAATGCATAACCTATATTAAGAGTTTTTTCATTAAACTTCAGGAAAGGGGGAGTTTTATTTGACATTAGTACTATTTGTATGTGCTTTGTTTAAATCTTTCTGGCCTACAAACATTAAAATCATGTTACAGCGGTAACAAAAGACAGATACTCAAAACTGAGGCTGTCAGTCCACACTTGAACTTAGTCCCCAAGGAAATAATTTGCTGTATGACATCAGCAGGGCAAACAGGGTAACTTCTAAAATTATTTCCAGATAGAACGCAAGAGCTGGTTTTACCAGTGCTCTGAGGTCCAAATTTCCATCCTAAGTAAAACACAGAACAAATAAGAGGCCAATTATGTCTGTGACCAGAAGAAAAGCAATGCTGATTTATACTGGGTTTGCTGTGCAAAATGACTGTGGTCTTGCTTTTATGATACTGACACTTCTGCATGGAAATGCATTGTTTTCAAAGAAAACTAGGATATTCATTCTTCATTCACTCTTTTTTCTGTTCTTTGCTACTTGGATATTTATTTCTTCAGTCTCCTTTCCTTCCTTGTTACTCCCCTTTCCTTCTGCTACCAGGTTCAAAATGTATCTGTCCCCTTAGTCTCTATACTGCAAGTCTCTCTTCCCCCAGTTTCTATTCTCCTTCTTCTGTTCTTCCTTCAGTCCTTCCCCCTTCTATAACTTGTTATACCTCCCTTTCCAGCACTACTTAATGCTTCATCGTTCTTTCATTTTTCCATAATCCTACCAGGCTACTAGTTATTTACTTATTTTTAATGCCCATTATAGCCTCAGAGTTTCTAAAGTCTAGTTAGTAGCTTTTAAAATGCCCTTAGTATCACTTTTTTCTCTTCACTTCTTTCCCAGCAGCTGAAGAAGGAAAGGTTCTTGCACATAGATTCAGCACCTATTTAGTCAGGTCTGGGGGAAGAGAATAAAAAAAGACAGAAATATTTGCAGCTACTGGAAATTTTTGGAGCCCTCGCATATGAATATGCTTGCAAGTATAGCTGTTACAATGAGGTTCATTTTTATTTTTCTGCATTAATCTTCTGCTCTTTCCCTTCATTTCTACTGTCATTTGGTGTTAGCTAGTTGGTTGAAATATTTTGCATGATTGGACTCAGCAGCCATGTTGATAATAAGACAGAGCTCTAAAGGTCCCAAATTCTGTAGCCTCAAAATACTTGCAAATTTTCCTTGTTGCCAAACACTGCCCCTGGCAGAGAAAATTCATTTTGTGCTCCATTAGGCTCCGCTGTTTTCAGTTTTCTCTATCATGCCTGCCTCTTTCTTTCCTTAGCTGCCTTCTACAGGAGCTTCTGCAGCACTTAGCATCAAAAGTGCAGTTCTTCAGAAAAACCTGTCAATGCAAGAATTTAAATCTGCAAAAATTACAGTAATACCAGCTTGGGGCAATGTATCCTGTACACAAAGAGACTTTTTATCTTTGGATGTTGGTCCTTGTGACCAATTACCAAACCCATCTTCCTGACTTATTTTTATCATGACTTGATAACATAGTGGCTGTGACAAAGACCAGTAGTTTTTCCAGCATTAATTCTGCTGATGCACAATTTTGCTTTAACACGCAACTCCAAAATTCCTAAATGATGTCAAGAAAATAATACATATTTTGCTGTAATTCCAAGGGAACTTGCCTCACTCTGATCTTTAAAAAAAAAAAAGAAACTAAATAGTATAAAATATTTTTAAATAGTGGTTAGGAATTTCATTTTACTGTCTTAATATGCAACCAAGTGCTCTACTAAGCTGACAGTGTCTATTGCTGCTCATGATGTTGCAGCAATCTTACATCTGTGCTGATCTTAAACAATGAGTGTCTGAGAGTCCATGATATACAGAGCATTTCTAACGTGAGAATGACAGTGTTTAGTAACCTTGCCCAAATTCCAAAATAGGAGACAAGGGAAGGTCAGCTGAACCTTCTAGCTTGGACAAGGGGATTTATAAACATATATAAGATGCTATACAGTGTAGAAAGGCAGTAAAGGAAACAGCTAGTGAATGTTTATTCACTGTTTATCATACTGAAAAATTGCTGGGTGCTTATTAGGTTGGACATTAGGAAAATTTTTTTCACTGAAAGGGCTATCAGGCACTGGAATGGGCTGCCCAGGGAAGTGGTGGAGTCCCCATCCCTGGAGGTATTTAGAAGATGGGTAGATGAGGTGCTTGGGGACATGGTTTAGTGGTGGGATGGCAGTGTTAGGTTAACAGTTGGGCTTGATGATCTTAAAGGTCTTTTCCAACCTAAACAATTCTATGATTCTATGATTCTTATTATACTGGAATTAAGAGGCACTAAATTAAATTACCAAGTAACACATTTTTAAAAATAAGAACTTTCCACATCTGCAGTTTGGCCATAGAGCTCATTGCCAAATAAAGATTATTTGTATGCTAAAAGTATAAAAAGTATAAACAGACTTTAAGAGGGAAGAGACGACTGCATGGAAGTAGGGCCCACCTGGAAAAGTGTAAGTGCAGCATTTTGTTCAAAAACCCAGCAGCTTGGAGCAAGCATAAAGGGAAGTATCTCTTTCCTTGTTTTCATGTTTACCTTGTTCTTATACTTTTTTCCTGCTCTTGGCTGGAGACAGGATACTAGGTCTCAGTACTTGTTAGATGTAGTCCGGCCTTCCCACTTCCAGCCATTACTATGACTTCAGTACAGCTGTTCTTGTGTTGGCATTTTATCAGTATAGGTTTTGTTAGTGTCATTAGGCATTTGAAAATTGTTGCTTTTTAAAACCACAGTATTTCAAACACGTTTCAAATTTCAAAACTATGAGAGAACAGTATGCATGACTGTTGAACAAGGTCAACATCCAGTCAACAGAGTTTCCCAAATCCAGACAAATAATGCCTGGATGGGATGCCTTTCTTATCCTTTACACAACTTAAACCAGAGGGATGTTATGCCAGCAGATTGAGGCTTATATATCACAGTCACAAAACAGGTTGCTTCTATAGACCATTGCTCTCCCCAGCCCTAACAACAGAGGCCTCCAAAGTCTACCAACTCCTTGTCTCTAACAAAAATTCTACTGTATTTTTTAAACAGAACAATGCTCATAAATTGCATGCAGCAATATCCTATCCTCACTACGATTCTCTTCACTAGGGGGAAGAAGATTTTGGTTTTGTTTTTATTTCTCACTATCCTACTCTGTTATTAATTGACAATAGATTAAATTAATTTCCCCAAAGTCAAGTCTGTTTTACCCATTATAGTAACTGGTGAGTGATCTCTCTGTCTTTATCTCAACCCATGAGCTTTACATCATATTTTCTCCCGCTGTCCTACTGAGGAGGGGCAGTGAGAGAGTGGCCTGGCAGACACCTGGTGGCCAGCCACAGTTAACCCACCACACCATTGACGATTTATTTTAACAAGGCTCTACACTTCAGGGGGAGCAAAGAATGACATCACAAGAAACAGCACAGATATAGTGAAGAGGTGGGTCAGCAACCTTTATGGACAGTACCAGATGACCTTCTTTCTTCTCCAAATGCAACTGGGAAATTCTGTCTTTTAATAAAGCAAGGCGCCACCAAATATCTTTCTTCTAAAGGTGTCTTGTGTTTGTGGCGGGAGTTCCCAGTTGACTTTGGTACTGAGAGATGTCTGGGAACTGGGCATCTCAGTTAATGGTTAATGGTACATTTCCATTTGCAGGGATGGGAACAAATAATGTATTTAGTTATGTAACATTCTAAAAATATCCTAAAGATCGGCTGTTCTAATAACAGGAGGCAGTGTGAAAGACAGGACAATGAGAAAGCAATTGGGAAAAAGAGCATTGGTCAATTAAAGCAAAAAAGAAACACTTTCACAATTTTGAAGCTGAATGAAATGGTTCATAGTTAAAAATAAAAACACTGACCACTAACTACTGACCAAGATTGTGCTGAACCAGTTTCCACAGTGAGAAATTTTACTTTAAAATTTTGTTCTGATTTCAAGTTTTGAATCAAAGGAGTCTCAAAAACATGATCTGAATTGCCTTAGGGAAAAAATAATTTTGGTCAGTTGAAAAATGTCATTCAGTTTCTATTCAGTCACTTTAATATATGAGTATTGAACATAGACACTGGATATGCAATACACATTGCCAAAAAAAGTTACACACAAAGTGTGCACTTATTTTCTCACACAGTGAAAATTTAGTAAGATAAGAATCTGCAAGTGTTCTTTTTAGCATGGAAACAAGCTTGGAACTGAGCATAACTGGAAAAAACAAGAAACACAGAGGCTACCACTTGAAATCTTGCAAATAGCCTGTAAATTATTTAAAATTTTGCTGTAGATGGATAGATAAAATATAGCAAGCTAAATACGTTCAAAGGTGCGTATGATGAAACTAAAACAGCAAAATATAAGAAGTTACCTTCACTGAATGCCCAATGACACTTTTTTTGAGTCTTTAATTAATTTACTAATGTCCTTTGTTTTGTTTTATTCCATTTTTACTGGGTTTAAAGATTTTTTGATTTAATACTAAAAGGACATTTTTAAAGAACTGTTGAATTCTACTATTTATATTGCAGTTCTATCTGTAGTTCTTCCATGACTTGAACTATAAAGCTTTTATGTCTAACAATTCCTAGCTGAATTCTGTAAGATCACAGATAAAAACTACGCATTGAAAGTAAAGAGAAATCAGTCAGCATTTTCATGTATTATGATGTTAAAAGACTGTTTCCAATGAATTACAGCATTGTAGTCTCTCTGGAACCATCTATTATCCTGTACACAATGGAGTGTTTAGCCAACATATGGGACCTTAAAGATAAAATTACATTTAAGGCCTGCCAGAAGAACATCCGCCAGTCAAAGCGGGTGATTAGCTACTAGGCAGCAAATCTGGGCTGTAATTTACTGTTGTAAATATGGATGGATAAATGAACTCTGGAACAAATAGAACAGACTTATAACTGTCATTTATGAAATAAAATCCTTGCCTAGTGAGGTCAACCCTACAGTTGATAGCATATATTTTTTTGTTTGTTTTCTTGGTTTACAACAATCTGGAAAGAAAGAGGCTAAAAGTACTTTTTCAGTAGCCTGGTTAAGGTTAAAGTAACAATAGTGACAGATCATCTTTATACAGTGATCCCTTAAGGGTTATTTGAAATGCTTTATAAAACTTGCATTAAAGGTATACAAAGAAATCAGGGAATGCATTTAATAAAGATGTTTGAAATGATGAGTACTGTACCAGAAGTTAGAAGACAGCAAGCAGAGGAGAAGTATGTATTTGCTATCCTTCTATTGGCTTGGGAGTAAAAATGAACGTGATGCTTTGCTGCTCTGTGCTTTGGGTTTTCCAACCTGTAAAATGGGGACAGTGATACCAGCTGGATAGATGAAGACTGCCAAGCACATGCACATGACAGGGTAATTGCACCTCCAGGGATCCACAGATGGTTTCCACAGAGCTGGCTCTGAGAGCAGTCCTGCAAAGTAACATCAGTAACACCACTTGCAGACCAACATGGCCTTAAGCATGGTGTCAGCTGGTGATACCACTTGATTGACTGGCTCCTTCTTAGAAAGTCTTCACCACCATCTCCTGCAAGAGATTATGGGATGTGAATAGTCTAAAATTTTTCTGAGCTCAGGCTATCTACAGGCAGATTGTAGAAGGCTTTGGGTCTTACAGATACAAAATGGAATAATTACTGAATTCCCTGATTTTATTATTTGGGAAAATTTTCACAATGTTAGGCTCATGCACAAGCAACACCTCAAGCAGTTAAACTCTGGCATCTCCTCTTGCATGTTGAGAAACTCTCCAGGAGTAGGCTGAGAGAGGAGAATCAGCCCTTCCAAGGCACATCTGATTTGTTAAGGCCTTCCCTCAACCCCAAGAAGGCTCCCTCTTTACACTGCAATCATGCCCGTGAGGAAACGAAGCTAGGAGATGAGAATGCTCTTCTTCAAAAGTTTCTCAAATGTACCTGACCATGCAAGCACTCCTGCTCCATTCCCAGGTTAGAGATTTAAGCTGACTGTTTTCTCACTTGAAAGCACGCTAATATTGATGCTTTGGTTACTGCTACACCAGAAACGGTTTCTCAGACAGTCTATAACTACCATTGTGAGCACGCGAGTTACCAAGTAGGTTAGTCCTTGCACCCACAGGAGTTCCAAACAGTGGTGTCTCTTCAGGGACAAGCTCAAGTCTGCAGAATTCATTCCTAGATTTCAGAAACACAGTCCAAATGCAACTTTTCATGGGAAAAAATAGCACTTCACACTACATCAATTTAATAATATATTTCAAATTATTAGTTAATTATTAATTAATTCCTAATTATTCTTACTGTCCTCCTTTGGGAAAAGGAGTGGAAAAGGACCCAAAAATGCTGGGGTGAGCCACATCCTTGCCATCCAAGTAATAAATTTATGACTGCAGCACCCACTCCGTTGCTCTGTTCTGATTGAATGACACAGATAAGATCCAGAATGCTATTACCTACCGGCTTTTCTCCTTCAACCTTATTACAAATTTTATAACTCCAGAATACTCTGTGTTATAACAAATGGAAAAGTATTTTTTCTTCCTAAAGCTGCCACCAAGCTTAATGAAGCTTATAGGATAGAATCACTGCTTAGTTTCAGAATTAATAAGTGATTGCATCTCATGCTGGAAAGCTTTGTGTGTGCATTTTACTAGAGGGTATATCATTAAGCCTGTGTGTTATTCGTATAAAATGTAGGTTGACAAGAATTACAGTGGAGGGGAAAAAGAAAAGAAGTCTATATTTATATGTAATATTTCTTCTGGAATTAAAAGGATTGATAGGTGTCCTGGTTTCGGCTGGGATAGAGTTAATTTTCTTCACAGAAGCTAGCATAGTGCTGTGCTTTGGATTTAGTACTAGAAGAATGTTGATAACACGCTGATGTTTTTAGTTGTTGCCAAGCAGTGCTCAGACTGCTCAAGGACTTTTTGAGCTTCTCCTGCTCGGCCAGGTGCATAACAAGCTGGGAGTACAGCACAGCTAGGACCCAAACTGTCCAAAGAGCTATTCCATACCATAGAACGTCATGCTTGGGGGGGTTGGTGGGTCGGTCGGTCGCTCGGGTACTGATCGCTGCTCGGGACGGGCTGGGCATCGGTCGGCGGGTGGTGAGCAATTGCATTGTGCATCATTCGTTTTGTATATTCTGTATATTTTGTTATCATTCTCATTATTACTATTATTATTATTTTCTCTTATTAAACAGTCTTTATCTCAGCCCTCGGCTCTAACCTTTTTTCCCTTTCCCGATTCTCTCCCCCATCCCACTGAGGGGGGGGGGGAGTGAGCGAGCGGCTGCGTGGTGCTTAGTTGCCAGCCGGGTTAAACCACGACAATAGGAAATCAATTAATGATGGCACAAAAACACTTTCAATCCTTCTAATAAATGATAAATGGTTATAAAGGATATGCATACGTTTTGTTGCTGGAATATGTCCAGAGGAGAGCAACAAAGCTGGTGAGGGGTCTGGAGCACAAGTTCTCTGAGGAGCAGCTGAGGGAACTGGGGTTTAGTCTGGAGAAAAGGAGGCTGAGGGGAGACCTTATCGCCCTCTACAACTGCCTGAAAGGAGGCTGTAGGAGGTTGGTGTTGGTCCTTCTCCCTGTAACAGGCAATAGGATGAGGGGAAATGGCCTGAAGTTGCACCAGGGCAGGTTTAGGTTGGATATTAGGAAAAATTTTTTCACTGAAAGGGTTGTCAGGCACTGGAATGGGCTGCTCAGGGAAGTGGTTGGGTCCCCATCCCTGGAAGTATTTAAAAGACAGGTAGATGAGGTGCTTAGGGACATGGTTTAGTGGTGGGATGGCAGTGTTAGGTTAACGGTTGGACTTGATGATCTTAAAGGTCTTTTCCAACCTAACCAATTCTATCATTCTATAAGTCTTTCCTATTTTTTTATGCTCTCTTCCCCTAGGATCTAGTTTATCTGTTGCCATTTATTATTTCCTCCTATTTTTAAAAGGCCTGATGTTTTTATTCAACCCTTTAAAAGTAGTAGCAGATACCTCCTATGGGGATGAATGTTCCTTACTGCCACACAGTTAGGATGACTACCCTCACACTTTGATCAAGAGTTGCCAGGAATCCAGGCATTCAGTTTATTTTCTGATACCTGAGTGGTCCAACTGAAATTTATTCTAGGTGCTAAAGCACAGAGCAAAATGCATTCCGTGTAACTTTTAAACACCAAAGTGAATGAAAGAAGCCTGACTGTCTTTGTTGCTGTGTCCTTGTCTAATACACAGGGAGAAAGTGGAAGCGATGGCATTTCTAGGAAACTGGTTCATTTTGAAACAAGAGGTGCAGATTAGCTGACCACCCAGTTATCAGTTGTAATAGTCAGAATTTGGTGAGGAATCTGCTTGTTTTCTATTGGATCTTATCACAGGCTTTGCAGACTCACAAAACCAAGCATTTCTTCACAGAATTGAGGCCGTGTGTAATAAATTAGGACATCTTAGTGCTGCAGAGTCAAAGTCTCAGAAAAGGCTGCTGGGAATAATGTCCTGTAAGGACAGGGGCAGGATGTTTAGACTGCCACTTTAGTTTGGGGAGGGGGGATGAGATTTGACAGAGGTACAAGTACGGACAGCAGGGCACTGTACAGAGCAATGCAGTGAGATACCTGGCTCACTCTGGCTCTGAAAGCACCACAGCCCACCAGCATGGAGCCCAGAAGGGGTGAGCTTACCCTTCTCCTCAGCAGGGTTAACTAGCACACAGTCACACAAGGGTTGTACCATGAAGTGTTTTTCAAAGCACTGAAAGTCCTTTGCTGGGTCTTGCCCGTAGACACTCCAGTGTCACTCGGGAGAGATCATCCACAGGTAAAAAGAAGAATAAGAACATGTCAATAGCAAGTTAAATGGTACTAAATTTGACAGTTCATTTTATGCACCAGACACATCTGACACTGAACTCAGTGCTGTCTGTTGGAGGTAAGCAGGGCTTAGTGAGTGAGGCATCTCAGGGCCAGACACAAAGCTTTGGGGCCCATCAGGAGCAATGGTTATGTGCTTGGTAATGTCACAGTCCAGCATGGGGGTAGGGACTCAACAAGATCCCCTGGGGAGTGACCAGATAACAGGGAATCATAGTCTTTCTGGTTAAAAACTACCTGCTTGGCATGAACTGATGTCCATTTTAGTTGTCTTAGTGTTGGTCTGAATATGGCACCAGACTTTACACTAGACTTTTTTTCTTTGCTTCTCATTGCCTGATTTTGTCAATTAATATTGCAAGTTGACAGGCATCAACTTCTGACATTTTTTAATGACCTCAGAAGTTGCCACTGCATGATTTGGCCGAAACAAAATAGATGTGTGAGACTGGTGGTCTGCAGATTTCTCCGTCCAGCACTCTAACCTTAGGCTGGGGTGGTCCAATGCACCCATGTCTGGCTTCAGACAATTTTGAAAAGTCCAGGAAGGAGATTGATAGTCAGATCTGGAGGCAGCTATTAGGTACAGGCTACAGGGTCACCCTCCACCCCCGCTGCAGAGCTGTGCCTGCTCATGTAGCTGCCTCAGTGAAGAGGCTGCAGCTCCCCTCGCATTCCCAGCCCACTGAGTACTCCAGCACCACATCCGTCCACTCTCCACAGGGAAGCATCTACCTTGCTCATTGCTTTCCCCTCTCTTCTCCCTCCTTCACCAGATGAGGAGGGAGAGGAGGCAGGAAGGGGGCATCCTTGGAGAACAGGAAGGAGAACTGAGAAGGTTAAAAGGAAGAGGAGAAGAAATGAGAGAATACCAAACCTGTAGTTCAGCACCAAAGGCGGTCAAACTTGCTGTCCACCCCGTCTCTCTCCCTCCCTGCTCAAACTATTGCAATTTGTCCTCTGTTATCCCACTGCCAAAATAATTCTAATCAACAGACAGACCTTTGTTTTCCTAATATGTATTGTTTGCAGGATTTGTTTGCAGGTATAGTCATCGCCTTCTACTTTTTTATCAGACGTACAGAACGTTTCTATGCAAAGTCACAAATTTTCACCATCCTGATAAAATTGCCTACCTTTTGTCATAAATCTCATTGAAATACTATTGTTCATGGTTTTTTATGGTCAGCACATGCAAAGTTAACAGCAGACTGACAATGATGTTGGCGTTGTTGTGGTATATTCTCAAGCCATGTTTTTAATCTAAGTGATTCTATTTCACTGTCAGTTATAAACAGCATCATTTAAAGCACCTTAACAAGCAAATAAATACCTTTGGTAATGAAAGGTACTTGCCCTTATGATCTGTTACAATTCAGTGTATATAGGTATATACAGCTATGACAAGCCCCTGCTTTCTTTAAGATGGAAGAAAGGCAGAAGAACCTCTGTTCAAAATGCTTGCATCCTGCCCTAAGGAAGGTTGAGCTCAAAGGGACAAAATCTTGATGTCAGTGATAGGTGTTCCAGCTACACTAAGAGTTATATCCCCACTTTTCATCTCAAGCTCAGTACTGACTAAACTTAGTGAAAACGACTGCCAGAGAAGATTGCTTTTTTTCTGATGTAGCAAGCAAGATCAGAAAGGAAAGAGCAAGCGAGGTGCACAGGGAGAAAGAGAATCCATGTTTGCACTTAGGAACACACTTAGGGTTGAAATACACTTCAACATGTACCCTGCAACGCATTATGCCTAGTAAAGTTGGAAGAAGGCCATCTTTGGCATGAAAGGCTGACTTTTTCAAGTAGAAAAGTCTAACTCTGCATTAATTTAGTTTGTGGTTTAGCCTTTTAGTTCCAAAGAAGAATGCCTTTTTTTCAGGGGCTCTCTCGGGCATCCCCCCTCACCACCCTTTGGTGAACAAAGCTCTCTCAGAGTACCTCGTAGTCTCATAGAATCAAAGAATGGTTTGGGTTGGAAGGCACCATTAAAGACCATCTAGTCCAACCCTAGTGGACTAGGACACCTTGCTTGATCATTTTAGATTAAACCAAATGAGAAGATTTCCTTCCAGCAGTGATTTAGCATGACCCAGCTGCTAAGAGGCAGCCAGTCCATGGGACCAGACTAGAGCAAATTTGCGGTAACACCCTGAAAATGTATGTAGCGTGAATCTAGAAACCTCAGTACTGACTCTTTCACCCTAAAAATCCATTGGGCCACACTGAGAGCTAATGTAGACCTAAAGAAAGAAGACTGCAGTAAGAATAACAAATAGCATGGCTTGTAAAGCAAGCTGTAGCTATACTCAAGGTCCAGTTTGAGTGCTTACACTTAAGTCCAGCTCTGAGGGAAAATGGTTTATGAAAATATTCCTCTTGTCCTTTCTGTTCCTTTTGATAAAATCTGCACTTTCCGATTTCAGAAGATTATCCCTCTCTGTGTATTCAGTGGTGTTTACACTATAGCACGAACTGCAATTTATTTTGGCTTTAAATTGTATGCATCTCTAAGATGTGTGTTGGAGTAGTAAAGTATGCCAGCCTTCTGGTCACTTTTTAGAACGACAAGGAGGGAGTCACACTGTCAGAGATACAGGGGGTTCTCAGTTTGTACTGGAACTGGCAAACAGCAATACTGCACTGCCTTCGGTATGTCATTAAGCAAGCTACTGGGAAACCAAAAGACAGAGGAGAGAGATGCTGGTGAATACAGAGCACTGAATAGGCTAGGGTGCTGTAGCGGTCTACTGCGTCTTCTACAGAAGACATTCATTCCTGAAAGATGCACAAATACAATGAGGAGATGGTGAAGCCCAAGAGAGGTTTGCTTTTATGTCACAGGGTGCTGCGGGAAATTCTTCCTCATATAAAAGCACACATTTGAGTATACAAGAATACTGTGCAAAGTGCTGGTAGTGCTCTCAAGAGTCTAATTCAAAAAAAAAAACCCAAGAAAAAAAGAGAGGAGAATGAAAATAAAGGGACCGGAAGAAAGGAAAAGAAGTTTTGCCAGGCAGTATTCCTATCCCAAATTAATAGAGACACCTTTAAAACGTCTTCAAAGCAGAGGGAAGGGGGGTGGAGTCCGGCAGAGCCCGGCTCCCCCGGCGCAGCCCGGCAGCAGATGGAGCTCTCGCCTTGCGGCTGAGCCGCCTCTCTCAGGGTCCTGTCATCGCATTTGAACGCTGTTTTTCCTTCCTTCCAGTTTGCCTGTTAGATACATACCTTGCAGTGTTTGTCCTTTGAAATTCAGAAATGAGGTGAAATAAGAAAAAACAAAGTCAGAGGGTATTTTCCACACTAAAGTAATATATTTCCCCTTGGGCTTTGATGCCATCCACATACGTCTTCTGTAAAGCCACTGCTGCTCTAACAACTGTACAAGTCAAAGCAATTCTTTCTATTGGTGGATCAGGCCCTGAATGAGGCACATCTATAAACATTTCAGTAAATGCACTTCTAATAAAATGCACTTTTTTATTAGAAATTACTTAGTCATTATTTAGTACGGAGGAACTTCACGTGCCCATAATTATATTGTGCAATTGGTTTCATGGCAAATTTCACCTAAGGTTTAACCTGAGTTGCTCTGTATTTTAAAATGCTGGGTTTATACTGTTTTTCAGTGCAGAGGATTTGAATTACAGTACTTATCTGGTATTTGTCTAGACCAATAGTTTCCATGCTGCTTGAAGTTAATGCAAATAAGTCAGAGACATGTTCGGTGCAAGATAGCTGACGGAATAGGTAGCAGCATCCTTTTATAAGCCAGCTCAGTTAGCAGATGTCCTGAATTTCAGGCGCATCCAAGTCTTACCAACTGAATGTTTGTATCAACTGATTTAATTCCTAGCCAAATGCCTTATTCCCCAGGTCTGGGGATATAATCTGGCACGTGCGGTTTTGAATGGGGAAGGTAGGACAGTATTCACCACGGTGTTTGCAGGTAGGAGGGGGTGCAGAAATGTTGTGCATGAGTTGTGGGACAAGGTAAGGAATAAATACAAGGTAGATTGACTGTAACGCCCATTACTAAAGATGCTTTCTGGAAATGATTGAGAGGCATGGCTTCAGGTTTCTTCTCACAATGGTATTTAGGCTTTTTTTTTTTTTTTTCTGTTTAATTTTAGTTGAAGATATATATGCCATGTTTAGGACAAGGATTATAGCTCAAGATTTCCCTCTTTACAAGGGGAGCTCAGGGTTTTATTACTGAGGTGCAGGGAGACTTCTGCAAGCTGCGAGTTTAGTATCACTGTACTGGTTTAAGTCCTCTTTCTCTGAGAGTCGTGTGGCTTTTCAAAATTTCCAGAAGTACTTTAGCAGACCTCAGGTTAAAGCACACTTGCGATGCACTTTTGGTTTTGATTATCTAAAGATTGATCGTGACCTCTGAGGAAAACAAAACTGTTCCCTTTTCGTTAAATTAATAATTTCACAGGCACAATGGTGAAAGCCATAGGTACATCGTGTTGCATTCCTGTAGGTAGCATTTCCATTTTTACATCTAGGATCTGGTAGCAGAGGGTAAAATTAAGTGACTTTGTGCAGGGGGAGCAACCTTACTGCTTCTGAAAGGTCCTTTTTCTCTCCGTAGCAAATAGGTTGTGGTCAATCTGTCTTAATACAAACTCTGGTGCTCTCAAGAGCAGGAGCGCTGGGAGCTGTACTGCATTAGGATTTTCAGGAAAATGGGAGAAGCGACAGGTATCTGGGAACAGATAGCAGAAAGAAGTCATATAACCAGCTTGATCATATATATTTTGCAGAATATACATGACAGGTCCCTTAGCTTAGCTATTTTGGAGGAAATTTGAAAAGAAACCCCAAACTCTCTAGTCTCACCTCCTGGGCAATGATCTGGTTCAAAGAATTTGCAAAGAGCAGAACCTGGCAAAGAGGGAAAATCCAGCTGCCAGAAGCAGGCTGCCAAAGGTTGCCAAGCTCTGTGGTGGGAAAAGGGTACAAAGAGAGCATGACTGGTAGGGAAATCGAGCTTTTCAGCCTAGAGAGACAGTTATATGAATGCTGAAGCCAAACACAAAATTGAAACAGCTAATTCAGCCCAGAAAAGCCTACTTAAGTACTATTACACTGGACCGTCTGAAAGGAGAGTTAATTTTGAAAGTACCTGCTGTGTGGGGGTTTTGAGCCTGCAAAGGGAAATTCAAGCAGCAAATAGTCATGAAACAGGATTAGGTATTTTCTCTTCACCACCACCATGCTTGCGCTCTCCAGCTTAGGCTGTTTGTCTCCGTGGAATATTAGTTTCTGCACAACAGTTTGCCTCCACAGAAAGAGACACACACCACAACCAACAGCTGAATATCACATTCAAATCATTCAACAAAAAGTTCTCCTTTTTTTTCTGGTTGCAGAAACATTGAGAAACTGCATAAAACTTTGTGTTACAGCTGTACTTGTGATTTTGGGCAACAAAACTTCACATCTGACACCTTTGAGCAGAAACATACAGTAGCAAATCCTACAATCCTAGCTTACTCAGAATATATGAAATATATTACAACAGTAAACAGGTATCGTAACACTAGAACCATTTTCAGAGAAAAAGTCAGTGCAGACAGAGATGACAACACAAGAATTGCTTAAAAATTATTTGAACACACTTAATCTTGAATATGTTTCCCAACCTAAGAACCTGTAGTTAAAAAGTACTGGCAGTTTTCACACAATATTCTGTACAGTTTTGCGAACACTGTGCTGTATGCACAGAAAAGCCTTTAAAGGCTAACATAAAATATAACTGTCTTTAGATTACGCATCACTGAGTTTCCACTGATTTTTACATCTGTTACCTGGTGATAGAACCAAGCCATTTGTGTATCTGCATTAAGATCATGAGCCTCTTTTTTTTAAACCTTTACATATATCTATCAAGGAAGAACCTGTGTCTTTAGATAAAGGGCAGCAGAATGGAGCAGCAAAGCTGCAGCGCTGGCAGGGACACTGCTCGAGAGAGACGAAGCAGCAGCATATCAAACTCCAGGAGTCTTGCTCCTGGGCGTTGCTCCCTTAACCAGCATCTGGGCTGATTCGTCCTATGCCAGAGGCCACGCAGGTTTGCAGCTAATCCCAGGACAGACAACAGTTTGTATGGCTGCCTCTGACCTCCCGCAACCATAGGTAAAGTCTCTTAACATCGTCAAAAGTCCTTATATTAGCATGAGGGTGAATACATGAATACAGTTAGAACAGTATAATTGCTTTTGAGCCAGCTTTCTCAATTAATTCTGGGCTGCCCTGAGTTTGTGACTTTAATGTGCAGCACATCTGCAGGTCTCTGGAAACATCAAAGCATCAGTAAAAACAAAAACCCATTAAATTAACATCCATAAAATGCCCTATGGTTAATAATAATACATCTCATGAACATGAGTGTTTGAAAACTGAGAGTGGCATTAACAGGGAACTACAATATTAAAAAATATTTCCATGCTTCTTCACACAGGGTCTTTTCAGCTTGTGATGGAAATGCATGCTGTAGTACACTTTAGTCACCGTTAATAGCTGGCATGGCTTTCATCTTTCTGCTTGATGCACGGTGGCCTCTTTCTCTGCTTCACTTGTGGCAGAGAAATATTGCCCGCATTTTTATCGCCTTACCTGCTTGAGAGTCGTTGGTCCCATTTGCTACAAGGATCTACCAGCACTTTAGGAAATTGGCCAGTAAACTTGTAGGTAGCTCCAATTTAGAGTAGAGAAATAGGAACTCAATTGCCTAATCAGTCAGCATCACTGTTCTTTTTGACAAAAGTGAAGAGGGGGAAGAACAAACTCATGGAAGTACAAACACATTATCAACATTTACCTTTGTGTTCATTCAACTTACTTCAATCAGAGGAAAAGCTCTGGTGAGTCTGCCTGTACTAAGGGCTCATCTGAGCAGGGAGGCAATGAGAAACCTGGCTACTGCTCCCTGTGCTCGGACGGCTGGTATCTCAGTACATTCCCAACGTTCCTCCAAGCTCTGCCGCACCAGGGACTGTTTATCCAGTGCTCAACCATGGAGCAGGGTTCTTCCATTCGCCATCTACGCCCCCTCCTTGCATGTCAAGGATAGTGGCTGTTACGAGCAGGGTCAATTTTTTACTCCAAGTGGTGACGTTCCTCTTTAAACCATTTAAGGAACACGCACAGTCCATAATTATGAGAGGAACCTGGGACTGAGCTAGAGGATGCTCATGAAAGGAGGAAGAATATTGCCATTTTTTCAGAGTGAGAAGACACTCAACAGCTCAAAGGCCAAGGCTAAGTGGCAGAGCGAGGAATGTGGCTCTCCCAACGTTTGGTCTTCTTTGTGGCAACAGAGCATTCTTTCTACTCAGTGTATCTTCTTTTTTAGCATATTTAAGTAAACTATTTTAATTAACTCATTTTATTACATAAGTAAGCATTCTAGGATGAAAAATGCAGAAAAACATCTTGAAAGCTATAGTAGGTACTGGGTCTGAACCAGAATTTTGGATCTGGTTATTTTCTACCTCTCTTTCTATGTCATGTAATATTTCCGTGATGCTCAATTGTGCATGAAATGAAAATGTATGAAGCACAGATAAAACTCCATAGAGTGATACATAAGCATGATCTTTGGTGGAAATGGATTTGAATTAGAATTGGATTTTGAATGACAAGTAAAGAGAACTCTTCAGTATGATTGAAAAAAGTCAGTATAAAATTACCCTTCTATTTCTGAATTATTCGATATTTCATAGAAACGTATTATTCACAATATACAGGTCTTAGAATATAAAAGCAGGTGGAGAGAACTATGACAGCCTGAAATACAGCATTATCAGCAGATATCTTCAGGCCTAACATTACTTGGAAATATTTGCCCAATCTTTCAGAACATATCACAGTGCAGGTTCTCTGATATTCGCTGCTCTTGTTACCCACAGCAGCTGTAGTAGTTTAGACTGTGCTGTGGTACATATAACACTCACATCCCTACTACATAGACTACCTTTTAACAGCAATTTTTATTGAAAACATACACTATCTGGCTAAACATTTTGCTTTACAGCATTGTTCCTGACCTCCTTTCATGAAATAGATCCTTGCAAGTGGATCTGCAAACCAGTGAACTTCATGGGCTCTCCCCATACAGGTGAGAAGACAGTGTAGAGTCATCTTGGTTTCCTAGGCTTGAGAACAAACTGAGCAACATACTGGTCTGCAAGAACCTGGAGATGCAGTAGCACCTCGGTGATATGAATCGCTGCAGCCATTCAAAATTAATCAGCACAGACATTTTATCCTTCCCTGCCATATTCTACCCCAAACACAGGTCTAGAATGTGATTAATTAGAGTCACAAAACCACAGATAATGAAGAAACCATTATGTGCCCTAAAGCATAGCCTCTTTCAAATCCTGGGGACTCCTGTAGACTGTGATTATACCTCAAATATTAAGTGTGATTCCTACCTCAGCATAAATGCTTGCTCCAAGTGACTAGTTGCCTTTCCTGAAAAAGAGCAAGTAGAGGAATGACCTGCACAGCACTGTGACTTTTTCCTCCTCTCTATAGGACTGAGGTTGCCTTTATACAGACCAGATTCTTAGATTATCCTGTTACCCTATGCTCATCCTTTTTTCTTTTTTTCTTTTTTTTTTCTCATTGACCCTGAAGAGTACCACTCCTTTCAAACTCTGCTGTTTGTTATTTTTTTCCATTTTATGCCAAAGTAAATAAGCATATATGGAACCCCTGCCAGTAAGAAACAATGCACACCAAGAATCTCTCTTCTGCTCTTGGAAGAGCTGTAGTTGATGTCAATGGCATTTGTCAGTGAGATGAAGATCCCTGTTCAGAGCCCATCCTACTATCTTGTATCATAGATGTGAAAAAGCTACATCTCTCCACAGCTTCCTATCACCACTCCAGTTGCACAAGCTGTACCCCCAGCCTGCTTGGACACTGGGATATCTGCTTTAGGGACTTATTCAAAAGGAGTACCCAGCTAGGTTGATTTATTCCCATATTGGTCTTTTACTTTTCACACTTTACCCTGTCTTTTCTGCAAAAATAAATTTGTGTGTGTGTGTGTGTGTCCGCCACCAGTTTTTTGATTGAACTTCTGTATTCAGCAGACCAGAATTTTACTAATTGGTTCTCCATTCATACTGTTGGAAAGCTATCAGCAAATCAATTGTAACCAACAGTTCTGCTGGTAGATAGCCTGCAGCAGGAGTGTACTTTTTGTTATTTCTCTGAATGACAACTGGATATGAAAACAATGTTATATTCATTGTAATTTTTTTATGTAGCTTGATCATATCAACCCTAGGAGCTTGCTGGAAACCACTTATCATTGCCAGTGAATACTTTCAGTCAAAACCAGCAAGTAAAGGTTCACAATCAGAAGTTATTTCCAAGCAACTATGAGAAAACTTTTGTCCCTTACCTGCTGTTCTTCACTGAAATCACTGCTTCTGTCAGACCTTGTGTCCTGGTTTCGGCTGGGATAGAGTTAATTTTCTTCACAGAAGCTAGCATAGTGCTGTGCTTTGGATTTAGTACTAGAAGAATGTTGATAACACGCTGATGTTTTTAGTTGTTGCCAAGCAGTGCTCAGACTGCTCAAAGACTTTTTGAGCTTCTCCTGCTCGGCCAGGTGCATAACAAGCTGGGAGTACAGCACAGCTAGGACCCAAACTGTCCAAAGAGCTATTCCATACCATAGAACGTCATGCTCAGGGGGGTTGGTGGGTCAGTCGGTCGCTCGGGTACTGATCGCTGCTCGGGACGGGCTGGGCATCGGTCGGCGGGTGGTGAGCAATTGCATTGTGCATCATTCGTTTTGTATATTCTGTATATTTTGTTATCATTCTCATTATTACTATTATTATTATTTTCTCTTATTAAACTGTCTTTATCTCAGCCCTCGGCTCTAACCTTTTTTCCCTTTCCCGATTCTCTCCCCCATCCCACTGAGGGGGGGGGGGGAGTGAGCGAGCGGCTGCGTGGTGCTTAGTTGCCAGCCGGGTTAAACCACGACACCTTGAAATTCCTTAAGTCAGAAACTGGAGCCTAGCAAGATAATAATTATCTTCTATCAATTTTCTACTTGTCCTTTATCACTGCAACTGCCATGTTTGTGAGGAAGGACAGCAGAACATAGCGCATCTAGAGAATGCTGCAACATAGGTCTTCCGCAGCTCATTTCCCAAGGCTGTAAGTGATTACCCTGAGACAAGGCTTTAAAGGCACCTGAACAAGGAAAAGTGTTTAGGTATTATGTGAGCCACAAGGATGGCCTCACATTTTGGATTCCTCAATGAATAATCTTAAAGAATTTGCGTCTGTCCATGTCTCACTGGTTTGAAGCTTATGGGTTTTAGTCTATTTAGGGACTACTATGAGCATAACCAGGAAATAAATACAGCCTTCAGAGGATAAAAATTTTAGCCTGTCCTCTACCTGCACCATATGCGCAGTTTGTCCATAACTTTTCAGACACCTGCCCCTGCCTGGAGTCTGGAGAAAGGTAGAGAGAGGCTGGATGGAGGTGATGCACTAGGAGAGCAAACTCTCAGCATGGCAGCCCTGTATCAGCTGGGGGTGGGGGGAGATGGGGAGTTAGGGTGGTGTCACCTTCTAGATTTCTCCACCTCTTGGTACTGTAATATGGTACCTGAGACATCAGAGACAAATGTGGCAAGGGACAAAAAAAGTCTTCTGCTGTGAGAAAGTTAAGGGAGGGTTTGCCCTTGAGGTAGCATTGACATAAGCTGTCAAGAAAACCTAGTCTGAAATGCCAATAAAAGATGAGGTGTGTGTTTGTTCTCGACCACCATGTGTGACTCCTGTTTAGTGTTAAATGGACTGATGTCTGGCATCCACATCCACACAGATTTTAAACCCTTTCCTCCTGCACTGTTAGTTATCTACACCACAGCCAGCTTCTGGCTCCTGACAGCAAGTGCCTCTGGGCGGATGTGGGTCATGTCTTCTGGCAGGCTCCATCACTGTGCCCACCAGCTCTGCTTGGTGCTCTGAGCCCCAAGAACTGTGCTATACTGAACCACACACCTAGCCACCTCCCTTGTAAGGTCTGGGCTTGCATTCCTTCTCAGAATTAGCTTAATTCTTGTAAAAAAATGCTTGAGGTATTTTTCTCGATATCAGCAACGCAGAAAATATCTCCAAAACTCTCCAATGGGATGAATGGGGAGCAGTTCATGTCCTAGCAACCACTTCATCGGCAGTTGGTTCTGAACACTGGCAAGTATCACATGTCCAGTATCTTAGTTAGATACACATTTATGTGGAACAGAGTGGTAAAGACCACCATATTCCAATTCAGACTAAGCCTGAGTATTTTCTGAGGTGCCATGTCCCTTTGGTCTACTTTCTAATACTTACTTGGCTTCCAATAATGCTTCAGATTTCTAATCCCAAAGAAACTAAGGCTTTTTCAGACTCTGTTTTCACTTCCCAATAAGTAATGCACTAGTAACGCGGAAAGGATAAAACCTCAGGGTCATAAACCTTGCTAGATCTGTGCAGAGCTGACATCGACGAGAGTTGTGTGTGTGGAACAAGGCCAATAAATACTGGGGCTCTCAGTATTTGAATTGTACATGTTTCTATTGGCTTTTCATGGATAGGCTTAATGGTATTATCTGTGCCCTTAACAGGATATTCAACAAATGAAAAACGTATCCGATAACCCACTCTACTGAATAGCATGACCTGACAGCTAGGGACTCCTACTCCAACCCTTCCACTGAAATAAACCAATTTTGCCAATGTCATTTTTCACCAACTGAAGCCTTTTCACCTCACTTTTATCTCAGTGACAGCCCTTCTCCAGTAACCACCATTTACACTGACAACAATCTCCTTCCACCACATGCTCCACTTGTCAACAACAGCCACTTTATTAATATAAAAGTAGTTTCTGGGAGTTTTGCTCACAGTCTCACTCAAGTGTAACTATATAAGATGATATGTATCTTCCTCCAAAATCCTCATCATCTTCTTTTGGGCTGTTTTACTCAGCCAGTTAAGGGTCTAGAAATTAGAGCCACATTTCCTCTTCAAAATGTATTTATTTATTATCATGGATGTGTGTATTTGAGGATAGTGAAGAAGCAGTGATCCTCATTTCTGTATTTCTTCTTATTTTATGGTATTCAATTAAATTCACACAAACAAAGGACACAGTCCTATTTAACACCTTGCTGTCTCATAATTCAGCTCTAAACGAGGCAAACCAAGCCTGGAGTGCAGCTTCAGCATAGGTATTAGGAAAGGAGAAAGGGAAGCAGCATGGAAAGATGTAGATCTTCAGGTGGAGGGTGGTGGGTCAGTGGGGAGCCTCTGAGCACGGGGGACATTAACTGGGATGCAGGTTGTCCAACCCACCACTGATATCATAGCCATCCATCAGGGACACCTGCTTCATACTATGCCTTCACCCATTTTATCTCTTGTATGCCGAAGAGATATTTCTTTGCATTTCAGAGTCCGAGGCCAAGTACAGCAGTTAAAGGGAAGACAAGGCAGGACATTTTGAAGACTATGGGGCAGGATTAGATAGCTACAGTGATACTGTACAAGCATGGGAAGGGCAAAACATGAGTCTCCCATGTTGTCTGCAGAGCTATGGAGCCCAAGAAGAGCAGAGATCCTCAAAGCAATGAATCATGAGGAAAAGGATCCTAAAGACAGCAAAAATGTTCAGTGCCACTGCTTATAGTTGATATTAGCTGCACTGAAAGTCTGTACATATAAATAGACACTCTGAAAATTAAACAGAGTTTCTGTTTATTGCATGTTTTGGCTGAATGCATTAAGAAACTTGCCTATTGGCCAAAGACTTGGCTCCCAGCAGAAGCACAAAGGCCTCCTTGGAAGGTTTTTAAGGTTTCTGAAGAAACAGGGAAATGGAATTTAGAGCCCATCTATGATCACCTCCTCCCTCCCAAAGTCTCTGAACTCTTGTCAGACTTCTGGTCTCTTCCAGGACCATCATACATCAGGAATTATCTTCCCCTTGTCCATGTGGATGTAAAAAGAAAAGTAGGAAATAAGTAGATTCAAGAGAAATAGAGGACTAGAAGAGAAAGATATTGCCAGACCTACTAACATAACTGTTCCAGGCTTGGATAATTTCCACCTTTTTATATATCGATTCACTGTTGCGGGTTTGTTTCATCCTCTTCCTCACAGTCTCCATCTCATTTATCCCATATTCTCAGCTTTCTTTCTCCCCCTCCCTTTTTCTCCACCTGTCATTTTTCCATGGTACTGCACCCCCCACTTTCTCGTTCTCTTCTTGAGACCAGAAGTATGAGCAATGCAACAGCTGTTTCCTCTGGCTTTTTCAGTCATACAGGTATACACAGACAGACAAATCCATATGTTTGAGAAGACAAATCAAAGGTACTTATTGTTTCTGCATTTGGAGTGGGTGATGGTGATGTTTGTGATGATTGTCACAACTCACTTAAATCTGGGGCCTGAGACCTCAGTCCTCTGTGCAGACAGGTTTTGTCTCAGTGTAAATGATCCACTGCACCAGTGCGCTGAAGTTCTTCAGCTGCATCCTCATCCCAGACCTCTAAGTATTTCAGACCATTGAAAGCCTGTGAGAATGCAAGACCAGCCCTAGAAATAGGTTTGATATTCTACGAGAAGGTAGTGTAACCATGTACCTTGTAGCCATCCAGAAAGATGCTGCAGGGCTCGGTACCAGCTGGAGCATCAGGCCTGGGAAAGAAGACACTGTATTGCATTGTTATTTTCTAAATGGCCCTCTCATTGCCTAACCAGAGAGATGGACTCTGGTAGCTAATTCAAGGTAGTAGAAAGCTTTACTGAGGCTACTAAAGTGCTTAGCATCAACAAGGATGTCTGTTATGAACTGATTGATGAGGAGGCTTCAAATGAGTTCCCTGCCTCGCTAATGCAAGGAATCCCATCGCTACCCATTGGATAGGTTCCAGGAAGGACACACATCTCCATTACTGCTCTTAGCCCTGTCGCCTCTCAGATGGTAAGATAACAGATATTTAAATGAACATTTACACATGGTCACTATATGATGAAGGAATTTTATTTATCCCAGACACCATGTAATTGTGTCTTGCAGCTTTTATGATCAGCGCTTTTTCCCTCTGGTACATAATGCTGCTAAACTCATAAGAAAGGGTACTAGCAGAACAGAAAAGAACAATTTGTCTTAGGCCATGACACAACTGACAATACTGACAATGTCACTGGACATAACGCTGAGGCTTAAAAAAGGCCTAACAACATGCCAAAGCAATGAACTAAATAAATGAGAGATGACTTTTAAATCATATAAAATGAATAACAAAAGAATATTTTTGCTTCTGTAATACTAAAATCCCTGTTCTGAAGCAAATTTACATGACAGGCCACAAAGGACTATTGATAATGTGTATAAGGTAGTACACACATGGAGGATTACCTTGAAAAGACTTCAGAAGGTCACAGAAACCAGCACTCACAAAATTACATGTCCCAGAACTGAAGTTTTCCAAATACCCTTAATTTTGGCTCTTTGGGACCTAGACAGCTTACTCTGATCTGTAAATGTTTTCACAGCCCCCTCCACTCAGCACTCACAGCCCCAGGCCCTTCTCTCTCTTTACAAGGCAGAATCCAGCCCTCCTATCGCAGACACCTAACTTTCAAGTTTTAGACATTTTCTAAGTCATCCATCTCAAAAAAAGTGCATAAGGACCTAAATGAACCATTAAGAGAGAGTGATTGGGAAGTTGGAAGGCCCTCAAAGTTAGGGAAGCCTGTCTGCACCTGGTTTGGTGGCAAGGACAAGTGGATGGGACTTCAATTTGGAGTCCTTCAAAGACATGTCCCACACTCCACTGTCTATGCAGGGAACTAGGCCATTTATTATTGAAGTGCATTTCAATAAGGGGCCTGAAATGTATGCAGGCTGGTTCACCCCTAGGATCATACCTGAGTATTTACTGGGGAAAGATGCAAAGTCAAGCAATTCAAAGGAGTGAGAGCACTTTTTCCATGTTTCACACATCTTTGTGAGACATCAATTCAGGTCACTTTAGAGAAGGATCTTCAAACCAAGCCCCCATAGATTTTTGCCTGAGTGCTTTTAACTGCTGCTTAACTATTTGTCTATTGGATTGAGCTTCCAAAATGAGACCAGCAACATAAAGGCATATTTTGTGATTCTCCACAGGGTTGGAAGATGAAGGGGCCAGAAGACAGTCTCAGGATCAGGACATAATTGTATGTCTGTATATGTCTAGCAACCAAATTTAGGCACATAAGACATGAAATGATGACATATGAAAAAGAACGGTAGGTGCATTTCAGCATTTCCAGGACAATGTATCAACTCAGTGGTGGAATGGGGATATCAGCACTGAATTTAGGCACCTATAATGGCAGTTGGCTGTTATGTCTTACCTATATCCCTATATGCCTTCGTAAGTCCTTCCGTGCTATATATAGTTTCAGAAAGGACAGTTTCTCAGGCAAATAGAGACCAAGGTGAGACACAGACCATGTGAAAACATGTTTGCATGCATGCATGGTTTTACTTGTATTTTTAACAAATACTTTGTTTTTATGGAAGACTGACATTTAATTAACAAAACGAATCTCAGGAAGTGGACTCAGGAGAGAGTAAAATCATCTTTATATTGTTTAATTGAAGTGGTTGAACTGAGGCAGCAGGGAATTCAGAAGTGTTAGAGGGGAAACTGCGGGCTGATGGTACCATATGGTTTGTGGTACTCCAAAGGAAAAAAAAAAGTGGGAATAGTTTTTATAAGACCTTATGGTCTTCTGTCATGAACAAGGGCATAGAAAGAGGCATAGAAAAGAACCTGAAGTTTTGTTTCCAATGAGTGGCACACAAAGCCCATTGCTCCTTATATATACACTATTTCTTTTAATGCTGCATACAGTTTTTTTACTACTTTCTATTCTCTATCATGTTTACAGAACTCCATAAATCTGCCCTTTTCTGTTCAATGCATCCATGTAGCTGAGTGTTAACCTATTTGTGCCTTACATAAAATTTGTGTGGTTCTACCAAATAACCTTTAGGTCAGAATCTTATTAACCAGTGGCTTCAATGTTGTACTTCTGGTACAAACTTACATAAAATCACTAAATATAATTATGCTGTTGAAAGAAGTTATAAAAATCTAATACTATTTAAGGAGATAATAACAAATAAAAAGTATATGTTTGTATACTCATTTTATTTTGTAAAATGTATTTTATTTTTGTTATATTTGCAAAACTCTGGATGTCTTTTTGCAAGTACTGTGCTCCATTGTATTTTAAGGTACTCTTGCTTAGGACAAAATAGAATTAATATAATCAAATCAAAACATCTACTTGGTAGGCGGAAGTCTGCAGCAAATATCAGCAACATTTTACTTAACTTTTTAAATACTTACTGCAGCTGGACGTAGTAAGCTAACTGGGTATCAGCACTGCAGCAACTAGCATTTTGACAGTCCTGTGCCATCCTGCCTATAAAAAACAATACTAACAATATAAGTGTCCCCGTAGTGATGTTCTTTCAGAATTGGATTAAATAGTCAATCAAATTCAATGGCTTTCTGTGGTATGGAATTGTATACGGCATATCTGCCAACAGTGATTGCTATATATTCAAAAGCATGTTATTACTTCCCTGTTAGGTCTTGAGGACAGACTAGTGTTCAGCTGGTTTTATCTAGTCCACCTTTCTATTTATATTATACTAATATCTAGAATTCCTATCGCTGTTTGTTTTTATCATCTGAAATCATGGAATGAAAGTAATCGGAATCCTTTTGAGACTCATTATTTTTAAAGTTTTCATGTTGATTTTTGTTAGGCAAGAATGGCTTGAGTAAATTCAGGACTACATCTTTGCCTGGTTGAAACAAGAGCCTTCAATTGACAGAAACTGCCTTGATCTCACAGCATTGCAGCTTAATCATAAGCATAAGGATGCACAAGTCCTTGGTTTGCTTTATCATTAGCAGAGATATTATTTAGTGAAAATATAGTTCTGTCTAAAAGTGTGTTGTGGAAGCTTTGTGAACTTTCACTTTAGTAGGTGATATCCTACAGCTTGACCGTTCTGTATCTTGCCATTCAGGTCAATGATGTTGTAAATGACAACTGGAAAGAAATCTGTGAACCTATACGTGCTTTAAAATTGCTTCCCCTGTATTTTATTTGGTAAGAAGGTGGAGGCATTTCCAGGTCCAAATAGTCCAGGGCACATAACGCAACAGCAACCATTTTACTGAGAAAGACACCTGCGAGCAAGTCCTACCTGTACATCTGGGGATGCAGAGATTTTAATTATGAGCATTGAGTGGGAAACTATTTTCTGATTCTTAAGGGATTTTATGATATCAAAGACAACACTCTGATAATCTTTCTCAATCTCTCTTTGAATAATCAACATTAAAAACCCTCTTTTTTTTCACAGATACACTATCAATGAAATACTGGCTAAGGTCAATTGAAGCACCTTTAATTCAACAAGGTATTATCAACCTTTTTATAGTTTTTTGTTTTTAACATTTTTATTCTTAAAATGAGAAATTATTAAAAACTGAGAAACATATTTTGAAAATACCAAACATGAACATTTGGCAATTTTAGAAAAAAAAAAATTATAAATTCTCCAGACAGAACTTTTTCGTGTCTATTTCAATGGACTGAGTTTCTAATGAAAACTTCCAACTGTTCTCCTTCTCCTCCGCAGCTTTGCCTCACATCTTGCCTATGTGAAAGCTACTAACACCCCCATTAAGGTGCACAGTGGCTGATTCAACTTCTCACTCTTCTTTGTTTCATCCATCCTACCTCTGATGGTTCGGCTCAACACCTCCAAGGCCTTTTCTATGCTGAGAAACTGGGCAGGGCATGGGCCTGAGCACTGTCTTGCAGTCATGCATGCTGCTTGATTCATTAGCATCTTCCCCAGCATGGGTCCATGCATTTGGTCCATGCAAGCTAGCACTCTCCCTGCTGCTATAGCATGGACAGATAGATAGCTTCAATATACAGGTAGGTAGCTAATTATCAAGCACGGGACCAATTATGATAGCAAGTCTGAGTAAGGCTGCCCTGTTTTGCCTGGAAAGAAGTTTATCTTTATGGATGAAAAACATGTTACGTTCAGGTAAGTCTCACTCAAAGCAGTCAAAGAAACCTCTCAGTCAATGCTCATTCCAAAAAGGGCTCAGCTACTGAAATATGGGGATTGGGTATGTAGAGACACCCCACTTGTAAACCAGTTTTTGTGCAGACACTATTGCAGAGGTTACTTCAAAGTGTTAAACACAGAGTCTGTTGTGTTACTGTCACCTACGCTTTACTATGAGTGCTGAAAGGCCAGGCTTCAGTAGGACCCTCTTTAACTAAAAAAAAAATCAAATATCATCTTTTCCTTGCCCACAGATGTGTTAGCACTTCCTTCCTTCTCACCCAGCCCCATTTCCCACTCATGAGAGGTAGCCACCCACCTGTCCTTATGGCATATTTGTAGCTGAGAAATGCTTTTGTGTATTGCCGAAGCTGAGTGCTGCATACACGACTGTGCTGGAAATGGCCACTCTTTGGTCGAGCCCGGCAGCTGTGAGAGGTGTCGGGGTGCTTGGCACAGCATTTTGCAGGCTCTTTGGACCTGAACTTATTAAATGCATGCTCACAATTGCACACTTGATCTTCAGGTCAATGAGTTAAGTTCCATCGTTAAGTTCGTATAATCAAATATGTGCTGCTCCAGCACTGAGCCACTCGGGCACTGGAAACCCTGAAACCACCAGCTCAGTGCTCCAGGAATATGCCGTCCCACAGAATACCTGTAAAGCCTTTGTGTCGTTTTCTCACAACAAATGTGGTTGTCCCCAAAATTCTAACAATTAAAACAGAAATAATTTTGTCAGGCATACTTTTTCTGAGCACACGCCTGCTCCACAGAGGTACAGTAAATAATTCCTTGTCTCTGAATTGGTTTACATTTACACTTCAAAACTGTGAGGAATAAACCTGACAGAGCTATTTGATCTTTGCATGAAAATGGACTTCAAAGCTGAACGTGTATTTCTGTTCATTTTACAGCTACAGATTTCCAGCAGAAAGTGATTATGCCTCTGATTACTGATGCCTATTGTAGTAGCAGTTTCATCTAATGCTTTTTTAGAATTTAATCATTGTCTTTTGTTGGCCAGTACAACAGTACAGAGAGCTTTGCACTACATGTCTAAGTGGCTAGTGTAATTGAAAAACAGACTAAATCTACTGGATTTTTGTAATGCAGTAAAACATGAATAGGAGAATAAAAATGTCCTCAATGGCTGGATGTGTATTGTTACTTTGAAGCTACTCCGGGCTACCACCACGATAGGATCAGAGGAGAAGCTAACACCCACTACTTTAAATAATTATTGGATTCATTTTTCTCATTATTTCTCATTCATTCTGTTTTGACCACCCCACTTGATGTTATAATTAGTTCTCTGAAAAACCTTTTGCAGAATAAATGGTTCTGGCTTTGGAGTATCAGAGATATGACAACTATGTGTGCTAGGCAGAAGAAACAACTTAGTTGTCAAAATTTACAGTAGGGACCCAAGTTTAATTTGAATATTAGTTAGAAAGGCATGCATATAAGCAGCATATCTTCCTCCTTGTAAGCGGAAGCATAAACTGGATGCGTAGAGTTTCTAGTTATGTTAGCACATGACTCAGTACACTGAATCTTTTGAATGTGTTAATGGATCCTTTTAAATGTTTTTTTTTTAGATTATGTCAAACGCATGTACCCAGTCTCAAACATAGATGCAAGTCCATCATCAAAAGGTAGAAGGAAAACAGTGATATTTGCTGTGAATAAGTCTATTCAAAAGAAGCTTAAGGTATTTCTCTCTGTACGTCTATAAGCATTTTTAACCTATTCAAGATATTTTTTTAACAGAAGGGCTGTAAACATCCATACATACAGTAAAGACCCTTTTGCTTCTGTCTTGTCTTTCATCTTTTCTGGCTTCCCCTCTACCTCTTCCTCAGTCTTTTAATTTCTGCACTCTCTGTGCTCCTGACTTTGCACACTACTCATCCCAGAGGGAAATGCTGGGTGCTTCCCCTTCCATGGTACACCATGAAAATGCGGTTTTAGCAGTCAAGAGTCTAAAAGGCTTCTTACAAGACCCTGCGTGCAAGAGCAGCACCCAGCCAGTGTCCACCTGGCAGCAGACATTGCCTATACAGCAATTATTACATTTCTGAGATTTCCATGAGACTGATGGAAGATAAAAGCCTCCAAGAATGGTTGTCCCTTCTCTCTTCACAAATTCAGCTGCAGGGAGGATTATATGCATCGGACAGAAAGATGGCTCAGAGTATTGTCTCTCAAACCCTGATCCAGGAACAGACCTGGTCTTGAATGCGGCTCACACAAAGAGACAAAACCAAAGACTGTCCAGTGGTTTCAGTGGTTTCAGTGGCAGTGTTCCGATATTTAGTAAGACTAAAAGAAATTTTGAGCTCTTACAGTTGTCTGTTGGTATAATCATTTAAGGATCATGGCATTAGTGACAAGATGATCTTAAAGGTCTTCTCCAACCTAAGCAATTCTATGATTCTATGGCATGGTGGCACAGCATGACTTCTAGCTTTCCTCCTCTGTTGATGCCCGTGCACCGGTGCAAAATGAGTCTGCAATGAACTACTTAGTTCTTTTCCAGGAACTGCGTGTTCCTGGAAAATACTGCAAAATAAGGAAGTCATTCAGAATGCTAGAGAATATGGGCCAGATTGCCCATTGCTAAATAAAAGTGGGTACCACTTTTATTTCAGCTTTTCCATTCATCCTGCCAAATTTTTTTCCAGTGGAAAGAATTCAGGTGTTCCTCATTATCCTTCTGTGCTGTTCTAGCAAATAAAAACATGAAATAAAATTAAGTCCTTTTCATTGGACAGTGTTTTAATGACTCAAATAGTATAAAGTCAATATTAGTATTCATGTCACATTCAATTATCTCCTTACCATGTCCCCCCATTTGCTTTTCCATGTGTTGGTTCATCACACAATGCTAATTAGGTCACTTCAAATGGACCATAATTGACAATGGCACTTTTGCAGGTTTATATTTTCACACAGAAAATCTGAGAATAAATTAATGACCAGCAATTTTGACAATTACGGTCAATTAAATTTGTCAACATCACGATTGACAAAATTAATCTATATATAATATTGAAACCTTGACATTAAGAATACAGTCTTGGCAAGTAACCAGATTTAAGTGACAAATATGTAATACTGCATCAAAATGATTCACTCTCAAATGATATGTGCTTAAATATCAATGTCTTTTGGATCCAGTATCCTACCAATACATAACTAACCAAAAATGTTACTGAAGCTCACATACAATAATGGAAAAAAATTATATTCTAATTAACAACCACACCATTGGCCTTGATTAAGGTACAGAAAATTCCAGCATTAGGTTTTCAATGTTTTAACTACATGCATATTTCATCTAAAACTTTAATATAATAAAGATCTCTCTAACATGCCTTTTCTCATTCCTAGACTGGCTGCAAATTTTTATAGGCAAACTGCAGGATACCTTGGCACTTTACTGACAATGCTCAACTTTAATCTTATACCATTGAGTCCATGCACCAGAACTGCAGATTTTGTTCACTCTTCTGTGCAAGTGTCATGGTTTAACCCCAGCCAACAACCAAGCACCACACAACCTTTTGCTGACTCCCTGCCCTGGTGGATGGGGGAGAGAATCAGAAGAGTAAAAGTGAGAAAATGCATGGGTTGAGATAAAGACAGGTTAATAAGTAAAGCAAAAGCTGCGTGCAGAAGCAAAGCAAAACAAGGAATTAATTCACTACTGCCCACGGGCAGGCAGGTGCTCAGCTATCTCCAGGAAAGCAGGGCTCCATGATGCATAACGGTTACCTGGGAAGACAAATGCCATCACTCCGAACATCCACCCATTCCTTCTTCTTCCCCCAGCTTTATAGGCTGAGTATGATGTCATATGCCCTTTGGTCGGTTGGGGTCAGCTGTCCCGCTGCGCCCCCTCCCAACTTCCTGTGCACTCCCAGCCTTCTCACTGCCACCACTGGTGGGGTGAGAAGCAGAAAAGGCCTTGACTCAGCAGTAACTAAAAAATCCGTGTTATCAGCGCTGTTTCCAGCACAAATCCGAAGCATAGCCCCATATTAGCTACTATGAAAAAAATTAACTCTACCCCAGCCAAAACCAGCACTGACAGCAATCCTCCCCTCAGGCTGCATATACCTTATAGTAATAA
Organism: Gorsachius magnificus; assembly: GCA_034008185.1. Classification (NCBI taxonomy): domain Eukaryota; kingdom Metazoa; phylum Chordata; class Aves; order Pelecaniformes; family Ardeidae; genus Gorsachius; species Gorsachius magnificus. The sequence continues at coordinate 80,364,554 of CM067083.1, forward strand.
TAATAAAACCCATCAAAATTAAGTGCAGAATTAATTAAATGCAAAACTAATTAAATCATAATTTAAGCATCAGAATAAAGATGAACATAGAAGAATAAATTAAAACACAGTGCAGTCAACAGGGTTTGTGCTATATGTATGAAAGAACCAAACACATTACAAAGGATTTCTTCCCAACAAGCCTTGGAGTGCGGATTGGACAAAACCAAAACTGGGTGAGACTGGTAACAGTTCTCCACTGCTGGATCTGGATATAAAATGAAAAGTCAATTAACTGAACTTCATTTCAGAAGAAAAGAAAACTGCTATTTGAAATCCTGTTTATTGTTACTACCTTTTGCTTGACTACATTTTGCCCTGGGGATATACACAGGTCAAATAGTTGCATTAATGCAATTCAGACAGGCTTTTTGAAATTAATCCCCCACACTTTGCAACACCCAGGGAGACTTCTGTCTTCTGTGGTCATTTGGAAGTCATTAGTCAAGCTAAACAGCCATGAAAAGCATTGATGGGACAGGATAGTAAAGCAGACACAAAATAATCCTTATTATCCAGGATATATTAACTGTGTGTTTAACATGGAGCTAGTGCTATATCAACTGTAAAGCAAGATGGCTTGACAGACATTGATATAGTTGGAACTGTATTATCATAGTCAAATGCAAATTGAGGATAATAGCTGGCAAATATGAGAATAGACTTCATTAGCTTTCCAGGCATGTGCTAGCATGTGAACAGCATATTCCCATATTCATTTTGACCTAAAGTAGCTAAATTGGTTAAAAAAAAATAACAATTCATTACAGTACTGAGTTTCCTGATTGAATCATGGGGCCTAAGTCACTATTTTCACAACTGCCAGGAAGCCCAAATTCAAATTTAATTGGAAATTAGAGCAAAAAGAGGTACATGTCTAGTATAATTCTCCTTACATTTTTCAGAATATAAGACAGTACGTGATAACATGATGTCTGAGCAAAACCTTATATTTCTAGTGCTTTGTAGAAATTATTTTCATCTTCTACATTGGACTGGGTGGAGAATACTAACATGCCCCAGGGATAAAAATTTCAGTCCTTAAGTTTTTATTATTAATGTTTGCATTACTGGAGTGCTTAAGAAGTTCAAAAAGAAACAGCGTTCTAGTTGAGGTAGTCTTATACCAGAGTGGAAACAAGATTATGTAAAAGCAAATTTGAAGTCACTTTAAGAATAAAGAGCTGGAAATAAAGATAGGGGAGAAAGCAAAAGGACACCACTTAAAACTCATTGTAGGCAAAAGAAATATGCATGAAAATGCCAGATTTGTGGAAGAGTTCCACCTGCAGAATCCCACATTTGGTTTGCAACACAAAACAAACCATATTGTTGGGTCCTGAACACTTCTGACAATCTGTTTCTTTGGTCAGATATTTCCTCTTGTCTGTTCTGATTACGTCAGAGAAATCAGAGCAGGGAATCCTTCTGCCTGTGATCTGCGTCACAGTTTCTGACATAGCCATGGTGATAACAGCATGATGTCAGCTTATTCCCTAAAGAAAATGCATGGTGAGCACAATAATTATAAAGCAAGAAGAGAAATAATAAAAAGGGTTATTTGATCACTGACAATAAATGTGTCCTTCACAAGGGACTATAGTACAAAAATATGACAAAAATTCTCATATCTATACTGACCGTAAATCTTGCACTTCTTCAAAGAACCACTCACTTTTTAAATAAGTGAAGAACCAAAGAATGGACCAATGGAATATAGACTCCCTCCAGAACGAAGGAGGCTTGTCCAAGTCTCCAAAAACACCTCACTTGACTATTCCCATGTATAATTCTATACATTCCCTGACTGTAACCCCCCAGGTCTTTGTCACATTCCTGAGATCCAGGGACACTCCTTGAAAGAACCATCTCTGCCTCTCTGTTGCCATAATTCATACAGGAGGAAGCAGGAGCACAAACCTAACAGACTTTCATGGGCTGTTTAAAATTGCTGATAGAAGAAGCAGGCATCAGAGGCTGGCTTTGAGGAGCCAGCTAAGGCAGGCTGGCTTAGAGACTTACTGTTTCAAGAGAATGATAGAAAACCTTCTGTTTAGTGAATGTTTTTTCTGCCCCAAATTTTCAGTAAAATAAGCCAAAGTTTTTTTTAGCCACCCTTTCTTTGTGATGAGTGTTGAAAACAATTCCTTTTGTTCTTGTGGCCTGGTTTTTAAATTATTTTTTTCTTTCAGAGATCAATGTGTAAATGAATAATGTTGAATTTATATCATTGTTCGGTTTAGGCTCCTTGCTGCATCAACAGTTATCTACTTGAATTTGTAAATGCAATATAAGTCATTCCAGACATGTAAATAGTGGACTGTGTTAACAATAAATCAAGCCCCAGGATACAAAACCCACATTCGCAGCAGTGAATGTCTCCCCGTAACTGTTTAGAGTTATGGTATGTAGGTCTGTGTGAGCCACGGGACTCTCAAGAAAGCAGAGTGGAAGTCTAATGATTCAAAAACTAGCTGTTAGTTTGCTGAAGAGAATATGACTGCTTTAAAATACCCAAGCTGTTCACACCTTGTAAGCTGTCATTCAAAGGTACTGTCAAACATCAGCAGAATATTTTTCTTTCTGTAACAAATTGTCAGCAAAAAAATTTTTCCTTTGCCAAATGTAATTTTTTGAGCATCTACCTTTGAATAGTATATGTGAATATTGTCTTCAATAAGATTTGTTTGTTTAATAAAGATGGGGGGGTTTAGCTGATTAAATAGATATTCTATTAAATAGATGTCAAATATGACTAAGGAGGATAGCATTTTTGGCAGCAAGAACTTATATACCATTAATAAGGTATTGGACTGAAGAATTTGGTTCCTTGGATGTCAGAGTGGCTTAAAGGGAAGAAGCATGGAGGAAGAAGATCCTTTGGAGCACGTTATTTATTAACTCCTAGATGATCACCTAGATACAGTAAAATGATGTGAGCATGACCAGATCTGTCTTCTGTAGCAACTTTAGGGGAGTCTTCTGCATGTTCAGATGGAAACTCTGGAACAGGGTTTTAGTGAAGCAAAATTGTTCTTTGTACAAGAAGTGGGTTTGGGTATGAAACCAGAGGAAGTTTATTCTGTTCTGTGTGTGCTCAGCTTTTAACATTGACACACATCGTTTGGTTTTGCAACCAGTTTTGCTCATGACCTGAGTCAGCGTGGGTTTTTTGGCAGAGATCTTTTTAGATTCCCAGGAGAGCATTCCAGCCCCTCCTTCCAGATGAAATCAACACTGGTAACACTTAACTAAAAAGGATGTTGGGCAATTCAGTTTACTAAAGTTTGTAAGACGATTTAAAACCCTCAAATGGAAGCTGCAATCAAAGTACAAAGAAGATACTACTATTTACATCTAAATTTGTAAGGAATCATTTGAATGCTACTTAAGAACATGGATTATTTATTTTTTTAATCAGAGAATGCAGATGAAGAAACTCACTGATCATAGCATGAAAAGTGTAATACCTATCCTCGGGGTCGAGGAGGAAGCTTTGAAGTTGTTGTCACAATTATACAAAAACCACTCTTCAGTACCTCTGCAAAGTTGCACAAAGGATGAGGCTGAATATGCTTTCATACAGATAATGTTTCTTCTGATAGAAATGAGCACTTTGTAGATGGTGTCAATAAGATATAAATACAGCCTCTTGAGTCACACAAACATATAGGAGAAAATTACAGATAACTGAGACCTCCAGGGAAAGGTCTACATCCAATGTTTTCATAGCATCTTTTCTCCAAAGAGTCATTTTCTTTTGCTATTAAGAGCCGCGGGAGGCACGCAGCAATTCTCTATCACTCCCGCTTGGTTGGGATGAACAGGAATTCCCTCAGCAGACCCACATGCTTTGAACTGCCCCCACGAGCTGAACTTTCCTTTTTATGGCTTTCTAATGCTCCTATCGGGTTAGAAGCAAACAAGAAGAAACAGATTCAACTAGTGAGGGGCCCTGTGAGAGATGAACACGCACCACCAGCCTGCACAGCCCAAGGGTGACTCCAGCTGCTATCTTTGCAAACTGTGTTTTCTACCCTAGGCACTGGATCTGTGTGAGCAGGGAGAAAAAATTCCTCTGTGATAGCTAATGAGTCACTTGCATGGTTAAGTAACGGTTTTGGAAGAATGATGTCAATCGGACATGCCTGCAGAAGAGCTGCTTTCCCTGAGCATCTCACTCATTCCTTTGGCTCAGCACTTTAAACACACCATATATGGTCCAGTTTGGGACGGAGGGCATTTGCATATTTTTTGCTGGTTTCTTTGTTCTTCTCCACTAGGTTTTTATGATGCATTAAAGAGGTGTTGTGTGGGGGTTAACCCCAGCCAGCAGCTCAGCCCCACACAGCTGTTCACTCACTCCCTGCAGTGGGATGGGGGGAGAGAATCAGAAGAAAAAAAAAGAAAGATAAAACTCATGGGTTGAGATAAAGACAATTTAATAGGGAAAGAAAAAGCTGGGTGTGCAAGCAAAGCAAGGAATACATTTTCTACTTCCCATTGGCAGGCAGGTGTTCAGCCACCCCCCGGACAGCAGGGTTCCATCATACATAATGGTTATTTGGGAAGACAAACACTGTAAAATACTGATGTGCGGACACAGACTCCACAATCTGTAAAATTGTAAAGTAGGTATGTTTATTCAGCGCTGGGCAGCACAGGGGGGGTAGTCCCACCAAAGTTGTGCGCACCTCCCCATGGCAACTTGTCCTGTTTATATGTAGCAAAGTGTTACATATGCATGAAGTTTCCCAATACGCCTATACATATGCATAACCTGTCCCCGCTTCGTATTAAAATCAGTTTCATGAGGTCATTTCCATAAGTCCCTCCTGACTGCGCTTGCTCAGTGCCTCCTTGTGGTGGTCGTCGGGGGTTGTGGGGTTGAAGGCTGATGGCTCCTCTTCGTCACCGCTAGTAACCCCTTGTTCTTGCGCAGACTCAGTTGCCTCTTTGCTATTGCCCAAACTGTAGGGTCAGTTTAAGCCAGTTCTTAAGGCAAATTCCTGGTTGTTATCAAGAACTGTCCTTCATAAGGAGCCGCAAATCTTCCTGGGTCAGTTAGTTCGCACAAGAGTTAGCAAAACATTTGAGCACTATCTATCAATTTGATTCTCTGGGCTACGCAGCAATCTAGACAATTATTACGCAGCACCTTATCTACTAAGATTCCCTTAACCCCTTCTCTCAACACCCTAACTCCAAATACATCCCCACCTCCTTCTTCCTCCAGCTTTATATGCCGAGCATGATGTCATATGGTCTGGCATATCCCTTTGGCCAGCTGGGGTCAGCTGTCCTGGCTGTGCCCCCACCCAGCTTCTTGCCCACCCCCCAGCCTACTTGATGGTGGGGCAGCCTGAGAAGCAGAAAATGCCTTGACTCTGTGTAAACACAGCACCATAGGAGGTACTATGAAGAAGATTAACTCTATCCCAGCCAAAACCAGTACAAGAGGCAAGCGGAAATAATTCGCCAGTGTTGGTGGCACAGAACTGCTTGTTTGAACTGAAGCTGCAACAAGGCAGAAGCCATGACCACCAGCTGGGAAAGGCAGGGCAGAACATGGAAAGACTTAATTTCCAGCCATGTCATCAACCCCAGTCATGTCTTTATCTTTTTAAAGTATTTAATCGTTATCCTCATTTGGCCTAGGCTTTCACTAGTCCCACCTGTCCCCACCATAAGACATGTATTACCAGAAAAAACACTACAGGAACTCCGCAAGCAGGTGCAAATACTTGTTAAGACACACCCATAAAAGAAAACAGAACAAGTCCTGTTTATCTTGACCAGAGAAATGTGAATTTGCAAGGCTTCTTTTAATGTTTCCCAAGCTTTTTTTTACTTTATTTTTTAAAAACCCTTGAAAAAAGTTAGGCTGCTCTGATTTCAGTTCAACACTAGTATCTGCCTCCACCAGCACTCATAGAAATCACAGTCTAGACTTTCAAAAGTGAAATGAGAAGCACAGGTTGCACTAACTTTTAATTCTACTGTTGCACTTAAATACTCCTGAAGATCTCACATGATTTTGTTTTTCCCATCTTTCTTTCCCCTCCAAAGTATTGCATGGGATGGAGTCCCACCAAAGGCCTCAGCCTTATATAGATATGGGAGTTGGGAGGTGTCAAGTTTTTTACATCTAGACATGACATAAATATTTAACTATCCTTTTAGCATCAGCTAGCACTGCACCTGGATCGATAGTAAAGAGGCTTACAGCAGCATTCAGAAACTCTCCCTGAGCTGCCCATGCTATACCTGGTCAGTGGATAGAGGCAGCACCCGTGTGACAATACGCCCTTCTCTCCTTCTTTCCTTCTCCAGTGGCAAGTGAAATGTCTAAAATAGTGAAGGAGAGACTGGTGTAAATGAATCCATTGTGGATCTTACTGGGAGCCCAGTGGGTGCTGGGCTGGGACTGCAGGCACAGTGCAAGCTCTGTGCAGAGTAGGGCAGTGGGAAGAGGCATAGTTCCTCGCCCTTGTGCTCTGATCCAAAGTCTCTGACATGTGGTCCCACTGCATTCAGAACATTTCTCCAAAATAACACTAAAACAAAGACCAAACGATCTGGCAAACCAATGTCAGCCAAGAACTGTTCTAGCCACTTGTTTCCTCCATTAAGGATTTTGAATCTTTTCTTTATCGTGTGTTGCATTCCCTGTAACTTGCATCTATCACTATTACTGAAATAACAGAGGTTTGCTGAATAGGCCAAAGGAGGAAAAGCCCCTTTCCACAACTGTGTCTTTTGAAATCTAAACTTAGAGGGGGCTCCAGGACATAGTTTCAACTTTGGCGCTGAATTTTCTTTAATTATGGTTATGGGTGTTTGGTTTTCCCAGCAGAAAAAAGGAAAGTGGGAAAATAATTGTTTCTCTTTCCTTAGAAAACATAAATATACACTGTGTAAATTCTATTTCATTTTTAAATGGAGATGACTTGCTCAGTATATTAATAGGTCTAAGAGTTATCATTTGTATTATGACCACAACTGTGTGGTTTAATTGTAGCTCATATTTTCTATTTACAAACAATTGTGATTGATTACTCTGAAGTACAATGCATGGCAGTTCATTTAAGGAAAAAAAAGAATAGAATCAGTAAAAATATAAAGCTTGGAGAGAAAAAAAAAAGCAACGGAAATTGAATATGTGTATATCTATTTTTCCAAACTCGTTGCAAAACCATTCATATCACTTAAAAGCGTTCAGAAATGAGGTCAGCTTCTGGCAGATCAGGTGGTTCTGACTTTACTGAACCACTGTTCTGTGATCAGCTCCGTATGTGTCATCCTTCTGCTACGTAATTTTGTTTTCAAAGTCTAAAGATATCATTAAAGTGACATGTCTGCAGCCTAGTATAAAAGACTGAGCACTTTGCAGTTGAAAAAAAAGTCATAAATTTGCTAACCATTAAAGATACACAGAATATAATTGTTTTGTTATTACTGTTTAATCATCAGAAGCATCTTGTTTATTCCTTAAGAAAAGAAAACCTCCAAGAAGACAAGAAAAATATTATTGCATACATAGAGCTTGAGGTTTCCCTAAAGTTTACCAACAACCCTCAAGTTCTGTACGCTTTTTTCTTAATATCCTCCTCATTCAAACACCTTGCCTACTCATTTCATAAGACAAGGCAAGGTCTAGAGCAATGGCTTTCATGTCATTGTCTTAAAGCAATGGCAAGAAGCACTTTAGCTAAATATTTGGGAAAAAATATCTTGCTGTGCGATAGAAATCTATGAAATAGTTTATGTAAAGCCAGCATTACGTGGATGTTTAAGGGAGCTTCATAGAAGAGGGAGGTAATGAAAATAACTTGGTTTTGTAGTCTGAATTTCCCTAAAATAAGTTTGTCTGTCCATGGAGGCTTCTTTTTTCTCCTTGGTATGTCGTATCTTCCTGAGCATAAAGAGTAACCAGCCAGTACTGAAGCACTTTTAAAATAATGAGGGAGAGTAAAAATATTTCTGAAAAGAAATAGCTTCCAAAATATTTTTTATCAAAACTAATAAGAATTTGTTGCCCAAAGTAATAACAGCAAGAAAATGAATTATTTTTAGAAATTTAGAGCATATGTTATCCAAACAAATCTTATAAATTTTGGGTTCAGTTAAAGTACTCATCTTTGCAAATTACTGGGAAAAAAAGTAAATTCTTATTCTTATAGAAGCAATGTAAAAAATAATACATCTTTGACACTGTCTTTGATACTATCTTCAAATAACCTAGTGGAATCAAAAAATTCAAAGTGAAGAGTTTCAGTCAAAATGTTGGCATCCAGATCTAACTAGCTGAGGGAACATGATCAGTGAAGATCATCGAGCAATCTGCCAGGAGACAATACCATCCTTGCCTACAATTTGAATAGGAAAAGCTCTTTGAGACTTTCGTGTCCTTCATGACTATCTTAAGTCAATTTAGAATATATTAACCTGGCTTTTTTAGGACTAAATAGTGGAGAACCTAAAGATCACATCATAATGAAACACATTTTGAAAACCAGAGGTTTCCTGTCACCGGTAAGCTGCAATTTAGAAATTATGTAAATTCCACACTAGCAATTTCGTTATGTGTCTTCCTTGCATAGGGACATACTACAGGGGTCAAATCAACAATTTATCATTCATCTGCAGCATCTTCTTTTTCTAGCACTTACAAAGGAGTTTACACCACTTGCGTTGGTGATAAATTCAAATTTTTTTGTAGACCATACGCAACATACATCCCTTTGATCCGGCACACATACTTTAAAAAACACTTAAAATATTTCATTTACTATTACAAGTGACTCCTAATTTTTCATTTAGCCACAGGAAATGCAAATGAATCATAGAATCATAGAATGTCTTGGGTTGGAAGGGACCCCTAGAGGTCATCTAGTCCAACCCCCCTGCAGTGAGCAGGGACACCGCTAACTAGATCAGGTTGCTCAGAGCCCCGTCCAACCTGGCCTTGAATGTTCCCAGGGATGGGGCCTCCACCACCTCTCTGGGCAACCCGTTCCAGTGTTTCACCACCCTCGTTGTAAAGAATTTCCTCCTTATATCTAGTCTAAACCTACCCTGGTTTAGTTTAAAACCATTACCCCTTGTCCTGTCACAGCTGGCCCTACTAAAAAGATTATCCCCATCTTTCCTATAGGCCCCCTTTAGGTGTTGAAAGGCCGCAATCAGGTCTCCCCGCAGCCTTCTCTTCTCCAGGCTGAACAACCCCAACTCCCTCAGCCTGTCCTCATAAGAGAGGTGCTCCAGCCCTCAGATCATTTTAGCAGCCCTCCTCTGGACCCGCTCCAACAGGTCCATGTCCTTGTGCTGAGGGCTCCAGAGCTGGACGCAGTGCTCCAGGTGAGATCTCACCAGAGCAGAGTAGAGGGGCAGAATCACCTCCCTCGACCTGCTGGCCACGCTTCTCCTGATGCAGCCCAGAATACGGTTGGCCTCTGGGCTGCCATCGCACATTGCCGGCTCATGTCCAGCTTTTCATCCACCAGCATGCCCAAGTCCCTCTCGGCAGGGCTGCTCTCGATCCTTTCTTCCCCCAGCCTGTACTGATACTGGGGGATACCCTGCCCCAGGTGCAGGACCTTGCACTTGGCCTTGTTGAACCTCATGAGGTTCACACAGGCCCACCTCTCTAGCCTGTCCAGGTCTCTCTGGATGACATCCCGTCCTTCTGGTACTGGAATTGGAATTAGTAAAACAAATTCCAGAATACAAATCTTACAGGGTCAACACAGAACTAGCTTTTATCACAAGTGGCAGATTTCATCCCTTCCAACTTTATAGGAATTCCTTTCCTTTACACTTTTCCATGTTAGAGAAACAACTTCTAAAGTTTTGAAGAAACTGTCTTCGTCTTCCCATTTAGGGTCAGCTTCTGCAGGTGTATTAAGGGTTCTTAAATGCTGTGAAAAAAAGATGCAAAACCTACAACCAAATCTGTGCATCAGATCCCAATGGCCTAGCCATGTATGAGTTGTTTCACCGTGTGAGCTAGTATTCATAAGTGTTTTATCTTTACCAGTGCTCATCACTACCAGCTCATCAAGTCATAACTCACCCCAATGTAAGTCTTACCAAAGAATTATCCAACAGCATTTATTTTAAACAATAATGCCAGATACACTGAAATTTCCCATGTCCTCTCTGCTTCCATGGGCTACACAATAAACTTGAACAATTACCTTATGAAATGGTTTATGTTTTGTCTTTATATGTACCTGCAACATTAACTGCAATCAGAGGTAAGATTATTGGTATTTGACCTCTACATAGCAGTAGCCTAGTTTTGATTTAGACAATTAATTCTCATGTATTTGAAGTGAGGTAAAGCAATCTCACTTTGTGTTAGGCGGTCCCTATAAGGGCCAATAACAAACACATAAATTTACAAAATAGAAAAAAATAATTTCTGTATTCATTTCAAGCTTGCAGCGTAATGTAGTGATCATCAAGTAAACTTCTAATATAATATATGAGTAAATGCAAGGAAAAGGCAGAGACTAATGTATGGGAACCTGACACTAAAATACTAGTGTCAAAGAGCTTCTTTGTAAAGTAGAAAATGTTACACAGGAATTCATCATATGTGTTGGAACAGCAAGGATCAAGTCATACAGTACTGCTGTTGTGGTTAAAGAGAAGTTCAGTCCAACATTGTGGGTATACTCAGAAATTATACCCAAAAAGGGGCACTTTCTGAGGTGACAGTATTGACTGAATGACCAAGGTGTTTAGGGGAAGAGTGTTTAAGGGAGAGTGTTCACTGTGCGGACGTTATGATATTGAGTGACTGGAAGATAAAATGACAAGGAAAGTTCAGTGTAGATGAAGAGGAAGTTGGGAAAAAAAAAATAAAAAGCTTTACTTACATAGGAGTGAGCTTTGAGCTGGCTAATACCTCTTAAAACAAGCAAACAAAAATTAATTACAACAGAGATTTCTGTAAAAAAAATTGCCTAATGCTGAGTAGAAATAAAAAAAAGGATTAGAAAACAGAGATTATACCACTGTATAAATTAATGATTCACATCATTAATGCATTCTGTGCTGGTGGCCCAAGTGGAAAAAGAGTGTAGAAGGACTGGTAAAGGTACAGAGAAGAGGATCAAACATATAGATGGATCAAAAGAGGACAAGCAAATAAATATAACAGCTTCTCTATGAGGAACAACTGGACTAGGTCTCTCCAGCTTCGAAAAGAGAAAACAAAAATGGAAATGACTGAAGTCTAAAAAATTATGAGCCATCTAAGTGAATAGAGAACAGTGGGGTTTTGTCTTTTTCAGTACAAGAATATCACATGAAACTACAGCTAGCAGATTCAAACCCAAAAAAAGGCTGTGATCTTTACATGATGAACTCTTAAGCTATGGACATCCTTGCTGCAAGGTGTTGCAATTTGGGAAAATTAAAATTAGCTGAATAAATCCATGAATAAAATTCATTTAGAGCTATTAATATTATTTATTCTTAAATGTTATTTTTGTGGGTTTGGCATTCTCTGAACTACAAAAGAATGAAGAATACTGTGGGACTACATTGTCGTACCCTTTTTTTTTACCCTCTTACCTAGGCACAGTCCAGCTGAAAAAGCCAGTGGTAAATGGAACTTTGCTCTGATCCAATGGAGAATTTCTATGCTCTGAAAGGCAGGCAGGTTGAGGTGTACACCGTGGACTGGCAGCTCAAACAGTAAGCTGTTTTGGGACCCTAACGCTTTGCAAGGGATTTCTGAAGCTGCAGGTGTTCAGCTATTTTCACATCAGCTCCTTGGCCATCCTGGAACCATCCAACACTATCAGGTATTCAGAGCTCAATTCATTGGCTGCATGGAAGGCTGGGACCGAAGTGTTAAACTAGCATCTGCATCAGATATTGAAGCCAGTGGACACTCTCACGCAGAGGTTTCTCCATAGCCTGAGCCATGGAGAAGGCAGGCATCCACTTCTGGACTCTGAAATTTGTAGCTTGTCTTCACATTCAGCTGTAGGTGCAGTCAGTCAAAATAATCCAGCCTTGTGATGACAGATCTGCCATATCTATAACGGAGAAGGCGGTGTGATGTTTCCTAGCTTTCAGTCAGAAAAAAGGAGGGGTTTCAACTGCTCACTGAAGCTGAGAGAACGTTTTGGGAGAAGCATTACCCTGTACTCACACTCTTCCCACAGTATCCTCTCTTGGTTACTCTCATAAACAGGACACCAACTAGAGAAACACAAATACTCTTATGTTCTTATAGGGAATTTGCCCATTTTTGTCTGGTCATGTTTAGCAAAATAGCAAACAGGCTTCACAAAAGCCTGATAACCAGTGTATTTTAAAAGAAGAAAAAAAAAGCTGATGGCTGAGGCACGGTTTATTCTTCAAAACTTCTCTCTTTATTAACCAGCACGGCTTTGTTCCTTTTAATTCCAGCTGAGTCAGTTGTTTTCTGTTCAAGAGTTGCTTTCTTACAGATACAATATCCTCATGCCACTGGCAGCAGTTGCATTAGTGATGAATGAATTTTGCAGGTTATCTGCTGCAGTTGGTAACTAGATCAAGGTTCTTGCTTTTTCCTGAGATGGTGAAGAGGAGACAGGGTAATAAAGAACCCTACAGAAAACTGCAGGTAAGGGTGTTCAGAGAGAAGAGGCAGGGTCCCTGACTACCTGGTCTCACTGGGTCCTTAGCAGGGCAGAAATTACCTGGCAGCTGAAGCTACAAAGAACCCTGGAAGCTGAGACATGGGCAAGGAGTTTTGCAGCTAACCTCTACCAGGAGCTATCAATGGCATGGTTCAGAAGACCACAACCAGGCTCACTATTGTAATCAGCCAAGTCCTCATTCATTAGCCTGAGACATTTTAGTTTTCCTCTGGTTTACTGTAATTTACTATAGATTTCTTTACATTTTAATAACATTCATTGGAAACTATAACCAAACATCTCTTCCATTGGATCTGAAAGCTTCAGTTGTTTATAAGAGGTGTACTGAAACAAAAGCCAAAACATTAGTTGGGAGGGGGTTGCCTTTTTTTTTAAAGCAGAAAGTCCTTATGTCTTCCTTAGTCCAAAGTATAGCCACTTTAGGGTTCTGGTACTGAACCTCACTTTGCCAAACAAACCTTTGTAAGACTAAAGTCATGCACGAGATGGAGGCCCATCTACATTTCACTTCAAACATTTTTTTAAAATTAGGATGTGAGCAATCAGGAGCTGAGCATCAGCTTGAGATACGTTTCACAGCAGGTCTTGTCCTCCAGGGACTTCTTTAGTCAATTTACTCTTCTTTCATCCATTCGTCCAATATAGCCCAAGTTTATTCATATTCAAGGCCTACCACTCAGAGTCTGTATTTTGTTTTGTAGGTGCTATGAGGAGGCTTTATAGGGAATTTTAGCAAGATAGAGCCATGGGCGGTGGAGATTTTAGTATCCATAAACAGAGCCTGACTTTATGAAGCCCCCTGTACTGACAAAGTAGAAGAGAAGGAGGAGTTATTTACATGTGAAGGACTTTTCTGTGAATCTTGAGATGAGATAAATGTGGAAACTGGAATGTTGTTTTGATTTTTGTGTGTACACCAAGTGTTCAGGTAGGCAGCTGAAAGATAAATTTAAATGTATATGTGGCTGGCAGATTGACCCATGCAGAATTATAGGAATTGTAATGAAGCATCAAACCGATGAATCTGGTTGGTTTGAAAACTGAAGTAGTTAATCTACACATTAAGTATCATTATCCATATTTTGCTCTTGCTAACAGGTCTCCCAGGAAAACAGCAATGCTCTATGTTGAAGATAAGTAGTTACTTATGTGTAAAAAGCCAGACAGTAATAACTAAGAGACTAATTTACCTATTTGATATTTCACTAAGCATTTCTTAGAACATTTCTGCCTATGATTCAGTGTATAAAAAAACCCTAAATAACCTTTGCAAATGGCTTTGAACATACTGCAAGTACAAGTTCTAATTTTCTATGAGATTTTTAATTGAAAATTATTAAATTATTCACTGATGTCAATGACAGACCTGCAAAAATGTATCCTTACTTTTGATAAACTCTACTAAGTTACCTGAATGCTATTTTAAATATTATCTCTCATTTTTATGTCATATACTTGACTTTTCTTTTACTGTAATGGTCACTCTTCAGCAAACAGCAAAAATTTTATTTTTTTCTGAGTGGATTTAAAATGTCAGGTAGCATTTGCTGTAAGACATTTTTGTTATCCCTTAGTTAAAAGCACATTTGCAGTAATTATTTGAAAAAACATACCTATTTCATGACTACTTCTAATTTCCTGGCCTTCTGAGTGTCCAAACAAGTGTAATCTATGCATTTATGTATGTAATGCACGTTCTAGGGACGACAAGACAATGCACAAAAAATAGCATTTGATATTATAATTACGATGTGTCTGTGTGTACTGACCTTATATACCTTGTTGTAATTATTTATCACTGAAATGTGTATATACTTAAGGGAGAACACTTTTATTTCATTTCCTAGTTAGGGTTATTCAACAAAAACTTTTCCATTTCACTCTGATGTAAATTCATTGGGATAAGATGTAAGCTTATAATGAGTTGTTCTTTGAAAGCACTGAAAGATGGTTTAAACTGTAATATTTCTCTTCTATAGAAATCTGTAGAAAATGTTTGCCTAATTTATTAATATTTCAAAAAGAATACTCTGAAATGAATGGAAAAATCACAGACCTCCATATGCTATTTTATCACCTTCAGATACTTTGTAATGGCAAACTGGGCCAACCGAACAGGTTAACCAAATGAGAACCACAGAACCTCTTCTATTTTAAAGCTATCATATAATGGAAATGAATTATCCTTCTTCTTATTTCAAGTTTTAGAAATATTTATTAAAAAGGCTCTCCAGTAAGACTTCTTTTCAAATGCATGGATAGAAAAACAAATCTTTAATGCCTGAAAAGTACTTATTCCAGTAGCAATGTTTCTCTGACTTCGAGTAAGTAACTATAAGTAGATAAAAAAGAATGATCATATATCAAACTAACCACTAAAGAAATGTATGCACACTTCCATGCTTTAAAGATATTTTCAGTGGCTGTTTTAAGTAATTATAACAGTTTTCACAGTCTTCATCTTAGATTTTTAAATACCTTCAAAAACCTAATATATCCTAAATTTCTTCAGACAAATATTCTTTTAAATATACTTCCACATAATACTGAAATATATGGTAAATAATTTTCCTCAGTTATGCTAAATACCCGACTCAGCTTTTCAACAAAACTTCACTTTTTTTAATGTCAAATAAAATTATAAATTTTTAAATACTTACAAAAACATGAAAAATATTGATAATTCATATAGCTACAAAATGGAATTCTAAACGTGTCTTACCATTTTTTTAACCAAACTTTGGAAAGAAATTCTTTGAGTTTTTATTCAGATATGGAAACCAATTAGTGATCCAATATGATTACATTTCATTAGTTCTAAAATGACACAATTGTCAGAATAGAAGAGTAACACAACGTTATACAGGAATAATCTGTGCTTTTTTTTCCAGCAGAATATGAATTATATCTAGCTTCAGAGATAAATAGCCATACTGGAAAATATTTTAGAAGCTAAAATATTATATTTACAATTAAATATTTCTAGTTCCATAACAGAAACCTGATATTTGGAAATTTAAATAATGCAAAATAGTCTAAATTTGAAAACATTGCTCATTATTGCCCAGTCTATTATTTGTTATTCAGTCATAACCACAAATGTTCTTTATCTCTGTAAGCAAATATGTCTTTTTAGTAAAGAACAAAACACAGTACCCAAACTAGTATTTTGCAAAGGAACAAACAGTTGTATTCATTTAGCTTTTGCTGAATCCTTATCTTTAGCTTACCTCAGGAATGAGTTGTCCAGTGTACGTTCTTCTTGGATATCTTTGCAGCACATTTCTACTCTGCCAAGACCATACATACATATGCTTTGGCTTTATATATATCATTCATATGGAAATGCATTATGTTAAAGAGCCTCAATACCACAGCATAAGAAAATTGTGGATGGTAGTGAGAATATCACGTTCTTGAAGAGCTTCATAAAGCATAAGTTATTAAGCACTGTTTTGAACCCGAATTCAGCTAAATAAAGATGAAAGCTTGTCAAAAAGTTGAAATGATACCCTAACAAATTGACAAAATTAATATATTATTATAAGTCACAAATAGTTTAACCACAAAATTAGATGGGCAGATATGCTGCTGTTTTCTCTTTAATCAAATTAAAAAGTCTCTCTATTGTAGGCATAGATGTGTAATCATATTTCCATAAATAATTATTTAAATTATAATCTAAACATTAACTACTATTAATATTTAAAATATATTCATTGATGTTGTACCATAGTGTAAAAGAAAAAAATATAAATGCTGCCACAGGTAATCATTAGTGGCTTAGCTGTCAGTTAGTCAAATCAACTAAAAGACCAATTACTCTGACGATACACAGGTTGAAAGGCTGGTTAAAGTAGAGTTCATTGTTGACATTAGGTCACGTTTGGCGACTTCTGATTCTACAGCAGTGGGCTTTTTTCCCTGCGAATTATTATAATGAGGATATTTTGCATTTGAATTGACGTACAGTAACTTGTTCTCACCTTTAATCTCTTCATCTTGCTTAAACCCTTAAAATATACGCAGCACACTTTCCATAATGCAAGTTCTGCATTACATTTCTTAATAGAAAAATGAAGGTTTAAATAAAGACACAGATAACAACACAAAATGTTTCCTGCAAACTTCCCTTTCTTTCATACACGTCTATAGAGAGCTGAGTAGGTCATGTAAGGAATTCTGCCTCCAAAAGATGGCAAATTGTTCTTGAAACTTCTACATACAGAGTACAACCATAGCCACCTCATGGGAGATGTTTCCGCTCAGAAACATCAACTCTGAGGTGATTCTTCAGATGAGCGTACGCAGTCTGGAAGGACATACCAGTCAGGTGAGTAACCTGCTATGGTCTGCTGCTGTAGATTCCTTTTCAGACAACAATGACTATAGCATTAATTACTTTCAAAGACCCACACTAGCTTACTCCTTTACTTTACTTTTGTTAAAAAAAAGTATTTTGACACACAGATCATAAATCTATGGAAGTAAATTAGAGAAGGATGGCAAGGTTTATGAAAATATCTCACCGATCACTCTGAAGAATATTTTTAATTTGTTCATGTGTTTGTGCACACTAAGGAGCATGAAACCAGGTACCCTAAGAAATCTCAAGCTTTACTCATCACCGTTCAAGTTTTCAAAGTTTTTTTCAACAAATAACTCTCCTTATCTTCTTTAGTCGTTATGAAATTTCAGTACTACATATTGCTGAGAAGATATACTAGACCAGCTGCTAAAATGTTGAGAGAAAAGATATCTAGGTGTTTTGAACCAAATTCAATTATTAAGCAACATAATGCTGTGTTCTTGCTCAGGGTACT
This sequence comes from Gorsachius magnificus, assembly GCA_034008185.1. Classification (NCBI taxonomy): domain Eukaryota; kingdom Metazoa; phylum Chordata; class Aves; order Pelecaniformes; family Ardeidae; genus Gorsachius; species Gorsachius magnificus. Next base: position 80,382,081 of record CM067083.1, read on the forward strand.
ACATCAATAATTGTCCCTCTCCTTACATACAATTAGCCTTATCAATCGGTTCCTATTTATGGATTTTGTTCCTGTTGCAAAAATTAAGACATATAGATTATATAGTCTTATTGCATATTGCTCACCGCTAAGAAGAAAAATAAACCAAATCCTTTTTAGTTCAATGACATTCTGCATCTGCTCCACAGGAAATAATGACTGGGTGAATTCCACAAACACTTTAAAGAGTCAAAATATCACAGAACCTATACGGAAAAGAATTAAAGCAACTCGTGCGTTCGTAAGTAAATAAGGCAGAGACACTTAGTGTCCTGTTTAGATGCCATGTATGTAAATAAAGAATGAAAACTTTTAAAGAAGGCATCTTGTGGTACAAAATAATTGGCAAAATTACCGATTCTTTTATTGTTGACTGCAAGCACTTGCAGTTTCCCTTGTCCATTACTGAGCTCCTGAATTGTAAATGAAGAGCATCATTATTTAGCTGCATTATTAGCTAATTGTAGTAAATTAAATTAGTTTTAAGCACCCAATATGTTAATGTATTTAGCTTATAGTGTCTCTTACTACTGGTTTTCTTGAGACAGAAAATTATTTCATCAAAATGCGAGCAGACTGTAATATAAATCTCAAATTGTCTTAATTTATAATGAAACATTATTGTTAATGATGGAGCATCATACGATGTGATTTGGCTTAGAATACAAGCTTAGATGAACCAGAACTTGCAGTTAGAAATAGCAGAGAATTTCTTTGGTTTAATTTATTGCATTAGTATTTACATGAATCAGATGGTAAAGGTAGAAGACAATGCTGAGGTGTATTTCCACCTTGGTGGAAGATAAAGATTATTATTTCAAACTGCTTCACTGTACTAATAACAAAAAAATCACTGTTAAATCTTATCTTTTGTTTCTCAGTTCATGTTCAGAAACTGTTAGTGATGCAGTTTACTTAAAGGGGGAAGAAACTTAAACCATGATAGCTTAATTAATACACAGGTGGTGGTGTGCTTTGTATCACTCTTAAACGTAAACTGTTAACATTCTACATCACTATCCAATTAAAAAATAAATAAATCAATACAAGGTATATCTCTTTCTACCAGTTCTTATCACAAGTATCCTTTATGAGGTGAAATTTTATAAAATATAATTGCAGAAGGATTGTTTTAAAATAAATACACAAGGTCTATTAGCTAACGTGAAAGGGAAAATATATTTTTTAAAAAATTCTACAGCCACTTGATCTGGGATTAGCAGATCTTAGGCAATACTATATTTCCTTAGACTGCAGACCCTCAGGAGGGTTAAACAAATATTCTTTTTACTGTTTCAGGATACAGGCTCTCCCGGGAAAAAAATTACCGAGCCTTTTTCTCCTAACATTTTATACCAAAAAAATAATTGGCAAATAAGAAGAATTTAAATTCTAAGAAATGAATAGTAATGAACTGATAACTAAAATATTGCTTAAAGGTTCAAATACACAAAGATCGTAATAATAGTACTATTCTGTTAAGCTATGTATACTTCATCGAAGCCAGCGGAAAGGAAAACATACCATATCACCACCATACCGCAGGCATTTTCATACAGCCTAGTGCAAATTCAAAGCTTTCTCTGACTGTGTCCAATAAAACAGCCACAACTATTTTTAAATACATCAGGAGTCCATGACCCCATAAGTAGTAACTTCCCTTTCTTGATGGAGTGCGCATCTCACTTTTGTAAGTGTCAACGGTTTCTGGCTGGCTGGCTAGAGACCACGGCGTACTCTGCTTTTCTCCCAAAAAGGCC